>CM077159.1:179528977-180146220 GCA_039583875.1 Platanthera guangdongensis
CCACGTCGGGGTTACGGTGACATGAGAGAAGATTGTTAGGGAATTAATATATATGTTCGCGCGTGTCGAGACCGACTCGGAATGACTCAATGGGTTTCGTGTCACTTTAGGGCTTGGTTATACGCTGAAGATACTATAAATAGCCATTTCATACCGATGAGCTATTGTACATTATCTTGAGCGGAGGCAGAATACTAGGGAATTAATATATATGTTTATTCTTATGAATGCTCGACGCAGAATACTGTCGCACATGGCAGAGAAACATTGTTCCAGCATACAAATTGTTTTTATTCCGAATATTTGTGGCATTCTTTTCACTTACATCAGTGTAAAGAAATTTCATACTATTGTAGGATCTATTTTCTCTTTTTTAAGTGTTTCAGACACATGAAGCATGTCTTCTCTTGAGGTAATACCATTAATAACTCATTAGTAACTTGCATCCCAGGGCTTATACTCCATGATTGACTATAGTTTTAGAGGGCGGCTCCTGTAACATTTAGCTAGCAGAGGCTTCAAGAACTCAAGATAGTTGTAACTCGTAACCAGCAAAGCTGTCACAGCCTGAGTATTTTTAAAAATCTGTTAGTTGTTTGGGGGTATTACCACGCTCTGTTTACATAGAGAAGGATCTTGCTAGAAAATAATCAATTTCTACTTCTAGCTGAATAAACATCTACATTTTGAGTTATTTGAATGCAAATTATTACTATATTTTGCATCAAATGGAGTTTACTACCATATCAATTATATGCTTAATGGTCATAATTTGGGAAAATTAAAACTCTGTTGGGGGGGGGGGGGGCTATGGTAGGTGTGCACAAAAAAACCGGTCCCAACCGTCCGGTTGGGACCGGACCGGTTGGGACCGGACAGAGAACGGTCCCGGTTAGGACCGGTCCGGTCCCGAACGGTCCTGTGGTCCCCGGCAGTCCTTGTAAAAAGGGTAAAACCGGTCCCGGTCCGGGACCGGTTTCAGGACCGGTCGGGACCGGCTAAAAGAGCCTAAGGCTCTTTAATAGAACCGTTAACGGCTCTATTAATAGAGCCTTAACGGCTCTTTTAATAGAGCCGTTAACGGCTCTATTAAAAGAGCCGTTAACGGCTCTTTTAATGAGAGCCGTTCGGCTCTCATTAAAAGAGCCGAACGGCTCTTTATATGAGCCTGCCACGTGGCAGGCTCATATAAAGAGCCGTTGGGCTCTATTTTAATTAAAAAAAAATAAATTTTTTTTATTTAAACCCCCCCCCCCTCCCTCTCTCATATTTCTTTCTCTCTCTCTCACTATCTCTCTCACTACCTCTCTCACTCTCTCTCACTCATACTCGTGTTTAATGGCTTCCTCCTCCTCCATGCCGGCGTCCTCCTCAGCGTCCGTCGATCATGAGATCGTTGAGCACCGACATAAAGCGGCGGTATGGGATAACTTCGACAAAGTGCGGATCGGCGGCGAAATTAAGGCGAAGTGCAAACTTTGCGCGAAGCTTATGGCCGCTAATAGTAGCAACACAACGCTCGCCCGACACAACAAATCGTGTCTTTCCAAGCAAGCCCCGTCGGAGGCCAACCAAGCTCAAATTTCGACGACCGGGCACATTGGACGTATGACCAAGCTCGACAACGGGAGCGACAAATGGAGAATGTCATCAAAAGCGGACTTCCGTTCAACCACTACGACAACGACGAAATGACGTCTTACATACACGAAGCACTTCAACCAAAATATCAACAGGTAAGTCGTACTACAACTCGACGTGATGCTTTACAAGCTTACCTGCAATCAAAATTATTTTTACAAAATTTTTTTGAAACATTCGACGGTCGAGTTAGTTTAACGAGCGACGTTTGGACTAGCGGTTTAGTTGACGGTCTTTCGTACATTTGCATAACTTGTCACTGGGTCGATCCCGATAGTTGGGAGTTAAATAAACGTATAATTTGTTTTGAAGGTTTGAATATCCGCACACCGGTAAAGCTATTTATCAGATGATTATTAAGTGTATTAGAGATTTTAAAATAAAAGATAAAATTTTAAGTATTTCGTTTGATAACGCCTCGAATAATAATATGGCTATTAAATATTTGATTAATGATTTGGAACCTATGCTAGATGGTATTTTTTTTCATACACGTTGCGTATGTCACGTTCTTAATTTAATTGTGCAAGATAGTTTAAGTTTTATGAAAAATTATGTTATTAAAATACGTACTATGTTACGAGTTATTTATAGTTCAAAACGGCGAAAACAAGATTTCAAAAAATTTGTTATAGCACAGGGTAAAAAATTTTTGGGTCCATCTTATGATATGCCGGTACGATGGAATTCCACGTACAAAATGTTAAAACGGGCTTTGTCACAAAAATCGTTATTGATAGAATTTTATAATAGTGTAGAAGAATCACACGATTTAGATGCGTCAGATTGGGCTATAATCGAAGATTACGTAAATTTATTAGAAAGTTTTTATCGGGCAACAACTATTTTATCGGGCGTTTATTATCCTACTAGCTCGCTTGTTATTGAAAATTTTTTATTAATTACTGAAACGTTTAAAACTTACAAAATTAACCCAATGTGGCGTCCGTTAATATTAGTAATGGAGGAAAAGTTTTTAAAATATTATACGCATATGCCACCTATGTTTTCTTGTGCTGCGGCTTTAAACCCTTTAATGGGTGTAGACGGGGTTGAAAATTTTATAGAGGAAATTAATCGAAATTTAGAGTTAAACGAATCTTCTAGTGATTTTCACAACGTTAGCGTTGCAAAATTTAATTCTGATTTTACTCGCCTATATAATTATTACGATCAACTATATGGATTGCGACCTCGCGAGGAATCCACCGCCCCTCGAACAAAAGATATTTTAAAAAATAGATTTTTAGAATTAGCTTCGAAGAAAAAACAACGAACTTCGAGTACTTTAAACGAATTAGGTTTATATAGCAAAACCCAGTTTCAAGATTTTATGACCGCACACGAAATAGAAAATTTTGATATTTTAAAATGGTGGAAAATTAAATGTAATAATTATCCTATTTTGGCCTTAATGGCCCGTGAATTTACTAATCATCCAAGCTAGTACAGTAGCTTCGGAGTCTGCATTTTCTTTGAGTGGCAGGATTCTGAACGAGCGAAGGAGCCGTTTGACCGAAGAATCTTTGGAGATTTGCATTTGCTACAAGGACCATTTGGACGCTTTGAGGAGGAGACAACACGTCTCGTCAATTGAAGACAGTGAGTCTGAAGTTGAAGACGAGCTTAATAACTTAAATCTGGGGAGCGCGGCGGAATGAAGACGAGTCCAAGGCTCAAGTGCTCAACTCAAAATTTTGAATTTATATTTTGTAATATAATTTCAAATTTAATAAAAATCTTCGTATTTTGATTTTTTATTATAATTTGTAAATTGTATTTTGATTTTGTAGTTTAATTTCAAATTTAATAAAAAATTTTATTTACTTTGCAATTTTGTAATTCAATTTTGTAATTTGTATTTTGTGATTTGTATTATTTACATGTTAGTATAATAGTATTTAATTTAATTAAATCATTAAAATTAAAATATAATAATATAAAAAAATAATTAAAATAATTATTTTAAATAACCGGTCCCGGTCTGGGACGGTTAGGACCGTTAGGACCGGTCCTTCCGGTCCCAGACGGTCCCGGTTTTCAAAGGAAAAACCGGTCCCGGACCGGGACCGGTTTTGGCAGGACCGGTCCGGGACCGGTATCCAAAAGACCGGTCCTGCACAGGACCGGTCCCGGACCGGGACCGGGGTCTTTATGTGCACCCCTAGGCTATGGAGAGTAATTTTGGGGCACGGGTAGCATGCATAAGAAAAGTGGGGGTGAAATCCTGTCCACTCGATTTGCTATCGGACCGTCAAAAAAACGTCATATCCTGTCGGATTTCTGGTCGGATTTTAACAAAGGCCGATGTCGGGCCGAATCTTATTTTAAAAATGCATTTTTAAGGATAAATAGAATCTTAAAACATTTGAAAAAAAATTATTATTATTATTATTATTTTTTATAATTATTTTTATTTAAAAGTAATTATCTAATTCTAAAAATGCATTTTTAGGATTTCACCCTCACTTATCTCTGTGTGCTACATCTACCCAAATCATTTTCGGCTATGGAGGTGGCAAAAGCTCTATTCTCACTGTCACCTTCCATTTAAGTTGTTTGTATGAGGATCTTTTTTCAAAAGAGCATTTACAAAAGAAAAAAAATTTAGGTGTGTTTCTCCCACCTAAGATCAGGTTGGGGGCGCGCATCAAACCGTTGATGCTTGTAAAAACAACGGTATTGATCGAAATACTGACAATACTGACAGTATTATTTTAATACTACAGTATTTTGCAGAAACAACTCAATCGTAGGATATCGAATCATACGCCGTATTTAATCACCCACATAAAACTAAATGGAAGAAAACACCTAATTTTTTTTCTTACAAAAGAGATTTTTGAGCGTTCTTTGAATAGCCACTCAAAGACAACTTTCTAAAACAGGTTTTCTCTGCATGCAACTTTTCTTCTTTTATTAAAAATGTTCTTCTCACATTCATGATTCTCACACTCATTGGAAATCTATGTTTCTCCATGCTTATCTTTTATAAGCTCATTATTTAAGATTTATATAATATTTATTTCTATGTCATAAATGAATAAAATAAATATGTTTTTATTATTAAAATGCTAGACAACTATAAGAAAGATTTGTTCTTCCAAAAAGAAAATTATAAACTTTTTTAAAAAAAACACTCAAATAGAGATATTCCAAATAATATAGAGTTTCTACAATTCTAATGACAATACTGATTTCTCACCTTGGTTGTCCAAACAGAGCCAAATCTAGCGTTTCTACAATTCTAATGACATTATCTATATTTATTTTGGTGATTGTTAACCGCAATCCGTTATTTTGCTAGTCGCACCCCAAAATCTTCCAATTTTTTGCGCCTTTTCGAAATACGTCTTGTACATGCAATATCAGGAAAAGTGTTCAACACGAAAGTTGTAGATATCGACGAGATCTACAACTTTCGTGTTGATCACTTTTCCTAAAAATGCATATACAAGGCGTACTTTGGAAATATGCCTAAATTTTGTGTCTTTTCGAAATACGTCTTGTACATGCAATTTCAGGAAAAAATTTCAACACGAAAGTTGTAGATCTCGTCCATATCTAAAACTTTCGTGTTGAACACTTTTCCTGAAATTGTATGTACAAGGCATATTTTGAAAAGCCGCGGAAAATTGAAAGATTTTGAGGTGCAACCAGTCAATTACAGGTTGCGGTTAACAATCGCCTTTCTTTTTAAAATATAGATAGAATTCATATATTTTTTGGATTTTGGGCTATGTCAAAATCATCCGTCGAAGAACGTACGTGGTCTCACTGAAATCCCATATTACATTTGGGATTTGATGAGATCTCCTGACTCCTATATAAGAATTTTGGGATGCAATAGTCACAATTTAATGTTCCCAACTATTTGAGTGGGGAGCTACAGGAAAAAAACTTCTGCATGTGCTATTGCCACACCCGATCCGTGCTTGATCAACACATCAACCGCCGCCACATCATCCACCCGACGACCGCCCGCCGCTGGGCCCTTGGCCGCCGTGGCCGGCCTCCCCTGGCCCCACTCCCAGGCATGCGGTTGCAAGATCAGCAAGGCTGGCCTCCCCGGCCCTTGGCCACGCGCCCACGGCGAGCGGGCGCAAGACCCTCGCGGCTGGCCTCCCCCGACAGGCCATCCTTCACTGTGCGACTGCGCGCCCGCGGCAGGAGCCTGTATTGTGATAATCAAGCAGCAGTTCAAGTCATGAAGAATGTCCTTTTTAATAATAAGAGGCGACATGTACGACTGAGACACGCTCTACTGAATTATCTGAAAGAACAAGACATTGTCACTTTGATCGATGTGCGATCGAAGGATAATCTGGCTGATCCACTGACGAAAAGAATGTCTAAAGACCGATCAATCAAAACAGTTGGGGAAATGAGACTCAAGGCGATTTAAGTTCAGCCTTAGTTCAAGGATAAGCGATTTAGTTCAGCCTTAATCCAAATATTTTGATTTTTCCACTTTTCTTTGTCAAAGCAAGTGTGTTGTGCTCCGCTGATGTTTGAGGTTGCTGGGTACGAATCTGGTGAGTTGTTTCATTCCACATTTGATGATAACAACTTTATCTGGGTTCGTCTTTCTTATCTAGGAGGAGAGTGTTATTCCACTTCTGATAACACAATCTGACTGGATTTGACTATTCTTCTGTTTATTTGTTCCATTCCACATTTGATGATTTCTAATTGACTTTAGAAGAACAGTAACCATGACATTTCACATAGGAACACAGATACAGTTGCGGTGTCCAAAAGTCCATAACATCGTTTCCTTGAAAACAGATAATGGATTCTGAGGTAGAACCTAAATACCCTACACATGCTTCCTCATATTGTACTACGTTCATATAAGTAGAACTAGATACTTGTACATTTTCCAATGTTGAATTCATTCTGAATGAACTTCTCTGTTGGAAATTACAGGGGCTGCTGCCGATGGAGGAACACTTGCAGGTTGTGATCCAGATGAGGATGACCTGCTGGACACTGATTTCTAGAGTATAAATTGTTTTTTCTGCTTAGAGCACTGTTTAGCTCGCTTTTCTTTCACTTGTTTTGTTTGAACTTTCTTGCTTTTTAGTTGCTCATGAGACACTTGGTGTTCTGGTACCTGTGCTGTGATTGTACTTTTGACTTTGTTATGATGTTGCTGAGATTTTCTGTTTATTCTTATGCATGCATACAACTGCTTTACTTAACGTCCAATATGTTCTGACAAGTGTGATGGACACGGTTGTGAGTGATTCATGTTCGGTTGAACACTACACACACCACCTTTTTTCTGACGTCGGGTTTACGGCGGACATAGGAGGAGATTGTTAGGATAGTTAATATATGTCCGCGCGTGTCGAGACCGACTCGGAACGACCCAATGGGTTACGTGTCACTATAGTGTAACGGCTTTACGCTGGAGATACTATAGAAGGCTATTACACACCGATGAGTTTTAGTGGACTATCTTGAGCGAAGCCATTACATTATGTATACATAATCAATTATTTATGCTACTCTATAGTTATGCATGAATAATTACGCTGGAGTGACGGAGCATGTGCCTCATCGTGTACCGAGCGACTTCTCCCACCGCTCTCCTTTTCCATATGCAACATGCAGTGACAATCAAACACCCAAAATAGCTTGACGCCTTCTCGGTCAAAAAAAAGGCATTTAAATGAACTCCATGAACTTCTCCCAAGCAAGAGTTCGTGGAGTAAGAATAGAGTCCCCATCTTCACTGCACATTTCAAATAAGAATGTGACGAGAGTACTGTCAACCCTGTGCACAACAACTTATAAAGATATCCCCTTATGAGTTAATAGTATGCACCGTCTGTTTCATCATAGCCGTTGATTTAAAATAAAAATAAAAAAACTAACCCTCTTATTTACAAATAATATATGACGTTCCGGCGGGGCGCCGTTCTGGAGGAAACGAGTGGGAGAAAATTATTTGGGACACTATTTGCGAGCTCCCGGCTAGAACGGCTAGCGTAAAAGGGTGTCAGCCCGACGTTTTGATGCTGGTGAAAAGAGCACCAGCCGATCCATGTAGAACGGTTATTTCCACTCTCCTTGCCGGCCTCCCGCCCGGCCAGGTTCTCAAACATAGCCTATATTTTGAGAGATCTCCAAATCACTAAAGACTATCAAAATCACAATAATCAACATGGAGGTTCCTGTTGAGTTTGTGCTACCTCAGCGATCACGCCGATCAGTGTGCCTATAGGTTTTCAAATTGGGCTAATCCAAATTCAGGAATGTCATTATGGGGGTGATTTTTTTTGTCCGGGTCAAATTAATTGGGTATTTCCAATTAGCCATTATATCATATTTTAGGGAGATCCTATTATAGGAATATGATTTGTTTGGGATGTTTCTTGACAGCCGGCCTTTCTGTTTGGCAAACAAATTTAATATGAGATTTATCTCCTATTTAGGAGTATTGTTTTTTTTTTCCTTTATAAAGTGGCAGCCTTTCCCCATGCCAAAGTGAGCTACCAGCAAGAATTCAGAATCAGGTAAAGCTACTATTGAGAAACCGAGAGAGGGGGAGGAGGTTCTGTGGGAGGCAATCTGGTCAGACCTTGTTTGTGCAGGAGGATCAGAGGCGGCGACAGCAGGCTGCAGCGGCGATCTCCAGGTAGCCACCGAAAGGTGTTCAGGCGCGGCGGCGACGGCAGCAGGTGTGATGCGGCAAGAGGCGGTGATCCAGGAGGAGCTAACGGAGGAAGCATCCGGTCAGATCCAGTCGGATCGACATTAGGCCGGGCTCATCCCGACGGCCGGCCTCCAGTAGCTGGATCCAGGCGGGATCGGCTTCAGGCGTGCAGAGCGGACGGCGACTCCAGCGGAGAAAAAGAACAGAACCACTGTCGCCCGGCGACAACGCTATCGCTGGCGTCAGCGGTTCTTCTGTCCTTTTGGTTCTCTATTTGTTGTTTGACCGTGTTTACGGTCTCTGATTGTATCTTGTAAGCTCATATTTTTAGTGGATTTTTTCTGGCGCGCTCTCCTCATGGACGTAGGAGCCCCAACTCCGAACCACGTAAAAATTTTGTCATCTGATTGTACTTGTTTGAATTTAATTTTACTTGTCATTTTATTGCTCAAATAATATTCCGTTGCAAGATTCACGGCAAACCACCGTAACCGCGAATCCGGTCTCAATTTCATAACAGATTCCAACGCTATCACGACCCTTAGCTATTATTCTTGAGAAATTGTCGGGTATTGGTGTGCATGGGCGGATGTATCTTGATTTTAAATAATGATTTTTTTCAAGATATTTTTTGCAGTAAAAATTTCTTATAATAAAAAAACATTTTTTTACAATAAAAAAAATAAAACTATTTTGAGCACTAATTAATTTCTCCCGATTTTGAGGATGGTCGCTTATCTCTATCAGAGAACATGGAATTAATTCTAAAAAAGTAAAAAACGTTCATTACAGTGCCTGGACATTGAAGACAACATAAATTAATTAATTATTTTTTTCCATCTGAAAAAAAATAAATAATATATTAACATATTATAGATTACTAATTATATATGACTAAAAAAAGAGTATTTATATTGATAGCTCAGTTTTGACTATTGACAGCCCGACAAAATAATAAAAAACACATAGCAGTCCAAAACACGAAACACGTGTTTTTTGAAAAAAAGTTTACTATATGACATTTTTAGGAAAAATGTTCAACATGAAAGTTGTAAATCTCGACGAGATCTACAAGTTTTATGGTGAACACTTTTTTTCTAAAAATGACATATAGCAGACCTATTTTCAAAACACGCGAAATCTATGCAGAATTATGAGTTCCGTCCGGATTCCGCATTTTTTGAAAATAGATCTGCAATATGACATTTTTAGAAAAAATGTTCAACATAAAAATTATAGATCTCAACAACTTTTATGTTAAAACACTTTTTCTAAAATTGTATTTTTAAAACTTAATTTTTAAACTGTCATTATAAACGATCAAAAAAAAATAAAAAGCTATTATAGCTCTCGACATTTTGAAAACTAATATTTTTTATTTCTCCTTTCCATACAATTATATCATAATTTTATTAAAAATTATAACGGTAATTTGGGATCAATATCAACCTCCTAAAAGTGCACTAAAATTAGCGACTATTCACAATCAAAATTTGATTTTTTTTTAGATTTTAAAAATTTTTGTTAGCAAATACTGTACAAAAAATATTCTTTATTCGCAATGGTCCCGCTCGTATTTTTGCCAGGCGTCCAAACCGTGATTCCGACGGCGAGCCTTCCTCCTCTCTTTCCAACCGGCCTGAAAGGCTCCAAATCCGAGAAGTGCTCCAACATTTCCCGAGAAACATTCTTTATCCGTACATGTTCTCCTCCATTATTTAGAGCTATCTTTTTCACATCCGGCGATCTCTCTACTCTTCCGCAATTTTCAAGAGTACATCCTCTAGAGGGTGGTGCTTTGCTCGTAGCTTTTTTTTTCAATTTTTAAATACGAATAGCTTTTATGTGGCAGCTAAAAGTGTTAATAATCAAAAAAAATACGATGCTAATAAACATTCTAAAATAATTATCCTAAAAAACGCATGTTCTTGAGCATGTTTTTCAGCATATCAGCTCAGTTTTTATCCGCATTTTTTTCATTTTCGGTTCAAAAAAACGCCACTCAAAAGATTTGTTATAAGCGTTAAATATTTTTTTTTGACTATCCACAACTGTCATTTTTTTTTTACATTAAATAAATTTTTATACAAAAAAATCACAATATTAATGTTAATATTTTTACAATTATTATTTTAAGTATATTATTTTTAAAAATAAACAGATCGAAAAAAATTCATGCATTCAAATCAAATTATATGCACGTTTTCTACTACATGATTTTATGTTCACATTACTTTCAAAAATAATAAGACATGGTATTGTACGTAAAATGATTGTAAAAAAATGAACATTAATATCCTGATTTTTTTGTAAAAAATAATTATTTAGATGTCAAAAAATATAATTTAGCAAATATAACACATTATGCTCATGATACATTATAGGCACCAAATTATTTTCCCTCCAAAACACCATGAATAATTGAATTACCATCCCAGTTTTATTTAAATTCACAGGCAACCTTCAAACCATCTTCCCATTTCACGTGCAAACGAATTCCCAATTCCAAAAGAAAACGGACCCGTAATTTACTAATTTTCCCTTAGAATTTTGAATAAAAAAAAGAAATAAAAAAATAAGTAATAAAAATAAATAAATACTACGTTAATTACAGATTTCATAAGATATGCGGGACCCGCGTCACAACTTCCGTCCACATCTCGCACACTGCCCAACCCTCTAAAGAAGAAAAAAAAGGGACAAGACACGCCACCCATCAGCCAGCCTGTCCTCTATGATTCTGAGGCCTAAAGCATAATTAAATAAATATATATATACATACAAATAATTCAAAGCCCCCGAAAACATGCGTCAGCTTTTCACTAAATTATTTATATATTCATATATATATATATGAACTTATGAAGCATAATTACTAATATTAAAGCGTAATAAAAATATTTGAAAGAGCATAAATCAAAATGCTTATGCTCCACCAACATGCCATTAATACAACTTACATAATAATATTGTACAGGTTCATAATTATAATTAAGGGTACCTGGTTAGTGAATTAATAATTGACTCTAAAAGCTTCAAATTTGACGCCCGCCTCTTGATTAATCTCTCTGAAGCACAAGGAGCAGCAGGTTAAGAATTAGACGGATTTCAATCTCTTGGCCGAGCGGATGAAGCCCACAATCACCTGCATCTCGTCCATTTGCTTTTCGCAATTGACCACAAAAAATAAAAAAAAAATTATATAATTATAATTTATAAGTAGGAAATAAAAAAAACATTTTTGGGTACAGAAGTAATTGCTTCTGACAGGTACCTGAGAGAGAAAATGGTGCTGGACCCCACTGAGAAGCTGCTGCTTGGATGGATTAGGGTTGATGCTCACCTACAAATATAGTAAATGGAGAAAAATTCAAACATTTTTGAAAGGGTTAATTACTTAATTTATTATCACCTCCAACCACCCTTAATTTATAAAATTGCAGCTGGCAACTCTCTAAAATTACAAAAATCTCCTCTATAAAAATGTATGTTTTGAAATGTGAACTTATTTATATGGTATTTGTAATTACAAGAGATAGAGGAGTGCTAACACTGTAATTAAGGCTGGAATATTGGAAGGTAATTAATTAATAGTATATATATATGAATAGAATAGAAGGTTGGTAGGGCATTGGAGAAAGAGGCTCACGAGATTGAAATGCTTCCAGTACCTCCACAATGTGGCTGGGCCCAGCTTGGCCAAATTTACCCTCTGCAAGAAATTTTGCGGAAGACAGTAAATATCAAAGTTGATGAACAGAGAAACAGACATCATTACTGCTATATATTATTACTGCTAGGAATCACTTTAATCATTTCAAGCTTTATTACACGGAAATGGAAAGAGTTCTGCTGGAATAGCAGAGGCCTAAAAGGAGCTTCAGCTGATTGATAGGCTTGGTAGAAATTTAATCATATGCATGTAATCAAGATTCAGTGGTGGTGGAGAAGAGAAAAAAAGCTTTGATTTTGTCTGAAATATTGGAAGAACATGGGTCGAGTTGAGCTATTTATGGGATATTACATGAAGTTTGATCAAAAAAACTAATCAAAATGGAATCAGATTGGGCTCAAAATGTCAAACAAAGCATGAATTTGCTGAGCATATAGAAATGAAGGATATTGGGGTTTCTTACTAAGTGAGGCTTGCGGTTACTGGAATGCAGGTCTCTATAGCTGCTTCGATTGGTTGATTTTGCTGAAGAGGTCCAGGGCCTGGTGTGTCTTACTCTTGGCTTTGTTGGTTTCTGAAACTCAATACTGGCTGCTTGAAAATCATTTGTAATCATAAATCTTACATTGATACATATTTATATATATAAGCAAAATGAGATTATAATAAGAGATCGAGAGTGGTCACCAGATTTTACTTACGATATTCACCGTCTTTATCTCCCATGTCAGAGCTGCTGCAGAAAGAGTTATCGCAGCCTATCTCATCATCTTCTTCCTCATTACCCGTTGGAGCTTCCAGAACGCTCAGTGCATTTCTTTGTAGCTTCACTTCCACACCATTCTTAAGAACCTGCAAAATCAAATTTTGCTCCCCCAATTACACCCATCAACTATCATTTATTCATCCTATGATTTATCACCTTTCAAACTAACATGAAAATTAGGCAGACAAGTTCACTCGGACTTAGCTTGCAAGGAATTAAAGAGAAGAAATGGAAAAAATAGAAAAGGAAAACCAAAAAAACAATATGTTTGGAAAAATATGTTCTTTACTGTTTGGTTGATCAGAGAATTTGAAATTTTATTGTTGTAAGAAGCCTGGTGTGCTAGTTAGAAACATGACTTTGACATTTTTTTCTTCTTCCCATTGTTCAGTAATGTTGGTTGGGAAAATTTCCTATGCTCAAATAGTAAAATAAATCCAATACCTAACATGAAATGATGAGAATGTGAGGCCAAAAACAAGTTCATCCCCTATAATCTTTTGAAATCAAAGAAATCATTAATGGCTAATGACGACAAAGACAACAACCTAATATAAACAAATTGAAATCTAAACATGGGAAAAGCATGAGAAATTCAAATTTACCAGCCAGTGCCATCCACCAAGGCCTACAGCCTTCTTGACAACACCCTGGAGGCCAACCAAAACAGATTTAGTTCTGTTGTTTCCAGTTACAATAACTTTAGTGTGCCTCGGAAGTACAGAGAGCTCTTCATCCCCACTTTCTTCCCGTGAAGGAGATAGAACACGGGAGGAGCACAGTTCTGCTTCCATCATCATCTAATACCAATAAGAAAAATTAATACCAAATCAATAACAACTCCCTCATTAACTCATTCCAATCACATGCCTTTCTACTTGAAACCAGTAATCAAATGAATCAAACAAGAAATCATAGTCAAGATTGACACTTAAGGTAGTTAGGCCCTACGACAAACAACTATTGTTTTTTTAAGTGTGTTCGTGTAAACACCGCGGCCATCAAGACAAGTGCTTTCTTGTCATTATAGCATCCTAACAAAACAATGGAAAATTCAAAAAACAGGTGAAGCAAGCCTTATCCTGAATCTTCAGACAATATCAAAAACTCACATGCTTATCATATCTAAACTCTTGAAGATACAAAGGCATGATTTGAATTCGAATCAGTAACCATTGTGACAAGCACTGAAGCAGAAACATGAGGGGAGTTTTCTTGATGGAGCAAGCGGCTGAAATCAGTGAAGAAATTGGAGAGAAAAAAAACGTAGAATCATCATAAAAATAGGCTAATCGGATACAGAGATCACATCCATGTTAAAATAGACTTCTTCCAGAAAACAATTTCAAAAACAACACTCGATCAAAACAGAAAAATTTGGACCACCGTCAAACCCCCAAAGATATAAGGGCTGAAGAAGAAGAAGTTAACGAAAAATTAACATTTGCGGGAAAATGCTAATTCCAGGCTTCCAGACCAAATCTCTCTCGACGTTAAGAATGCAAAAACAATCCATTAATTCCACCCAAAATAGCAATCGAATTCGAGATCCAAATACTCAGATTAAGGAAATTAAAAACTGATAAAGTTCTGAATAGACCGATTTAGACATTACCTCAAAGATACCAGGAAAGGCGAAATGATACTCTCAAGCAGGCAAATCAAAGAACGAAGAAGAATGCGGGCCAGATAAGCTCCTGAAGAATGAAAGCCAAATCTCGATTCTCCGACATGAATTCTTGCATGGGATTCGTCGGAATCAATGCATAAAGAAGCCGGGGGAACGGAAATCTTGAGCAGGAAAGGGCTGGAAGTGAAGCGAAGGTCTTTTGAGTGCTCGGAGGGAGGGAGGGGGGCGAAGAAGAAGAGCGCACGCGCGAGCAGGATGGGAGGGGGAAGAGGAGGCAGCAAACTAAATGCTCCCCAACTGCCGAGTAAGGCCTGTCCTCTTTTGAAGTTTTAATTCACTGCCACCACCCGCTTAATTTCTTATATTGCAGATCTATCCTTCCAGCGGCGGCTCGGCCCGGCTCGGCGGCCAGCGCGCCGTCGCGTGGTTCGTCTCGGCCCATATCTCAACAATGATTGGGACGCAGTGGAAATGTACAGACGTTAGTATGAGAAATTTAATTATACGCGCATTTTTTAAAAAAAAATATTTTGGAATTGTTAGGGATACATTTAATTTTTGATAGTCTTATTATTATTATAATTATATGAGAAAGATTTCTAATGTGAGATATATTGAAATCGACAGTTCAGATTAAGGCCTCATTTGTTTAAGCGTTTTGGCTCCATTCCGTTTGCCCAAAACGAAACGCGCAAGTGCGGAGCATTTGTTTTTGCGCCTTCTTTTCCATCCGCACGAGAAATCCCGCGGCTTGAAAAATCTGCGTGCCGAAACCGTGGGCTGCTCCTCCTTTTTCCTCGCGTTTTTAGGTTGCAGGATCGATCCGCCGAAACCGTGGACAGCGCCGCAGCGCTTGCGATCAACCGGCACGATCGATCCGGCATCGGCGACAGGCGCTCTTCGAATCGGCGACAGTTCTCTTCCTGCGGATCGATCCGGCACCGGCGCTTCTCCCGTCACCGGCGATCGCAGTCGATCCGGCACCGGCGATCGCAGTCGGATCCGGTGGCGATCAACTGCGCAGTAACCACCTTCGGAAAGCTTCTCCCGTCAGTATTTCTCTCCGGCAAAGAAGAGCACAGGTCCTCTTCTCCGACATCTTGGCCGGAAAACGCAGGTCAGCTTCTCCGGCCACACTGTGCAGATCTGCCATTTCTGTTGGTGTGGAGCAATTGCCAGTAACAGCAGGTATACCTTCTCATTCCCCTCCATTATTTTAGCAAGTATATACCTGCTGTGAGTGTGTGTTTCCTGCTGCTGTGTGTTGATGAGTGTGTGCTGCAGATGTGTGTGTTGTTGTTTGTGTGTGTGTGAGTTCTGTTTCTGTGTTGCTGTCTGTGATGATGTGTGTGTGCTGCTGTCCGTAGGTGTGAGTATTGGATTTCTTCATTTGTGTGTGCTGATGTGTGTGAATGTTTGGATTTCTTCATTTGTGTGTGCTGATGTGTGTTGTTGTGTGTTTGTTTATGGAGTGTTGTGTGTGTTTGTTTAGGAAATGTATGTGTGCTCATGTGTGTGTAATCTGTGTGTGTGTTTGCTGGAGTGTGTGTGTGAGTGATGTGTGTGTGAGTGTTGTGTGTTTGTTTAGGGAGTGTGTGTGTTGTTTTTTGCTGGAGTGTGTGTGTGCGTGTGCTGGAGTGCTTGGAATGTGTGTGTGCTGGAGTGTGTGTGTGAGTGTGCTGGAGTGTGTGTGTGAGTGTGTGTGTGCTGGACTCTGTGTGTGTGCTGGACTGTGTGTGTTTGTTTGCTGGACTGTGTGCGTGTGTTTGCTGGAGTGTGTGTGTGTGTGTGCTGGAGTGCTGGAATGTGTGTGTGCTGGACTGTGTGTGTGTGCTGGAGTGTGTGTGTGTGTGTTTGTGGGACTGTGTGCGTGTGTTTGCTGGACTATGTGTGTGTTGGAGTGTGTGTGTGTGCTGGAGTGTGTGTGTGTGTGCTGGAGTGTGTGTGTGAGTGTGCTGGAGTGTGTGTGTGAGTGATGTGTGTGCTGGACTCTGTGTGTGTGCTGGACTGTGTGTGTTTGTTTGCTGGACTGTGTGCGTGTGTTTGCTGGAGTGTGTGTGTGTGTGTGTGCTGGAGTGCTGGAATGTGTGTGTGCTGGACTGTGTGTGTGTGCTGGAGTGTGTGTGTGTGTTTGTGGGACTGTGTGCGTGCGTTTGCTGGACTATGTGTGTGCTGGAGTGTGTGTGTGTGCTGGAGTGTGTGTGTGTGTGTGTGTGCTGGAGTGTGTGTGTGAGTGTGCTGGAGTGTGTGTGTGAGTGTGTGTGTGCTGGACTCTGTGTGTGTGCTGGACTGTGTGTGTTTGTTTGCTTGAGTGTGTGCGTGTGTGTGTGCTGGAGTATGTGTGGGTGTGTGCTGGAGTGTGTGTGTGTGTGTCCTGGAGTGTGTGTGGGTGTGTGCTGGAGTGTGTGTGGGTGTGTGCTTGTGTGTGTGCTGGAGTGTGAATGTGTGTGTGTGTGTGCATGTTTGTGATGTGTGTGTGTGTGTGTGTTTATTTTTGAGTGAATATGTAATGTGTTTTTGTTGGCGTGAATGTAATTGTGTGCCCAGGCTAATATGTGTAGATTTTATTATAGGTAAATGGGTAAACATAAAGATGGTGGTGTAAGTGCTAATTGGGAGGCAAATGATGTATTAATTTTTTGTGATCTGTGTTTGAAAGAAATTGAGTTGGGTAATCGCCCAACTACACACTTTAGTCGGGATGGTTGGATTAACCTGACAACAAATTTCCATGCTCGCACGGGGAAGGCATATGATCGAACTCAAATGAAGAACAAGTGGGATCAGCTGAAAAAAGATTGGAAGTTATGGCGGGAGCTTAAGGGTCGTGAGACCGGGCTAGGGTGGGATCCTATTCGCAAAACAATTCTTGCTTCAGAAGATTGGTGGAAAGAACGTCTGAAGGTATGATTTTTTTTTAAAAAAAATTATAATTTTTTATAATGTATGAAACTGTGTGGTATCACATTATGTGTTTCATTGCAGGTTATTCCGTCTGTAAGGAAATTTCAGTTTGCTGGTATTTCACCTGAGTTGGAGGATAAGTTGCATATGATGTTCAGCCAGGTTGTTGCAAAAGGTGATCTTGCTTGGGCTCCAAATTCAAGAATCTTTGAGCATGAGTCAATCGACGAACATGATGGGTCTCCTGACCATGGCACTCAGGACATCAACGAAACTGAGGATACTGCAGCTAAACAAAAAAGATCAGCTAAGGGGAAAGGTACTAAGATTTCAGCAAAGAAGACAAGGAGTTCAGCAATGGATGAGTTAGTCGAGACATCCCGCATTATTGGGCGTTGCATGCAGGAGCCGCCTCGCCTACAGATATCTTCATCACTGTACACCATTCCTGAGACTATTTCAGAGCTGGAAACTATGACAGAGGTTATGGATGAGTCAAATGTGGACTTCTACCACTACTGCATCATCTTTCTGAGACAGAAACAGAATCGAGAGACATTTATGAGCATGCGGAAAGATCGGCGTCTCATATGGCTGCAAGCTTGTTATGCCAAAAACTTGCAGTAGTTGCATTTCTGTGATGTGATATGTCTGTTTGTTTATTTCCATATGTTGTAGTACGCTTTGTTTTTTTGGTGCACTTATTGCTGGACACAAACTATTTATGTGATGTGATGTGTGTTTAATATTATGTTTGCTAATATTTGTTTAAATATTATGTTTGTTTATTATACTGTCTCACAGGTGTAAAAAATAACATATAATGTATTTACCACAGATTTTCAATGACGAGCCCGGATCACAGTGACAGTTCGAATGAGGAGACTCAGCAGCAGGCGGCTGATTTGTTTTATCGTAGTACAGCGATCGGTGCACGACAGTTTTTAGTGCCAATGATGGTACCCTCGGAAGGTGGACCGTCTAGTACACCTTGTATGACATCAAGCCAAACCGGAGCTAGATGGATTGGTGAACTTTTGGATGGACATCCTCACAGATTTTTCAGCGCCTTTAGAATGTCGAAGGTAATCTTTATTGATTTGCTGACACTCCTCACACAACAGTATGGCTTGCAAGGATCCAGGAGGACTCTCCCACGTGAGGTGCTTGCAATTACTTTGCAGATTTTGGGCCACAATTTATCGATGCAAATAGCGAGTGAAAGATTTCAACATTCTACGGAAACTATTAGCAAATTCTTCGCAAGGGGTATAAATGCAATTAAAAGACTATCTTCTGATGTTATTAGGCCTGTCGATCCACATTTCAATGATATTCCCCCGCAAATTTCAAATGACGCTCGGTACATGCCATTTTTTAAAGACTGCATAGGAGCTATTGATGGAACACATGTGGATGCTCGAGTTCCTGCAGATCAACAAGTTTCTTATATTGGTCGTCATGGCACAACAACGCAGAATGTCATGGCGGTTTGTGATTTCAACATGTGCTACACTTTTGCATTAGCTGGATGGGAGGGTTCTACTCATGACAGCCGTATTTTTCAGCATGCTCTTATGAACCCCAGTTATAATTTCCCGTACCCACCACCTGGTGAGTCATTTGTAGCATAAATCTCTTTGTAATAGAAAGTATTGAACAACATTTTAGTCATACTTACCTTGAAATATATAATTTTGCAGGCAAATATTATGTAGTAGATGCCGGATATCCACTACAACGTGGTTTTCTAAAACCATATTCAGGCACGCGATACCATTTGCCAGATTTTAGAAGGGGCAATAGACCCATACAAGGGCGCCGGGAAATTTTCAACCAGGCTCACTCGTCGTTGCGCAGTGTTATAGAACGTTCATTCGGCGTATTGAAAAAAAAGTGGAAGATACTAAGGGATATGCTGCCATACAATTTGGCAAAGCAACGAGACGTTGTGATTGCAACAATGACACTGCATAACTACATTCGCAGGCATCCATCTCGCTCAGACACTCATTTTCGTGCTTGCGATGAAGACGAGCAATTTATTTACCCGGCGGACCTTCAAAGAAGAACAGGACAGATAAACGAATCCTCAAGTGGAGACCATGTTAGAGGCATTAGAGTAGGGGTCGATGAGATGGTGGCGTTGCGTGACTCCATTGCCGATCAGCTGCTCAGAGCTTGAACATGTTTGTTGTTTCCGCATAGAAAGATGTTGTATTTCGGGTTTGCAAAATTTTAATGTTTAACAGTATGTTGGAGTATTTGGAGTACCTTTATATGTTTTAACTTAGCAGTCTGTTAGAGTATATTACACACAGATTTTTTAAAAATTTAAACCAATTTTGTTTTAAAAAAAATCTCAAAACGCCACCGCAGTTTTGCCAAACAGTTCTCTGTTTCGAACAGTTCTGCAAACGCAGACTAGCCAAACAGAACTCCGTTTGCAGCATCCAGTTTCCAACAGCTCCCTTTACAAACCTATTTTTACAACAGCTCCTTTTACAACCGCCATCGCTTAACCAAATGAAGCCTAATTCCGAAGTCTATCTCGTGACTATCCAATCTGAGCCTTTTTTATGGTGATTCTTAGGCTTCATTTGTTTGGGCGGTGGCGGATCGATCCGGCGGGTGAAAACGGAGTGTTTGAAACGGAGGGGGGAGGTGGCTGCTCCAAACGGAGCTTTTTTGGGCGTTTCTCAAGGCGGGCGGGCGGGTGGAAACGGAGCAAACGCTGCTGGAGGTTCATTTGTTTACACGCCTTCCGGCGGCGTTTGCCCAAAACGGAGCACCAAAACGCTCAAACAAATAGAGCCTTAATCTCAACTTTTTGTTGGATAGTCGCAACTCAAAATCTCATAACTTTTTGCGTTTTTTCGAAATACGTCTTGTACATGCAAAAGAGGACGAGCGTTCTCGCTACGAAGTCTGTACACGAAGTCCCGTGCAAGTGTTATTTAATTATACACTTGGTGGGCAACAGGTTGTCTCACACGAAGCTTGTTACTTTCTATTTTTTGATGAGGACGAGCGTTCTCGGATGCTGCTTGGCTGACAGACTTCGTGGCGGGATGCGTGGATCGAGATGTGTAGGTGGTGACTTGAGCAACGTCACGCACATGGGTGGCTTCGCGGAATGGTGAGCAAAACGCCTTCTTCTTGGGAGCGTCGTGGACTTAGGCAAATTTACAGTTGACTCGACGGGTAGAGGAGGCACGTAGGAGGATTCTAGCAGAGCTCCGACCTGAGAAAGAAGAAGACTGAGATGAGGAAAAGTTAAAAATGATCGGAGTCCTGGGGCCTTTTTATAGGCTCTAGGAGGTTGTTATGGTGGTTCTGCGGTTATCCACAATCTATTAATTAAATAAATAATATTCCTCACTAATCATGGGGGTTAGTGTGTAGTTAAGCGGGTGATTACTCTTGTAACGAATGGTGGTGATCGTGTTGGGATGATCGGACGGTGGTGAAGGCCCTCCACGAGCGGGTAGCCAACTCGTTGATGATCGGCTGTCGGCGAAGGAGTCACGACAGGTGGATTGGCCGACCACGGCGGGCGAGGCCGTGGCCATGGGAGGCTGTTGTGGGGGCGGCCGGGGGATGTGGCCGCCCTTAACGGGCGCGGCTCTGCAGCTGCGGGAGGGCGGCGCCGGTCTTGGCAGGGTTGGTTGGGCACCGACTGTTTGATGTCGGTGACGGGAATGCCGACGTCCGGTCACGATGGTTGCGTGGAAGGTGCACGTAGTGGGATCCGTCCAGGTGTTGAAAATGGTGTAGTGAAAGTGGTTGATTGGGCGACCTGGGCTACCTGTCTGCGCAGTCTATGCGGACAGGACTGGCGGTTAGCCAGGTCGGCAGAGTCGTTGCAGTCGGCTTGTTCCTTGGCGGCCTGGGCGGTCTGTTCGTACGGTCTATGCGGACAGAGGTGGCGGTCAGCCAACCTGGCTTATTCTCAATAGGCAGTTTGTTCCCAGAAGGTGACCAGATGGATAACTTCTATATCCGCGGAGTCCGGCAAAATGCAGACTGGGACGGAGCTCGGCAGACCGACATGGTAGATGCCTTGGTCTAACTCTGGTAGCGCGGCAGGTGGTAGCCGCGGAGTTCGCCGGTTAGAGCGGACTAGACTAGAGTTTGGCAGACCGGCATGGCAAGTTCCTTGGTCTAGCTCTGGTAGTGCTGCTGACGAAAGTCACATGGTTCGCCGTTTAGAGTGGACAGGTGATGGAGTTCGTCGGGTTTGGCGGACTGGTGCATGTGTCCGCCAGTAAGTGCGGACTGGCCCTTGTGGCTGGTATTGTGGACTTGGTTGGTTCTGAACCAAATCCATGTTGGCTTAGTCCGGGGAGATCACGTGGTTAAGCGTGGACTGCTTCGTAGTCCGTTAAGCTCAGCAGCAGTTGACTTGTGGGTTGGTTGCGAGCTTGGTGAATGCGGACTGGAGCAGTGTCCGCCTAGGCATGCGGACTTTATTCCTTGTCCGTCGAGTCCGGCAGTTGTCAACTTGGTGTCTTTGATGCGGGCTCGGAGTGCGCAGACTGAAAATGTGTTCGCAGGGCGTGCGGACTGGAGCAGTGTGTAACATCTCCATCAGTTCATATAGCATATAATAGAAGGTCCGGTCGGGGCCCCACACCATATGTCACAAAACAGGCGGTAAAGTCACGGGTTGATATCAGAGTTGTGCATCCTCACTCATAACATTCTAGCGGAAGCTTTGAACAGAAATGTTGAACTCCAACCATGAATGTTCACTCATATAAACACCCACATTTATACAGGAACGTTCATCAAATACAATATTGTTTGGCTTTATGGCCTTACAGTTGCTCTTTACAAGAGTGGTTTCCAAACATCGACGCGCAGGTCGGTCACACGTGAACAGAACACAACATTTCATCTTAGCCTTCAAGGGCTAACAGCAGCAGGGACTTCAGCCTTTATATGTCCCGCTCGGCTCTCCAGCACTTGTATAAGGACAGCCCACCCAACGGTGGCAAAGAAGGTAACGGTCAGTATTCAGCTGACCAATTTATAACGACTCTACCCCTTACCCGGGCCAGTGGTATTCCTTCCCTGCAGACATATACAGATATATAGATATCACACATTGTGCTCTCATGCATAAACATTCCATCACAACCGTCAGTCACGCGGCCCGACGATCCGTGTACTCAGGGCACATTCTTGGTGTATCGGCGAACCAGGGTCCCACCACCGTATCAGGGCCGAAACCTAACGGTAAAATTGAGCATTTGCTCCATGACGTGCAGCCAGATACTTTAGTCTTAGTGGCGCGCAGGCCTAAGACTCTCGCTATGCGCTCCAACAGACCGCACTTTCAGGTCTTCAAGTCGGACGGACATAACGCGGGTCGGATCAACCACCCCTGTTGCTCAAGTCGCATTGCAATCACCGAATACCAACGTACTCGCGGCTAAATAAAGGCGCGGGTCGGTTTCACCTTACCTGTTTGGCGTAAAGCCTTTTTAAGAGCTTATCAAGCTCACACATAGCCAGACCGTCCCCGAGGGACTGGATTCACATTCATAGGTTAGTTAGGAGTCACGCCTCGCGTTAGCGACAGAACTCATTTTCCATACCTAGGCTTAACCGTACATTCATAACACTTGAGGGTATTTTCCTGAACTACCAAGTCAGTACTTCCTACTACTACCCTTCACAGGCACAACTCATCAAGCATCATAAGCATTACAAGCATAAGAGGGTCTTTTCCTGGATTCCCACACCATGCACTTCCTGCTACTACCCTTCATAGGTCCAACACATAGAGCATCACAAGGGTCTTTTCCTGGACTACCACTCATGTACTTCCTGCTACTACCCTTCACAGGTCCAACCCCTCGACTCCATAAACTACATGTTTAACCACAGAGTCTTCTCTGGTGCGCAAATGCAACATCATCAATCCAGACCAACCTGTCCAGATGGGCTTCACACAGCATGCCTATTATGTACTCCATTTCCGGATCTATATGTCAAACTATTGTGGATTCCAAGAATCAACCCAAAGGAATCCCTTAGAAATCCACCCTCTGGTGGGGGAAACCCATGCATATGCCAAAAGAAAGGACTTCACATGTCCAAGAAGGAAGATCGTTACCCTTGACGACCTCTTCGGAGCCATGGAATTCTAGCCAGTTGAAAAGCACCGCAGCGGCCTTGCTTCCACAATGTTGGCCTCGGACCGCAAATCAGAACTCAACGGCTACATCGAAGACCGTTTAGAGTGGACAGGTGATGGAGTTCGTCGGGTTTGGCGAACTGGTGTCTGTGTCCGCCAGTAAGTGCGGACTGGCCCTTGTGGCCGGTATTGTGGACTTGGTTGGTTCTGAACCAAATCCATGTTGGCTTAGTCCGGGGAGATCACGCGGTTAAGTGTGGACTGCTTCGCAGTCCGCCAAGCTCAGCAGCAGTTGACTTGTGGGTTGGTTGCGAGCTTGGTGAATGCGGACTGGAGCAGTGTCCGCCTAGGCATGCGGACTTTATTCCTTGTCCGTCGAGTCCGGCAGTTGTCAACTTGGTGCCTTTGATGCGCACTCGGAGTGCGCGGACTAAAAATATGTCCGCAGGGCGTACGGACTAGAGAAATGTGTAACATCTTCATCCGTTCATATAACATACAATAGAAGGTCCGGCCGGGCCCCACATCATATGCCACAAAACAGACGGCGAAGTCACGGGTTGATATCAGAGTTGCGCATCCTAACTCATAGCATTCTAGCGGAAGCTTTGAACAGAAATGTTGAACTCCAACCATGAATGTCCACTAATATAAACACCCACATTTATATAGTAATGTACATCAAATACAATATTGTTTGGCCTTATGGCCTTACAGTTGCTCTTTACAAGAGTGGTTTCCAAACATCGGCGCGCAGGCCGGCCACACGTGAACAGAACACAACATTTCAGCTTAGCCTTCAAGAGCTAGCATCAGCAGCAGGGACTTCAGCCTTTATATGTCCCGCTCGGCTCTCCAACACCTGTATAAGGACAGCCCACCCAATGGTGGCAAACAAGGTAACGGTCAGCATTCAGCTGACTAATTTATAACGACCCTACCCCTTACCCGGGGCAGTGGTATTCCTTCCCTGCAGGCATATGCAGATATATAGATATCACACATTGTGCTCTCATGCACAAACATTCCATCACAATCGTCAGCCACGCGGCCCGACGATCCGTGTACTCAGGGCACATTCTTGGTGTACCGGTGAACCAGGTCCCACCACCGTATCAGGGTCGAAACCCAACAGTAAAATTGAGCATTTGCCCCATGGCATGCAGCCGGAGACTTTACTCTTAGTGGCGCGCAGGCCTAAGACTCTCGCTATGTGCTTCAATAGACTGCACTTTCAGGTCTTCAAGTCATACGGACATAACGCAGGTCGGGTCAACCACCCCCCGTTACTCAAGTTGTCTTGCCATCACCGAATACCAACGTACTCGCGGCTAAATAAAAGCGTGGGTCGATTTCACCTTACCTGTTTGGCGTAAAGCCTTTTTAAGAGCTTATCAAGCTCACACATATCCAGACCGTCCCCGAGGGACTGGCTTCACATTCATAGATTAGTTAGGAGCCACGCCTCGCGTTAGCGACAGAACTCATTTTCCATCCCTAGGCTTAACAGTATATTCATAGTATACACTTGAGAGTATTTTCCTGGACTGCCAAGTCAATACTTCCTGCTACTACCCTTCATAGGCACAACCCATCAAGCGTCATAAGCATTACAAGCATCAGAGGGTCTTTTTCTGGATTCTCGCACCAGTACTTCCTGCTACTACCTTTCATAGGTCCAACCCATCGAGCATCACAAGGGTCTTTTCTTGGACTACCACTCTAGTACTTCCTGCTACTGCCCTTCATAGGTCCAACCCCTCGACTCCATAAACTACATGTTTAACCACAGAGTCTTCTCCGGTGCGCAAATGCAACATCACCAATCCAGACCAACCTGTCCAGATGGGATTTACACAACACGCACATTTCGTACTCCATTTCTGGATCTATATATCAAACTATTAGGGATTTCAAGAACCAACCCAAGGGAATCCCTTAGAAATCCACCCTCTGGTGGGGGGAAACTCATGCATATGCCAAAAGAAAGGACTTCGCATGTCCATGAAGGAAGATCGTTACCCTTGACGACCTCTTCGGAGTCATGGAATTCTAGCCAGGTGGAAAGCACCGCAGCAGCCTTGCCTCCACAATGCTGGCCTCGGACCGCAAATCGGAACTCAGCAGCTCCACCGACGGTCTGCTCCTCCCTCCTCCTCCTCCTTGCTCTCTCTTCTCTCTAGCTTTCTTAAAAAGAGAGTGGCCAAGATTACAATGAGAAATACCTTCTCTTTTTCGGCCTTAAAGCAGCAGGGAGAAGCTTGGACCCTCAGATCCTAGCTGAAGGAAATGGTTGGCCATGATTTTGCCACAAAAGGCTAATTTTTTGGCTGACACGGCCTGTGACACGCCCGTGTCACAGGCCGTGTACCTCAAGCGGCACACCACCGACTCATCCAGAACAGTACACGGTCATGTGACACGCCCGTATCATAGGCCGTGTAACTTGACACGGCTTCAGACACGCCTGTGTCTAGCCCGTGTACCTCAGGTGGTATACACCCATCTCAACCCGAGCAAGACACGACCAAGTAACACGCCCGTGTCACAGTCCGTGTGCTTAGAGACACACCCGTGTCCTGCTCGTGTCCACCGGGCCTCACTGCCCAGGCCAAATCCAGAAAAGGACACGGCCTGTGACACTCCCATGTCACAGGCCGTGTGCTCTTACACAGCAGCAGACACGCCTCCAACGTGCTCTTCGTCGAACAAAGTTCGTCGGTCAGAGGGTGACACGCCCTCTGACACGCCCGTGTCGCAGGGAGTGTTCCCTCTCGAGAACTCGTCGAGTGCAGTTCGTCGAGCACTCGACAGGTTGCTCAGCCAGACAGAGCAGGACACGCCCTGGGACACACCCATGTCCCAGGCTGTGTCACCCAACTTGAACCCAATCCTGGGATTTGGGGTGTTACACATTGTCCGCTGGCATGCGGACAAGTGGTGTTATTGTAGGGTCTGCTGGTGGCGGCTTGTCTCTGGGTTGGCCTTTGGTGACAAGGCGGATAAGGTTGTTGTCCAGCCTTGGTGTTATTGTTGGTGGTCTGGCTATCATGCACAGGTCGTGGCGGACTGGTTGTGTATCCGCGACTAGAGGATACACTTGGTGCTTGCCATGAGATGGGGCAGTTATCCTATTGGCTAGGGCGGTGACCACACTCCTTATTGTGTCTATAAATAGGACCCCCTATCACATCAACAAAGGACGAATGAACAGTAAGTGAACTCGCAGATAGTTGTTGTGGGCTGGATTTTGTATCTGTGTGGTTTGAGGAGGTTGACCGGTTTATGCTGTGCAGGTTGTGCGGATAGCGCTGAAAGTCAGGGACTTGATTCTGACTACGGTCAGGGACAGTGCGGACTCTGCGGATAGCAACCAGCGGTTAATAGCAGGTCGCGGGTTGCGGCTAGGCAGTCTCTCTTCTGCAACTAGTTTCCCGGTTTAATAAGTTGTCCGCTTTTGGAGGCATGTTCAGTTCGGCAATAGCAGATCGTGCGTTCAGGTGGCTAGGCGACCTCGCGGTTAGGGGCCTGCAGATCGGAGAGTAGAGCTTGCATTGGAATAATGGGCAGTCCGCATGGCTTGGTTGCGGTCTGGCGACTAGGCGGGTTGAGCGGACTCCGTAGTGCAGCAGTAGTTCCAACGGTTACTCTTGAGTCCGCGTAGTTTGATATTTGTCTTGTATTGTTTCTGCTTCCGTTGGATACATCGGCGAATCATGTCTCTTCATGTATGTCTCGCATTATAAAGAGTATTATAGTACAAGATTCTTACTCTTCTGTTTTGCATCTGGTTTATTTGGGCTCAGATAGGTTGAGTGTTCCTGCGCCTGGTTCCCGCTTTTCGCTTGATCAAGGTGTCTTCTCGATAGCTCTGAAAGTTTTACTTGATATCAGAGCTATCTTTTGGTCATCTTGAAAAATCTAACATGGTATCTGAGGGAACAAAGGCTTGAGCAGTGAATCAACCAGTAGTTTGCTTCAATGCTTCTGTGAGTCTAAGTGAATCAGGGTTAACTGCAATGGAAGTTGATTTGGCAAGAGATCTTGGAATGGAGCTTCTTACATGGACTAACTTTGATAAGTGGAAGTCATGTGTGGAAATCTATCTTCTTTGTGAGGACCTTTGAAAGGTGGTTTGCGGAGTAGAAAGGCAAGACGTTACTGCTGTTACTGGCAATGTTAAAGCGGTGAGAGCTTGGAAGAAGAAAAATGCGAAAGCGGAGGTTGTTCTCAAGCAGGTGATCTCATCGGAGCTCTTGGACCACATCAGCGGATGTTGGTCAGCTGCAGAGATTTGGACTTCCCTTGTTGGGTTGTTCAACAAGGAGGCGAAGTTGGCTGCTGAAGATGCTCCTTCTACTTCATATCAGCAAGAGAGGAGTGTTTCTCCTAGGCATGATGAGAAGAGGAAGGAAGGACCAAAGTACTATAGATGCAAGAAGCCTGGTCACCTCAGGAAGGAGTGTAAGGTTGTCTTGCACTCGGTGAATGTCACTCATGTTAGGAGTAAGGAGAAGAACTTGGTTGGGTTATCAACAAGTTCTGATGCTGATCAGATGAAGACTAGTGATAGTGCAGCTATCTGGCATGAAATACTGGGACATGTGATGATGGACAAGCTGAAAGCAATGACAGTGAGGAGCCTTGTGAGAGGTTTGCCTAGATTGTCATCCTACGACGACGGTCAAGCTTACACGGGATGTCAACACGGTAAAGCTTATCATTTTACGTTTGATAAGGCGCAGTCCAGATCCAAAACACCATTGGAGGTTGGCCATGGTGATCTGGTGGGACCGATTATCACCGCCAGTCTTGGAGACAGCAGGTACATGCTGATATTGGTTGATTACTATATGAGGTATACTTTGGTATACTTCATGAAGGAGAAGTCGAACATATTCTGCTTGTTTGTGGAGTTCAAGAAGCTTGTGCAGGGCCGGATTGGCTTGTGGATCAAGAAGTTGAGAACGGGCAATAGAGGTGAGTTCAGCTCAACCGTGTTCTCGAACTTTTGCAGGAAGCATGAGATCCGAAGGGAGCTCTCTCGTGGACATACTTCACAACAAAGTGGTGTTGCAGATCGGATGATTCGTCTTTTAACGGAGACCTGCAAGTGTTGGCTTCAGTGCAAAGACATTCCTAAGGCCTTTTAGGCGGAAGGGATGACCTACGCGGCTTATGTCATCAATCAGATGCCTCTGAGTCTGATCATCATAAAGACTCTGTTTGAGCTGATGTTTAGGGTGAAGCCCAGCGTAAAGCACCTTCGAGTGTTTGGTTCTACCTGCTATGTACACTATTCAGAGGCTCTCAAGACGAAGCTAGTCTTCGTTGGGTATGATGAGCAAAAGAGGAGATGAAAGTGTATGGATCCTACGATGAAGAGGTACGTTGTGTCAAGAGACATTGTCTTCGATGAACTGACGTCGTATTGGGGCAGCTCATGTGTGGAGCTAGAGGGGAGTAGGTCAGACGAAGGGCTGAAGAAGGTTGCTGCTAAGGTTCAAATGGAGCTGTCTATATTATCAGGAGCTCCAGGTTGTTCTAGCTTTGGGGCAAAGGCGTCTGGTTCAATAAGCAGGGGGAGCGATGCTCCATGTGCTTCTGCTTCCAGTACGGAGGCTTCTAGTTCAGGAAGCAATGAGAGCGATGTTTCAGGCTGTTCTAGTTCAAGAGCGGAGGCTGCTGGTTCAGGATGCAGGGGAGCGTTGCTCCAGGTGCTTCTGGTTCCAGTACGGTGGCGTCTTGTTCAGGAAGCAAGGGGAGTATTATTCCGGGTTTGCCCAGGAATGGAGCTAGTTTAGAAGAAGCAACGGAGGTGGTTAGCTGTGATCAGGGTCTTCAGAGGTCGAAGAGGATCATCAACCCATCAACTCGATATAGTGGAGGAAATGCGGTGAGCTTGGTCTCATGTTTTATCACAGGCCCTCAGGTCGAGCGAGTACCTTCTAGCTGTGATGACACCACTGGAGTCAAGGATGTGAATGACGCCAAGGTTGAGGAGGTGACTACCCTCAGAGGAGATGGGGCTTGGGATCTTGAGCACAAGGTCGTTGGTGATACTCCTGTGACGTACAAGTGGAGGTTGAAGCTGAAGAAGAAGGCAAATGGAAGCATGGATCCTTTTGGTAGATGCTGGAGGGATCCCTTATGTTCCAGGATATGCAGGGCGAGGACTATGTCTCAGACATCTTCTCGATGGCGTTATTAGAGGGACCATGTGCAAGGTTACAGGAACTGCTGGGGTTGTTCACCACTTCTCACTTCAAGGGAGAGTATTGAAAATGGTGAAGTGAAAGTGGTTAATTAAGCGACCTGTCCGCGTGGTCTATGCGGACAAGACTGGTGGTTAGCCAGGTAGGCGGATTTGTTGCAGTTGGCTTTTTCCTTGGCAGCTTGGGCGGTATGTTCGTGCGGTCTGTAAGGACAGAGATGGCGGCCAGCAAGGCCGGCTTATGCTCAGCAGGCAGTTTGTTTCCAGAAGGTAACCGGACGGATAGCTTCTATATCTGCTATTGAAACCGAAAACTCGGTCTCTTGTGGAGTTCACCGTTGGGGAAGGGGCGATCACGCACCTACTTCTCTCCTGCAAGCCAAATAACAAAAAGAAACGGGAACTGACCCAAGGGCTCGGCATGGAGGTCCCACCACACACCCGGAAGATCTTAGAGTGTTTCCTCTCCCTAGCCAAAGGCTGAGCTAAGGTTACCTCAGAAAGCGCAAGAAGACCTGAACACTGGTAAGCATGCCTTCTGAGGTGCCTCATGGGTCTTATTTATAGTTTTCTGAAGATGACCTACAAATAGCCAACCTCCGTTGTTTTGAATAGCTATGTGCAGCTCAACTGGGTCTGCCAACAGCGCAACTCTACTGTTCTAACAAGCTATTCGCATCCCTGGCATGGGCACCCAGGTAATTCTACCTCTGGGCCCCACTGGGCAGGTTCCAAGGATCTGGAGGTCGGCTCGCCACAACTCTCCACCTCGCTGAGGCGGACGCGACTTGGCTCCTGCGGCTCGCCTTCCCTCCTTAGGAGAGCGCGAGCCAGGTCGTCGCAGCCCCCCGACCCTCGCTCTAAGGCGGGCTGGCGGCCAGGTCACCTATGGGAGAGCGGGCTGGCCGGCCTGGGACTGTTACTACAGAAGGAATTAAAGAGGCATTGATCTTGCCGAGCTTAGTTTGACGAACCCAGGATTCTAACTCACGTGGTCATCTCGAAGGAGGCCGAGCTTCGCTCGACGAACGGCGAGCTCCATTCGATGAATCATGGGCAGACACGGGCTGGGTGGGCCAGCCCGCACAGCTTGTGTGCCAACCTGCACAGCTTGTGTGCCTAGCTTTGGTAGGAGCGGGCTGGATATTCTGAGTTCGCCCGCATGCTGTTCTGGCGCTGGCAGGTCGTCTTGGTCCGCTCTCCCTGTCTGGTGGACCCACTCGGCGAACACAGGGTTGTACATCCACGGAGTCCGGCAAGATGTAGACTGGGCTGGAACTCAACAGACCGGCATGACAGATTCCTTGGTCTAACTCTGGTAGCGCAACAGGTGGTAGCCTTGGAGTTCGCTGGTTAGAGCGGACTTGATTGGAGCTCGGCAGACCGTCATGGCAGATGCCTTGGTCTAGCTCTGGCGGTGCGGCTGGCGGAAGTCGCATGGTTCGCTGTTTAGAGCGGACAAGTGATGGAGTTCGCCGGGTTTGGCGGACTGGTACCTGTGTCTGCCAGTAAGTGCGGACTGGCCATTGTGGTCAGTGTTGTGGACTTGGTTGGTTCTGAACCAAGTCCATGTTGGCTTAGTTCGGTGAGATCACGCGGTTAAGCGTGGACTGCTTCATAGTCCGCCAAGCTCGGCAGCAGTTGACTTGTGGGTTGGTTGCGAGCTTGGTGAATGTGGACTGGAGCAGTGTCCGCCTTGGCATGCAGACTTTATTCCTTATCCACCGAGTCTGGCATTTGTCAGCTTGGTGCCTTTGCTGCAGGCTCGGAGTGCGCGGACTGGAAATGTGTCTGTAGGGCGTGCGGACTGAAGCGGTGTCCGCTGGCATGCAGATAGGTGGTGTTGCTGCAGGGTCTGCTGACGGCGGCTTGTCTCTGGCTTGACCTTTGGTGACAAGGCGGATAGGATATTTGTCTGGCCTTGGTGTTGCTGTTGGCGGTCTGGATATCCTGCACAGGTTGGAGGCGTATTAGTTATGTAGCCGTGGCTAGCAGATACGCTTGGTGCTTGTCGTGAGATGAAGCGGTTATCCTATCGGCTAGGGTGGTGACCACACTCATCATCGTGCCTATAAATAAGACCAATGTCACATCAACAAAGGACAAATGAACAGTAAGTGAACTCGCGGATAGTTGCTGCAGACTGGATTTTGTATCCGTGCGGTTTGAGGAGGTTGATCAGTTTGTGATGTGCAGGTTGTGTGGATAGCGTTGGAAGCCAGGGACTTGGTGTTGAAGCCAAAAACTGGCCTCAACGAGAGTTCGATCCTTGGAGTGTAGCCGAAACCTATTTCTCCCAAACCTCAACTCATGACTAGTGATAAAGGACTAAGAACTGACCCAAAGCCTCAGTTGGGAGGTCCCTCCTCTAACCCGGAAGTTCTCTGAGCGCTTCCCCTCCAAAGCCAATTGGAGGGCTAGGAGTTTCTCAGAAAGCACAAAAAGAAAATTTGTGGAAGTATCAAAAATCCTGCCTTTTGAGGAACTCTACGGGTCTATTTGTAGATTTTCAGTATCCGGTCTGAAAAAACATAATTCTGCTGCCTTAAAATTACTAAAATGCCCCTGGGCCGGTCTGCCAATAGCCAAACTCCGATGTTCTGAGAAGCTAAATGCAGATCCATGAGTATTTAGGTAATTTCAGGTCTGAGTTGAGCGGGAGCGTTGAGTGGAGAAGCTCTTAAAGTCCAGGTCAGTGTGGACCCATATTGTGGTAAGGGTTAGTGCGGACTCTGCGGATAGCAACCAACGGTTAACAGTAGGTCGCGGGTTGCGGCTAGGAGGTATCTCTTCTCCAACTAGTTTACTGGTTCAATAAGCTATCCGCTTCTGGCGGCCTGTTCAGTTCGGCGGCCTGTAGATCGGCGAGTAGAGGTTGCATTGGAATGACGGGCAGTCCGCGCGACTTGGTTGCGGTCTGGCGACTAGGCGGGTTGAACGGACTCCATAGTGCAACAGTAGTTTCGACGGTTACTTTTGAGTCCGCGCGGTTTGATATTTGCCTTGTATTGTTTCTGCTTCCGTTGGATACATCGGCGAATCATGTCTCGTCATGTATATCTCGCATTGTAAAGAGTATTATAGTATAAGATTCTTGTTCTTCTGTTTTGCATCTGGTTTATTTGGGCTCAAATAGGTTGAGTGTTCCTGCACTTGTTTTCCGCTTTCCGCTTGATCAATGTGTCATCTTGATAGCTCTTAAAGTTTTACTTGGTATCAGAGCTATCTCCTGGTTATTTTGAGAAATTTTAACACGGGGGATCAGACGCGCTGATCGTGTGCGCGGTAGTTACCTCATGATCCCATTAAGTTAGTGGAGATCATGAGGGTTGAGCTATTAGCACCCAACCTTTCTATAAATTCTAGGATAGTCCTATCAAGGCAAAATTATCAAATTGGTCCCTAAACTTTGAGAACATTTTCAAATCAGTCCCTAAACTTTCAAATGATTCAAATAAGTCCTTAAACTATTAAAACCAGTACAATGAGCCTACCCTCATAGGGATCAATTTGAGATTACTTTGAACTGTTTTTAATAGTTTATGGACCTATTTGAATCATTTGAAAGTTTAGTGACTGATTTGAAAAAGATCCCAAAGTTTAGGGACCAATTTGATAATTTTGCCCCTTATCAATAATATTATTTTATTTTAATGCTACATTGTTTACTTAAATTTATTGTGTCTGTTATTTTAATTATATTTAATTATTTATTTATTTTTACTCTTTTTTTGTTTTATTAGCGGAAAGTAAGTGTTTGTTTGCTGGAGTGTGTGTGTGTGTGTGCTGGTGTATGTGTGTGTGTGTGCTGGAGTGTGTGTGTGTGTGTGCTGGAGTGTGTGTGTGAGTGTGCTGGAGTGTGTGTGTGAGTGTGTGTGTGCTGGACTCTGTGTGTGTGCTGGACTGTGTGTGTTTGTTTGCTGGACTGTGTGCGTGTGTTTGCTGGAGTGTGTGTGTGTGTGTGCTGGAGTGCTGGAATGTGTGTGTGCTGGACTGTGTGTGTGTGCTGGAGTGTGTGTGTGTGTTTGTGGGACTGTGTGCGTGTGTTTGCTGGACTATGTGTGTGCTGGAGTGTGTGTGTGTGCTGGAGTGTGTGTGTGTGTGTGCTGGAGTGTGTGTGTGAGTGTGCTGGAGTGTGTGTGTGAGTGATGTGTGTGCTGGACTCTGTGTGTGTGTTGGACTGTGTGTGTTTGTTTGCTGGACTGTGTGCGTGTGTTTGCTGGAGTGTGTGTGTGTGTGTGTGCTGGAGTGCTGGAATGTGTGTGTGCTGGACTGTGTGTGTGTGCTGGAGTGTGTGTGTGTGTGTTTGTGGGACTGTGTGCGTGTGTTTGCTGGACTATGTGTGTGCTGGAGTGTGTGTGTGTGCTGGAGTGTGTGTGTGTGTGTGCTGGAGTGTGTGTGTGAGTGTGCTGGAGTGTGTGTGTGAGTGTGTGTGTGCTGGACTCTGTGTGTGTGCTGGACTGTGTGTGTTTGTTTGCTTGAGTGTGTGTGTGTGCTGGAGTGTGTGTGGGTGTGTGCTGGAGTGTGTGTGTGTGTGTGCTGGAGTGTGTGTGGGTGTGTGCTGGAGTGTGTGTGTGTGTGCTGGAATGTGTGTGTGCTGGAGAGTTTGTGGGTGTTTGCTGGACTGTGTGCGTGTGTGTGTGTGTGATGTGTGTCTGCTGTTTATTTTAGGAAATGTTCTTGTGGACTGTGTGTGTTTGTTTGCTGGAGTGTGTGTGTGTGTGTGCTGGAGTGTGTGTGGGTGTGTGCTTGTGTGTGTGCTGGAGTGTGAATGTGTGTGTGTGTGTGTGCATGTTTGTGATGTGTGTGTGTGTGTGTGTGTTTATTTTTGAGTGAATATGTAATGTGTTTTTGTTGGCGTGAATGTAATTGTGTGCCCAGGCTAATATGTGTAGATTTTATTATAGGTAAATGGGTAAACATAAAGATGGTGGTGTAAGTGCTAATTGGGAGGCAAATGATGTATTAATTTTTTGTGATCTGTGTTTGAAAGAAATTGAGTTGGGTAATCGCCCAACTACACACTTTAGTCGGGATGGTTGGATTAACCTGACAACAAATTTCCATGCTCGCACGGGGAAGGCATATGATCGAACTCAAATGAAGAACAAGTGGGATCAGCTGAAAAAAGATTGGAAGTTATGGCGGGAGCTTAAGGGTCGTGAGACCGGGCTAGGGTGGGATCCTATTCGCAAAACAATTCTTGCTTCAGAAGATTGGTGGAAAGAACGTCTGAAGGTATGATTTTTTTTAAAAAAAAATTATAATTTTTTATAATGTATGAAACTGTGTGGTATCACATTATGTGTTTCATTGCAGGTTATTCCGTCTGCAAGGAAATTTCAGTTTGCTGGTATTTCACCTGAGTTGGAGGATAAGTTGCATATGATGTTCAGCCAGGTTGTTGCAAAAGGTGATCTTGCTTGGGCTCCAAATTCAAGAATCTTTGAGCATGAGTCAATCGACGAACATGATGGGTCTCCTGACCATGGCACTCAGGACATCAACGAAACTGAGGATACTGCAGCTAAACAAAAAAGATCAGCTAAGGGGAAAAGTACTAAGATTTCAGCAAAGAAGACAAGGAGTTCAGCAATGGATGAGTTAGTCGAGACATCCTGCATTATTGGGCGTTGCATGCAGGAGCCGCCTCGCCTACAGATATCTTCATCATTGTACACCATTCCTGAGACTATTTCAGAGCTGGAAACTATGACAGAGGTTATGGATGAGTCAAATGTGGACTTCTACCACTACTGCATCATCTTTCTGAGACAGAAACAGAATCGAGAGACATTTATGAGCATGCGGAAAGATCGGCGTCTCATATGGCTGCAAGCTTGTTATGCCAAAAACTTGCAGTAGTTGCATTTCTGTGATGTGATATGTCTGTTTGTTTATTTCCATATGTTGTAGTACGCTTTGTTTTTTTGGTGCACTTATTGCTGGACACAAACTATTTATGTGATGTGATGTGTGTTTAATATTATGTTTGCTAATATTTGTTTAAATATTATGTTTGTTTATTATACTGTCTCACAGGTGTAAAAAATAACATATAATGTATTTACCACAGATTTTCAATGACGAGCCCGGATCACAGTGACAGTTCGAATGAGGAGACTCAGCAGCAGGCGGCTGATTTGTTTTATCGTAGTAGAGCGATCGGTGCACGACAGTTTTTAGTGCCAATGATGGTACCCTCGGAAGGTGGACCGTCTAGTACACCTTGTATGACATCAAGCCAAACCGGAGCTAGATGGATTGGTGAACTTTTGGATGGACATCCTCACAGATTTTTCAGCGCCTTTAGAATGTCGAAGGTAATCTTTATTGATTTGCTGACACTCCTCACACAACAGTATGGCTTGCAAGGATCCAGGAGGACTCTCCCACGTGAGGTGCTTGCAATTACTTTGCAGATTTTGGGCCACAATTTATCGATGCAAATAGCGAGTGAAAGATTTCAACATTCTACGGAAACTATTAGCAAATTCTTCGCAAGGGGTATAAATGCAATTAAAAGACTATCTTCTGATGTTATTAGGCCTGTCGATCCACATTTCAATGATATTCCCCCGCAAATTTCAAATGACGCTCGGTACATGCCATTTTTTAAAGACTGCATAGGAGCTATTGATGGAACACATGTGGATGCTCGAGTTCCTGCAGATCAACAAGTTTCTTATATTGGTCGCCATGGCACAACAACGCAGAATGTCATGGCGGTTTGTGATTTCAACATGTGCTACACTTTTGCATTAGCTGGATGGGAGGGTTCTACTCATGACAGCCGTATTTTTCAGCATGCTCTTATGAACCCCAGTTATAATTTCTCGTACCCACCACCTGGTGAGTCATTTGTAGCATAAATCTCTTTGTAATAGAAAGTATTGAACAACATTTTAGTCATACTTACCTTGAAATATATAATTTTGCAGGCAAATATTATGTAGTAGATGCCGGATATCCACTACAACGTGGTTTTCTAAAACCATATTCAGGCACGCGATACCATTTGCCAGATTTTAGAAGGGGCAATAGACCCATACAAGGGCGCCGGGAAATTTTCAACCAGGCTCACTCGTCGTTGCGCAGTGTTATAGAACGTTCATTCGGCGTATTGAAAAAAAAGTGGAAGATACTAAGGGATATGCCGCCATACAATTTGGCAAAGCAACGAGACGTTGTGATTGCAACAATGACACTGCATAACTACATTCGCAGGCATCCATCTCGCTCAGACACTCATTTTCGTGCTTGCGATGAAGACGAGCAATTTATTTACCCGGCGGGCCTTCAAAGAAGAACAGGACAGATAAACGAATCCTCAAGTGGAGACCATGTTAGAGGCATTAGAGTAGGGGTCGATGAGATGGTGGCGTTGCGTGACTCCATTGCCGATCAGCTGCTCAGAGCTTGAACGTGTTTGTTGTTTCCGCATAGAAAGATGTTGTATTTCGGGTTTGCAAAATTTTAATGTTTAACAGTATGTTGGAGTATTTGGAGTACCTTTATATGTTTTAACTTAGCAGTCTGTTAGAGTATATTACACACAGATTTTTTAAAAATTTAAACCAATTTTGTTTTAAAAAAAATCTCAAAACGCCACCGCAGTTTTGCCAAACAGTTCTCTGTTTCGAACAGTTCTGCAAACGCAGACTAGCCAAACAGAACTCCGTTTGCAGCATCCAGTTTCCAACAGCTCCCTTTACAAACCTATTTTTACAACAGCTCCTTTTACAACCGCCACCGCTTAACCAAATGAAGCCTAAATGTCTCTCCTGTAGGAGAAAATTGTTAGCACATGCGTGTAATATATCAAGATATCGTGTCGGATGCGCTATCAAATCTTATAAGACGATGATCGGAATATTTTCCCAACTATTCGACACTTTCAATATAATAGTATTGTTGCGGCCAACTGAAGGCCCGATAGATCATCTATCGGACTAAATTCGGTTCTCTTATTCCATGGCAGCGGTCGAGCGCGCAAACAGTTGCAGAGTAAGTAAAAAAGTGCACAAGGCGATTTTAACGTGGAAAAACCCCACAACTTGGTAAAAAACATGTAACCGGTTCGGTGTCAGTCAAACTTCACCATCAACGACATTTTGCAAGATGTCAGTGAAATCGAGGGCGACAGATCGCTTCTTGTTACAGCTTTAAAATGAGAGAGAATACAGATGCACTTGACGGGCGACAGACCGCCTCGCACAAATCTCAATTTTTATTGTCTTCAGGCGGCGGTAGACGCTCTCAGATGTTGCTCGGATGCTGAACACTGCCGCGAGGTGCTTAGAGATGCGTTGTCGGGGGACTTGCAGAATGTTGCTCACGTAGGAGACTTTTAGGAGTGGCTGACGAAACGTCTTCTTCTCTAGGCGTTGTGGACTTAGACGAATTATCGGGTCGCTCAACGGGAGGAGGTGGCTCGTAAGAGAATTTTGATAGAGCTTCGACCCAGGGAAGAACAAAGCTAGGAGGAGAGGCCGCGAGCTTGCGGCCGTGAGGCATGGCCATGGCCGGTCGGGAGCCCCTCGGCCCGAGGAGGGCGGCCACCGGGGAGCGGAAACGTCTTGCCGATTTGGCCAGCCGCGAGCGGTTTGGGTGCGTGGCGGGATCTCATCCGTGGGTCGTGCGGGAGATCGGATGCACAAATCGCGTGAGCGGCGGTTACCACCACGATCCTCACCAAATTAATGGAGATCATGAGTGATTGGCTAATTACACGTCATTTTCTCTCTAAATTAAGTCTCTCTCCATCAAATATTATCACCATATAGTATGCAAAGGGACACTTATCAATTATTAGAAGCATTATCACCCTTGTCACCTTGTGGTTTAATTATTAAAAGAAATCACATTCTAATATAACTAGGAGATTTATATAATTAGCAACCTATTTGTCAATAGTTGTAGCACACGTAGCTCCTATAATTATGTGCAGTCTAACCTATATGGTGAGCCCAAAATAAATTTTTAAAAACATATATAAAAGTCCTTAATCATCTAAAATTCAAATCTAGAGAAAAAGCTACAAAGAAAATTCAAATTCAAAGCAAAAATATGATGCATAATTGTTGTTTTTAGGAGGTAATTCTCTACATCAACGGCATTTTTCTTCCACGTAGGTGTGCAGAAAAGAATCAACAGAGGGCCGCTGCAAAGTGAATTCAAATTTACAATAGATGCATGAAGATTTTAGCCCATAAATCTGATCCGGAGGGCTGGTGTTTTCACAGACCTGATCACGAGAGTACTGGGCATCCTCACAGAAGAGAACAACGACCGATATTTGTAAAAGAGCGAGTACGCATTGCAACTCACAAGAGGGAGAGGCCCATTGCAACTCACCAGTATGGGAGAGCTTCCACTGGGCGGAGCCCTCCGAGGAAGACACCGCAAAGGAGTTTAGAGTCAACTCCCGGGATTTGTCGTGCCACGAAAGTGGAGCGGTAGAAGAACTCCTTAAGTGATTCTCCTTCATTCAGGCGAATGTCGGAGAAATGTGAGGGATCCCTGATGATCCAACGGTTCACTATGAATTGATCGACGAAGAGGTGTGTGAGCTCATCGAAGTTGTTGATCTCCCCCTCCCACAATGCGTGAACCCATGCACGAGCTTTCCCTTTCAGTGTTGTGGGGAACACTTGACACAGTATTTGATATGACACGTTGAAGAGGTGGATGATTGTCTCAGAGTGGTTGTCGTGCTCCAGAGGGTCCTCCATCTCATTAAAAGCCTCAAAGTGGGGTGGAATGAATCCATGTGGTACGGACCTGAGGAGCGAGCAGTGACCCTTGATGGAACGGACATCGCGCGTTCGTAGGGCAGCGCCTTCTCCGAGCGTACTCCTCCTTGATCAGATCCTTTACTGCTCGGCGAGTGAGTCTTCGATCGTTATGCCTGACATCCATCTCTATTGGGCGAGTGTTGAGTTGAGCATTTCCCAGCGACTATGGCTGTCGTACGGCGTGCGCGGTGCTGATTGCTTTGTCGAAAAGTTCGACAGCAGGTGGGTCCTTAGGGCGAGCCGCGTCTCGATGCAGGATGTTTTCCTGTGTGTTTGTTGGTTGCATCCCATGTATGGCAACTGGGTATATAGGGAGGATTGGAGACTCTCAAATCCCGTAGAAGGATGGGTACTTCTACCTGATGCTCCTCTATCAGTCAAACAGGCTGCGATACTGAGTTTGTAGGTGCAGTAATAGTGGCTACTCCCAGAAGCGGAGCGTTGCTTGCAGGCGAGTTGGCGATGGCCAGATCGACGCGCTCCTCTAGGGCTGTGTCGTTAGCAATGTGTGCACTCCTTGCCATTGCGGTTAGTTGAGGGTGCTTGTGTAGCGCAAGCGCTGCTTCCAAGAGGTTGTTGCAGAGTTGAGAACACTTTTTCACAGACGACCACAAGCTGTTGTGGGTCGCTTGATTTTCCTCATGCCCGGAGAATCAAGTCTTCTTAGCTGTGAGTCGGACTGGGCGCACAAACAGTCAGATGAAAACCAAGCATCAATGACCAGAGACTTTTTACCGTGGAAAACCCGAAAATGGTGAAAAACTATACGGTCGGATCTGTGTTAGGCCAAAAATCTGCTATTTAGCTTTGTTTACAAGTGTTTGTAGTTCCTTGGAGAGTGACGGTCACTTCACTATTCCAAGCTTTGAGTACAAAGTGAAGAGAAAAAAAATCTTAAGTCCACAGAACTTCAACGATGCATTCTTGAGAGCGTCCGCGTGAACGTTCTCTTGTGCCTTCTCTAGGGATCTATGAAGTGTCCTCATTGTTGAAGCCAAAATTGGCCTCTGTGGAGTTCGGGGTCCCTAGAAAGGGGTGACCTCGCACCTACTACACTCAGGAGAACGTCACGAACCAAAGGATCAAGAAGCTAGAAACAGACCCTCGGCTCTAGCGCGGAGGTCCCACCTCACACCCGGAAGACCTTCGAAGTCTCCCCCTCCCTAGCCAATGCTTGAGCTAGGTGCCTTGGATGAAGAGAGCAAAGAGATTTTTGTGGCTTTGAATGCAATGCTCTCCAAGGCACCCCTAAGGGTCTATTTATAGTTTTCTCAATCTCATGGACCAAAATGTCAGAAATACACTTACGCCAAATAGGCCTTGGGCCAATAGAAAACAGACACACCGGGGGGTAAAGAGGTAATTCCACCCCGAGGGTAAAACTGTAAAAGCATAGTCAAAAGAGGTCCAAGAGCGGGAGGGGGCAGGGGCGAGGACCCGGCTTCCCGGCCGGTCTCACCCTGCTAGGCAGCGCAGAGTAGGAGGGGGAGGGGCGAGACCCCGGCCTCCCGGCCGGTCTCGCCCCGCCAGGCCGCGGAACAGGAGGGGCAGGGGCGAGCCCCGGCCTCCCGGCTGGTCTCGCCCCGCCAGGCCGCGGAGCAGGAAGGGGCAGGGGCGAGACCCCAGCCTCCCGGCCAGGTCTCGCCCCGCCAGGCCGCGGTACAGGAAGGGGCAGGGGCGAGACTCCGGCCTCCCGGCCGGTCTCGCCCTGCCAGGCCACGGAAAAGGAGGGGCAGGGGCGAGACCCCGGCCTCTCGGCCGGTCTCGCCCCGCCAGGCCGCGGAACAGGAGGGGCAGGGGCGAGACCCCGGCCTCACGGCTAGTCTCGCCCCGCCAGGCCGCGGGACAGGGAGGGGCAGGGGCGAGACCCCGGCCTCCCGGCCGGTCTCGCCCCGCCAGGCCGCGGAACAGGAGGGGCAGGGGCGAGACCCCGGCCTCCCGGCCGGTCTCGCCCCGCCAGGCCGCGGAACAGGAGGGGCGGGGCGAGGCCCCGCCCTCCCGGCCGGTCTCGCCTCGCCCCGCCAGGCCGCGGAACAGGAGGGGCAGGGGCGAGACCCCGGCCCCCGACCGGTCCCGCTGCTCCTACCTCGCACTTATCAGGTCGGGGTGAGTGTCAGCCAACTGGTCGCACCCACCCCCCCCCCCCCCCAAAAAAAAGGGCCACTGGGGGAGGCAGGTTTTTCCTCCCCCTACTAGTATATTCCAAGGGCTGGCCAAAATTGACCTCCAGAGCGCACACCTACTCCAAAAGCTTAAAATCCACAACCTTCGAATATGGGGTTGTACACTCATGAGCGTTGAGTGCTGAGCGGACTAGAGAGGGAAAGAAGTCAGTCCTGAGCGAAGGAATAATCTAAGTACCACGTTCTCGTCCGAAAACCTCAGATCTCTCTAGTCTATGAAGTTTCATGTCCTCAAATGAAGGCATGTGGACCATTTCATAGCTTTTTGGAGGGACGCATTGGTAATTGCGTTGGGCTGAGTCCTGAGGTGGCGAATGCGTCGTTCCGTTTTGGTCACCTAGATCACCCATTTTCACGAAATGACGAACATGCCCCCTTGGAGATCCGGGAGGCCCGAGTAATGTACCTGACGAAGGCGGTGGTCGGAGGCAGAGGGGGCTGATGGCGCACGCGAGCGCGGAAGGGCCGCACGCACTGCACACACACAATGACCTCGCACACAACCAGCATGCACCGCGTTCGCTGAGCGTGTGCGCAAGGGCCAAGCGTTTGTGTGGGTTGTGCTTGGTTTTATCCACTCTTTAAAGGAGATTTTGGTCCCTTCTCGCGTGCGTGGCTCGCTCAGTTGGGTCTAATTGCTTTAGTATTTTGGTCAAAGTTCTACCAATTCTACTCATAAATTTTTAGGGGGACTCTATCAATTCTAATCTTATAATATTGTCCATTAAAAATGCAGACATCAAGTTTATAAGTTCTCTAACTTTGTATGTTAAGGAGTTTTTTTTGGGTAAGAAAGTTGTAGAAGAAGGTGAAGATTCTTGGAGGGGCTTCTTTTAGGGAGAGAAGTAGTGTCGAAGGAGCCCTACCTCGGCGTCATCTCTAAGAGGGAGAAGATGCCCTGGCGTCTCTTAGTGGAGGATGAAGGAAAGTTGTCGGAGATGATCCAATTTGGCCAGTCAATGCACTGAGCCCTCTGGTCCGGCCCACATGCATATTGTCAATGCTAACTAATAAATGAGCTATTTTTAATAGAAAGTAATTGTATTTTGACATAAAGTTAAAATGTATGTTCCTGTGTTTATCTAGATTATTGTTTACTGCTTCACTATATATTTTACCTAAAAATTTATGTTGCATGCATACATATATATTGTGTTATTCTTTCATGATTGAGAAGATGCTCATCTGCCTACTAAATATTTTTAGGTATTGACGAAGATATGAGCGTTGAAGATTAGTGTGAAAGATTAGCATTTATTATGAATGTCAAATGGAAGGAAAATATAATATATGACTATATATCGTTAGAATAATGATATATCAATAAAATATATCTGATTTCTTACTCTTAATCTGTGTACTTGTAAATGATTTTGAATCACATTTATGTTAGAGTTGTAAAAAAATTCTATCATAGGTAGATTATACACCAAATTGAAGGGATCATTATTTTGAGTTGTGTTTTCATTACCATAAGAGATTATAGGAGTGATTAGTTTATGCAAATGTGGAAACACCATGTAAAAAAACATATTAATTGACTAACAATAGGTGTACAAAAAATACTACCTATGAAGCTTGGAGATTACCATACACGAGCCTCCACACGTGTACAAATTACATAATAATTAAGCCAACTTGAAGGGTGAAACGAACTCTTGATGCCCGCGTCCGATCGACCGTCATTCATCGAACCACAATCAAACCTGCAACAACTCAAAATAAAATTAAAAAATTAATAAAAGCAAAAATAAAATAAGCATGGAGTGTCTCCAAAGAACGCTTTGTTTATGGTCGGTGAGCTCGACCATTGTGGCGTACCGGTTTAGGGGTTAGGAAGGAGAATCTCCTCCCAATGCTTATGAAAATTATTATCGGAGTAAAACAATTTCAACTGGTGGCCATTCACCTTAAATTTGCCTTTTTCCGGATGCAAAATTTCAACAGTCCCGTAAAGCAAAACCTCTTTGACAACAAAGAGGCTGAATCAACGAGACTTAAGTTTTCTCATAGAAAGACGTAAATGCAAATTATATAGGAGGACTTGGTATCCCGGTTTAAACTCTTTATGGTGCTTTATTTTTTTATCATGATAAAATTTTGTGTTGTCCTTGTATAATTTGTTACTTTCGTAAACAAAAGAGCACCACTCACCGAGCTCATTAATTTGGGATTTGCGGAGCTCAGAACATAAAGTTTGATCAAGATTTAGAAATTTAAGTTCCCAAAAAGCACGGTGTTCTAGCTCGACCGATAAGTGACATGTTTTCCCATAAACCAATTGATACGGCGTCAACCGATAGCGGTTTTGTATGCGATCTGATAGACCCATAGTGCATCCTCAAGTTTCCATGGAGAGTGACGACCACTTCTCTGTTCCAGGCTTTGAGTACAAAGTGAAGAGAAAAAAGTTAATTCCACGGAGCTTCCACGATGCATTCTTGAGAGCCTCCGCGTGAGCGTTCTCTTGTGCCTTCTCTGGAAATCACTGAAGCATCCTCGTGAGCGTTGAGTGTTGAGCAGACTAGAGAGGGTGCGAAACCAGTCCTCAGTGAAAGAATAATCTAAGTCCCACGTTCTTGCCGGAAAATCTCTATGAAGTTGTTTGTCCTCAAATGAAGGCCTGTGGACCTTTTTATAGCTTTTTGGAGAGACGTGTTGGTAATTGCGTTGGGCTGAGTCTTGAGGTGGCGAATGACATCGCTCCATTTTGGTCACCCGGATCACCAATTTTCACGAAATGACGAACATGCCCCCTTGGAGATCCGGGCGGACCGAGTAATGTGTCTGACGAAGGCGGTGGCCGGAGGCGGCGGCGGCCGCTAGCGCACGCGCGCGCGGAAGGGTCGCACGCACTACGCACATGCAATGGCCTCACACACAGCCCGCATGCGTCACGTTAACTGCGCGTGTGCACAAGGGCCAAGTGTTTGTGTGGGCTGTCCTTGGTTTTATCCACTCTCGTGTGCGCAGCTCGCTCGGTCAGGTCTAATTGCTTGAGTATTTCGGTCAAAGTCCTATCAGTTTGACTCGTAAATCTTTAGGGGAACCCTATCAATTCTAATCTTATAATATTATCCATTAAAAATGTACATCAAGTTTATAAGTTCTCTAACTTCATATGTTAATGAGTTCTCCCTTTCCTTGGAAGTTAAGTTTTTTGAGTGATGTTGGGTTCATTTTTTTTTTACAGATTCACACATATTGGGTAAGAAAGTTATAGAAGAATGCGAAGATTCTAGGAGAGGCTTCTTCTAGGGAGAGAAGTAGTGTCGAAGAAGGAGCCCTACCACGGCGTCATCTCTAAGAGGGAGAAGATGCTCTGACGTCACTTAGTGCAGGATGGAGGAAAGTCGTCGGAGATGATCCAATCTGGTCAGTAAAAGCAGTGAGTCCTCTATTCCGGCCCACATGCATACTGTAAATGATAACTAATAAAGGATATATTTTTAATAGACAGAAATTGTATTTTGACATAAATTTAAAATATATGTTTGGGTGTTTATCTAGATTATGGTTTACTGTTTTACATATCTTACCTAGAAATTTATATTGCATGCATACATATATATTTCCTTATTCTTTCATGATTGGGAAGATACTGTTGAGGCACCACTCAAGATAGTCTACTAAGGCTCATCGATGTGTAATGACCTTATATAGTATCTCCAGCTTAGAGCTGTTACACTCTAGTGACACGAAACCCAATGGGTCGTTCCGAGTCGGTCCTGACACGCGCGGACATATAACTAAATATCATAACAATCTCCTCCTATGTCCGTGGTGAGACCGACGTCGGAAAAGGGGTGGTGTATGTAAAGTTCAACCAGAATTTGACTCAATACACAACCGTGTGCACAACATCTGACAGAATAAATTAGACTTAAAGAAACAGAAGTTAGTATGCACGCATAAGAATAAAGCATAAACTCAGCAGCAACACATCAAAGTCAAAAATACAATTAAAGAATTAGGTACTAGCACACCTAGTGTCTCATGATCAACTAAAAAATAATAGAAATAGTCCAAACAACAGATGAACAGAAAGGAGAGCTAAACAGTGCTATAAACCAAAAACAAAAAACCAAACAACACTCTAGAAGCCAGCGTCCAGCAGGTCATCCTCCTCTGGATCCCAACCTGCAAGTGCTCCTCCATCAGCATCAGCTCCTGTAATTTCCAACAGAGAAGTTAATTCAGAATGAATTCAACCTTGGAAAATGTACAATTATCTAGTTCTACTTATATGCATGTAGTACAGTATGAGGAAGCATGTGTAGAGTATTTAGGTTCTACCTCAGAATCCAATATCTATTTTCAAAGAAATGATGTTATGGACTTCTAGACACCGCAGCTGTATTTGTGTTCTTATGTGAAATGTCACAGTTATTGTTCTTCTAAAGTTAATTGAAACTCATCAAATATGGAATGAAACCAATAAATAGAAGAAGAGTCAAACCTAGTCAGATTGTGTTATCAAATGTGGAATAACACTCTCCTCCTAGATAAGAAAGATGAAGCAAAATGAGGTTGTTAACATCAAATGTGGAATGAAACAACTCACCAGATTCGTACTCAGCAATCCCGAGCATCAGCGGAGCACAACACGCTTGGTTTGACAAAAGAAAGTGGAAAAATCAAAGCATTCGAACTAAGGCGGAACTGAGTCGCCTAACCTTGAACTAAGGCTGAACTTAAATAACCTTGAGTCTCATTTCCCCCACCGTTTTGATTGATCGTTCTTTTTTAGACATTCCTTTTGTCAGTGGAGAAAATCAGCCTCTGGAGATTATCCTCTGATCGTACATCGATAGGCAAAGCCGCCTGATATCTCGCCGATGGCTTGTAGGCCAGCTCGCCAGGCCGCAGCTTTCCCCGTCTCGCCAGACCGCCGCCTCGCCCAGGCTGCCGTCTCGCCGATAGGCCAGCTCAAGCCCCAGGCCGCCTAGCCGTAGCGTGTCTCAGTCGTACAGGCCGCCTATAAGCCGCCTCTTAGTATTAAAAAAGACATTCATCACGACTTAGACTGTTGCTTAATTATCACAGTACAAAATCAGAGAGTTGACTTGAAGTATAGACAAGGCAATGGCCAGCTCGCCAGGCCGCCCCAGCCCGTAGAATCAAATTTTTGATCCAATCTGCCCCTTCACCAACTGAAACTAAGGCAAACAACTTGCCTTCCATAGACGACAAAACTATACAAGTCTGTCTTTTGGATTTCCAAGTGACTGCAGCGCCACCCAAAGTGAAAATAAATCCAGTAGTGTACTTGTTGTTCCCAACTTCTTAACACCAGGAGGCATCAGAGTATCCTTCCAACATAGGAGGGTTACAAGTCTGTCTTTTGGAGGACTGTAGCAACTTCTTAACACCAGGAGGCATCAGAGTGGAGGGTTACTGATTTTAGTACCTTTCAAGTACTTCATCAGCCGATATAAGGCATCTCAATGCTATGTACCCGGACTACTAGTAAAGCGAATCATCATGCCTACTGAGAAGGCAATGTCTGGTCGTGTGCAACTTGTGGCATACATGAGACTACCAATGATCTTTGAGTACTTGATCAACGCCGGTCCCTTCAACAGGCCTACAGTCTTTATAACCACTGGTAGTGAGAATCTGCTCAATGTAATGAGCTTGACTTAGAGTGGCACGTACATCATCTACTCTAACTTTCATACCTAATAGGCTATCTACAGGACCAAGGTCCTTCATGTCAAATGCTTTCGCGATAGCGAATTTAGTATCCCTCACTGCGGCAAGGTCTGACCCCAAAATCAACATGTCATCCACATATAGACATATGATGACTGTTTGATTTGACATCGTGCGGTAGTAGAGGCACTTGTCTGAGAGACTAGACTGAAATCCAACTCTCTTTACCACTTGGTCAAATTTAATGTGCCACAGGAGGCAGCCGGATCTGCGCAGGAGGCGACCGGATCTGCACCAGAGGCGGACGATTCTGAGCACTGGAAGATCGGCGCACCGGTTTCCTCCTAGATGAAGATGGCAGAAACCCGATCGGCACTGTAGACAGATTTGTTCCTCCGATCAAGGCGAACAAAGAAATTCATACGACAAGATGCAACAGGACTTTGTGATTACTCCTTGTTATCTGCTCCAGGAAGAACTGAAAAATCACGTGTTTGGGAGACCGGCGAACACCACGATCACGATCTGTAGCAGAAGCACAAAACAGAACTTTTCCTCCTCCACGATCAACAGCGGAACCAACCGGCAAAAACGGCGCGGTGAAGAAACTTGCGAACTAGGAGATCTAAGCGGCGCGGTGGCAGATCTGTGCAGCGACGCCTTCTCTTTCTCGATAGAGAAAAACCAAATCAAAAGCAGTGACGGGTTGACTCTCCAAATCGCGAGAGGAGAATCACGAAACGAGAACGGCGGAGAACCCTTTCCTTCTTCCTTTCGATCTGGCAGCGACGAGAAGATTTGCGATCGGCGCTAGAAGAGAAACTCGCGATCCAGAGCGAGAAAGCGGACGAGATCGATAGTGGAAACCCTAGAAATGTATCTCGAGAATGTTGAGTCTCCGCTCAAGATAGTCCACTAAGGTTCATCGATGTGGAATGACCTTATATAGTATCTCCAGCATAGAGTCGTTACACTCTAGTGACACGAAACTCAATGAGTCGTTCTGAGTCGATCCTGACATGCGCGGACATATAACTAAATATCCTAACAGATACTCACCGCCCTACTAAATATTTGTTGGTACTAACGAAGATATGAGCGCTGAAGATTAGTGTGAAAGATTGGTATTTATTATGAATATAAAATGTAAGGGAAATGTAATATATGACTATATATTGGTAGAATAATGATATATCAATAAAATATATTTGATTTCTTACTCTTGATCTGTGTGTTTGTAAATGATTTTGAATCACATTTATGTCAGAGTGTAAAAGAATTGTGTCATAGGTAGATTACACATCAAATTGAAAGGGATCATTATTTTGAGCTGTGTTTTCATCATTGATTATAAGAGTAATTAGTTTATGTAAATGTGGAAACACCATGTAAAAAAGATCATATTAATTGACTAGCAAGAGGTGTACAAAAAATACTACCTATGAAGCTTGGAGATACCATACAAGAGCCTCCATATTAATTTGACTTGCTACAGTTTTTTGTTGTTGTTGAAGAAAGTCGACAAAGCAAGCCAAAAGTGATAGCAATAATATTTAACATTTATGGAAGTTAATACAATTTGTTCTTGCAATAATATTTACATTTATGAATGTTAATACAATTTGTTCTTGTAAGTGATAGAATATATGAATGTAGGTGTCCCCAATAATGTTTTAGGTGGTCAATTTTGAGTCGGTTTTATTCAAAATAGAACCACATCGTCATGCTTCCGTTTCGAGTTGACCAAAAGTCAGCTGCCCATGGCTGCTAAAATTTGTTCAAGTAAAATTTCATCATATTGATGTACATGTATATACATGCAAATTTTGAACCTATCAATGAATTTGATGATTTGTTTGAAACAATTGATTTATTTGTTTAGGCGGTAACAATTTAAGCGGAGGGAATGAGAGTGATGATAATGGAGAAGTGAGAATGAAGAAGGGGGATTGCAATCCGAGAAAAGGTCGAAATGATAATTAAATACCTAAGATTTTAAACTCCAAAAATTCTAATTTCTATCATAGATGATACTTTCAACATATCAAGAGCATGGTCAAAATATCATTGACATGAACCAAGACATTTGTGAAAATACACGAAATACCTATTTGTGTTAAAAGCACACCAAATTTTCGTACCTATATTTTAATGCAAGTAAAATACCCCCACAAATGATCCCAAATTTTGATCAGAGCCTTATGATGACCTAATATACATACCTAGATTTAGGTCAATTTGTATTGATCTAGCCACCTAATTTTTATGTATATGATAAATTAAATTTCTATCAAAATTATAGATAAATATTACTCAAAAATTCTAATTTTTAGGAAATTGGTGTGTCTAAGATATATACATGCATGATAGAAATATTAGGCTCATGCAATCATCCTTGTGCGCCCAAACAAATAAAGCCAAAATAGAGCACTGAGTTGCTGGGCGGTTTCAAGTAGCTGGGCCTTTGCGGGCTTGTTCCTTCTAATTGGGCCTATAGTTTTCATGCATTGTGAAGCTTTAACAAGATTGTTTGTAAAAGAGTCCTTTATATGAATTTTTGTTATGTTATATTATATGCAAGTCATTTTTGGTTATAGCGGTCAAGGGATAAATGCAGGCTAAACTAAAAAACCATAAGAAGTGATGAACCTGTTTAAAAATTGACATGCATATAATCATTTTCAAATGACCTGCACATAACCACAGTGTGGCCCGCATGCATATAGTTAATACTTTTTGTTATTATAGGAAAAGCCGATCAGCAATGGGGGCCTGGCGTCCCTTCCTGATGAACTGGAGGAAACGTGGCCTTCGCTCATCCGTTCGTTGGTAATTGGTTATATACATGCATTTAAATTTAAGAGCATTTAATAGGAACCTAGTAATTTCTAGTTACTAAAAAATGGTGGTGGGGCCCTCAAACATCTTCATATTAATCCCAACGTTCAATTACACTGTTTAAACATAAAACTAGCATCTAATTCTCATTTTTTTTTGAAACACATGCATTTGAAAATCAAAACTTAAAAAATTAAGATTCGTTTACAATGTTTTTCTCAAAAAAATATATATATATTAACATTACAAAAAATAAAAGCATTCATGCCCAAAAAACTATGTTTCTTCCTTCAAAATCAACGCATCACAACATTTGATTACAAAAAAATGAGAACGTGATCAGCCTCGCAGCATCTGATTACAAAACAAATAAGAACGTGATCAACCTCACAACATCTGATTACAAAAAATGAGAAAGCGAAACTCTAAAGAACAATATCTCCGGCGACGTGATGTGGCGGCTTGAGAAGGAAATGTGTGTCGGCTTCGGAGGAGAATGTCGCGCCGGAGGAGCAACTCGGGGAAGAAGAGGTGTGGAATGACGTGAAGGAGTAAGGTACAAATATTAGAAATTAGGGGCACAGGTGGGTATAAAAAACTGATTTTTGGGGTCTGAATAGTTATTTATGATGTATAAATATCATCACCTTTATAGAAAAAGGTTGTATGTGACATATAAATACATCACCTTTATAAATATCATCACCTTTATAAATACCATCACCCTTAGAGCAGCTCCAACGGTCCTGCATTTCTCCAGAAATGCAGGCCGGAGCTCTCCAATAGTACGTCATTTGAGACTCTAAATATAGAGGAGGTGGTATTTCCTCTCCCTCCTCTAAATTTAGAGGAGGGGGAGAGGAAATCCCGGTCCTCTATTTTTTGTTTTTTGTTTTTTTTGTTTTTTTTTTTAATTATTTATTTATTATATTTAAGAAAAGTTTGTATTACACAATAACTTGCGTAGCCGCTAAAATATTTTTCCAATCTTCACATATAATATATCAATAAATTTATTTTTTCAGGACCTACAAAACGAGACTAATATTGCATACTTTCTAATTATTATTGATCATACAAAGAGTAAGAGAACACGATTTACTAAATAAAATTGCACATAAATCTAAATACATTCAAATTAAAATGCATACAATTTTCCAAATTACATTGTTTCATTATCATGTCGTGCCCACAAATATTCAATCAGTGCATCTCGAAGTGCGAAATGTACATCTTTGTCTCTAATTTTTTTATGTCGATTTAGGAACTGCCGAAATCTTTCGACTTCACTTGTGTTCATCTCTTCAACATTCTGATTTGGCGGCGGTGGAGAAATAACGACATCTTCATTTTCATCTCGCTCGTCTTCGATAATCATATTGTGCATTATAATGCAAGCAGTCATGATATCGTGTAACACATGTTTATCCCAAAAACGACACGGCCCCTTAATAATTGCAAAGCGTGATTAAAGAACTTCAAATGCTCGTTCTACATCTTTTCGGCATGCCTCTTGAATCATTGTGAAGTGTTGTTTTTTTATCTTGTGTATGAGAAATAGTTTGAGCTAGTGCTGACCATTTCGGATAGATACTATCGGCTAAATAATAACCAACATCATAATTTTTACCCAATATTGTATAATTGGTAGGAGACGTAATACCTTGTGTTAAGTTTGCAAATAAATTGGATGACTGCAAGGCATTAATATCATTGTTAGAGCCAGGTAAGCCAAAAAATGCATGTCATATCCACAGGTCATATGATGCTACTGCCTCGAGAATGATTGTAGGTCCATCATGACGTCCTGAATATTGGCTTGTTCATGCTGTTGGGCAATTCTTCCATTGCCAATGCATACAATATAGGCTTCCCAACATCCCTGGAAAACCTCGTTCTTCACCTTTCTGTAGTAATCATGTTACATCATTTGTATTGGGATATCTCAAATATTTATCTTTGTATAATTGTACAATTGCCCTGTAAAATCTTTTCAAGCATTGAATCACAGTTGAACTCGTCAATTCGAATGTATTCATCACAATTATCAGCTGATGTTCTGTATGCTAACATATGAAATACTGCTGTAATTTTTTGTATTGTTGATAGTCCAGGCTTACCAACACCATCCTTCTTTTGAACAAAGAAATTGTCGTGCTCCTGCACTGCAGTGACAATGCGAAGGAAAAGATTCTTTCGCATGCGAAATCTTCGTCGAAAAAAAGTTTCCTCATATGTGGGGTGCTCAGAGAAGTAATCATTCTAAAGTCTAGTGTTGCCTTCAATTCTCCCCCGATTGATTACCACATGGTCAGGTATTGAACCTCTGTGTCGCGGACGTGCATCTTCTTGAAGTTGACCTGCGATTATGGCATTGTTGGAGCTAGGCATACATGCGAGCTAAAACTTCATCTTCATTCTCCCATTTATCAAGGTCTTCTTCCCACCTGAGAAGTGTTGGATCATATTCATCATCATCTGAAGATGATGAAGATCGTAAATGGGATGACTCTTCTCCATAGTTCATTTTTTAAGGAGGGAAGTATTATTTTGAAAGTATCATTGTCTATCTTAAAGTGGCGTTTATATAGATCATCAGCATTGGATCCCCAAGCATTGGATTCCCTCTCCACTCAAGCCTCTCTTTTGTCTCATCAATCCTGTCAACATCAAATCTGGAGCCTTGTTTTTTCCCAGCATTGGATCCCTTCTCCCAAGCATTGGATTCCCTCTCCACTCAAGCCTCTCTTTTGTCTCATCAATCCTGTCAACATCAAATCCGGAGTCTTGTTTTTTCCCAGCATTGGATGCCTTCTCCCAAGCATTGGATTCCCTCTCCACTCAAGTCTCTCTTTTGTCTCATTAATCCTATCTACATCAAATCCGGAGCCTTGTTTTTTCCCAGCATTGGATCCCTTCTCCCAAGCATTGGATTCCCTCTCCACTCAAGCCTCTCTTTTGTCTCATCAATCCTGCCAACATCAAATCCGGAGCCTTGTTTTTTCCCAGCATTGGATGACTTCTCCCAAGCATTGGATTTCCTCTCCACTCAAGCCTCTCTTTTGTCTCATCAATCCTATCTACATCAAATCCGGAGCCTTGTTTTTTCATAAGTACTCATTCCAACACTCTCTATAAGTACCCATTCCAGCACTCTCTCTAAGTTCTCATCACTTTATCTCCAAAATCAAGCACTCTCTACTTTCTTTACTTGTCATCATGTCTGCCAACCGTGGGCTAGTATTCTCCCCAAAAGAAGATCAAACACTATGTTATGCTTGACTTGAGGTCTCGAAAGACCCAGTTATGGGGAGTAATAAAAAAAGCACAGACTGGGGGAAAGAGTTTCAACCATTTTTCACAATACAAGACCTCAAACTTATGTAGGACAGAGAACCCCAAAATCTCTTTCGTGTCGTTTGTCCTTTTGGGCAAGTAAAACAAGCAAATTCTGAGGATATATTCGACAGATAGAGCAACGAAACCCCAGCGGTACATCTAAACTTGATATTGTAAGTATTTTTTAGAATTTAAATCTCTAAATTTCTTAAATAATGTGTGATTAAAATAATTGTTTGTAGCTCAATGAAGCCAAAATGTTATATGCCTTCGATTCAAAAAAGAAGAAAGGCTTCATGTTCGAGCATGTTTGGAATATCTTAAAAAACACAGAGAAGTGGATGAATACGCCAGGGTCTACAAAAGGTATGAACTCTCAAAATATTGACATATCACAAACATTAGGTTCTAACTCTCTCAATCAACGGAGAGAAATAGACTTAAATGCAGATAGCAATAACATGAATCCTGATAGTACTGAGGACGAAAAAATCTCCAATCTCAACTTCCAATAATCAACCTTCTGGGAGAAAGCAAGAAAAAGAGAGGAGGAGATAATTGAGTGGTAAGGGTTTTGATATTGAGGCACATACTAAAAAAACGAAGAAATCTTATAGGTTTTAAAGAGAGGGTAAGAACAACGAGCAAACAATATGTATGTTATCCAAGAGCTCATGAGGTTAAAGGCAGAAAATCAAAAAAGAAAACTAGATCTTCAGACCGTTAAACAAGATCACGATATCATGATGATAGATTTGGATAACATCAAAAGAACTCCGGAGCGGCAGTATTTCTGACAGAAAAAACAAGAAATTATGAATAGAAACATTAGAAAACCACTTTTTGGAGGATCTTCATCGCTCGAAAGAACTGAATATGGAGGAGGCATGTATGGAGGTAATGGTTATGGAGGAAGTCAGTATGATGGCCGCCCACACGGCGGACCTCAATTTGAAGGGCCGCAATTCGGAGGACCTGAATTTGAAGGAAGTCAGTACCGAGAAAGTCAGTACCGAGAAAGTCAGTACCGAGACAGCCACTACCGAGAAATCCAGTACGGGGGAAGCCAATTTGGAGGACCTCAATTTGGAGGAGACCAACAAGGAGAAAGCCAATATGAAGGAAGCGTCTATGGAATACCCGGGTATGGAGAAGAACGACAAGGGGAAAGCGCGCGTGGAAGTCGAATAGAGCCCAGTGATGACCTTCCAGAATTTTAGTTTAAATTCTAAATGTAATATTTTCATTTAAATTAAGTAATGCTTACTGTAAAAATTTTATTTAAATTATGTAATGTTTATTGTATTTTAGAAACAAATCAAATTTAAAATTAAAAAAAAATTTAAAACCTTAATAACATGTAAAAAAAATACATATTATATATTATATAAACGTAAAATATATTCTATTTAAATCTAAAATACATGTATACATATTATAAAAATCTAAAATATATTTTATATAAAGCTAAAATACCTAAAATAAACAAAAAACTTTTGGAGATCGATCTACGGAGAAGGTGGCGAGGCTGAGACTGGCTGCAGTGAGTACGACGAGGTTGTACTGTGGCAAACAACCCAGTGAGCACCGGGCTTGTACACGAGCTAGGCGATATCCCGCGTCGACATCTCCGACTATGGTGGTGATGGTTGGTCATCTGTCAGGAGCTGCATCTTGGGGGTGGCCCTCCCCCCCACCCCTTCTCCAGGGTTTTTTGTACAATAGATGGTGAATTTAGATTTCTCTCGTTGAGTTAATAAATTTCTACTACTTAATTATACGTTAAAAATGACGTCAGATATGAGAGAAAAGGACCTGAAAATAGGAGGCTTTGCGTGAAGTGAGCGAGCTTTGTGGAGGACCGATGTATTTTAAGTGATCTTCTAATAATATATTTTTATATAGATACATGCACTAAATATATAAATATTATTTAGGTTAATTTTTTGATTAGTGCCCCTCATGCCTACAAAATAAATCGTTATGTAACTTCATTTATTTTTGAAAATCAAATTCCAACAATATATTCGTTGACTGCAAGTTTCTCAAATTTTTTGAACGGTCACCTCTTGTTGAAATTTCTGGATTTGCCCCTGTCATCTATGCAACAAAGATTCATTCTGACAAGAATATTGTGTGTTCGTAGATTTGTGTAGTATGAGTCCATCGACATTGTGTTCTTCACACTTATATCTTTTAATTTGAATACTATAATATTATTGTTGCGGACTAACTCGGCGTCTCGGTCGGACCGAAATAAACTGGATCACATTAGCTCTCGGAACGGTCGAGCGAGCACACAGTCAATAAAAAGTGAGAATTGACACAAGATGTTTTAACATGGAAAAACCCCTCAACTGGGTAAAAAACTACGTGACCGGAACTGTGCCGGTCAAAGTCCACTATTAGGTTGTGGCTACAACGTGTTCAGAGAATCGAGTGCGACAGACCACTCCTCGTTACAATTTGGAAATGAGAGAAAATTTCTAACTCGCAACGGGCAACATGCTGCGTCGAAGGAGTATTGAATGCTAACTTGGTGGTTGGTGTCCTTGAACGCTGGCGGTGGTCATTTTCTTCCCTTCTTCGCGCACTGGAGACTTGACTCGTAGGTGGCTTGGAGATGACCCGAGAGAGGAGTTCGACAGAGCTCTGGCCTGAGGAAGAAGAAGACTCCGGAGCCAAAAGGTGAGAAATGAGAAGTCTCGAGACTCCTTTTATATCCTCCAGGAGGTGGTTATGGTCGGTCCACTCACTAACTTGGTGGTTTAGTGGATGGTTATCTGTTGATCGGACAACGACAGATGCTTAGTAACGATCGAACGGTGGCCGGCCTGCAAGCGTTGTGGCCGATGGCGGGTTGGCGGCGGCATCCGGCGGTGGGCGGCGGTAGTTGTTCAGTGGAAGGTCACCATGATCTCTCCTATTATGGTGGAGATCATGAGGGAGTGGATTGACCAGTCAAACTCATGATCTCCACAAGAAGAGGGATCAAGGTTTTGAAAACCGGACCGGACATCGAACCGGTAGAGGGAAAGGTTCAAGGTTGAACCGGTCCAACCGGTTCAACCGAGGTCGAACCGTTATATATATAAATATATATATAAATAAATATATCTTTATCATATAAACCAATATACCTATCTTCAATCACACCATGAAACTCATCTGAACCGTTCGATCTCCACAAAATTATTTCTGGCCATTGGATTCATAGAAATGGGCCTGCACATAAAAAAATCTCAAAACAGTTTACTGTTCATCCAGGAAAAATCCCCGATATCGCCCCCTTCCTCCCGCCTGTCCCGAGCCCCCCCACTGTCGCCGGCGGCGGAGCCGCCGGCGGCCTGCCTGGCTCCCACCGGCGGGTTCCCCGGCCTCCGGCGAACCCGCCGTGGGTTGTCCGGCGGCGAGCGGGCAGGGCCACCGCCGGCGGTGGCCCTGCCCGTGAGCCCGCCGGAAGGGGATTCCGTTGTTTTTTTTCTTTTATTTAATATTTAATAATTAATTTATATAATTATTAAATTAATTAAATAGTTAATAATTAATTAATATAATTATTAATTATAGTAATTAATAAAATTAATTGAATATTTAGTAGTTACTTAATATAATTATTAATTATAGTAATTAATAAATTAATTAAATATTTAATAATTAATTAATATAATTATTAATTATTGTAATTAATAATTAATTAAATATCAGAAATATTTTCTTGGACATTTGAGGGCTTCGCCGGTGGCGGGCGAAGCCCACCGGGGGGTCAAGCGGGCGAATATTTTCTTGGACATTTGAGGGCTTCGCCGGTGGCGGGCGAAGCCCGCCGGGGGGTCAAGCGGGCGAAGCCCGCAGCGACGCATCACGGGCGGAGCCCGTTCGAAGATGCTAGTATATATATATATATATATATATATATATATATATATATATATATATATATATATATATATATATATATATATATATATATATATATATATATATATAGAAAATAAAAAATAAACATCATCTTATAAAAAAATAAACATTATCACTATACTTGTAAATTTTACGTGACGTTTTTGCTCTATTGCGTGTGGACAAAAACGATATTGTAATAGAGTAATATAATGGAGCTTTGTAATGACAATGGTTAAGACCACAATTAAGAAAATAAAACTAGTTTTTTTACTTTTGAACATATAAGTGTACGAAGTTTCTTAGATAAGCTCGGACGTTCAAGAGCGACGGTCCATAACCACCATGATGATGACCGTCATCGCCGTGCAAATTTGAACGTAAATTTTATTTTAATGATAGACATATGTATATATTAAAAATATATATACACTTTAATTTTTAAAAGATAATTCAATATGTTAATATAATATTAGAATATATATATATATATATATATTAGAAAATAAAAAAATAAACATGATCTTATAAAAAAATAAACATTATCACTATACTTGTAAATTTTCGTTTTACGTGACGTTTTTGCTCTATTGAGTTTGGACAAAAACGATATTGTAATAGAGTAATATAATGGAGCTTTGGAATGACAATGGTTAAGATCACAATTAAGAAAATAAAACTAGTTTTTTTTACTTTTGAACATATAAGTGTACGAAGTTTCTTAGATAAGCTCGGACGTTCAAGAGCGACGGTCCATAACCACCATGATGATGACCGTCATCGCCGTGCCAAATTGAACGTAAATTTTATTTTAATGATAGACATATGTATATATTAAAAATATATATACACTTTAATTTTAAAAAGATAATTCAATATGTTAATATAATAATACATCTAAAAAAATATGTAATTAATATTTATATAAATATGTATATTAATTATATATATATTTTTTATACATATAAGTTATTATTTATATGTATAATATATATTATAAGATAAAATCATTAGAATTAGTTGGTCAGGTGGTTTGCTATTCACTTAAATTAGCAGTGGTCTGGGTTCTAACTTCTAATCCTCCCTCTTTCAATTTTTCTGCTCTTTTAATATGGGTCATTGGCCCGTCCGGTTGTGTGAAACCGCGCCCGGTTCCCGGCCCACCGGTCCGCCCGCCTGGTTCCGCGGTTCTTGAGCGGTTCGTGGATGGGGCGGGTTGTTTACCTGGACCGGACCGGCAGGGTGCCCGGTCCGGCCGGTCCGGTCCGGTTTTCAAAAGCTTGAGAGGGATCATGGGGGAGATGGTTAAGTGCACACCCAAGCCTATAAAAAAGGCTTCATTCTCATCAATTATAGTGCAAATAAAATTGTGCAGAATACATATTTTCTTGTTGTCTTTTTAAATAGATGTGAGGGAACTGCGATTCCATTGTCGAGAATTACAACAAGTAGTGAGTGCTAGTAATTTTTTTAAAAGACCTAACTTGTTGATATTTGAATGCTAATATTAAGGCTTTATTTAAGGGACTTCTTTTTATCGGTTACGATCATAAGATTCGATTCATGCGATCGTAAATTACTTGAGAAGTAAAAATAAATCCCACCTAACAAAGACTGTTACTAACAATCCAAAAAAAAAACAAGTATACTTTTATTTGATCAACATCAATAAAGACGTGTATACTCACCACTCTCCGTATTGTCGTCCTACTACACGTAGCTCAAATGGAGATTGACTATCCGGTACTTTTTAATTAATATTATTTATGGATTATACAGCTTGAAAATAATATTATTTTCTAAACTCTTGAGCTCGTGTTTAAGACTTATTCATGAGCTTGTGAATTTTTTTTTATGTTTTGTTTGGGGTGGTGTTGGCGATCGTGAACACGGGGGTTATGAACCATCGTTCGTGAGCGTCCGACCTCACTTAAAAAATTCAGGCATTTTATGCTGAGAACTAGTTTATTTTCTTGATAGATGTCATAATATTTGTCTTACCAAATATACATTTTATAATAATGATATTTTTGACTAAATTCACCGGAACAAATAAGGTATGCCAAACAAAATCTTAATAATAATTTTATTAATAATTGTAATTTGTTTGAATTAATTTGTTAGCGATAATAATGTAATATACATTATTAAATGTTAATATAGAATTTAACATTGACATTGTTAACCGCAATTCATTATTGGTTAGTCGCATCTCAAAATATTATTTATTTTTTTGATAGATGTCATAATATTTGCCTTACCAAGTATACATTTTATAATAATGATATTTTTGATTAAATTCACCGAAACAAATAAGATATGTCAAACAAAACCTTAATAATAATTTTATTAATAATTGCAATTTGTCTGAATTAATTTGTTAGAGATAATAATGTAATTTATATTATTAAATGTTAATATAGAATTTAACATTGACGATTGTTAACCGCATCTCGTTATTGGCTAGTCGCATCCCAAAATATCATAATTTTTCGCGCCTTTTCAAAATACGCCTTGTACATACAATTTTAGAAAAAGTGCTCAACACTAAAGTTGTAGATCTCGTCGAGATCTAAAACTTTCGTGTTGAGCACTTTTCCTAAAAATGCATGTACAAGGCGTACTTTGAAAATATGCCTAAGTTTTGCGGCTTTCAGAAATACGCCTTTTACATGCAATTTCAGGAAAAACGTTCAGCACGAAAGTTAAGATCTCGACGAAATCTACAACTTTCGTGCGAGATCTACAACTTTCGTGCTGAACATTTTTCCTGAAATTGCATGTGCAAGGCGTATTTCGAAAAGACGCGAAAAATTAGGCGATTTTGGAGTGCGACTAACTAATAACGGGTTGAGGTTAAGAATCGTCTTAACATTTAGTGAAGTGCCAGAACAATTATTTAATATTTAACTATTAAATAATAATATAATTATATAATATATATTATTTAATATTTAATAATATAAATTTAAACTGTGCCAAACTTTTGAGCTCCAGCTGATCTCCTGATCCTGCTGCACTGAGCTCAAGCTCACTTAAAATAAGCTGGTCGAGCTCAATTAAAATGAACTTGTGAAGCTCAAGAACAATCTAGCTATTTTTGAAGAGCTTGACTCCAGCCCGACTTGCTTGCACCCCTATTTAGTGTTGAGATTATGACACCTCATTGTCAATCTTGGACCGTCAGAATCGCGCCACGTCATCGATCTTAGGGAGGTTTATTTGCCTAGTTTGTCCTAATCCTGATTAGGAAGTGGTTTAATGAGGGAGCTGATTTTTTGGGAGGAGTTAGAGGGGCTGACTCTTGCGGTTATGGTTGTTTCCAGCCATGGCCAGCTGGATATTTTCATGCTGGTTAGGTGCCATTAATAACTCTCCTTTGTTGGTGTTTCTTCCTTCTTAGAAGTAGGTGGTGCTTCTCCTATTTAATGGAGGGGGATGCTACAGCAATCGGTGCAATAAAAACAGAAGAGAGAATCCAGGCTTGAGCCACCAGTGAGAAACAAGAGTGTGAAAGCAGGTCTGTAGGAGTTTTCCGGCGGCAGCGGCGCAGGAAAACCTTGTCGGTGCAGGAGGATCAGAGGCGGCGACAGCGGGTTGCAGCGGCGATCTCCAAGCAGTCATCGAAAGGCTTCAGGCGGTGGCGGCTCCAGTACAGACCAGGCGCGGCCGCGGCAGTAGGCGTGCTGCGATTCAGCCGTGGCGCATCGGTTCACCTCATGCGGAGGCGGCTCTGTCCAGCGGCGGCAGGCAGCTCCAGGCGGCGACAGCAGGCGCAAGAAATGACAGATCCAGCGGAGGAAGAAAAACGGTGCACTGTCGCCCGACGACATCACTACCGCCCGGCGGTAGCGGTCCTTCAGGATTTTGGGTTCTTTGGGTTTTTCCTTTGTTGTTCGACCGTGTTTTCGGTCTCAGTTTGTATCTTGTAACCTCATCAGTTTTATAGTGAATCTTTTTGGGGCGCTCTCCCCGTGAATGTAGGAGCCCATCTCCGAACCACATATATTATTTTGTCGTCTGGTTGTGCTTGCTTGGATTTAAATTTCGTTTATCATATTATTGCTCAGACTAGCATCCGTTGCAAGATCCGCGACGAACTACCGTAGTCGCGGATTCGGACTCAATTTCACAACAATTTAGAACACATCAATATTTGTGAACAAATGAAGCTTTTGATTGGGGGCACTTGAAACTATGGTACTAAACATATTTATACAAGCAGTTGTGTACGGGATGCTTCGTGCCCCCGCACGATAATACTCCCATCATTCGTTATTTATGCAATAAATAATTCAAATTTAATGTTAAAGATTGAACTCAAAAGAGGTAAAATTGGAAAGATGTGCGGAGGTTTTTCCCTTATATAATAATTTTTAACTAGAGACAGATATGATGCTTCACCTCTACGATCAGCCGCGACATTATCTCAATCGAGACAATTACTATCAATTAATGTGAAAAATAGTTATTCATCATTTTTTAAGTTTTGTTAAAAAAATCTTTATTTTCATTAATTAACTAATATAACCTTCATAATTAATTTCAAGTATGAGAAGCCGTAAAACTTGAAATAAAATGGGAAAATTTTAAAATACAAATGCTTTTTCAAAATTCAGAGTGAGTTTTCTCTTATATATTAGTACAGTATAGGAAACTTTCATCATAGTATTTTAGCCTGAATTTTTTTTTTCTGGGTTCAACATCACTATGGGTTTGTTCGATTTGGCGAAATTGGTGTGTTAGAATCGGAACTCAATTGTCAATTTCAATTTGATTGTTTGGTGGCTCAAAATTTTAGGTGCTTGTTATTAGCACTATAGTTTTGACTAGTCGTACAACATTTTCTCCTAATCTATCGCGTCTTTTGAAAATAAGTCTGGTACATGCATTTTTAGGAAAAATGTTCAACACTAAAGTTGTAGATCTCAACGAAATTTACAGATTTCGTGGTAAACACTTTTCCTAAAAATGACTGTACAAGGCTTATTTTAGAAATACATCTAGATTTCGCGTCTTTTTCAAAGTACGTCTTGTACATGTTTTTTAGGAAAAATGTTCAACACAAAAGTTGTAGATTTCAACGAGATCAACAACTTTTGTGTTGAACACTTTTCATAAAAATAAAAGTAAAATACATATTTCTAAAAGACATGAGAAATTAAGAGAAAACGTTGTGCGACTAGCCAAAACTGTAGTGCTAATAACAATCACCAAATTTTAATAGGAAATGAAATTCACACATGCCCCCACCCCCAATTCCGACCTCGCGGGGTCTTCATTCATGATTCCGACATCTACCCAGCACGCCCTATGCAGTGTTCTCGAGAATGATGGTGAACGTTGTTGGAACTAAAATCCGGTTTCAAGAGAAGATCAGACTCAATGGGGGTAACTTGCACATACTCCTCCCAAGTAAGAGCACTTGACCGGTTGCTCGAAATTAAGAAACTGATCCTGAGCTGCAGCGAGGAGGTCCCACCACACACACAGAAGATCGAATAGAGCTTCATCTCCCTAGCCAAAGCTAAGATGGGCAACTTGGAGGGCACTTGAGGCCAACCAAAACTTACCATAGGAGGAAGAAGCCAAATAAATAGCCTCCTCCAAAGGTACCCTTGGGGTCTATTTGAAGTTTTTCAAGTCTAGCATGTAAATAACAGAATCCCGCCTTATGATTTTACTATACGCAGCTCAAACTGGTCTGCCAACAGCGAGACTCCGCTGTTTGGAGAGGCTATTAGCAAGCCAAAATGAAAGTCTTTGGACCCTGAATCTCGTCTCTGGACCCTGAATCTCGCCTCAGGACCTTGGATCTCGCCACTAGACCCTGGATCTTTCCTCTGGACTCTGGATCCCGCCTTTAGACCCTGGATTTCGTCTTTGAACCCAGGGTCTCGCCTCTAGACCCAGGATCTCGCCTCTGGATCTAGGATCTCGCCTTTGGACCCTGTATCTTATATTTGGGCCCTGGATCTCACGTTTGGACACAAGATCTCGCCTTTAGACCATGGATTTCGCCTCTAGGCCCTGGATCTCGCCTATGGGCCGTAGATCTCGTCTATGAACCCGAGATCTCGCCTCTGGATCCTGGATCTCACCTCTGGACCCTGGATCTCGCCTCTGGCCTATTTCTCGCATCTGGTCTCAGGAGCTTGCCCCTGGAGGTGACTTCTCTTGCACTTAGGAGCTTGCTCCTGGAGAGCGAAATCCTCTAGACCCTGGATCTCGCCTGTAGACCATGCATCTCGCTTTTGAGTCTTGGATCTTGCATCTGAACCTCGAATCTCACCTCCAGGCTCTAGATCTCGCCTCCAGACCCTTGATCTCGTCTTTGGGCCCTTGATCTCGCCTCTGGGCCATGGATCTCGCCCATGGACCCTGGATCTCGCCCATGGACCCTGGATCTCGCCTTTGGACCCTGAATCTCGCCTATGGATCCTTGATCTCACCTATAGACCCTGGATTTCACATCTGGACCCTGGAGCTCGCTCATGCAGGTGACTTCTCCCACACTCGCTCTAGATGGGCGAGATTCTCTAGGTCATCCGCGATCGTCTATGATCTCGACGAATTACGGGTTATACAAGCCTTCTCAAGCAATGAAAAGTACCTCCTGCGACGCTCTTCTCCGGCGATAAAATCTTTGATGACGGCGAACAAAGTTTCTATAATTAACAGGCGAGCTCATGAACGTTTCTGTGCATTGTAGAGATTGTGACAGTTCTAATCATCATTCTCTTTTATAAATAACGTCATATAAAAATATTTTTGTTTTCAAGTTTTCAATAAAGATCAACATGTACTTATGACCAAACACTCATTACATTCAAAGCATCAGTAATCACTCAGTACCCATAATGCCCACCACCCAACACGTCGAAGGCATCCACTATGTGTTCAGATAAAAAAGTGTAAAACTGTGACGTACTCTGTCAATAAATTTTGGGTTCTTACGAATATGCAAATTTTTTTAAAAAAATTTTCTTTGTTTCCATCACTATATCCTCCAACAATGTATACTCAAAGTGGGAGGAGAGTGATTTTTGCAGAGGGCGCCGAAACCCTAGTGGCGAGGGACAATAACTCTATCTTTGTCGAAAGCCTAGACAAAACAGAAGCTTGGAGCAGGCACCGACGAGGGAGTGCATAGGGGGCTGAACGGCCATCGAAGGGGCGATACCGTCGGGGTGGTCGCGAGCGCCGACGAAGGGGATTTCCGATGGAAACGACGAAACCACGAGGCTTGGAGCCAGAGACTTCTAATGGAGACTATGTGCGGGAATATCTAAACCTAAAGTGAGTGTTAAAGCCAAAAATGATCTCTGTGGAGTTCGGGATCCCTAGAAAGGGGTGACCTCGCACCTACTACACTCAGGAGAACGTCACGGACCAAAGGATCAAGAAGCTAGAAACAGACCCTCAACTCTAGCGTGAAGGTCCCACCTTACACCCGGAAGACCTTTGAGGTCTCCCCCTCCCTAGCCAATACTTGAGCTAGGGTGCCTTGAAGGATGAAGAGAGAGTGAAAAAGTGATCCCCTCCAAGGCACCCCTAAGGGTCTATTTATAGTTTTTCCAACCCCATGGACCAAAAAGTCAACAATATCCCTACGCCAAATATGTCTCGGGCCAATAGAAAACAGTCACACCGGGGGGTAAGGAGGTAATTCCACCCCGATGGTAAAACAGTAAAAGCATGGAGGGAGCCAAACCCCTCATCTCCCCGGGCTCCCGAGACGAGCAGCGGGAGAACCCGACCCCGGACCGATCTCCCCCCCGCCAAGCCGCGAGGCGGGGCGAGAGCCCGGCCCCGGGCCGGCCTCGCCCCCGCCAACCCGCGAGGCGGGGCGAGAGCCCGGCCCCGGTCCTGTCTCGCCCACGCCAACAAGCGAGGCGGGGCGAGAACCCAGCCCCGTGCCGGTCTCACCCCCGCCAACCTGTCGCACCCGCTCCCCTCAAAAAAGGGGTCACTGAGGGGAAGCAGATTTTTCCTCCCCCTACTAGTATATTCTGAGGACTAGACCTAAATTGGCCACCAAGGGTTCAAACCGCTCCAAAAGCTTAAAAACTCAAAACCTACGAATACGGGGTTGTACAGTGAGATTATCTAAAAAAAGGGTCATGTTATATGCAGGTATAAATGCAGGCCAAAATGGGTCTGCATATAACAATTATAGGAAATGATGAACCCGTATAGATCTGACCTGCATATAACAATTATAAAATTACATGACCTGCAAATAACCTTAATGGGCTTGCATATAGTTATCGCTAAAAAAACATCTAAAATAGAGTCGGAATAGCCTAAACTACTGTGGGAATAACAATTTGCATAACAACTATGAATATTTCAGAGATATTATCGGGGAATAGGGTTTCTTCCGCATTGATTCTTCCCACTCATTCTTAGAAGAGTTGTGTTGGCGCGGAGAAGAGAACCGAGCCACCGCTTCTTCTCCCATTTTGCACCAATGGTCTCCAAAAAGATATTTTGCAACCTGGAAATCGCTAATCTGGCAAAGCTCCGCAATTTATAGCATCCTCTCTTCCTCTCTCACTCTTGTCCAGAATAAAGTGCAGACTCCTGGGAGGTCACCGGGGGCGGGCTTTTGCCCTCCCCTTTTCGACGGGAAGAGGCAAATCTCAGCCGCATGGCGCGGCTTATTTCGAAAAGCTAACACATATCCCTTCCAATGGAAGGGCGGTTGGTCCCGGCGGACGGCTCCTCTTCTCTCGACGTCCTCCACATCCTCGTCAAGCTCCAAAGCGTGGGCTTCTGTTCTGGTCTCGATCACAACTCCGGCGAACCTTGCTTCGAGCATATTCTCTCAGTTTTCTTGAAGGAGCTCCAAGGCATGCCGCAGATCCCGCCGTTTCCGGTTATGCTCGGCATTGGGAGGCCGATGGATTTGTACAAATTCTACGGCCTTGTTTCTGAGTTGGGCGGATACGATTCCGTGACGGACACACAGTCTTGGGCTTTAGTAGCCGAGAGAATTGGATTGGATTCGGGTCTTGGGTGTCCATTGAAGCTGGTTTATGCCAAGTATCTCAACGCTTTAGAGCGCTGTTTGCGGAGGGCTTCTGCGCAGAATCTGGGAGTCTCAGTGGGTGATTCTGAGTGGGAAGCCAGAAGCCTTTTTCAGGAGATCATGAAACAAAAGAGGACGAATGGGGCGGATTTCACACTGTCGCCGCCTTCAAAGAGGGTTCAGTTGTTGACGCCGCCAAGAGAGAAGGAACAAATATTGATTTTTGACAATGGTGAATGCGAGAGGACGAATGGTTCTACTACTTTTGTGCCAACATTGCCGAATGTGAGTTTCTCTTCTCTTAAGAGGAAGAGGCAGCAGCTAGTTGGCATGCTGGATTGGATGAAATATTTAGCCAAAAATCCAATTGATCAATCTATAGGAAAGATTCTGCCATCAGATGGCCTTAATGCTATGAAAAATATGGTGGGGGAGCAATACTCTCTTGCATTTCAAGCTCGGAAGGTGTTGTTTCTAAAGAAAATTCGTAATGTGGCAATGGATGCATCTACCTTGCAGGTATTCTTTTGTAGTTTTATTTCTATTAAAGACTCTTTAATCCTCAAAATTAACTAGTGTTGCGGTTCACTCGAGGCTCATGTAGATCGGTCTAGATTGCATCGTCTTAGTTCGGGAACAGTCGAGCGCGCAATCAGTCATCGAGGAATGAGACGACTGACAAGACGATTTTTTTAACGTGAAAAATCCCGAAAGGGGGGTGAAACACCACGTGTTTGGGACTTTTGCTGACCAAGCTTCCACTATCTGGTTGGTGTTGTACAAGGGTATTTAAAAGAAGACGAGGGCGACATGCCGTTTCTCGTTACAACATGTAGGAGGAAAGAGAGACACATTCAGAGGGCGACATACAATGTTCTAAATATCGGATGTCGGCTACATATCAGATTGAGTTTTTAAATGTCGGATGTCGGAAGTCGGAGACATGTCAGAGATATTTTAAAATATCGGATTTTCATATCTTATAGATAAATTTTATATTTTTATATACTAACTATAAACATATGTTATAAAAAAATATACAAATAGATAAAAAATGTGTCATCTATATTACAAAATAAAATCGAATAATATTTGAGATAAAATATTATTAACAAATACAAAATGACATATTGTAAAACATATTGAATTGTATACAATAATTTTATTTTGATAGCATTAAGTTTATTGCAAATAAATAAGATTTTAAAATTAAAATTTTTTGATTGATTATATATCTTTTTAAACCTATAAATTTATATTAAATACATGCAAACAATCAACTAATAAATGTATTAAATGTTTCCATATTTTTTGTAATATGAAATAAAAAAATTATGAAACAATTATACAATATTGATTATAAGAATAAAACGTTAAAAAATTAAAACAATAAGTCCAATCGCTTTACATACATAATATGATATGTATAGGTCATTAAACATATGTTGATAGTATGTTAATATAATATAAAATAAAATAGCAGATCATATATTTAAAAGTAATGTCGACGGATATATCAGAAAAAATCGGACACGTCGGTCTATATTTTACACAAATACATAATCTATATTTTTTAGAAAAACATATCGTTTTGCCCCAAAAAATGATATATCGGGAGACATCTCGTACATGTCGGACATGTCAGAGGACATTTAAAACAATGGTGACATGCCACCGCTTGCGAAGTTAAGTTCTTTTCTTTGCTGTGGTGGGAAGCACCACGTTTTGAAAGCTTGATGGTCTTCTGCTTGTGCTCGAAAACTGGGTGGAAGTGCTCCACGTGTGTTGGCGTCTGCGGCTTCTCTCTTACTGTTCGCAGTGGAGTCTGGAGCGGGGAGCTTGTGGTTGACTTGAAGGCGTTGAGCGGGATGCTTGCCGCGTCAGGAAGTGTGCGAACGAAGCGAAACGTACACAGAGGCGCTCGAGATGGATGAAAGTCTTTGAAGAGCGAAGGAGATTCCTGGAGGAGCTCTCAAGCGCATATGAGGAGAAGTGGGCGGAGGAAAAGATGAGAATGAAGGAGAGATTGATGCCATATTTATAGGCCCCAGAGGTGTTTATGATGGTTACCCGGTTATTCGCAGACCATAACCACCCTAATTATTATTTGCAGGCCAATACTTTATAGTTTATGACGCATATTTTTGTAATGATTTTACCATGCACATACTGAATATGATTTTTGGCTATGCACACCCTCCACGGTGGGTGGTTACGGAAGGTGGTTATGCGTAGATCGAACGGTGGAGATCGCATGTCGGCGATCCGATGGTGGAGATCGCATGGAGGTGATCCGACGGTGGAGGAGGGTCGACCGGCAGTGGTGGCCGACATTGAGGCCCCGACAGTGGAAGGTCATCCGTGGGGAAGACCCTCGCGGTCGCGGGCGTGTGGTCATGATGGGCGGCTGCGGCTGGCCGCAGGACCGGCCGCAGAGACGGATGCGGGCACTCGCGGCCGCGGGCGCATGACCGCAAGGAGCTGCGACGACCGACAAGGAGGTCGGCCGCGGGCTCGCGAGCCGGGGCGGCAGCCGGCCTAGAGGCCGACCGCATGTCTCGTGGCTGCAAGCGCGCGAGCCGCGGCGGCGGCCGTCCTGGAGGTCAGCCGTAGGCCTCGCGGCACGGCGGCGACTGGTGGGAAAGTGGCCGCGGCCGCGCAACCGAGAGACGCGGCAGGCCAGGCTGCCTATCACGGGCGCGACCAGCCAAGCGGCGGGCCGCTGGTGCACGACCGACCGCAGGCCTCGCTGTTGCATTCGCACGGCCGCGAGGCGCAGCGGAGCCCGGCCGCGGGCCCTCGCGGCCGCGAGGCGCCGCAGAAGCTGGTTGGGAGGACCACCGCAGGCCTCGCGGGGGCATTTGCGCGCCCGTGAGGAGCGACTGTAGCCGACCCTGTGGCTGGCCTCGGCCCCTCACGGCTGCATGCGTACGACCGTGAGGAGTTGTGGTGGCTGGCCGGCTGCGAGTGGTTGGCGCGACGACGTTTGGGTGCGCGGATCGCGCGTGCTGATCAGGCGCGCTGTGGTTTCAACGGTTTTCTCAATAACCCCCACTAAGTTAGCGGGGATCATTGGAATTCCGACTATTTGCAGCTCAGAATTCCTATAAATTAAGGGAGACCCCATCATTTGCCCCCCAAATTCCCCGAAGTTTTGGAGCCAGAGCGAGAACTTTCTGTGCGTGAATGGTTCGTGGCGGCCATGACGAAGGCCGGTGAAGGAGCGCGAAAGGAGGTACGCGAAGGCTACAAAGGGGAAGCATGTGTTGTGGACGCACCCGCGCATCTTGTGCTCGCGGGGAGCGCAACCAAACGTCTTGCGTGCGCGAGGTGCGGACTCGCTCCCCTTGCGCGCGACACGCCCCCGTGCGTCCTGTGCGGGGTGCTTTTGCGTCGTGGGTTGTGTGTTTTTTCGCCTGCACATCTGCAAGTGGCCTGGTAACGAGTGTTGTAGTGTATTCAGAGTATTGCTTTTGCGAATACTCATGCGTATTTTTTGCCTTTCAGCTGCCAAGGCGCTACTCGTAGGGTAGGCTGATGCGGCTGCGCTCTTTGCTTACTGCCAAACAAGTTGATGTTTGGAGGAAGCGGTATGGAATACTTGTTGGGCTGGAGATTAATATCCCACATATTGAGGAGCGAGTGAAAAATCCTTCGACGTGTTAGATGGTGTTGTACAAGTCATCGCTGAGGTCCGGGTTTCGTCTTTCTCTATGGGAGGAGGCGGTCAAGATTTTTAAGCATTGCGGAGTGTCAGCATCTCCGTTCATCCCTGTCGGGATTACGCGTATCATGAGTCTAATCACCTTCTTCAGGGAGCATGACTCAAGGTTCTCCTTAGATCTCTTCAAAGATTGGTGTGAGGTGCGCACCGATGGGGGTGCCTGTGTCGAGGAGCATAGGACCAAGCGTTGGCTTGAGTTCGAGGATTGGGTGGATCTTCGCCACGAGAATACTTTGTATGGATATGTCAGGAACTCTTGGGGCCTGCCAAAGCTGTGGAAGTCGCTTCCTGGACGCTGCCGTCGTGTGATGGGACACGAGCGGGAGTTCACACCGATGTTGGGGTTTACTGAGCCTCACGCGTTTGCAAACCCCTTGTTCCGCATTTCCCTATTTGTGGAGGAGAAGCGCCCGCTATTGTGTTGGCTTTCCACCGACCCTGAGCGCTTTGCTGCAGTGCCGCTGGATCATGAAGGAGGAGAAAACTGGTCTTTAAGTGTGGCAGTTCGGACTCTGGGCCCCGACCTTCCTCTCGGCTGAGAGAGCACTCTGGTGAGTCGGCTCCTAACAGTTCCAGAATTGTTGTTGCGTCCGTTGATCCTGAAATTGAGGTTCTTGGCTCCTCTGCTCCCCAGGTACCTCCCGAAGGGGATTCCAGTGCCGTCGACCGTTAAGGCGAAGCGTTTGTCTTCTTCTTTGGAGGCAATGAATATTACGGTATGTACATCATTTTGCTCTTGTTTGCTTGTTAACTTGCAAGGAATCTGACTTTTTTCTTTTTGCAGACCGGAGTTCAAGCCAACATCGCCCTGACGTGGAACGATCACTACGTGATCCTGAAGGATGGGTACCTTGCGCTTCAAGAGGAGCTTTAGGGAGTGAAGAGCTCCCTTTTTGATTTGAAGGGAAGGCGGGATCGTGATGTATCTCGTTTCCGCTCGATCGAGTTTGAGCTGTGAGCAGAGCTGGAGCAGTTGCGGGCGAAGTTTCGGACAGAGAAGGCCCTCATGGAGAAGACTGTGCGACTGCTAGAGAGCGCGCAGGGAGATGTGGCTCGCCAGGAGACCGAGCTGGGGTCCTTGAAGACCGAGGTGGAGCGTCTTTCTTCATAGGAGCGAACTGCTGAGCTAAAGGCCACTGGAGTTGCCGAGTACAAGGACTCCATCGACTATATGCGGGATCGTTGTCTGCTTTCCGAGGAAATTCGCGAGGTCTGGACCAAAGAGGTGGAACCTCAAATGCAGGATGACCGAGAGATGGACCTCAAGAAGGGGATGTGGGATCTTGCAGATGATAGTGCGGAAGCGCGGATGCGACGTATCCGGGCTCGACTTTGGATACCTCTCTGAGGATGAGCGCGTAGATTCTGATGTTGATATTGAATGCGAGGAGTAGCCCCGCCATTTTGTATCTATGTACATTTGTACTTTGTAGTTGCATTGTATATTTCTGTAGCGCTTCAGATGCTTCTCATGTATTGTATTGTTGTTCATGGATCGCCCTGGCTTAGAGCATTGCTTGTGTAATGATTTGGCTGTTGTGGTGTCGACATTGTTATTTTATGTGCGACTTTGTTTTGTGTTTTTTGTTTATTTTAAGACGCCATCAGTGTGGGGACGAGACCCTGATGATGTCGTAACCTACTACGCGGGTGAAGGGCGGACACTTCGAGTCGGGTTAGTGAGAGGTTAAGGCCACCGTGCCGCGGGTTGTCCTTGGCTGTGTCGGGACCCTGCCGCAACCTACTACGTGGGCGAAGGACAGATGCTTCGAGTCGGGGTAGTGAGAGGTCAAGGCCACCGTGCCGCGGGTTGTCCTGGCTGAGGTGGTGAAGGGCGAACCTTCGAACCTGGGCGACTGTGAGGGGGGCAGGGCCTAGCTGTGTCGTGACCTACTGTGGGGAAATGGGCGGACCTTTGAGCCGCGATAGTGATTGGTCACTGGGGTGTGGCCCCAGGGAGACGGTGAAGGGCGGACGCTTCAAACCACTGGCGAGCTTGAGGGGGTAAGCCTTGGCGACGTTGTGGCTTACTGCGAGGGAGAAGACCGGGGGGACTGGCACCTGGCGATGTCGTAACCTACTACGAGGGTGAAGGGCTGACCTTCAAGCCAAGACAGTGAGGTCAAGGCTACCGTGTTGTAGTCTGCGCATGACCGGGTGGACTGGCCCCTGGCGATGCCGTAACCTACTACGAGGGCTAAGGGCGGACTTTCGAACCAAGGCAGCGAGGTCAAGGCCACCTTGTCGCGGTCTACGCATGACCGGGGGTACTAACCCTTAACAGTATTGTAACCTACTACGAGGGCGAAGGACGGACCTTCGAGCCAAGGTAGCGAGGTCAAAGCCACCGTGCTGCGGTTTGTAAGCTGCTGGGGGGACTGACCCCAAAGTGTTCCTGCAATGACTGAGTTAGGATAAGATAAAGCATAATTAATTGAAATAGATAGCAGTGCGTGCATAAGTGTTGACTTGCGACTTTAGAGTTAGCCATTGCTTTTAATACAAACAGTAAACATAAGCAAATTAAACGAAGCCGGAATATGGTAGGGCATTCCTGCCCGATTCTTAGCTTTTCTTCGTGGTGCGTCTTTTAGGATCCTCCGGATCCGCTTGCTTGCCGCGCTCTGACGACGTCCCGGGTTGTGGTTGTACCAGCGTACAGGGTTGCTCCTTGTCCGGGCTGCATCTGCTAGAGATAGCAGGTGCGCGCCAATTCCTAGTTCCCTTGGACAACTCTGACCTTTTCCGATGTGACAAACTTCATTGCGAGGTGCGCGATGGAAGGGATAGCCTTGAAAGTTGCCTGGAGCGGCCAGTCAAAGATCACGTTGTAAGGTGATTTTGATTTGACTGCTACGAACTGTACGTTATGAGTAGTCTGCTTCGGGAACTCCCTCGTGGTAATCAGGAGAGTGATGGTTCCTTCAACTGGGATAGGTCCTCCGTTGAAATAGTAGATTGGTTTGTAGGCCGGCTGGAGTTTTTCCTTTGGGATCTTCATGCCACAGAGAGTGGGAGTGAACACGACGTTGACCGAGCTGTCATTGTTCATCAGTATTCGCTTGACACGAAAGCTGGGGTCGTCGATCTCTGCACTGATGACTAGCGGGTCCTGGTATAGCACGAGAAGCCCCTTCAAATCTTCGTTCCTGAAGCTGATTATTTTTGTTGGCTGCGCATTCTGATTCTTTAGCTCCCCCTTGTGTTGAGCGATAAAATTGATGGTGACGAAGGGGGATCTAGAGATGGTCTCCACCTACTACTTGCCCGCTCCCCTTCTCGTCCTGGTGCGCAAGTGGCTGCTCTCTTCTCGCCTGTGCTGTCTGGCTTCGAGTCTGGTCTTGCAAGAATCTCCCGAGAACGGCTTGTCGGATGAGCCGCTCGATCTCATCCTTGAGCTTCACACATTCCTCGGTGGTGTGCCATGTTCCTTCACAGAACTCGCAATACTTCGAACGATCTCCCTTGTTTTGCGGGAGTTCTTGTGGTCTATGTAGTGCTGGGTTTATCTTGTATCACGTAGAGCACGTTTGCACAAGAGGTGTTGAGTGACGTGTATTCTTGGTAGGCTCGGGGGGACCGGTCCCCGCGACGGTCCTGCTGGCGTGTGTTGTTTCGGCGCTCCTCCCGTCGCTGCAGGGTTGGCTCTTCTGTCTTCCTCTTTACTTCTTCAAACTGTTGGCAATGTGCCTCGATTGCTTTGTCGGCCGCGATCTGTGCTTCAACCCAATGCACACGATCAGGGTAACTAGGGATCGTCTCCCTCGTTAGGGCACAGTAGAATCCACTTAGCCGGAGTTCTCCAAAGGAAGACCTTCTGCAGGAGTTTAGGGTCCACTCTGGGGATCTGATGGGCCTCGGTGGTGAACCGACGGAAGAATTCCTTACGGGTTTTCCTTTCACTTTTTCAGATTCCTGAGAGATGGGAGGGGTCCTTCACTATTTGGTGGTTGACGATGAACTGGTTCAGGAACTGCTGAGTTAGCTTGGTGAAGTTTCTGATGGTTCCTTCCTGAAGGGAGTGGAATCAAGTTCTCGCCTGACCCTTCGGTGTGGCTAGAAACACTTGGCAAAGTAACTGATCAGCGCGTTGTAGATTCAGAGGATGGTGGAGAAGTGGTTCACATGCTCTAGGGGGTCTTTCGTCCCGTTGTAGGACTCAATGCTCAGAAGCTTGAATCCCACTGGGACCGGATGCGCCAAGATCTCGGGAGCCAGTGGTGAACCATTGCGGATGGGGCGGTGTACGTGCATGGTTCGACCGCCCACCTGGCTGTATTCCTCTGTTATCAGTTCTCTTATCTCATCTCGGGTTAACCTACCTGCGAGGTTCTCGGGGCCGCTCGCCCTCTGGCGGTGATGCTGCAGACCGGCTTCGATGGCCCTGGCCAGACGGGCGGGGTGTGCGGTGTTAACTGCTTTTGAGAACTCAGAGTCCTCTTCTTGATCATTCTCTGGGGCGTGATTTGGAGGTGGAGGCAGATTGACTAGTGCTGGTGGTGCTCCGGGAGCCTGAGCTGATCCCAAGTTTCTCAGGAGAGTCAACATTTCATCCAACTGCTCTTCTATCTGGACGACGCGCCCTGCTAGTGCTTTCAAGAGCGCAATCGCTGTCTCCTCCAATTGAGGTTGCTGATGAGGGAGTGAGAAGGACCGGGATCAATGTATCCTTTGCGGACCGATCCTTAGTTTGTGCGAGTGCTTCTTTTTGCTATGGTCTCTAGTCACGAGTATCGCCGTGCAGAAGATACTGTCTTCTGGATCTTCAGAGTTTCGGGGAACTCTTCCCACAGAAAGCGCCAAACTGTTGTGACTCACTCGAGGCTCTTGTAGACCGGTCTAGGTTGCACCATCTTAGTCCGAGAGCGGTCAGGCTCGCAATCAGTCACAGGGGAATGAGATGACCGACACGACAATTTTTTTAACGTGGAAAATCCCGAAAAAAGGTGAAAAACCACGCAGCTGGGATTGTGCCGACCAAACTTCCACTATCTGGTTGGTGATGTACATGACTTTATAAGAGAAGGCGATGACAACATGCCGCTCCTCGTTACAACTTGTAGGGGGGAGAGAGACTCGTTTGGAGGGTGACAGGCCACCGCTCGTGAAGCTAAGTTCTTTTCTTTGTTGCTGTAGGGAGCATCACGTTCTGGATGCTTGATGGTCTTCTGTTTGTGCTCGGAAACTGGGGGGAAGCGCTTCGTACGTCTTGGCGTTTGCAGCTTGTTTCTTGTTGTTCGCAGTGGAGTCTGGAGCGGGGAGCTTGTGGTTGACTTGAAGGCGTCGGGTGCTGAGCAGGATGCTTGCTATGGCGGGAGCATGCGCACAGAGTAGAACATACGCATAGGCGCTCGAAGATGGATGAAAGTCTTCGAAGAGCGAAGGAGATTCCTGGTGGAGCTGTCACGTGCGTAGGAGAAGTGGAAGGAGGAAAAGATAAAAATGAAGGAGAGACTGAAGTCCTATTTATATGCCTCAGAGGTGGTTATGGCGGTTATGCGGTTATCCGCAGACTATAACCAACTTAATTATTATTTGCAGGCTGATACTTTATAGTTTATGACCCGTATTTTTTAATGATTTTACCATGCGCACACCAAATATTATTTTTGGATGTGCGCACCCCTCCACAATGAGTGGTTACATAATGTGATTATATGTAGATCAGACAGTGGAGATCGCATGACAGCGATCCGATGGTGGAGGAGGGTTGACCGGCGGTGGTGGCCGGCGTTGAGGACCTGACGATGGGAGGCCGTCCAGGGGGGAGGGTGTGGCGGCGGGCGTGCGGCTGAGATTCGATCAGCATCTGCCAGCCTCAAAAGTGGACGGTCCGCGGGCCTGATAAAGCCTATCAGGTGGATTCCTGGTGGTACCCCTGGGCAGGTGCTGACTCCTGGCCGCAGGGTGACAGACAGGTGCTGATTCCTATCCTCCATCACACTACATGCAAACTTGAGTCCTCTCAATCTGATAAAGGTCATTCATAAATATCCAAGTGTTAAGAAGCCCTTGTAGGATATCAGTTTTTCAAAGAAGAGAAGAAAACATTGGACTCATGCTCTGGAGCCAACTTCTAACCTGAAAATTTTGTTACCTCTAAGAATCTGTAAGCCTCATCAAGGATGGGGAAACCAAGGTGTCTTTCCCGCCCCCACATTGTGTTTCACTATCATTTCTAGAAATTTCTCTAAGGAAAATTCTGTAGAAACTGCTCTTTAATGTCTTATGGAAGATTCTCATTTTCGAGACATTAGTCAAAGCCATAACCCCTATAAGAATTCATTTGCACGTGAGGTTGTGATTCCTAGGTATAACATTATGCAATAACCCTTGGTGGATTTATTCCAGGTAAGATTGCATTCTCCAAGAAATTGTTACAAAAAACAACACCAAGAAAACTTCTTAGTTTGTCTTGAGTAAGGCTATCATCCTCCTCCCAATGCTCTAATTTACGCACTAGATATGGACTGAGCTATCTCACAACATTCTGAACTCGGCTCACATTCTACTTCAATCCAAGCCTCGGAACATACTACATCTTAGGATGGTAAAAAGTGTTGATATCAAGGTGTCAAACTTCCCGTCAATGTGAGCTGTTCTTGAAGATCAACTCGTTATCCCAAGAGTAACTTATATCCGTTGAGTGAACAACCCTTCCACTTGGCACTATCAATTAGTAAGGCCGAATTTCGTTCTTTTTCGACATGTGGGTCTTGCAGTCAGGCTTCCTTATGCACTTTTCCACTCGAGGGTCGATATCCGTTCAACTCGAGAAAACCTTGTCGTTCCATCAACTTCATATTATACATCACAAATACTAAATCATTCACTTTCTTTTGATACAATCAGTTTCTTTTTTTTCGAATGCACCTATTTTGAAAATAATAAAAAATGAAGTCAGTTAAATAGTCAATGTAAAGTGTCAGGATATTTTTGTGTAGTAGATCTCACCATCTCAAAGGCACTCCAATTCCGTTCACATCCAAAAGAGCTACATGTCAAACTTAGAACCCGAATTGCAAATCTTTTCAATTCCGGGCAGTTATCTCCGTATGAATCCCACCGGTCAGCTGTAAATAACAATACATTAAATGTTTAATATGATAATAATTAACATGTTTATTGCTTGATTATTGAAAATAGTATTAAACAAATATGTTTAACCTGAAACTCTTTTGGTTATAGTTGATTTTGCAGAGTCTAACCCAAATAATCCTCTAGCATGTTTGAAATCATTTATCTGAATGTCTATTTTTGTTCTCTCATCTTCATTAGGAATTATTCGCCGGAGACAAGTATAAAACCCAATTTTTATTTCCGCATCTGCTCTAAAGGAGGGGTTGTAATGATAATGAGAGTTCAAATAGTAAGCTGCAACGTGCAATGGCCTATGAAGTTGACTTGACCATCTATCATCAATGATGACCCATATTCTCTCATACCTACAGTACATCACATATATAATCATAAGAAACACTTATATTATTATTGATGAAAACACAAACTATTAAACTACTTATTTTTTCTTGATGTTTTCCAAATTTAATTGAATTTTCTCCTTCGCTCTATCCATTTGCTTATAAATGAATCCCATCATAGGAACCTTTGAATCAACTATTCTGAGCACTTTGATGAGCGGAAGTGCTGCCTTCAAGAATAATGTAACATGAGAACAAAATCGAGTTGAATTCAAAATAATTCTTTGAACAACTTTGTAACACCCCCCATCCGTCACAAATAGTATAGCAGAAGGTCCGGCCGGGGTCCTACGTCATATAAAACAGACAGACAGAAGAGTTACTAAATGAGACCAAAAACTCTTAAAAGATTTTGAAAACGCAATCCTAACACAGAGTTGCATTCTAGCGGAAGAATAAAAAGAGTTTCATAAAAACCGCACCCAAAGACGAATGTCCACTAACCACAATAGAAATGAAATACGACGACCACATAACTGGCCTTAAGGCCTTACAACAATAGTGTTTAACTCAAATAAAAAGATTTGCATACATCGTCACGCAGGCCGGCAACACATGAAAAACAACTAAAGAAACAATTGAGCCTTCGAGGGCCAGCACAGCAAGAAGGGCTTTAGCCCGCTATTTCCCGCTTGGCTCCGCAGCACCTGCAAGCAAACATTCCACCAAGCGGTGACAAACAAAGTAACAGTCAGCAAGGGCTGACCAAATTATAACGACCTCACCCCTTTCTCGGGGTGGCGGTGCTTCTTCCCTGCAAGCGGATTAGCATAAATACATAAAGCTAGAATGTGTCATTTAAACACCAATCATCACAAACGTTGGCGCGACCGGCCCAACGTCTCGTGCACACAGGGCACCTTAACAGTGTACCAGACTTCCCCGGGTCCCACCACCATTCTCAGTCCTGGACTGAATGACAACGCATTGAACATTCGCTAGCCGTGACTCACGGTCCTCGGCTATCTCCTATGCCTGTAGCAACACACCAATTTCCTTAGGTAGTCGAACTACACCACATAGTGCAGGTACAGTTCAGTCAAGCCCGTTGCTCAAATCGTCGTACCCAACACGCACGACGCGGGTCAACCTCCCCTTGCCTGTTGTCGCATACATAACCGATTGTTATGTAACAAGGGTGACACTCGCGGCCACCTGAGTTGCCCACCCAAGGCACACAACTCCACACACTAGCCCTACAGTCTCCGAGAGACGGGCTTCGCACAAACACGACAAAACTCCCCGGGAGTTAATGCCGACGATCCAACGACTTCGTGCAAACAATAGGGTGTTTCCTGGAGCACACCTCCGGTACTAACTGCCATCCCGGGCAGACCCCCATTCCGAAATATTCAACTTCCCCGGAGTCTTCTCCAGGAACCCCAGAACATCACCAATCCAGACCAACATGTCTGGATGAGCTTCACACAGCATGCCTAAACCGTACTCGCGCTTCCGGGTGCTAATGCAATTAATAGCGGGGATGTAAACATCGACCCGTCGGAGAGCACCCTTCCCCCACCCGTCGGTGGAGAGGGGCTTCCATGCAAATATGCTAATTAAGGGCTTCACTTGCCCAAGAAGAAAAGTCGTTACCCTTGACGCACGTTTCTGAGGCATGGCTCGGTCACGAACGACCTTCGCAGCGGCTGTCCACGCACGGATCCGAGCTCCGAAGGGGATGTTCTTCTTCTGACACCACCTGTTGGCCTCTCTCGAAGTGTCCAAGCCCAAACCCCACCCTTCTTGGTCAGCCAAGAGGAGAGGAGGAAGGTTCTCCCAGAAATCAGAGGGAGGGAGGCGCTCGGGTTTTTCCACCTTAAAGGAAGCGGTCGGGACAGAGGAAAGAGGAGCCGGCTTGCTCTTCGTTGGCGACGGCCTCTGCTGCGAGTGAGAGAGAAAGAGAGGAAGGGGGATCGGGCTTCTTCCTCCTAGCCGACGACGGGAAAGAGGGAGGCGGGGCTCGGGCTCGGCTTGCGCGTGAAAGAGGACGAGAGAGAGGGAGAGAGCTCTGGCTACACTCCTAGCCGACGACGGGAGAGAGGGAGGGGGAGAGATCGGCTCAACTTCTCCTTCCTGTAGGCCGACGCAGAGGAGAACGGAGGAGAAAGATCGGGAGAGAGGGAGATAGCGGGATCGGGAGAGGGGAGTGAGGCGGCTGAAAGGGGAAGGGGAAAGTTAGGTTTTATATTAAAACCCTAATCCAGAAATGATATTCGCGCACCAAATCTCCTAAACGCACCCCAAACAGAATTTAATCGCGCGACACGATTTTGGGGCGTTACAATTCTCTCCTCCTTAATGAAATTTCGTCCCGAAATTTAAAATATGAATAACGAAATGAAATTCATCATTCCTGAGTAAAACAGATCGGGGTATCCCTCGCGCATGACCTCTTCTGGCTCCCAAGAGAGCTCCACAATTGTCCCAACGGACTCTCATCATCTTGATTGCCTTTCTCCGTAACTGTCGTATGTCGCTATCGACAATGCAAACTGGCTTCACCCTGGTAGATCGGCCACCATCCACCGGCACAACATCGACCTACAACGCAAAATCGGGTTCCCGCACCGCCTTCCTCAACACAGAAATATGGAAGACGTCATGCAACCCACTCAGCTCCGTCGACAAGGCAAGTCGGTAAGCTGCCTCACCGATGCGTTCGGCGATCTCGAATGACCCTAAATACCTTGGACTCAGCTTCTTCAAGCGTCGAACCCTCGGCACTCCTTTGAAAGCCTTTATCTTCAAGTATACCCAATCTCCAATCGCGAATTCCACGTTCCGGTGTTTGGCGTTGTCATACTTTGCCTGATGATCTTGGGCGATCAACAACCGCTCTCGAATGGTTCGTATGGACTCATTCGCCTCATCAACATCTTTGCGCTTCAACAACTTGGTATCACCGGTTTCTGCCTATGCTAACGGAATGCGGCACCTCCTGCCGTATAACGCCTCGTACGTGGCCATCTGAATACTTGTCTGATAACTGTTGTTATAAGCAAACTCTACCATGTGAAGGTGATCCTCCCAACGCTGTCCGAAGTCCAAAACGCACATTCACAACATATCTTCCATCGTACGATTTCTCCTCTCAGTTTGTCCATCAGTCTGCGGATGGAAGGCTGTACTAAACTTGAGCTTTGTGCCCAATGACCGATGAACGTGCCTCCAATCACCGGACGTAAACCGCCCATCACGGTCGCTAACTATACTGCGAGGGACGCCATGTAACCGCACGATGTTCTCCACATACAACTTTGCTAGTTTCTCTACGGGATCGCTTTTCTGATTCGGGATAAAATGCGTAACTTTGGTCAACCGATCGACAATCACCCAGATAGAATCGTTTTTCTGCAATGACTTTGGCAAACCATGCACAAAATCCATGGAAATATCATCAAATTTCCACTCCGGGATCGACAACGATTTCAAGAAGCCTCCCGGTCGTTGGCACTCGGCCTTCACTAGCGCGCACGTTTGACATTTTGCCACATGTAGGGCTATGTCCTTCTTCATACCTGGCCACCAGAACAGTATCTTCCTGTCCTTGTACATCTGTGAGCTCTTCGGGTGGATTGAGTACTTGGTATTGTGAGCCTCATACATCAACTCTTCCCGTAGAGTGCCAGACTTTGGGACGCACAAGCGATCACCTTTCCGCAGAAGACCGTCTTCAACCAAGAACTGGGAATTTGACCCTTCCGCTGCATAGCGCTTCATGTTCTCATCGAGCTCCAACGCTCTCCGAACTCTGTCCGCAAGGTCACCCTGCACATCCGTCCAGTTCAAACATGCGTTTGCACTAGTACTTCTGTCAATCAGGTGATACCCAAGGCTTCCAATTCCTGGATTAAACGTTCATCATGCATGCGCAACCAGTTTGCTCGTGTTGGAGTTCTGCGACTCAAAGCATCAACGACCACATTCCCCTTCCCGGGTGTGTAATGTATCTCGAAGGTGTAATCTCCGAGGAATTCCATCCACCTTCTTTGCCGCATGTTCAACTCTTTCTGGTTCAACATGTACTTAAGGCTCTTATGATCCGTAAAGATGCCAACCTTCACGCCATATAAATAATGTCACCAGAGCTTCAGGACGAATATCACCACCACTAACTCCAAGTCGTGGACGAGATAGTTTCTCTCATACAACTTCAATTGGTGTGAGCCGTACGCTTTAACATTTCCAAACTGTAGGAGGACGCAGCCTAAGCCGCTCCCGAGGCATCGCTATAAATCTCGTAGTCGTCCGAACCACATGGCGAACTCAAAATAGACGCCGTGGTCAGACGACCCTTCAGTTCCTCAAAAGCTCGTGCGCACTCCGGCGACCACACAAACTTCTGATCCTTTCTCGTCAAGGTAGTGAGAGGTAAAGCTATCCGCGAGAAGTTCTCCACGAACCTCCTGTAGTAGCCGACAAGTCCCAGGAAACTCCGGACTTCCGCCACTGTAGTCAACACTGTCCACTTCTGTATAGCTGTTATCTTCGCTGGATCCACAACGATACCCTCCCCACTAATGACATGACCGAGAAACACCACAGACGATAGCCAAAACTCGCACTTAGAGAACTTGACATATAGTCGACTCCTCCTCAAGGTGTGCAAAACCAACCTCAAATGATTCGCATGATCCTCCTCTGACTGCGAGTATACCAATATATCATCTATGAAGACTATCACAAATCGGTGCAGATACTCCCGAAAGGTTCTGTTCATCAAATCCATGAATACCAATGCCACATTTGTCAACCCGAACGACATCACGGTGAACTCATACTGACCATAGCGTGTGTCAAACGCTGTCTTGGGAATATCACTCTCCCTTATACGCAACTGATAATAGTCGGACTTCAGATCCAGCTTCGAGTAGACGGTTGATCCAGCCAACTGATCAAACAAATCATCGATTCTCGGAATCGGATACTTGTTCTTCTCTGTCAGCTTGTTCAGCTCTCGGTAGTCCATGCATAGACGCAGGCTCCCGTCCTTCTTTTTCACGAAAAGGACCGGCACACTCCAAGGTGAACCACTTGGACGTATGTAACCCTGCTCTAGTAATTCCTGCAGCTGAACCTTCAGCTCTGCCATCTCCTTTGGCGCCACTCTGTATGGTGCACGGGACACAGGTTTCGCACCTGGCACCAGATCAATAGGGAAGTCGATCTCTCGCTGGGGTGGAATCCCAGGGAGATCCTTAGGGAACACATCGAGCGAACTCTGACACGATAGGAATGTCACCCAAACGAGACTTCGGCTCTACAGTCTCCAATAGCGTGAAGAACAACTCCGCGTCCTTCTGAACCGCTTTGACATCAGTGTCTTGCTCGATGCTCGCATACCAGCGAATTTGGTCTCGCATTCAGTACCCTGTCCCAGTGTGATTTCCTTCGAGTTGCAGTCAATACATGCACGCTGCTCCGAAAGTCAGTCCATGCCAAAGATAACGTCGAACTCGGATATCGGCAGTACAAATGCTTCCAACTTAAACTCATGATTCTCTATCCGCACCTGAACACAGCATGACCTACCCGCACGCATCAAGCAACCGTTAGGCAGCAAAACATCCAATTTATTAGTTGATAGAACAAAAGGCACTCTGATGCGCAATACGAAGTCCTTGGATAGAAAGGAATGAGAAGTGTCTGTATCGAACAGTGCTCTCGTCGGATAGTCCCAAATTAGGACAAAACCTAATTCAAACAAGTTAAGAAAGACACAAGGTAACAAGTATATAAAGTAGTAAAAACTGTATGCTATGTCGTACCTGTCACCACGTCGTTCTGTTTTATAGCCTCCTGTTGGCCAAGGTTGTAGACTCGAGGCTGTGCAGGAGTATAATGAGAAGCTGATGACTCCACCGCTTTGCCCTTTTCAGCATAAGATGCTCCAGTCTTCTTCTCAGTCTTCGGCGGGCCACCGCGGCACTCTCGGGCGTAGTGTCCCACCTTGTCACATGTATAAGACGTAACCAGGCCTCGACTCAAAGTAGCTCCAGAAGTAACGGAAGGAGGGGCTGGTCTAGACGACCTAGCCTTCTTGTTCCACTTGTTGCGGAACCCGGACTTCAAAGAGGTATGCACCTTGTACTCTGGCTTCTTCACAGTCAAGTCTTTCTTACTTTGCACTCTCCTCATGTCCTGATCCAAAGATCGGACAGTGTTTACCAAAACCTGAAAGCTCTGCGTCATCGAGCCTGAGAGAAGCAACCTCAAGTCATCCCGCAGTCCTTCGTCAAATCTGTTGGTCTTTCGCTCCTCGTCTGCAAACGTGAAGACGGCGTACCGCCCGAACTCATGTAAATAGTCGTCAACAGAACCTTCTCCCTCGGTCAAGCACTGAAACTGATTCTCCAACGCAATTCTCTGCGTGGAAGGGAGGTACCTAACCAAAAACAGTCTCGAGAATTCTTCTATAGAAACGTCTGATAGCTTCCTGCCAGCAAGCTGGTGCAACTCCACCCCATCCCACCATAGTCTTGCCTCTCCATCCAGTAGGAAAGTGGCTATGGTCACCTTCTGTGCTTCATCTGTCTCTGTCGTCGTCATGGTTCTCTTTATACGTGAGAGCCAATCTTTGACCTGAGTCGGTGATTCCACTCCTGAAAATGTAGGAGGATTGAAGCTCATCACATGCTTCATCTGCTTTTCTGTTGCTCGCTTTGCCGCCAAAGGCTCAGCAGACGCTTGCTTCGCCGCCACTGGCTCAACTACGACAGCCTGCACCGGGGCCACCACAGGGCGTACTTGCTCTCTTGGCTGCACATTGATCATAGCGAACACAGCTTCCGCAACTAAACGGATTGTCTCGGCAGAAGGAGGAGGTGTAGACACCTCCGCCGGTGCATTACTCTCTACAGAATGCTGATTTTGGGACTGTTCAGCACCACTTCCGGTCACCTATAGTTGCGCCACACGCACTTTAGTGACTAAAAGACATAGCAAACAACAAACAAAGGAACGCTCAGGTTCCACAAACAATGTTTTTAACGTGTTTTTCAATCTTAAGTGGACATTCATGAGTTCTTTTCATGTTATAATGGCAACGCACATGAGTGCTCACCACCCCTTAAAAGGAATTCGACCACGAATCAAATAAAGAAGAACGACACCAGAGTCTGATACCAAATTGTAACACCCACATCCGTCACAAATAATATAACAGAAGGTCCGACCGGGGCCCCACGTCATATGAAATGGACAGACGGAAGAGTTACTAAATGAGACCAAAAACCCTTAAAAGATTTTGAAAACGCAATCCTAACACAGAGTTGCATTCTAGCGGAAGAATAAAAAGAGTTTCATAAAATCCGCATCCAAAGACGAATGTCAACTAACCACAGTAGAAATGAAGTACAACGACCACATAACTTGCCTTAAGGACTTACAACAATAGTGTTTAACTCAAATAAAAAGATTTGCATACATCGGCACGCAGGCCGACAACACATGAAAAACAACTAAACAAACAATTGGGCCTTCGAGGGCCAGCACAGCAAGAAGTGCTTCAACCCGCTATTTCCCGCTTGGCTCCGCAACACCTGCAAGCAAACATTCCACCAAGCGGTGGCAACAAAGCAACGGTCAGCAAGGGCTGACCAAATTATAACGACCCCACCCCTTTCTCGGGATGGCGGTGCTTCTTCCCTGCAAGCGGATTAACATAAATACATAAAACTAGAATGTGTCATTTAAGCACCAATCATCACAAACGTTGGCGCGATCGGCCCAACGTCTCGTGCACACAGGGCACCTTAACGGTGTACCGGACTTCCCCGGGTCCCACCACCATTCTCAGTCCTGGACTGAATGACAACGGATTGAGCATTCGCTAGCCGTGACTCACGGTCCTCGACTCTCTCCTATGCCTGTAGCAACACACCAATTTCCTTAGGTAGTCGAACTACACCACATAGTGCAGGTACAGTTCAGTCAAGCCCATTGCTCAAATCGTCGTACCCAACACGCACGACGCGGGTCAACCTCTACTTGCCTGTTATCGCATACAGAACTGATTGTTATGTAACAATGGTGGCACTCGCGGTCACCTGAGTTGCGCACCCAAGGCACACAACTCCACACACTAGCCCTACAGTCTCCGAGAGACGGGCTTCGCACAAACACGACAAAACTCCCCGAGAGTTAATGTCGACGATCCAACGACTTCGTGCAAACATTAGGGTGTTTCCTGGAGCACACCTCCAGTACTAACTGCCGCACCAGGCAGACCCCCATTCCGAAATATTCAACTTCCCCGGTGTCTTCTCCAAGAACCCCAGAACATCACCAATCCAGACCAACATGTCCGGATGGGCTTCACACAGCATGCCTAAACCGTACTCGCGCTTTCGGGTGCTAATGCAATTAATAGCGGGGATGTAAACATCGACCCTTCGGAGAGCACCCTTCCCCCACCCGTCGGTGGAGAGGGGCTTCCATGCAAATATGTTAATTAAGGGCTTCACCTGCCCAAGAAGAAAAGTCGTTACCCTTGACGCGCGTTTCTGAGGCATGACTCGGTCACGAACGACCTTCGCAGCGGCTGTCCACGCACGGATCCGAGCTCCGAAGGGGATGTTCTTCTTCTGACACCCCCGGTTGACCTCTCTCGAAGTGTCCAAGCCCAAACCTTACCCTTCTTGGTCGGCCAAGAGGAGAGGAGGAAGGTGCTCCCAAAAATCGGAGGGAGGGAGACGCTCGGGTTTTCCACCTTACAGGAAGCGGTCGGGACAGAGGAAAGAGAAGTCAGCTTGCTCTTCGTTGGCGACGGCTTATGCTGCGAGTGAGAGAGAAAGAGAGGAAGGGGGATCTGGCTTCTTCCTCCTAGCCGACGACGGGAAAGAGGGAGGTGGGGCTCGGGCTCAGCTTGCGCGTGAGAGAGGACGAGAGAGAGGGAGAGATCTCTGGCTACACTCCTAGCCGGCGACAGGAGAGAGGGAGGAGGAGAGATCGGCTCAACTTCTCCTTCCTGTAGGCCGGCGCAGAGGAGAACGGGGGAGAAAGATCGGGAGAGAGGGAGATAGCGGGATCGGGAGAGGGGAGTGAGGTGGCTTAAAGGGGAAGGGGAAAGTTAGGTTTTATATTAAAACCCTAATCCGGAAATGATATTCGCACACCAAATCAACTAAACGCAACCCAAACAGAATTTAATCGCGCGACACGATTTTGGGGCGTTACAAACTTTCCCCTCCTTTGAACCAGCAAATCGACTGGACTTCCATTTGGCAGAAGTAAACATCGTCATCAAACTACCTTTATTTTCAGAAAGACATCCCAACGTCAAATAAGCTGTTGCAAATCTAGTAACTGCAGGTCGGATTAACTATTTCTCCTTCGTAAAGTCAAGCAACCAAGTGTGGAGAAGAGTTTTGGAATATATGTATGTTGTTATTTTTCTGCCATTTGCAATTGTTAATTTATGAAGATCAATTTTCCTCTCAAAATCTTCTAAAATCAAGTGAATACAATGTGCGGCGCACGGTGTCCAATATAAATATTTTTTTTCTCCATCAACATTTCACCAACAGCTTTATAATTTGAAGTATTATCTGTCAAATTTAAACAACATTTCCTTCCCCAACTTTTTCCACAACTTCATATAACATTTCAAAAACTTTATTCGCAATTTTGGTAATTTTTGAAGTATCAATCAATGATAAGAACACTGTGCCTTCTGGACTATTCACCAGGAAGTTCCATATAGTTCTTTGTTTCCTATTTGACCATCCATCAGACATAATCGTACAACCAACTTTTTGTCATTCCACCTTGTACTCCTCTAGTAATTCTAGAGTTCTGCAACTTCTTTGTTTAGATATTTTACTCTAATATCATTATAGGAGGGTGGTTTCATTCCCGGGACATGTTGGCTTATTGCTTCAACCATGCTAATGAACGCCGGGTTATTGACACAGTTGAAAGGAATGACACTTGTGTAGAAAAAGCGAGCAATCTGTTGATACGCTTTCTCACGCGCGTCCTTTTTGAAAATCTGATTAACTGTCAATTGACTTAATTTTCTAACAAATAAATTCATTGGCTCTTTCCCTTTGGATTTTTTAGTTTGTCCCACGCCAGCTTCAACCTCATCCTCTTGCTCAATATTTCTTTTTTTCTTTATAGCTTCCTCTTCATGTGCTTGAAGAATACTCAGAAATTATTGTCTGACAGTCTCAGATACTTTTGGACACGCTTCAACATTAAATTTAGTACCTGCCAAGTGATGTTTCAATCTGTATATTCCACCAGATCGAATTACCTGACAATATTTGCACTGCACTTTCTTAGTGGTACTATCCTCAATTCCATGAAGACACCCCAGATTACTTCTTGTACCCAAAGCATTCTTGCCAAGGTTGTAGATGTCGGATATCGAGGACACGTCGGTTTAGGTTTTTCATGTCGGTTTTAATATGTCAGGGGATATATCAGGGATATTTCAAATACCGGTTTTAATATTTAATTATTTATGTGTAATTATTTATAAATTTAATCCTTTATATATATATATATTAATATATTAATATATTAATAATTTGATATTTTTTGAACTTCTAAATTTATCAAAATAATATAAATATTTTGTTTTACACAAGTAATAACGGCAAAACACGTGAAATAAAATAATTGGAAGCAAAATATCGGGAAGTTGTTAATGGCAATGTAAGATAATGAACCATTAATGTATAATTCAAAGACCATGCATAATTAAAGTCGATGATGGACTTGAAAAAGGAAGAAAATCAGAGGAAGGGAAAAAGAAAACCTAAACAACGAAACAAATTTTTTTGTCTATTAGACCATAAAACTATTTAAAATAAATTGAAAAAAACCAATCAATAAAATGTCAGGATATATCGGCTAGTATATCGGTCAATAACAGATATATCAGAGAATATATTACAAAGAAGATATTTTGCAAAAAAATATCAGAAACGTGTCGTTTTGTTCATAAAACCTTTATGTCGTCCGACATGCCGACCATGTCAGAGGATATCTACAACAGTGATTCTTGCGAGATTTTATAGTAGTGGGCTTGGAAGCTGAACCCGAACCAGTCATCTTTCTTTCTCTAGCACAAGTAAAGAAGTATAAAAAATTGACACAATAGCCTTGAAAAATTGCTATGAGAATAAGAGCTTAACATAAATAAGCTTATTTTCTCATTCACTTAAAATAAAAATGATACAATAGAATAGTTCATAAATTGTATGCAGTTAAGTTCATAAATAAGAGTTTAACATAAATAAGCTTATTTTCTCATTCACCCCCATAATATTGTATTTTGCAAAACATGACCATTGTTGCTAGCTTACTGTATTTTAAACAATATTTATGATTTATTTATTTATTATATCCATTCTTATTTAATTTGCATTCCTATTTTTTCTTAATACTATGCTTTTTCAGTCTAATTTAGACTATTATTCGGCATCTATACAAGTTAATTGTATGCAGTTTTGCAAGGATCAAAGTTTTTATCTAAATCAAAGAAAGTGAGGTGTCTATCTACCATAATATCAATTTCGTTGAATGATTGTATAGATTGTGTGTTTGTATGTAGTTTAGCTTTGAACTAACTTTTTTATGCTTGGAAATGTGTCCTTTTGTGACACTTTCTTAGTTGCCTCTTACATCTTGGCATGAATATCTAAATCTATGTTTGAACTTGTTAGAAATTTGATAAATGGTCATAGATTGTTCTTTGATTAAAATTGAGAATAATGACACTATAAAAAGTTAATGTCGCTTAGAGTGCTTTAATAGCATCAAAATTGCTAAAAATTAATGTTATGCTTGTCGCTGGAATAAGAGGAGATATACAAACCTAAACATTTGCAAAGTATGTTGGATCTAAGGGCACCTTAGGGGGGATGAATAAGGTTTTTCGAACTTTTTGAGTTTCTGTAATTTATCGCCAACGATAACAAGTTATCGCCCAGCATTAACTTACAAGCAATTACGTTTCATCGAAAAACAAGAGATGCATAGAATGCCATAAACGAAAACACAGAGATTATTATTCAATAGAAAGACATAAATCCAATGACAGAGAGCTGAAAGCATAAATCTGTTAGGGTAAGATTTGCATCTAGAATAGTTACCTTTAGTGACCTGTTAATTAAAACCCTAGAACGTCAAACTGGAGGAGAGATCACGACTGGAGTGGGAGTTGTCAAACTGTCGAAATGCAAAGAATAGAATAGGCTTCGATGTCAGTGAGAAAATAGGGAGGACTGGAGGAGAGAGCACGACTGCACGAACCTGTCTTGCTGGAGAGAGTGGAGTTGCCAGAGGCCCGGAGAGACGTCGGGAGGAAGAGTAGTCGGGAATGCACGCCTGCGAACTAACAGTGCGAAAAAAAATCAATAGAAGAAGATAAATCAAAAATAATAATAAGAAGAAGAACCTGTCTTGCCGGAGAGAAAATCAACAGTGCAAAGAAGAAATCAACAGAAGAAGAAGAATACTTGTATGCCGTCGGGAGGAAAGACCGAAGCTGTGACTGTGAGCCGGGAGGGAGAGGAAGAGCCGTCGGGAGGAAGAGCAGTCGGGAATCGGGAATGAAATGGGTTTAGGGTTCGGTCGTCCGTCTTGTTTAATAGGGCCGACGGGATCGTGGAATCACATAAGAATCACGATCCTACCGATTCCACGATCCGAATCGCGATCCTATGTGGACGCGGTCCGATCCTGAACACGATTCGGATTGAAATGCATAATCTGGATCGTAGGATCGTGCGATCCTACGATCCGGATCGCGATCCTGACAACATTGCCTGCATGGCGGCTGTCGTAGTGTCAGAGGGGTTCCTCCTTCAATGCGGGCCAGGAAATATCAGGTACTGGCTCATCCAACATATCCAATAGAGCGTTGAGCCTTCCATATAAATAGTGGCGAGGGGGGGCCTTCTGGTTGGGGGGTGGACTGCAGGTCGAAGAACTGCTCGGCACGGGCGATCCACCAGAGAGGGTCGGTGCCATCGAACGCGGGAATCTCTATTCGGCAAAGATGGGTCGGGGCACTGTTCGACGCGGGGTGCAAAAAACCCACGTGGTCGGAAACGATTGGTATTGGTGGCGGTGGAGGAGGGGTTTTAAGGGCGATTAACTGCCACGGTAAGTCCTCGAAGGAGCGTACTATCCTCCAACTAGGCTTCGATGTGATCCATGCCCTGAGAGTCCAAGATGACAGTGGTGTTGTTGTCATCGGTGTGGAGGGCCATTGGCCGAGTCGTGGGCATGAACAACGGCTAGGTGTAGCGGTGAGGAGCGCCGAAAGGCGACAGAAGCTGTAGGAGGGAGGGACGACACAACGGAGGCCAGCGAGAAGGAGAAGCGACCGCTGGAAGGCCGATATGAATGCCTGGAATTGGTGGGAGGAGCTGGTCGAAGGCGTAGCAGGGTGGAGAAGGCGCCGGTCGAGGAGGACGACATTGGACTCGGCGGAAATGCTGCGGGAAGCAGCAGCTGACACTGGACGGCTGGAGCAGTCGGCGGAAATGCTGCGGAGAAGGTGCCGGTCTAGGTGGACGGCGTTGGACTTGGCGAAATTGCTGAGGAACGCAGTCAGCGGCACTGGAGCAGTCAGCATAACTGAAGATCGGGTTGAATAGATGAGGCGCGGTGTGCAAATTAGCGAGCGGAACGGAGCAGACGCGATCCAGAGTGGTGAAGTCGCGATCTGTAGCGCGGAAGACGCGATTTGTAGCGGTGGAAGCGGAACATCGAGGTGGACGGAACGGGGAGGTAGCGTCACAAATGCAATCTGTAGCAGATTTCCCGATCCGTAGCGGGCGGAAGCCGCACCCAGGGAACGAAAGGAGGCGAGGCAACTGAATTAGGGTTTGGTAGAACCTTAATCGAGTGCAGGTCGGACCAGTTGATATGCTATTGACGAGTCAAGACCGAAGAGAAAAAATTGCATTGGATTAAACAACAAAAATACAATCGAGAAACAAGTTTTCGCCAAACATTCTGAGGTTGAGTCCTCCTTGACACTCCACTCTCCAAGAGAGCCAAACCCTAAGATTTCAAAAGTACTCATCTAAGGATTATACCACTTCTATATATAGGCGATCAGGGAAATGCAAAGTACAATAATGTCTATGGGCTACATAGATAGTAACAGTGTGTGGCAGCCGCGTCGTATCACCTCCTCTTCCCTATCATTAATCGTTTATCCTGATGTTGATTATCTGACTTCCTTGATAATCGTAGCTCTACGAGTGAATATTGCACATATTTGGAGGGTACCTGGTCATTTGGCAAAGTAAGAAGCAAAAGGTGGTGGCATTCTCCTCTGCGGAGGCTAAGTATCGTTCGACGACGCCTACCATTTCTGAACTCACTTGGCTGAGAAGTTTTCTTTAGGATCTCGGTGTCAAGCTCCCTTCTCCGACCATTCTCTATTGCGATAGTCAAACTGACATCCATATCACTAAGAATACTAAGCATATTGAAATCGTTTCACTTCATCCATGAAAATGTTCAACTTTGCAAAATTGATCTGCGACATATACGGATATACCCGATGTCGAGCAAATCTCTGATATCCTCACCAAATCCTTATCTCGCCCCCTATACTGACAATTTGTTTCCAAGCTAGGCGCCTACAATCTGTATGCTTTAACTTGCGAGCAACATATAAGAACTGTGCATACTTCCAATATAAATGTCCACTTTCTTGGCTCATTAGGAGATCCCTCTCATGTTTAGATTGGTCTCACACCTTAATTTGGTCTTATGATCTCACTCCTTATATATATATGTATCCCATATACAAAGATTTATCACGGTGTAACGCCGAACACCTTCAAATCAATCTGAACCGTTCGATCAGATCAAATCATAAGATCTTAGCCGTTCGATCGTAGAAACGAATCAGAACCGTCCATATCTTTCTCGTAGGCCTCCTAAACCTACCGTGACAGAATGTCCTAAACCTAGAAACTTTGTTGGACTTCTACTATTCAAAGTGAAATTACTATTTTATCCCTACAATTTTGAAATAATTCCAACCATAAACCAATGAAATAATGTCTAGCTCAGACCTGAAAGACCGCACATGGCGTCTAAAGCTAATAATCGGCACAATCGGGTTGCCCACCCGCTTTTGACCCGCTCAGGCCTACACCAATTATTGTTTCTTTCAAAGCACGTCGGCCTGTCCTATTATTTAAACCAAAAAACTCAACTGTATCTAACATATGTGGGATTTAAAAAGAAAGTAAAGCACTTGAAATTCCCAACATGCTTAGGAAGCCTGTCGTCTATGAAGCACCGGTACTTCCTTGTGGGCCCGTACCGGTACCGGATACGTATCCGGTACCGGTACGTACTCGGTACTCGACTGATACACCTGTCACACTAGTCTATAAATACAGTTGGACTTGATAAATTGTTCTGCATATTGTGATAAGCGTATACATTTCTAAAGTAGACAAAAGACTTATGCATGTATTTTAGAAGAAATTTTTTTGTGACCCATAAATACAACTAACGACATTTGTTTATTATAGTAACAAAATGTGCTTCAGATTTAAGTTTTTTTGTTACAACTAAAAAATTTGATTGAAATTTTATTATTTTGTTTTTACTATATACATGTGCATCTATGAAGCACAAATGCACCATTATTAGGCCCATACCCGCACCAGATACCTTTTCGGTATGGATACGCGCATTATACGCACGGATACTAGTATCGCGCTTTTAGGTTTTCCCTTATTCATTTTTCCATCGACCCGTGCTTCCGCCTTAGCTCCCGCTGTCGATCTCACTGCCTCTGCCAATCTTGCTACCGCTGCTGCTCCTGTTTCCCGCTGTCACTCTTGTTTCCTCTGCCAATCCTGCTATCGTTGTCGCTAAAGATCCCTTAGGTTGTAACTGTCATAACTCGTAAGTTCTTCCTCTTCTTATTCCTCCTCCTCTTCTTCTTCCTTTTCCTCTTCTTCCTTCTCTTCTTCTTCCTCTAATGAGTGACAAACATCATTAAATTTGAAATTATTATGATTATTTTATGTCTAAGAACTTCATGTTATATTGCATTGGTTGTGCACTTGTACTTCAATTGAATATTTATGCTTCATGTTTTACTATTTTAAGAATTTATAATTGTATTTGTGATATATACATATATGTTTATTATATTTAATACAACGTATCCCGCCGTACCCGTATCCTCATCTTTTAAATTTTGTCGTATCGCCGTATCAGATACGTATCGTACCTGGTACCCATACTCATACCGGTGCTTTCTAGCCTGCCGTGATTTTATTTTAATATTAATCCGACGCGTGGTCATTATCCCGCCATCATTTTATTTTAATAAAAAAACCCGACAATTTTTAATTCCTTCCGGATTGAAAAACAACTTCCTGCAAGATTTAAAATGCAAATATTATATAATGTTAATAGCATAGGTCCTTTGACTCCTTTCAGTTTTATTATTCGTCATTTCAGTTTTTTTTCCAATATTATACAACGTAAATAATTTCAAATGTTAAGGTGTTTTAAAAAATTTTAAAATATAAAATCAAATATTAAAAATAAATTACATTACAAAAAAACAAATATTAACAACCGCCGGGGCAGGGTGCGCGGTTCGGTTTGGACCCAAACCGGGATGTTTATCGGTTCGCGGTTTCAGTTATACTATTTAAAATAATTATGGGAGAATTAATTCATCAAGCGGACCGCCGTGGATGCATAAAATATGGCGGGCATTAAGCATAGTCGGTGTGGTTCGGCAGAGAGCCGAACAGTCGTTCGGTTCCCGGTTTGGGCGGTTTGATCGGTATGCAGACCCTAGCCGGGGCGGGCCGCCATGGGAGGCGGCCGCCGTGGGAGGCGGGCAAAGTCTGCCACCGGGGTACGTCGCGCGCACGGTAAAACCCGCCGTCATGGACCGTGTACTGTCGCGCGTGGCACGAGGGGTCCCCCGTGCCGGCGGGCACTGTTACTCGTGTATATATATATATATACAAATACTTGTATTTTCAAGTTAATGAGAAGTATTAAATTATTCGCGCTTCGTATTGGGGCATCCATCAAAAATATGTATAGACTTAGGTAATTTGAAAAGGTAAAAGGAAGGTTAAACATCATATTTAGGCTTGTAAACAAAATTTATATTGAAAGATTGAGTAGCCCTTTGATAGCATTGGTAAAAGTTTAAATGATTTGCAAATAATAGGTTTATCGCTTTAGACAACGGTCAGCTAGACCAAATAGAAAATGTGGATTCACAGACCCTAATTGCTGGGGAGGAAAGTGTCTCCATTTCCACAGCAAAAAAATCATAGAGGATGGGCCGATGGGGGGATTGTGAGTGGGCAAATACTCGGTCTGCGAATGTTGGACGAGATTGTGGAAGTGTTGTCGCGTGACCCCCTACCTGCCAATACCCTCACAGAAAGCGAAAGGATGACACTTGTAGCGAGACCAGATTTCATGCAGCATGAACCTTAGCTGTGCGTGATGTTATTAATCCTTTAAAAATGATTACATCAGCTTTGCAAGAGAGCTTGCCCTGTACGAGGGTACTCACATGAACCGTTCCAAGGTCATGCGATTCCGAGAGCTTTTGTCTTGGATTCCCAGGGTGCCTATAAAGATACTGTTCATGACCTATTTATAGGTTTGGGGGGCTTTATCCGTGGTCAACCTCTGAAAATATTGGCCACCTGCTTGCAAAGTGTGAAAAAGTACAAAGTACCGAGAGTCACAATGGTCAGCGAGATTGTTGTTGTGGTTAGCGAGATCTGCTTCATGGTCGGCGAGATTTTGTTTGTGGTCAGCGAAATCTAGAAGGCTGAGGTGAGGAATCGACTGTTTTCCCGATTGTTGACGGCGAGTATTGCGGAATTTGGGCGGATAATAATTAGTTTGGATGAATTTGATGATGATGAATAGTAAAAATTAGGTGTTGTGACCATCTAAAAGATAAAATACAAATCAGAAGGCGAATACATGTTTATAAGCCGTATTTTGGAATCCTGAATGTTTGTAGACGCCAGTCTAGTATCACTTTCACCATTACATTTCAAACCAAGCAGGATAGATCCAAGAATGAAAATGTAGAGTTCATTATCATTAGGATGAACCTCCATTGACCCAAGATTATAAATAATTTTACCTCCCAAAAATCAAACAATAATGTTTAAATAGAGAAGGATCAAAAGGCTAGGATTTAAATTTTTTTCCATTGTATTTCCCACTATTTTTACCATACTGCAATTAGACCAGCGATGCTCTATGGTTCCGAGTGTTGGGCAGTGAATTGTGTACATGAGCAAAAAATGGGAGTTGCGGAGATGAGAATGCTTAGGTGGATGTGTGGACACACGAGACTGAATAAAATTATCAATGAATGTATCAAGGATAAGACATGATTACCACGAATTGCAGAGAAGATGCGAGAAGCTCGACTAAGATAGTTTGAACCGTACAAATGAGACCATCAGAGGCACCTGTTAGGCGTTGTGAGAGTCCAGTCACTAGGCATGTTAAACGAGGGAGGGATAGACCAATAAAGACTTGGAATGAAACTATAAGGAAAGACATGATCTACTCAGGCATTAGTGAGTTTATGACAAAAGATAGGGCACAATGGCGACAAAGGATCCATGTAGCCGACCCCACTATAGTGGGATAAAGGCTTGAGTGTTGTTGTTGTTGTATTTCCCACTATTTATAAGAATTTGTTGACTTGTAGAACACGCTTCATTGTTGATTAATATAAGCATCTATTAAACCAGTTGAGAGAATAGCCTAATTGCTTCGGTTGTCTGGCTAGACATGAATGTGTCGTTGAGCAGAGGAATCATTTTTTGTTGGGATTTGGACTTCCTTTATAGGCCTCCCCCGATAGTAGTTCCCTAATAGATTGATTATGTGGGTTGATCTTGTCGAGTTGGCTTTCTCAGTTCAACTTCTGTGAGTTGGCATTCTCGATCTTAAGTAGTCGGGAAGGAGTCTTACTCGCTAATTATTCCAACTAGGATGTTAGCTCTAACAAACCGCCACGTTTCCTTTCCATGTGTTTTTTTGGCATGCAATTGAGCCCATTTTTTAGTATAAATGCTAAAAATATCAAGTGGTAGTGGGTTAATGTAACATTGGTGTGGTGAAGTTTATGTTATTACATGGTCAATAATAGACAATTGAATGGGACAACACATCCGTTATCAATTATCCCTTGCAGAAATTCAAGATAGATTGGATGTAATTATTCATTATAGAAACGCATGATAAATTGAAATTGTTTGATTGGAGGGAACCATCCTTCAATATAAATATAAGTGAAAGTTGCAGATTGGGTTGAATACTAGTATACATCACAAATAAAGTATGATATGGACAATCAAAATTTTTTTTTTGTCTACTAGTGAGAATGTAAGATTTTGAATTGCCTGTCTTCTTCTTTCACCTCGAATGCATTATTCGTCTAAATTGGGTCCTTCACCTCAAATATTCCCTCGAACTCCGATGTTATTTGTTGGGACATGATCAACATGGGGATGTGTTTGACTACTAGTCCTGCACCAATTGCAATTGCACGAGCGGATCCTCATGTTGTCCTAATTGTTGGTTATTGAATTTTGACTTTCTAAGAAACCTGCACTTCCATCCCAAAACTCCGAAGTGATAGGACTTATAAGCACGGGCGGGTGATGCACTATAGGCAATGTGGGACTAATCAACAACACTAGTCACTAGGATATTCCGCACATGGGCCGGTCTCACACTACGCGGACCCGCTAGAATCAGGTCAACCAACGCTCCCCGCAACGGGTCAGTCAGGTCCCGCATGACGTAGACCTGCTGGAATCAGGTCAACCGACGCACCCCCGCAGCGGGTCAATCCAACGCCTCGATATCATCTAAGAAACCCACATTTTCATCTTGAAACTCTCAAGTGATAGGAGGAGTGGGATGGAGCTTATAAGCACATGCAGGTGATGTGGGGTAGGCAATGCAAATCTAATCAACAACACGGGCCACCAGGGATAATCCGCACATGATGCAATCCCACACGTTGCGGTCCCGCTTGAACTAGGTCAACCAACACCCCCTCGCAGCGTGTCAAACCAACGGTCTGATACCATCTAAGAAACCCTCACTTCCATCCCAAATATGAGTGAGACGATGCTTATAAGCATATGCGGGTGATGTGCAGTAGACAATGTGGGACTAATCAACAACATAGGCCATCAGAAATAATCCATCAGGGATAATCCTCGAATGAGGCGGTCCTACTCGACATGGACTAGCTGGAATCAGGTCAACCAACAGTTTGTTCAAACACAATACCTACATGGCTCCTTAGAACCACCTTGGTATTGACTCCTGTTTCTCTTGATACTATGCATTACTTAAGGTTCCACCTAACGAAGTGGCGAGAACTTGGGCCTTAATTGTGTTACAAGTAAATAGGCAGTGTTTGGCCCGGTGGATTTGTCATGGAGCAAATTTACTGTTGCCCGACCGTGAGGGCCATGATTGCAATCCACAACAAATCCGCGCATGGTTCCTTGCCGTGTGGCTCCAACCCCCGTCAAATGGGTGGCGGTCATGATCACACTGATCCATGGATATTTAGCTAGGTTATATTGATTATTCGTTTTTTTACGATTTATCAACGGACATGATTTTTGAGCATGTCATCAGCAATTTTATTTTATGTTATGTCACCAGACTAACGGTATATGTCTAAATCACATGTGTTTTATATTATGTATGCTTAAATCAGTTAGACTTATTGTTTTGTTCTTTTTATTGTGTTATTTTTTCAATCAATTTTGTATAATTATTTCACAGTATATTTTTTTTATTTTATATTACAAAAATATGAAAAATTTCAACACATTTATTAATTGATTATTCTTATGATTTTAATATAAATTTATTAAGCTTGAAAAGACTTATAATCAGTCATAGATATTTAGCTTTTAATTTTATTTATTTATTATAAAATCTAGTGCTATCAAAATTAAATTATTATATAATATTAAATAGAATTTTCAATTTGTTGATTTGTACTTGTTAATAATATTTTGATGTAAATATTTTTCGAATTTATTTTGGAATATACATGATTCATTTCCCCACTATTGTGGGATAAAGTCTTGAGTGTTGTTATTGTTGTTGTATACATGATTCATTGTTCGTTTACTTGTTATGTAAATTTCTTGCTTTTATAATATATAATTATATTTAATATGCATAAAAATTAAATTTTTATTTTTAAGATTTAGAAAAACAATATTTTAAAATTTTCCAGATATGTTTTTCATTTCCAACATTTGACGTTTAATAACTCAGTCTGGCATGCCACCGACATCCAATATTTACAACCTTGAGGTCCGGACTAAAGTGCAACTTGGAGAAGTAGACAACGCCCCTGAGCTCTTCCAGTTGCTTTTGAATAATCGGAATTAGATATTTATCCGCGATAGTGGATTTGTTGAGTTTTGACTAGTCCACGCAAAAGCGTCAACTGTCGTCCTTCTTGCGGACAAAGTGGACGAGACTGAAGAAAGGACTAGAGCTTGGATGAATAAACTTTACATCCAACATATCATGCACAAGCCGCTCGATTTTTTCCATCTGGATGTGATCATAACTATACGGTTGTACTGCGATGGTATGGACCTTAAGAAACAGTGAGATAGTGTGGTCGGTGGGAGTGCGGTGGAAGGGCACTGACGTGGAGAACACCATGATGCCTTGGAGATGCGGGTGTGTCCCTCAAAAACAGGAGGCTCAATCAATAACTACCATAATAGTGCGGATAACTCCACGTTGGATATCTTTAAATGACATGGAGTGTTGTCGAGGTGCGGAGGAGGGCGGAGTCCCTGCTTCGATGAGGCCCGCCCTATTGCGTAAACTTTATCAAGATGCGATCCCAATTCATCACTGAGAGTACGCCTCCACGCCATTCCCAGAATGACGTTTATATTACCTAACTCAAAGACATAAGAATCCTTTGTAACGTGACATGGACCCACTGTGTGGGAGAGGGACAAACAGAGGCCCCCAGTGGGTCGTCGGCATCCATCGCTGAGACAATCAATGAAGGGATCGGCGTGGTGGGGAGATGCAAGTTAGTCATAAGCGTTTGCGAGATGAGCTTGTGGATGGTACCACTATTGATCATGAAGACAATGGGAGTATCCTTAAGTTGGCCCTAGAGCCTCGTGATTTGGGGCCCGGAGATGTCGTCGACCAAATAACATGATAAATCCAAACTATGTATAGTACCCTCCTCCATCTCAAGGGCCTCAATATCCACTAATGTCACCGGGGTATCCTCTTCCTCAATGATATTTTGTAGCTCCTTCATGGGGTAATCATGTGTTGGGATAAACGACAACTTATTATGGAAAAAGAGACCCTTGCTCTGACAGTCATTGTACTTCTAGTTCACGAGACGATAGGTTAGCAGTAATCGGTCGGTGCGGTGTGTAAATAGGAGTTTGGGTGGCGCCGAAGGTTGCAGAGTCACCGTCTGCGGCCGAAGCGGCGGCCGTTGGCCATGGGCGAGGATGATGCTAGCCATGCAGCTACCTTCCGAGGGGCCGACAATGAAGTCGGTTTACACTAAATGAGTCACCTTCATCGAATCTACAGTGTTCTAACCCGGGAGCGGATTTGGGGAAGAGGCGTCTAAATGAAGAACCTCAAATAATGACACGAGGGTAGGTTGAGGACATGTGCGACGAGAGTGATGAACTTGTCCATGGAGGCATCCAAGGACCCAGATTAACGAATACTGCAAAATGCTCCACCGCGTTCCTTGAGTAACAAATTATAGCGTTTGAGGATTTCTTGTTTGAGGGCCACTCAAGGCCACTCAAGTGAGAGTGAAGGAAATTTGGTGAAGCCAACAAACCTAACAGAGGGTCGAAGTCCTGTATGTCCAATAAAATGATCAACACTTTTGGGGGCTTCGATGTCTTGTGTATGTCAGAAAATTGCTCGCCTTTGGCGATCCACACAATCGGACCTGTGTCGTTGAAGAACATGGCCGATGGGAGGGCTGGGTCTTTGACCCAACCCTCCCATCGAGCATGGATACTCAACAGGGTGTCTTGAATGGAGGTCAAGAATTCGTCATGGTGGTCGAGGCGTAGACCTAAGGAGGATTCCACAGGGTCAATGCAGACGTTCATCATTCTGCTTGTATGGGGCATGCAGCACGATGAGGGGCGCTAAAGGGGTGGCGTCGATGGAGGCACTCGAGTGGCAACAATGGGGCGGCAGATCGAGCAAGGAATCAAGGACTGAAGCCCGGTGGCGTGGATTGGCTGGAAGGGACCAAATGGTACCCCTGGGGACCAAGAAAAAAAGTGGGAGAGGAGAGGAAGAGGTGGGAAATGAGAGAAGTGTTGGAAAAGCCCACTTAAACTAGGCCCATTTGTATAGCATTTATTGTTTTTCTCTCCTCTCTTTAGTCCCACATTGTGTATAAGACTTTTCTCTCTCTTTCTCTCATCTATTTATATGTACTCATTCTTTGTATTTGTACCAAGTGGACATATATACATGGTTGGCTTTCTCCATTTCTACATGGTATCAGAGCCAGGTTCCGGACTCCTGCGGACTCCCTTTCCTATCCGCCCTGCGGCCTGCGATCTCTGCGGCCTGCGTGTGTGTGTCCGCACCTCCTAGTCGCATCACACCTGCGGCCTCCCTTGTCCAGACCGCTTCCTCTTCTCCCGTGGAACCACTCCTCTTCCCTCCTCTTCCTTCCTCCTCTGGCCCCTCTTTATAGCCCTCTCTCGGATCCTGTGGGGTCCACTGCTTCCCCTAGTCCGCTGCGGCCTCTTCTTGTCCGGCGCGACCTCGGCGACCTCGATCCCTCGGTCTCCTTCTGTCCGCTGCGAACTCGGTTTTTCGCCTCCTCTTCGTGGTCTCTTTCGTCCGCCGTAAGCGCAGCGGCCTCTTTCTGTCCGCACTTCTCTCCTGCCTGCGGCTGCTCTCCTTCCTATTCAGGCGGCCAAGTTCGTTTCCCTGTCCGCCGCGGGCTCGCCTCTCTGCGTTCTTTCAGTCTTGCGGACTGGTCCAGCCCGCTGCGGTCGCTCTCTTGTTCCCGCGTCGTGCCGTGCTTCCCCGGCTTGTCCTCTCTTCTCAGCTCGCTACAGTCCGCCGCGGTCTGATCCAGTCCGCCGCGGTCTGATCCAGTCCGCCTCGGCCTCTTCAATCCGCCGCGGCCTCTCTTAGCCCTCTCCTTGTTGAGCGTCTGTGCTCACCGCGGCCTCCTCCAGTCCGCCGCGGCCTCACCTAGCCCGCTCCTTGCTGAGCGTCTCTGTGCACACCGCGGCTTCCTCCAGTCCGCCGCTGCCTCCTCCAGTCCACCGCGGCCTCCTCCAGCTCGCCGCGACCTCATCCAGTCCGCTGTCTTTCCGCTTCCTCTCCTCCAGGTCGCCCCCATGTCTACATCTGCGGACTCAGTCGGCACGGCAGTTCCTCCTCCTGAACGCCCGGCCTCTCTCCAGGAAGTCCGCGACGAGCTTCAGATCACTACAATTTCGCTCACTGGCAAGAAGAACTTTGTGGAATGGGCACACTCGGTTCTCCGTGTCCTTCAGTCAAAGGGGTTCCTTCATCACTTGACTCAGACCGTTATCGGTATCCCTACTGAGGCATGGTTGCGCAATGATGGGCGTGTGCAGACTTGGCTTCTCAACTCTCTTGATGGCGAATCTTATCGCCTGACCATGTATCATGAGACGGCCAAAGGCATGTGGGACGAGCTCCACACCCTCTACTCTGGCAAGGATAGTCTCCACCATCTATATGATATCATCACTGCTCTCCAGGCCCTTGATAGCAGTGGCGCAACCGACCTGACGTCCTTTGTTGCTCAGGCCCGGTCTCTGGTTGAGGCTTGGATCCACCATCAGCCTCTCACTTTAGATCTTGCTGCTCAACGTACCCAAAAGGAAGCTGTGGGTATCGCCATGATGATGGCCCGGGTACCACCTCATCTTCACAGTGTCCGGGCTCACATCCTCTCCTCTACCGTTACACCATCTTTTTCCGATGTGTGCTCAATGCTTCTCAAAGTCTCCCCACCTCCGGATGTGCCCGGACTTTCTTCTCCGGCCCTTGTTCAACAGGCACCAGCTCCCTTATTGCCTCTTCCCTTTTCTGCCCGTGGTGGCCGCTCTGACTCTCGCGGCCGGGGTCGAGGTGGCCGGTCTAGGCCTAAGTGCTCGTTCTGCGGTAAAGATGGCCATCTTGAGGCCACATGCTATCGCAAACATGGCCGACCTCCTCGTCCGCAAGCCTCTGCTGCTACTACCGACTCTGCTTCCTCTCGTACTGATCTCGACGAGGTTCGTCTTCAGCTCCAGCATCTTCATGGCTTGCTCAGCCGTCCGCCTGCCTCGGTTGCCTCTGCTGCCTCTATCTCCAATGAAGGTATCGCCTGCCTATCCTCTGGCACGCGCTGGATCCTTGATTCTGGTGTCACTCATCATATCACCTCTGTTAGGCCACCTCAGTACTTGTCTTCACCTCACCCGAAGTACATTACTGTCGCTAATGGGGCATCGGTTCCAGTCTCTGGATGTGCTGATATTTCTCTCACCTCTTCTCTCCTCCTGCGCTCGGCTCTACATGTTCCGGGCTCTCCTTTCAATTTACTCTTTGTTGGTCGCCTTACTACTGATTCTAATTACTCCGTGACATTTACTTCTTCTTTTTTCATACAGGATCAGCAGACGCGGACTATCATTGGTAGATGACGGCTGCAGAATGGGCTCTATCTTCTTGACGACTCTCCCACTGTCCTCGCATCTATCTCCTCTTCGGATTGACATCGCCGTCTGGGACATGCTCCTCTTCCAGTCCTCCGGAAGGCTCTTCCTGATGTTACTCTCCCTGCTTTTCGCTGCGACACATGTATTTTGGGCAAACAGCCCCGTTCATCATTCCCTCCTCATTGTACTCGGAGCTCCGCTCCTTTTATTTTAGTACACTCCGATATATGGGGTCCGTACAAATTTACTAGTATTTCTGGCTATCGGTATTTTCTTATTTTTATTGATGATTACTCTCGCATGACGTGGTTATATCTCCTTCGGGATCGCTCTGAACTTCCCCGCGTATTCCGGGATTTCATACTTGAGACTCGCACTCAGTTCTCTGCGCCTATTCGCACTATTCGTACTGACAATGCGCGGGAGTACACCAGCCATACCTTTGCCACTCTCTGCTCTGAGTTCGACATTCTTCACCAAACCTCGTGTCCGTACACTCCACAACAGAATGGTGTCGCCGAGCGCAAGAATCGTCACCTTCTTGATGTCGCTCGCTCCCTTATGCTTCAAATGCAGGTTCCCAAACCATACTGGAACTTCGCGCTCTCCACGGCTTGCTTCCTCATCAACCGTCTCCCGTCTTCCGTCCTCCAGTATGCTACTCCCTTCAGCCTCCTCTTTCCCACAACTCCGCCTTTTCCCGTTCCTCCCCGGGTGTTTGGGTGTACCTGCTACGTTCACCACCTCGGTCCCTCCACAGACAAATTGGACCCTCGTGCCACCAAGCATCTCTTTGTAGGGTACTCGCGCACTCAGAAGGGTTATGTCTGTTATTCGCCTGCTACCCGCAAGGTTACTGTCTCGGCTGACGTGACTTTTCGTGAAGATATTCCATTCTTCCCTGCTCTCGATGTCGCTCTGAGTCCAGCTCCCGTCGTTCGTCCTTTCATTCCTGCTCCTCACTCCTCATCCTCTCTGCCTTCCCTACCTCCTGTCCGTCCACCACCCCCGGTTATCCGGGTCTATTCTCGTCGCTCTCCTCATCCCGTTGCCCCTCTGCAGTCGGCTTCGCCCTCTGGTGCTCTGCTCCCTGCTGCTCCGGCTCCCGTCTCTACCGCTCATCCAATGGCGAATTACGTCTCTCTCCATCGCCTCTCTCCCTCTCTTCTTCACTTTGCCACCTCATTATCCTCTGTTTCGGTCCCTAACTCTTTGCAGGAGGCGCTTCACCATCCTGGCTGACGGGCTGCCATGGACGAAGAAATGACGGCCCTCTGGGCCAACCAGACCTGGGTCTTGGTTCCCTTACCTCCCGGTCAGCACCCTGTTGGGTGTAAATGGGTGTTCGTCATCAAGCATGCTCCGGATGGCACTATTGCCCGACTGAAGGCCCGTCTTGTGGCCCGTGGCTTCACACAACAGGAGGGTCTCGACTATGAGGACACCTTCTCTCCGGTGGCTAAGCTTAACACTGTCCGCGTTCTTCTCTCCGTCGCGGTGCACCGCCGCTGGCCCCTTCATCAGCTTGATATCAAGAACGCCTTTTTGAATGGCGACCTTCAGGAAACCGTCTACATGCGCCAACCGCCCGGGTTTGAGACCACGGGGGAGTCTCGGGTATGTCTTCTCAAAAAGTCAATTTATGGTCTCAAACAGTCCCCTCGGGCGTGGTTTGACAAGTTTAGCAAGGTGGTTCGGGACATGGGGTTCACTCGGAGTTCTGCAGATTTCTCCCTTTTTACCCGACACCGGGCCACTGGCACCGTCCTTCTGTTGGTTTATGTTGATGACATCCTTCTCACTGGGGATGACTCAAAGAGGATTCAAGACGTCGAACAACATCTGAGCACTGTTTTTCAAACTAAAGACCTGGGGAAACCTCGCTACTTCCTGGGTCTCGAGATCGCCCGGCGGCCGGACGGGTTGGTGCTCTCCCAACGAAAGTACTGTCTCGATCTTCTCAAAGATGCTGATCAGTCTGGTTGCAAGCCAGCTTGTACCCCGATGGAGGCAAATCACAAACTATGCGCTCATGCTTCGGATGACGATTTGCTGCTTCCGAACCCGGAATACTATCGACGCCTTGTGGGAAAGTTGATCTATCTAACAGTCACGAGGCCGGATATATCATTTGCAGTTGGGGTTGTCAGTCGGTTCATGCATGCCCCCCGGGCTTCTCATCTTCAAGCGGTTGAACGGATTCTTCGATACCTTAAGGGAGCTCCGGGTCAAGGGCTGGTTTACAAAACCTCTGACTCTGCTCCCGCATTGGTTGCCTATTCTGATGCCGACTATGCGGGTTCCCTGGACGATCGAAGGTCAACTAGTGGGTTCTGTACTTATTTTGGTGGTCATCTTATTACGTAGAAGAGTAAGAAACAAGCTGTGGTAGCCCGTTCCTCTGCAGAAGCTGAATACCGATCGATGGCCTCGGTTGTCTCAGAACTCACATGGCTTGAAAGTCTCCTTGCTGACCTAGGAGTAAAACTCCCCTCCTCTGCTGTTCTATTTTGTGATAGTCAAGCCGCCATACACATCGCAAAGAATCCGGTGTTTCATGAGCGCACAAAACATATCGAGGTTGACTGTCACTTTGTTCGTGAGAAGATTCAGTTGAAGAAACTTGAATTGAAGCATGTTCCAGGAACTGATCAAGTTGCCGACATCCTCACAAAGGCCTTATCAAGCACCCTGTTCTACCAGTGTTTGTCCCAGCTGGGTGCATATGACCTATACGCTCCAGCTTGCGGGGGAGTGTTGGAAAAGCCCACTTAAACTAGGCCCATTTGTATAGCATTTATTGTTTTTCTCTCCTCTCTTTAGTCCCACATTGTGTATAGGACTTTTCTCTCTCTTTCTCTCATCTATTTATATGTACTCATTCTTTGTATTTGTACCAAGTGGACATATATACAAGGTTGGCTTTCTCCATTTCTACAAGAAGAAAAATTTGCCCTATGATTTTGATAACCCTTCAAGCATAAAAGCTCACTCGTACAAAAGTTCATTGAATAGTTCCCTTTACCCTGAGGGTAAAGCAGAAAAGGCGAAATGAAAATTGCTGAAACAAAGATGCCGATCGTGCCAAATCGGGAGCCTGATTGTTTATCGAGATTCTGGTTCAACCAGTGGCCCGTTGTTCCCATCCTCCGGCCCAATCGGGAGCCCGGTAGCTGATTGGGATCTTTGTCCAGGCAGAAACTCAATTCCCCTGTTCCTATCTGCGGTGTCCGTCCTAGGCGCGGCCCAGCGTGTGCACACCTTCCAAATGCAGGTGTCGGGATCTCTCTCATCTTGTTCCGCAATAAACAACCTTGTCCACAATGTTGAGGTAGAGGTGCAACAGATAGGGTTAGTGTGAGGCTGTCGGCGATAGCATAGCTACGACTGGGCGGCGAGGGGAATGATGCACATCTACAAAGGGTTTGCCAAATGTGTTGGTTAAAAGGTTGTTGGTTCTGCTTTGGAGGTTGAGCAATGTTTGTTGTATATTCAGGTTGGTTGAGGAGAATGATGAGTGGAGGTGGGCTTGAAACTTCTAGATAATCCTAGTTAAAAGATTATTAATATGATCCATTTTGGCGGTTGGGAGTGAGGAGTGGGTTGTGGAACTGCTTTGCAAGTTAACTCATTTGGTCAGCATAGTGCTACATCATTAAACTTTATGTGACCCTGTCACTTTATAGATCTCGTGCCCCTCTAACCAATTAGTTTTATGTTGGAAGCATAGATTCCAATATGTTTTTGGAGATTCAAAGCAGTCTAGCGAATAAACCTCTGCCACTCCACCCAATTAAAGAAAGCCCATATGTTAGAGACTGAAATTGATGGGGAGTGTTGAGAACATAGTTGTCGATGCTCACAGCGAAAAACTCATGTAATCTTGTGCACTTCTGATTGATCATAAAACTCCACCTACAACCAATATGTTTTAGGTTAGATGTTTTATGTTCTAATAATAATGAAGGTTACAAAAATGATATTTATTTTTAGATTTATTTTGTCAAAATAAATCAATGTGCATGTTTACTGTATAGCTCAATGACCTGTTGATAATTAGAGAAATTATAAACCACTTTCAACAGACTGCCTTCTTTTACAGTGACAAATTATGTCTGGAAACTGAACAAAAAAACTCTTCCACAGGTTTGCTCTTAGCATTCTCTGTTCTTCTAACCACATATTTTCTTTATTCCATTACCTTTTTCGAGTGAATGAGAGTGTTAGAAAGTGAATGAGGGAGGAAAAAACTCATTTATTCCTTATAGCATGGGGTATATATAGCCCTCTCATACAATATTAATATTGTTACAAAGTAACACATGATAACAAATAATTCAACACCCCCCCTCAAGTTGGGCGTGTGATGTCAGCCATGCCAAACTTGCCGATAAGATGAGTAAACATATTGACGCTCAAACCCTTCGTGAGAACGTCAACCAACTGTTGATCGGACGGTACGAATGGGGTAACTACCATCCCCCTATCAATATTCTCCTTGATGAAATGTCTGTCTATCTCAATGTGCTTAGTGCGATCATGCTGTACTGGATTGTGAGCGATAGAGATAGCCGCTTTGTTATCGCAATACAACCTGGCCGGCTCACTTCTCTTTAACCCAAGTTCCCCCAGGATGGTTGAGATCCATACACCTTCACAGATGCCATGAGCCATCGCCCTAAACTCAGCTTCAGCACTCGATCTAGCAACAACATGTTGCTTCTTGTTTCTCCAGCTAACCAAATTTCCCCCGACCATGGAACAATATCCAGATGTGGACCGTCTATCTGATGGCGATCCAGCCCAGTCCGCATCCGTATAGACTTCAATAGTCAATTCTTCATTTGGGGAAAATAGAATGCCTTTCCCTGGTGAGGATTTGAGGTATCGGAGGATACGATGTGCAACGTCAACATGCCGGGTCTTAGGAGAGTGCATGAACTGACTGAGGACTCCCACATCATAAGAAATATCAGGTCGGGTGTGCGATAAATAGATCAATTTCCCAACAAGCTTTTGGAAACACGTGATATCGCCAACCGGCTCGCCATCATCCCTGCCTAGCTTATGGTTTGCCTCAATTGGGGTATCGGCTGGTCGACAACCACTCATCCCGGTAGTATCAAGGAGGTCGAGTGTATATTTCCTTTGAGATAAGAAAATGCCGTGCTTTGACCTCGCAACTTCAATACCAAGGAAGTATTTGAGGTTCCCCAAATCTTTCACATCGAATTCTTTAGCTAATTTTCCTTTAAGGGCTTGAATCTCCACATTGTCATCTTCAGTGATTATAATGTCGTCCACATAAACTATCAGGACGACCAACTTCCCTTCGCTGATTCTAAAGAACAGAGTGTGGTCGGCATTGCTCTGGGTGTACCCGAACCCACACATGGCTTTGTGGAATCTTCCAAACCATGCTCTGGCTGATTGTTTCAGCCCATATAGTGGCCTCCTCAACTTACACACTTTCCCTGTGGATCCACGTGGGGTGAGCCCCGGAGGAAGGGCCATGTACACCTCTTCTTCTAGATCGCCATGAAAATAGGCATTCTTCACGTCTAATTGGCAAAATTTCCACCCTTTGCAAGCAGCACAGGACATTAGGATCCTGATCGAGTTCATCTTGGCCACAGGAGCAAAAGTCTCCTGATAATCAATGCCCTCCGTCTGAGAGTAGCCTCTCGCCACCAGTCTTGCCTTGTATCGTTCCACCACCCCCGAGGGGTTCTGTTTGACCGCAAACACCCATTTGCATCCGACCACCTTCTTTCCAGGACCAGATCCCATGTGTTGTTCTTCTCCAGAGCATTCATTTCTTCGATCATGGCTAATTTCCACCGGTCGTCAGAAATAGCTGCCTGCCACGAAGTTGGGATAGAAACAGAAGACAAGGAAGCAACAAAAACTCCATGGGAGGCCGTTAGAGAAGAGTAAGATACGAATTGAGATAGAGGATGCCGAGTAGAAGTACCTTCCGCAGGGATGATGGATCCTGACGACGGATCCGGTGGGTGGTCGGATATCCAGATGGCGGGCCGCGTGTTCGAACCCTTGGAGCGACGAGAGTACACTTGTAAAGGTTTAGGGACCTGAGTCTCTACAGGTGGGGCACACGGAGTAGTGGGATTAGCGGGAGTTGGCAGAGTGAGGTGATATGTCGGAGGTATAAGAAGAGGGACGGTGTCAAGCGACGATAGGGGACTCACTTCCGATGTAGTAGGAGACCCCCCCTGAAGTGGGGACCCGTAATAGCTCTCAGATTCACGGAAAGTGACATCCATGGTGATGAAGACCTTTTTATTGATAGGGTCATAACATTTATACCCTTTCTGAGTAGGAGAATATCCGATGAACACACATTTGTGTGCACGAGCATCAAGTTTCGAGCGGTGGTAGATGTGGACAAAGCAAACACATCCAAATACACGAGGGTGAAGCGTAGTAGGTGGTACGCCAAGCATGGTGAGAGGAGTTTTGAAATCCAGGACACGGGAAGGCATACGGTTGATAAGATACGCCGCGGTGAGCACAACATCACCCCAATAGTACTTGGGGAGATGCATGTGAAGGAGAAGACACCGGGCAACGTCCAAGAGGTGGCGATTTTTTCGTTCAGCCACCCCATTTTGAGCAGGGGAATAAACACAGGATGTTTGATGGATAATCCCGTGATCAGCCAAGTAATGCTCGAAAGCAGAATCCATGAATTCCCGACCATTATCGGTGCGGAGAATTTTGATAGGGGTTGCGAATTGTGTGGAGACCATTCTGTGAAAACGGCGGAACAAAGGCAACACTTCACTTTTTGCTCGCATTAGGTAAACCCACGTGGTACGCGAAAAACAGTCAATAAATGTCACAAACCAACAACAACCGGAAATAGACGCAACTTGGCATGGACCCCAAACATCACTATGTATCAAATGAAAAGGTGCAGTACTGGGAGAAGAAACGTGCTGAAACGAAGTGCGATGATGTTTACCACGATCACAAGCATCACAACGAAATTTATCAAGTACAACAGATGAGAAAATAGGAAATAAACGCTTCATATAAAGGGTAGAGGGATGTCCCAGCCGACAGTGCCAGGACTCCAAAGTAGCAGCCTGATCCGCATTAAGGGCCTGTGGAGGAGGGATCGGAGTGGAGGAATCGAACACGTAGAGCCCATCCACCAGTTTACCAGTTCCAATCATCGTGCCCGTCTTCAGGTCCTGAAAGATACAAGAAGAAGGAAAAAATTTTACGGAGCAGTGCATAGAATTAGTTAAATGACTAATGGAAAGTAGATTTCGGGTGAAGTTTGGAACGTGAAGAACAGAGGAAAGAGTAAGTGAGCAGCACGGGATGGAACCCTTTCCGGCAATGGGAGATAGGGATCCATCTGCGATGCTCACCTTGTCCCGACCAGACAACGGAAGGTAGGACACAAAACCTGAGGAGGAGCCGGTCATATGATCCGTCGCTCCAGAGTCGATGATCCAATGAGTAGGTGGACGAGTGGAAGCAGCATGAGCACCTGGAGGCCCTTGATGGGCATAGGAGGATGAGGAGGCAGGAGGCTCTGGCGACTGTCCTTGCTTTAGGCGACGGAATGCAAGAACCTCATCGGCTGATAGGGTCAATGTAGGAGCAGACACGACTGGTGGAGGCTGTGGCTCATCGAAACCATCAGATAGATGCGCTGAGCGAGGCGGAGTAGAACGCCCGGAAGTGCGACCAAGACCACGACCGCCACGAGAGGAGGAGCCACCATGGGGTGCCGGAAACCCATGAAGACGAAAACACGTCTCCCGTGTATGACGGGTCTTCCCGCAGTAGTCACAGAGCAGATGATCCTTGTCACTGGGCTTCGGTCTGGAATCATGGAGGCCGCGAGGCCCAACCTGGCCAGCCAAGGCAGAGCTATCAGGAGAAGGATCAGGAGTCCAAGCTTGTCGTCGATCAAATTCCTGCTGAACCAAACTGAACACCTCGGGAAGAGAGGGCAAAGGGGAGCGGCCAAGAATCTGCACACTGATTTGGTCGAAGTCCCGATGCAGTCCATGGAGGAACTCAAAAACTCTATTCCGATCCTCCCGCGCGCGGACAAGGATCTCATCCTCAGGTGACACCAAAGTGAGTGAGTCGAAGTGATCGTACTCCTGGTATAACTGAGTGAACTCGAGGTAGTAGGCCGACGGGGGACGATCTCCTTGATGTAGAAGGAAGATCTTTCGGCGTAGCTGAAATATCTGGGCAGCATTGCCCCGACAAGAATAAGTAGTCTCGGCCCTCCGCCAAATATCAGCAGCAGTATCAAGAAACAAGTAGTTGTGGGCGATGGAGTCAATCATGGAGTTCGTCAGCCATGACATGACGAGGGAGTTCTCCGACTCCCAGTGCACCCAATCCGGAGAATCCGAAGTAGGAGTAGGAGTGGTACCCATGACATACCCAAACAGCCTCCGAATCTTCAAAGCAAGGGTGATGGTCCGAGAGCATGGGAGATAATTAGTACCATCCAGACGAATCGTCGTAATCTGAGGAGTGTTGTGATCATGTCCAGGACGGAAGAAACCACTGGGGGTCACAGGGGCCGGGGAAGCACCAGTAGTGGAAGAGACGGCAGGGGATCCATCAGTTTCGGGCATATTGATCAAGAATATAAATCGAGATCACCGGGAAACAAAGAGAGGAACAGCCTAGATAGAAACTAGAGCTGCTTCATATAAAGAGGAAGGAGAGAAAGAAATGGATAGACACCGGAAACGTCATCAAATGGAGGGTGGCATCTCCGGTGTCAAGAGACTAGGCCAAAAGAGGAAGGAGGACTCCCCCTGGGCGGCCGACTGGGCAAGAAAAGGAAAGAAACCGAGCCGGAAGCGGGCTGCGACCGACTGTGCCGACAGCCGACCGAACCAAAACCGCGCGGGAGAAGTTCCGCGCAGTCGCCTGGAAGGAGGAGGATTCCCGGCGGTAGGGAGTCGGCGGAAGAGGGCTTAGCGGGAGCGGGAGACCGATGCGGCGGCGGACCGAGCGAGCGAGCACGGGCGGAAGCGGATCGGCTGCGGTATCGGGAAGCCCTAAGGCTCTGATACCATGTTAGAAAGTGAATGAGGGAGGAAAAAAACTCATTTATTCCTTATAGCATGGGGTATATATAGCCCTCTCATACAATATTAATATTGTTACAAAGTAACACATGAAAACAAATAATTCAACGGAGAGAGAGAGTTATTGAACTTTGTTCTAAGCCATCCTTGAGTTTTCTTGACATTTGTGCAACAGAAATGGAAATTTTGTGCTATTTAAATGGTGTGGAACCCAAATAATTTCTCCAAGAATGCTTATAACAATTCAGAACATCCATCTTTTCTCGAAGTTCTTCAAGATTATGATATATTCACCAAATAGATTTGATAAAGTTTCAATTTGGTCATTCAGAGCAAGCAGAAGATGTGTTCTACCATTCACAATAGCTGCAAAGCTGCTGCTAGTTCAAGTTTCAATTCGGTCATTCAGAGCAAGCAGAAGATGTGTTCTACCATTCACAATAGCTTCAACGCTGCTGCTAATTCAAGTTTCAAACCATCAAGGAATCTTGTTACACTTCCAGGTTACTTGGAGGATTGCGTACCAATACGTGTGCCCGTGGGTTCATCATTTCAAGTAAAAGTGCGGCCTTGGACACCGATAACCTGTTATAATTCCGAGGATTTGAAATGGTTAGGAAGGCGAATCTGGCCTCCGGAAAATCACGAGGCAAAGCTACCGACCGAGCATAATCTAATCGGGAAAGGGAGGGAAGATGATGGCTGCGAGTGCAGCAATCCCGGTTCCATCGAATGCGTCAGGTTCCATGTAGCAGAGAAGAGGCTCCAATTGAAATGCAAACTCGGCGCAGCTTTTTACGCGTGGAGATTTCATTTCATGGGCGAAGAAGTTGCGCTTTCATGGAAAGAGGAGGAAGAACGAATATTCAAGGAGACATTCCGTCTAAATCGGCAGCCTGCCAGCAAAATTTTATGGCAGCAGCTCCACTCATGTTTTCCCTCGAGGGAACGCAGAAGTCTCGTGAGCTATTACTTCAACGTGTTTGTCCTCACGCTCAGAAGCTATCAGAACCGTGCGAGCCCAAACAACGTCGACAGCGACGACGAGGAAAACAGGTTTGGCTTTTTGAGCAGCAGTTTTGGTTTCGAGAGGGTGAAATTCCGTGATACCAGATCGATCGTGTGCTCCCAGAATTCGCAGTGTGTTGATTTAGGCGATTAGAGCTCATTTGCGCACAAATTTCTCATGATGCCATTGCACTTGATTTGAGAGTGAGGCTATTCAAGGCCTCAAGGGGGAAATATGCTGAGAGCTTGACAAAGGATGAGAAGGTGATTTGAAAAAAATGGGTTTTGAAGAGGAAAATCCGGCAGGTATTCACATTTAAAACTCTTTACGAGCATTTCATACTTCACTTTCATTTTATACTTTGGGGCATTTACTGGGACCTCCCCTCTAAGTTCGCTAAATTGCAGATTGCGCCTCTCCTACTTTGGAAATTACCAAAACCTCCCCTTTAAGTTTGCATTTCTTAACATCCATGCTCAAAAAAATCCCTAAAAGTTTTACATTATATAATAGGCTTTTGTAATTTCAAATGCAAGAGGGGTTCAACCTGCCATTATGCTATCTTAGAGGTAAAATTTTGGTAAGTATTCCTGTATACTTTTTATAGCCATGTTGAGAGTGGGCTTGCCATACTGTGCTGATCATCATTACTGGTCAATCATCATGAAATGAAACATTGGCACAGATCTGTGATAGAAGGTTTGTTTTTCATTTCGACTTTTGTTGTAACCTATTCCATAGTTTTCTCGTTGCCATAATAGTTTGCGCTTATGATCGTCTGAGAGCGAATACACGAGAACAAAAGATTGCACGAAGTGAATCACACAAAGGCATTGCTGTAACGCCCCAAAATCGCGTCGCGCGATTAAATTCTGTTTGGTGTGCGTTTAGGGGATTTGGTGTGTGGATATCATTTTTCGGATTAGGGTTTTAATATAAAACCTAACCTAACCTAACCTAAACCTTCCCCCCCCTCTCAGCCGCTATCCCTCTTTCTTCCGATCCCGATTTCCCTCTCCCTCCCGATTTCTCCTCTCGCGCGCAGCAGCCGTCTCTCCCGTCACCGTTGGAAGATGCAAATCGGTCGCCGGCTGAAGGAGGAAGGAGTTCCCTCCTCTTCCTCTTTATCTGTCTCCATCTCTCCCGTCCTTCTCTCTCACGCGCAAGGCCGAGCGCCGCTCCCGTCGCCGCTTGTAGTAGGGCCGAGCCCTATTCCGGCTGCCGCAAGCAAGGAGAAGCCCTACCCGACCCTCTTCCTTCCTCTTTCCTCTGTCCAGGCCAACCACCATCTATGGCAAAACCCATTGCCCCCCTCTCAGATTTCCCTGTCCAGGCCGCCGCCGGCAAGGGAAGGCCGACCCCCTTGGGAGGGTGTTGTTAGTTGCACAGTCAGGAAGGTGAGCCTTGGGGCTCAAGTTTGGCCGACCAAGGCAAGGAGAGATCTTGTGTGGTCTTTTTGGAGCTCGAATCGGCGTGTGCAAGCCGGATCCGTGCGTGGACATCTGCTCCGAAGGCCGTTCGTGACCGAGCCATGCCTCAAAAACGCGCGTCAAGGGTAACGACTTTTCTTCTTGGGCAGGTGAACCCCTTAATTAGCATATTTGCATGGAAGCCCCTCTCCACCGACGGGTAGTGGAAGGGTGCTCTCCGACGGGTCGATGTCTACATCCCCGCTACTATTTGCATTAGCACCCAAAAGCGCGAGTACGGTTTAGGCATGCTGTGTGAAGCCCATCCAGACATGTTAGTCTGGATTGGTGATGTTCTGAGGTTCCCAGAGAAGACTCCATGGAAGTTGAATATTTCGGAATGGGGGTCTGCCCGGGGCGGCAGTTAGTACTGGAGGTGTGCTCCAGGAAACACCCGAATGTTTGCACGAAGTCGTTGGATCGTCGACATTAACTCCCGGGGAGTTTTGTCGTGTTTGTGCGAAGCCCGTCTCTCGGAGACTGTAGGACTAGTGTGTGGAGTTGTGTGCCTTGGGTGCGCAACTCTGGTGGTCGCGAGTGTCACCCTTGTTACATAACAATCAGTTATGTATGCGATAACATGCAAGGGGAGGTTGACCCGCGTCGTGCGTGTTGGGTACGACGATTTGAGCAACGGGCTTGACTGAACTGTACCTGCACTATGCGGTGTAGTTCGACTACCTAAGGATATTGATGTGTTGCTACAGACATAGGAGAGAGTCGAGGACCTCGAGTCACGGCTAGCGAATGCTCAGTGTGTTGTCATTCAGTCTAGGACTGAGAATGGTGGTGGGACCAGGGGAAGTCCGGTACACCGTTAAGGTGCCCTGTGTGCACGAGACGTTGGGCCGGTCGCGCCAACGTTTGTGATGAATGGTGCTTAGATGACACAATCTAGATTTATGTATTTATGCTAATCCGCTTGCAGGGAAGAAGCACCGCCACCCCGAGAAAGGGGTGGGGTCGTTATAATTTGGCCAGCACTTGCTGACCGTTGCTTTGTTTGCCGCCGCTTGGTGGAATGTTTGCTTGCAGGTGCTGCGGAGCCAAGCGGGAAATAGCGGGGTGAAACCCTTCTTGCTGTGCTGGCCCTCGAAGGCCCAACTGTTTGTTTAGTTGCTTTTCATGTGTTGTCGGTCTGCGTGCCGATGTATGCAAACCCTTTTTATTTGAGTTAAACACTATTGTTTTAAGGCCTTAATGCCAGTTATGTGGTCGTTGTATTTCATTTTTATTGTGGTTAGTGGACATTCGTCTTTGGGTGCGGTTTTTATGAAACTCTTTTTATTCTTCCGCTAGAATGCAACTCTGTGTTAGGATTGCGTTTTCAAAATCTTTAAGGGTTTTTTGGTTTCATTTAGTAACTCTTTCGTCTGTCCGTTTCATATGACGTGGGATCCCGACCGGACCTTCTGTTATATTATTCATGCCGGATGGGGGGGTGTTACAATTTGGTATCAGAGCTCTGGTGTCGTTCTTCCTTATTTGAATTCGTGGTCGAATTCCTTTTAAGGGGTGGTGAGCACTCATGTGCGTTGCCATTATAACATGAAAAGAACCCATGAATGTCCACTTAGGAATGAAAAACATGGTAACAACATTGTTTGTGAAACCTGAGCGTTCCTTTGTTTGTTGTTTGTTATGTCTTTTAGTCACTAAAGTGCGTGTGACACAACTATAGGTGACCAGAAGTGATGCTGAACAGTCTCAAAATCGACATTCTGCAGAGAGTAATGCACCGGCGGAGGTGCCTACACCTCCTTCTGCCGAGACAATCTGTTTAGTTGCGGAAGTTGTGTTCGCTATGATCAATGCGTAGCCAAGAGAGCAAGTACGCCCTGTGGTGGTCCCTGTGCAGGCTGTCGTAGTTGAGCCAGTGGCGGCGAGGCAAGCGCCTGCTGAGCCTTTGGCGGCAAAGCGAGCAACAGAAAAGCAGTTGAAGCATGTGTTGAGCTTCAATCCTCCTATATTTTCAAGAGTGGAATCACCGACTCAGGTCGAAGATTGACTCTCACGTTTAAAGAGAACCATGACGGCAACAGAGACAGATGAAGCACAGAAGGTGACCATAACCACTTTCCTACTGGATGGAGAGGCAAGGCTATGGTGGGATGAGTTGGAGTTACACCAGCTTGCTGGCAGGACGCTATCAGATGTTTCTATGGAAGAGTTCTCGAGATTGTTTTTGGCCAGGTACCTCCCTTCCACGCAGAGAATTGCGTTGGAGAATCAGTTTCAGCGCTTGACCCAGGGAGAAGGTTTCGTTGACGACTACTTACATGAGTTCACAAGGTTGGGGCGGTACGCCGACTTCACGTTTGCAGACGAGGAGCGAAAGACCAACATATTTTACGAAGGACTGCAGGATGACCTGAGGTTGCTTCTCTCAGGCCCGATGATGCAGGGCTTTCAGGTTTTGGTAAACACTGTCCGATCTTTGGATCAGGACATGAGGAGAGTGCAAAGTAAGAAAGACTTGGCTGTGAAGAAGCCAAAGTACAAGGTGCATACCTCTTCGAAGTCTGGGTTCTGCAACAGGTGGAACAAGAAGGCTAGGTCGTCTGGACCAGCCCCTCCTTCCGTTACTTCTGGAGCTACTTCGAGTCGAGGCCCGGTTACGTGTTATACATGTGGCAAGGTGGGACACTACGCCCGCGAGTGTCGCAGTGGCCCGCCGAAGACTGAGAAGAAGACTGGAGCATCTTATTCTGAAAAGGGCAAAGCGGTGGAGTCATCAGCTTCTCGTTATACTCCTACACAGTCTCGAGTTTACAATCTTGGCCAACAGGAGGATATAAAACAGAACGACGTGGTGATAGGTACGACATAGTATACAGTTTTTACTGCTTTATATACTTGTTAACCCGTGTCTTCCTTAACTTGTTTGAATTAGGTTTTGTCCTAATTTGGGACTATCCGGCGAGAACACTGTTCGATACAGGCGCTTCTCATTCCTTTCTATCCAAGGACTTCGTATTGCGCATCAGAGTGCCTTCTGTTCTATGATTCTATCAACTAATAGATTTGATGTTTTGCTGCCTAACAGTTGCTTGATGTGTGCGGATAGGTCCTGCTGTGTTCAGGTGCGGATAGAGAATCATGATTTTAAGTTGGAAGCAGCTGTACTGCCCATATCCGAGTTCGACGTTATCTTTGGCATGGATTGACTTTCGGAACAGCGTGTCTGTATTGACTGTAACTCGAAGGAAATCACACTGGGTCAAGGTACTGAATGCGAGACCAAATTCGCTGGTATGCGAGGATCGAGCAAGACACTGATGTCTGCTCTCCAAGTGGTCAAAGCGGTTCAGAAGGGCGCAGAGTTGTTCTTCACGCTATTGGAGACTGTAGAGCTGAAGTCTCGTTTGGGCGACATTCCTATCGTGTCTGAGTTCGCTGATGTGTTCTCTAAGGATCTCCCTGGGATTCCACCCCAGCGAGAGATCGACTTTCCTATTGATCTGGTGCCAGGTGCGAAACCTGTGTCCCGTGCATCATACAGAGTGGCGCCAAAGGAGATGGCGGAGCTGAAGGTTTAGCTGCAGGAATTGCTAGAGCAGGGTTACATACGTCCAAGTGGTTCACCTTGGAGTGCGCCGGTCCTTTTCGTGAAAAAGAAGGACAGGAGCCTCCGTCTATGCATTTACTACCGAGAGCTGAACAAGCTGACAGAGAAGAACAAGTATCTGATTCCGAGAATCGATGATTTGTTTGATCAGTTGGCTGGATCAACCGTTTACTCGAAGCTGGATCTGAAGTCCGGCTATTATCAGTTGCGTATAAGGGAGAGTGATATTCCCAAGACAGCGTTTGACACACGCTATGGTCAGTATGAGTTCACCGTGATACCGTTCGGGTTGACAAATGCGTCATCGGTATTCATGGATTTGATGAACAGAACCTTTCGGGAGTATCTGGACCGATTTGTGATAGCCTTCATAGATGACATATTGGTATACTCACAGTCAGAGGAGGATCATGCGAACCATTTGAGGTTGGTTTTGCACACCTTGAGGAGGAGTCGACTATATGTCAAGTTCTCTAAGTGCGAGTTTTAGCTATCGTCTGTGGCGTTTCTCGGTCATATCATTAGTGGAGAGGATATCGTTTTGGATCCAACGAAGATATCAGCTATACAGAAGTGGCTAGTGTTAACTTCAGTGGTGGAAGTCCGGAGTTTCCTGGGACTTGCCGGCTACTACAGGAGGTTCGTGGAGAACTTCTCACGGATAGCTTTACCTCTCACTACTTTGACGAGAAAGGATCATAAGTTTGTGTGATCGCCGGAGTGCGCACGAGCTTTTGAGAAACTGAAGGGTCGTCTGACCACGACGCCTATTTTGAGTTCGCCATGTGGTTCGGACGGCTACAAGATTTATAGTGATGGCTCAGGGAGCGGCTTAGGCTGCGTCCTCCTACAGTTTGGAAATGTTATAGCGTACGGCTCACGCAAGTTGAAGGTGCATGAGATAAACTATCTCGTCCACGACTTGGAGTTAGCGGCAGTGATATTCGCCCTGAAGCTATGGTGACATTATTTATATGGCGTGAAGGTTGACATCTTTACGGATCATAAGGGCCTTAAGTATCTGTTTAACCAGAAGGAGTTGAACATGCGACAAGGAAGGTGGATGGAATTCCTCGAAGATTACACCTTCGAGATACATTACACACCCGGGAAGGAGAATGTGGTCGCTGATGCTTTGAGTCGCAGAACTCCAGCACGAGCAAACTGGTTGCGCCAGCATGATGTACGTTTAATCCAGGAATTGGAAGCCTTGGGTATCACCTGTGTCGACAGGAGCACTAGTGCAAACGCATGCTTGAACTGGACGGAGGTTCAGTGTGATCTTGCGGACAGAGTTCGGAGAGCGTTGGAGCTCGATGAGAGCATGAAGCGCTATGCAGCGGAAGGGTCAAATTCCCAGTTCTTGGTTGAAGACGGTCTTCTACGAAAAGGTGATTGTTTGTGCGTCCCAAAGTCTGGAACTATTCGGGAAGAGTTGATGTATGAGCCTCACAATACCAAGTACTCAATCTACCCGGGGAGCTCAAAAATGTACAATGACATGAAGATACTGTTCCTGTGGCCAGGTATGAAGAAGGACATAGCCCTATATGTGGCAAAATGTCAAACATGCGCGTTAGTGAAGGCCGAGTGCCAACGACCAGGAGGCTTCTTGAAATCGTTGCCGATCCCGGAGTGGAAATTTGATGATATTTCCATGGATTTTGTGCACGGTTTGCCAAAGTCATTGCAGAAAAACGATTCTATCTGGGTGATTGTCGATTGGTTGACCAAAGTTGCGCATTTTATCCCGAATCGGAAAAGCGATCCAGTGGAGAAACTAGCAAAGTTGTATTGGGATAACATCGTGCGGTTACATGGCGTCCCTCGCAGCATAGTTAGCGATCGTGATGGACGATTTACGTCTGGTGATTGGAGGCATGTTCATCGGTCATTGGGCACAAAGCTCAAGTTTAGTACAGCCTTCCATCCGCAGACTGATGGGCAAACTGAAAGGACAAATCGTACGATGAAAGATATGCTGCGAATGCGCGTTTTGGACTTCGAACAGCGTTGGGAGGATCACCTTCACATGGTAGAGTTTGCCTATAACAACAGTTATCAAGCAAGTATTCAGATGACCCCGTACGAGACGTTATACGGCAGGAAGTGCCGCACTCCGTTAGCATGGGCAGAAACCAGTGATACCAAGCTGTTGAAGCGCAAAGATGTTGATGAGGCGAATGAGTCCATACGAACCATTCGAGAGCGGTTGTTGATCGCCCAAGATCGTCAGGCGAAGTATTACAACGCCAAACACCGGAACGTGGAGTTCGCGGTTGGAGATTGGTTATACTTGACGATAAAGCCTTTCAAAGGAGTGTCGAGGGTTCGACGCTTGAAGAAGCTGAGTCCAAGGTATCTAGGGTCATTCGAGATCACCGAACGCATCAGCGAGGCAGCTTACCGACTTGCCTTATCGACGAAGCTGAGTGGGTTGCACGACGTCTTCCATATTTCTGTGTTGAGGAAGGCGGTGCGGGAACCCGATTCTGTGTTAGAGGCCGATGTTGTGTCGGTGGATAGTGACCTATCTACCAGGGTGAAGCCAGTTTGCATTGTCGATTGCGACATACGACAGTTACGGAGAAAGGCAATCACGATGGTGAGAGTCCGTTAGGACAATTGTGGTCGCGAGAAGCTCTCTTGGGAGCCAGAAGAGGTCATGTGCGAGGGATACCCCGATCTGTTTTACTCGGGTATGATGAATTTCATTTCGTTATTCATATTTTAAATGTCGGGACGAAATTTCATTAAGGAGGAGAGAATTGTAACGCCCCAAAATCGTGTCGCGCGATTAAATTCTGTTTGGTGTGCGTTTAGGGGATTTGGTGTGCGGATATCATTTTTCAGATTAGAGTTTTAATATAAAACCTAACCTAACCCTCCCCCCCCTCAGCCGCTATCCCTCTTTCTCCCGATCCCGATTTCCCTCTCCCTCCCGATTTCTCCTCTTGCGCGCAGCAGCCGTCTCTCCCGTCGCCGTTGGAAGGTGCAGATCGGTCGCCGGCTGAAGGAGGAAGGAGTTCCCTCCTCTTCCTCTTTATCTCTCTCCATCTCTCCCGTCCTTCTCTCTCACGCGCAAGGCCGAGCGCCGCTCCCGTCGCCGCTTGTAGTAGGGTCGAGCCCTATTCCGGCTGCCGCAAGCAAGGAGAAGTCCTACCCGAGCCTCTTCCTTCCTCTTTCCTCTGTCCAGACCGACCACCATCTATGGCAAAACCCATTGCCCCGCTCTCAGATTTCCATGTCCAGGCCGCCGCCGGCAAGGGAAGGCCGCCGCCGGCAAGGGAAGGCCGACCCCCTTGGGAGGGTGTTGTTAGTTGCACAGTCAGGAAGGTGAGCCTTGGGGCTCAAGTTGGGCCGACCAAGGCAAGGGGAGATCTTGTGTGGTCTTTTTGGAGCTCGAATCGGCGTGTGCAAGCCGGATCCGTGCGTGGACAGCTGCTGCGAAGGCCGTTCGTGACCGAGTCATGCCTCAGAAACGTGCGTCAAGGGTAACGACTTTTCTTCTTGGGCAGGTGAAGCCCTTAATTAGCATATTTGCATGGAAGCCCCTCTCCACCGACGGGTGGGGGGAAGGGTGCTCTCCGACGGGTCGATGTCTACATCCCCGCTATTATTTGCATTAGCACCCGGAAGCGCGAGTACGGTTTAGGCATGCTGTGTGAAGCCCATCCGGACATGTTGGTGTGGATTGGTGATGTTCTGGGGTTTCCGGAGAATACTCCGTGAAAGTTGAATATTTCGGAATGGGGGTCTGCCCGGGGCGGCAGTTAGTACTGTAGGTGTGCTCCAGGAAACACCCTAATGTTTGCACGAAGTCGTTGGATCGTCGGCATTAACTCCCGGGGAGTTTTGTCGTGTTTGTGCGAAGCCCGTCTCTCGGAGACTGTAGGGCTAGTGTGTGGAGTTGTGGGCCTTGGGTGCGCAACTCTGGTGCCCGCGAGTGTCACCCTTGTTACATAACAATCGGTTATGTATGCGATAACAGACAATGAGAGGTTGACCCGCGTCGTGCGTGTTGGGTACGACGATTTGAGCAGCGGGCTTGACTGAACTGTACCTGCACTATGTGTAGTTCGACTACCTAAGGATATTGGTGTGTTGCTACATGCACAGGAGAGAGCCGAGGACCTCGAGTCTCGGCTAGCGAATGCTCAGTGTGTTGTCATTCAGTCTAGGACTGAGAATGGTGGTGGGACCCGGGGAAGTCCGGTACACCGTTAAGGTGCCCTGTGTGCTCGAGACGTTGGGCCGGTTGCGCCAACGTTTGTGATGAATGGTGCTTAGATGACACAATTTAGATTTATGTATTTATGCTAATCCGCTTGCAGGGAAGAAGCACCGCCACCCCGAGAAAGGGGTGTGGTCGTTATAATTTGGGCAGCCCTTGCTGACCGTTGCTTTGTTTGCCGCCGTTTGGTGGAATGTTTGCTTGCAGGTGCTGCGGAGCCAAGCGGGAAATAGCGGGCTGAAGCCCTTCTTGCTGTGCTGGCCCTCGAAGGCCCAACTGTTTGTTTAGTTGTTTTTCATGTGTTGCCGGTCTGCGTGCCGATGTATGCAAACCCTTTTTATTTGAGTTAAACACTATTGTTGTTAGGCCTTAAGGCCAGTTATGTGGTCGTTGTATTTCATTTCTATTGTGGTTAGTGGACATTCGCCTTTGAGTGCGGTTTTTTATGAAACTCTTTTTTTTCTTCCGCTAGAATGCAACTCTGTGTTAGGATTGCGTTTTCAGAATCTTTAAGGGTTTTTAGTTTCATTTAGTAACTCTTTCGTCTGTCCGTTTCATATGACGTGGGGCTCCGGCCGAAGCTTCTATTATATTATTCGTGACGGATGGAGGGTGTTACAATTGCATGATTTGAAAGCTCCCATTCATGGTGGATTTGGTGGGGTTTGATATTTCTTTTTGTTAGGAAGCACTGCTATAGATATCTCCTTTATATAAAGGTAAAGAAGAAGACAAATGTGGTTGTTAAAGCTAAGGGTCTGTTTGTTTGAGTGGCAGAAGTGAGAGCAGTGTGAATGATTGCTGTGGGAGATGGAGGGAGGTGAGTGCGGTCTCAAAAAAAGGCCCAAAATGAAATTTTTGAGCAGTGACAGTGGAAATGAGAGTTTACCAAACGGTTTTAGAGCAGCAGCATCATTTTTTCTCCCAATGGAGATGAAGCAAAATCGCTCAAACAAACGGGCCTTATTTTAGATCATAATATCAAGAATGAATTTGTATTTTATTAACTGAGGTTATTTATTTTAAATAATTTAGTATTTTTTTATTTCAGAAATGATATGTTTAAAAGGTTTGCTGCTGTGTATGATTTTGAGTCTGTTAGCCCAAACAAAAATACCCTGTTTGTCAAAGCTTAGATGTTAGATGTGGTAGTGTTCTCATGTGTTTGCAACTGCTATAATTACTATTTATTTAATTAGTATTTGTCATGGGGGGTAAATCAGTAAATAATATTTGACAGAAGCCTCATGGAAATATAAATACTAATTATTTGACCTTTTCAAGTACTAATAGATTGTTTGTTTATATTCTCCGCTTATTATTATTAAAATGAGTGGGTAAAATTGTAATTATAAAAGTGCTCGGCTAAAACCAACGCTACGTTGCGATGTTTACAAATTTTCGTTCATGAACGTCCGATCTTACCGAAGGAAGTTAATCTGCTTTTACCATTATTTTTTTCTTGGTGGCGGTCATAACCATTGTCATGTCAAACATATTGTCTGTGATGATGACATTTTTGTCTAAACTTATTGGAGCAAAATATTGCACCAAATAAAGGCAAAATCAAGTCTTAAAATTTTCATATGCTCAATGTGGTGTAGGTATGTTCAACAAATGAAGTTTTATGGCTCCCATCTATCTCATATTCAATCTAATTCACACATGAACTTCCCATTAGTTTATCTATTTTTAAAGGGCGTTTATATTGGCAGCCCGCATATCGATATTGGCAGCCCAATTATAATGACAGCCTAAAATATGTTTATTGGCAGCCCGATGGATACTGGCAGCCCAAACAATAAATTGTTAAATAGACATTTTTAGAAAAAGTGTTCAACATGAAAGTTGTAGATCTCGTCGAGATCTACAACTTTTATGTTGAACACTTTTTCTAAAAATGTCATATAGTCGACCTATTTTCAAAAGGCGCGGAACCCGGGCGGAACTAGCATAGTTCCGCCCGGGTTCCGCGCCTTTTGAAAATAGGCCGACTATATGACATTTTTAGAAAAAGTGTTCAACATAAAACTTGTAAATCTCGACGAGATATACAACTTTCATGTTGAACATTTTTTCTAAAAATGTCATATAGTAGACCTATTTTTAAAAGACGCGTGTTCCGCATTTTGGGCTGCTATTAGTGGTCATATTATGTACGTTTTTCCTTATTTTCTGGGCTGCCAATATCGATATTCGGGCTGCCAATATAAACGCCCTTTTTAAAATGCCTATAATATTTTAAGATGAATATTAATAAAATCATATAAAAACACCATTCACCTAGTCCTGCCCAAAAGGCCCGGGCCCAGTGGGCCGGCCCGAGCCCGGCCCGGCGAAAGCCTTTTTCGGCCCGGCCCGGAAAAAGCCCGGCTCGGGCCGAGACTGGGCTCAGGGCCCTGGGCCCTTTTTGGGGGCTAGCCCGGCCCGATGCCCGGGCCGGGCCGGGCCGGGCAAAGCCCGAAAATCGGGCCGGCCTGGGCCCGGACCCGGGCCCGGGCGAAGCCCGGACCGGGCCCGCAGGCCGGCCCGGACCTGCTGCCAACGGCTCTAAGAGCCGTTGGAAATCCAACAGCTCTTAGAGCCGTTGGAACTGCAGCCAGCAGGGCTGCAGCAGCCATGCTGGCTGCAGTGTTTTGGCCTAGGGCTAGGCAATTTTGCCTAGGCCCTAGGCCATATTTTATTTTAAAAAAAAATTTTATAAAATTTTTTTTTTATAAACCCTCCCCCCCCCCCCCCCCCCCTCAGCCCCTCTACCCGATCCCCTCTCTCTCTTCCACTCTCTCTCTCTCTCTCTCTCTCTCCCACTCACTCACTCTCTCTCTCTTCCACTCTCTCTCTCACTTATTCTTTCCCTCTCTTACTCTCTTACTCTCTCTCGCTGCATGACATCGTCGTCCTCAACGCCGGCGTCGTCGACTCAAAGCACGGCCGAAGTGGTGGAGCATAATCGGAGGGCGCCCGTCTGGGAGCATTTCGACAAGGTTAAAGTCGGCGACGAATTCAAGGCGCGGTGCAAGTTGTGCTCAAAGTTGCTAACTCTTACCGGCAACTCAACACTAGCGAGACACGATAAGTCCTGTTTTGCAAAGCAAGCTCCCGAGTCCAGTCAGAGACAAATATCAGCATCAGGACAAATTTGGACGTACGATCAAGCAAGACAGCGAGACCTACAGGTGAAAAACGTCATCAGACGTGGGTTGCCATTCAGTCACTACGACAACGATGAGACGACGGAGTATATACACGAAGGGCTTCAGCCCAAATATCAACAGGTAAGTAGATCAACTATTAGACGCGACGCACTTAAATTATATTTTGACGCAAAACAAGATTTAATAAAATTTTTTGAAACTTTCGAGGGACGTGTGAGTTTAACGAGCGACGTTTGGAGTAGTAGCGTAAGGGTAGAGTTATCTTATATTTGTATAACGGCTCATTGGATCGATCCCGTTTCATGGAATTTAAATAAGCGCGTAATATGTTTTGAAGGTTTTGAATTTTCGCACACGAGTAAGGCTATATATTCGGTAATTATTAAATGTTTGCGTGAATTTAAAATAAAGGATAAAATAATGAGTATTTATTTTGATAACGCTAGTAATAACAACACCGCAGTAGAGTGGTTAAAACGTGAATTAAAACCAATGCTGAACGGTGCGTTTTTTCACACTCGATGTGCGTGTCACGTTTTAAACTTAGTGGTACAGGATAGTTTAGAAGCTATGGAATCATATGTTGAGAAAATTCGTACTATGCTTAGATTTATTTATTGTACCAAACAGCGAAGTCAAGATTTTCGAAAATTTGTGATCGCACAAGGTCAAAAATATTTGAAACCTCAATTTGATATGCCTGTAAGATGGAACTCCACATATAAAATGTTAAAAAGAGCGTTTCAACAAAAAACACTTCTTATGGAATATTACACTATGACAAATAATCATAATTTAACTGATAACGATTGGGACATACTATTTCATTACATGGATTTATTAAAATGTTTTTATAGGGCGACTGTTTTTTTATCTGGTGTTTATTATCCCACTAGCTCGTTAGTAATTGAAAATTTTGTAAATATCGCACAAAAACTTAACTATTTTAAGCAACACTCCGGATGGCTTCCTTTAATTGAAGTAATAGAAGAAAATTTTTTAAAATATTATAGAGAAATGCCTCCTGCATTTTCATGCGCCGCCGCTTTAAACCCGTTATTCGCTGTAGACGGCGTAGAAAATTTAATAGATGAAATTAACGTTAACTTAGACATAAATATAAGTTTCGATGACGTTGACGACGTTAGTACTACTAAATTTAATTCTATTTTTACCGGATGTTTTAATTATTACGACAACTTATATGGCTCACGACCCCGAGAAGAAATAACAAAACCTAGGACAAAAGATTCTTTTACAAATAAAATTTTAGAATTAGCTTCCAGAAAAAAAAGCACGCACATCGAGTAGTTTAAACGAATTAGGACTGTATACAAAAACACAATTTCGTGATTTTATGACTACGGAAGAGATCGAAAACTTCGATATCTTAAAGTGGTGGAAAGGTAAAGCTAATACCTATCCTATTTTGGCCTATATGGCCCGTGATTTACTAACAATCCAAGCTAGTACAGTAGCTTCGGAGTCCGCTTTTTCTCTTAGTGGCAGGATTTTGAACACGCGGAGGAGCCGACTAAATGAAGAATCACTCGAACTATGCATCTGCTACAAGGATTATTTGGATGCTACGAATAGGAAGCAACACATTTCAGCGTTGGAGGAGAGCTCCGAGGAAATTGAAGAGGAGATGGACAACCTGAATTTGTAAAAATGTAATTTTTTATTATCATTTAAAATAATAAATTTCTTTTTTTTTTCTATTTTTTTTAAAGTGTAATTTTGTTTTTTAAAAGTTCAATATTAATAAAACTTTTTATTCTAATTTTTATTTCATTTTTTAAATTTTTTTAAGTAGTTTTTTTTTTCTTAAGAGGGCCGGGCCCGGCCCGGCCTGGCCCGGGGGTCCGGCTCGGGCCCCTTCTCGGGGTCAAAGCCCGGGCCCGGCCCGAGCCCGATAAAGAAAGGGCCCGGGCTGGGCCCGGTTTGCAAAAGCCCGGGCCCGATCAGGCCCGGTCCGGGCCGGCCCGATCGGGCCATTTGGGCAGGCCTACATTCACCTATCATAATTTTCTATAATTTCATATTTTATCCAATTTCATAATCAAGTAGTCTGTCTATAAATGTAAAAAAAAAAACTTGGAAGATAATTTGTATTCTTAATTTAAATTTTGTAATGGTGAAGTTTCTAAATGTCTTATATTATGAATTGATGCACTCTTTTTTTTTAAGTTTTTTTTATGAATGTAATATTATTATTAAAAAATTACCCTTTTAATTTATAGTAAACTATTTATTTTATAAAATGTGTCATTACTCATTACTCATTATCCTCTAAATTTTTTATTAAACTATACTAATTTTACCCTGTACATGGCTATTTATATTTACTAAATTAATTTCTGGGTAATATTTACATGATAATCGGTGGGCGTGCGGGCCAAGCGGTATTACAGCTAAAATCCTCGAGCCCTAAATTCCAATCCTGCTTTAACCGCCGGAGATGGCGAGGGATAGCTGTATGGCGCGTGTTGCTGCTGGTGCAGCAGTCGGAGGCGCCGTCGGCGGAGCAGTCGGTATGGAGAGTATTTGTATCTTTGCTTCCGTCATTTTTATCATAATTAATAGTATTTTCCCCCGAACCCTAATCCTTACATCCATAGTATTTTCCCCCGAACTTCCTAAGATTTTAGATCGTTCAAATGCCCTTCTTTTGTAACACGAGTTATACTCTTGCGCTCATTATCTTTTGGCTTTGCATATCGAACTTCACCAAATTATTAATTCAGTCAAAGTTATTTATCGGTGTTATCTTCTATTTATTGATTGTTAACTGCAGATGTAACTGAAGGAGTATGGTTGTTTCTAATTCTCTGAAACTCTTGTTTACTTCAACCATAGTCTTCTTCTTCCTAATGAACTACAATAAATGTAGGAGAGAAGAAATTGTGGATTCCGAGATGATAAGCCTTCAATGTCGGAAATTGTACTTGTTGATAAGTGTGCAGACGATCTATAGATTTTAAATTTTATAAATATTAGCTTACATCTTATTTCTTTTCTGTCCATTGACCATAGAGATGGAAAACATAATTCAAAGTATAACTTCTACAGCTGAGAAGGAATGATCATGTGTTCTTGTAACTGGTAATAATTGGAGATATCAGAAAATACAAGGAATGACCAAAGAGAGGAGGCGTCCAGAGATCAGATAGAAGAGGAACGGCCGCGGGTGGCCGGAGATGGGAGAGACGAAGGGAGAAATGGGCAGAGAAGAAACGAACCAAAACTTAATTATTAACTCCTTTCTTAATACCATATTACAAGCAATCGGTCCTATTTATAACACTCATCAGGCTTCTTTTGAGCATGTGGATTACTGCTATTACATTGCCTTCGCCTTTTAAAACAACGTCCTCGTCATTTGATCATCACTAAAAAAACATAAGCCTCTCATTGATATAGCAATGCAAGTCTTGATTATCATATATATGAAACTAATTCCGCCCGGATCAAACACCAAAATTTTTGATGTTCTTTGATTGTTCATAGAGAACTTTGTGGTAGCGACCTTTGTTGCAACAAATTTTGTTGTAGCGAACTCTATTGCAGCGAACTCTTTTGTAGGCACTGATTTTATAGCATACCGGTCTGAATAGATTTCATCAAAGACAACATCATAGACGCTCTTGATTTTGGTGGTGTTAGATGGCAACACAAAATCATATTCAACTTGCATCGGTTGCTCGGAGGTTGAGTTGATCTTTTCAAGAACTGTATGATGAATAATAGATGGCTCGGCGACTGAGTTCTGTTCTAGAACTTTATGGTGAATATCTTCTGTTATGTTGACATTGAATTAATGATGGGCGGGATTTGTTCTTCAAGAATTATTGGAAGAGAATCCTGTTCCACTTTATTAACAAGAAGAAGACTTATACTGCTAATCTTTAGCAACGTTTTATTTATCTCTTGTTTTCTTTGGCAAGTCAAAGCAAATTGTCGTATTTTAGAAATTTTTTGTTGTGTGGTATCAATCAGGCGTTGAAAATTATTGTCCATGCGTTGTTGCAAGGCATCAAAGTTGCGTAACATATTTTGCTTGAATTCCTCCATAACAATGAATAAATCATCCGCCATATTGCATATTACATTTATGCACATTTAAATGAAATGGAACAAAAGATAACCCAACCACAGGTGAGTGGTTTTTTTCTTTCCCTTTTTTAACAACAGTCCCCCTTTTTTCTTCCAAAAAAACAATCTTCAGAACAGAAATCTAATCGACACAATAGAATGTGTTGGTGTTCAACACTGGTTCTTGATATCTAGTCTTCAATCACGGCGTGATGGGGAAGAAATTACAGCGGTTATCAAAAATGATATCAAAGCGGCCCAAAAGGTGGCGGCGTGACTACGGAGGCGGCACGACTGCGGAGGCGACGGGGGCGGAGGCGTAGGCGGCGCGGGCGGCGCGGCGCGGGTGGAGGCGGGGCGGCGGCGGGGCGGCGGCGGCGGCGCGAGCGGCGGCGGGGCGGGCGGCTGCGGCGCGAATGGCGGCCCGGGTGGCGGCCCGGGCGGCAGCGCGGGCGGCGGCGATGCGGGCGGCGGCGGAGGTGGCAGAACGATATAGGGCCGCTGTCCCGCTACTGGTTCTTTTTCGGACGGATTTGCTGACAGATGGTTGAAAGCTGTGATGAGAAGCAGCAGAATTTTTTGATTGATGAAGATGGTGACACAAATAGCGGAGAGGTTTTTTTTGCTTTATATTGAGTTCCGTTTTGTGGAGGATGAATCGATGCGAATCGCTGTCGAAACATCAGAGGCGGCATTGCGGCGGAGGTGGCAAGGTTACCTTTCTTTATCTGAAGAAGGTTCTGATCAAAGAAACAGAGATGGCTCTGCTTCAAGCCTCGGGCTGGCAATGGTGGAGGATTAACAGGCCGACGGTGGCGGACGACAAAGAACAGGAGGCGGATCTGGGGCAGAAGGAAATCAGAGGAGAGCTCACGACGAGAGCACCAATTGTATCGGGTAATAATCTGAGATATCGAAAAATACAAGGAATGGCCAAGGAGAGGAGGCTGCCAGGGATGAGATAGAAAAGAAACGGCCGAGGGTGATTGGAGGTGGGAAAGACGAAAGAGAAACGGGCAGAGAAGAAACGAACCAGAACTTTATTAACTCCTTTCTTAATACCATATTACGAGCAATCAATCCTATTTATAGCACTACTCAGGCTTCTTTTGGACACGTGGATCGCTGCTATTACAGTTGTCTCTTCAATGCTTGCACTTATCACAAAGCATTGTCACTTTAGTTTTTGATCAATATCGATCTTCAAAGTGAGGAAAATAAGATTTGAATATTACTTTAGGGGGGGTACGGAATACGGATTAATATCTTCTTACAGAAATGATCTAAATCTCACAAACTTTCAGCAAAGACAAATCACAAACATAAATAATATTAAAACATAAAGATGCAAGAATAAAATATCTAAGTTATAAAGAGGTGCACTCAGACTGTTGAAACCGAAAATCGGTTTTTGTGGAGTTCGGGGGTCCCAAAAGGGTATGACCTCACACTTCCCTCTGACTAGCACACTAGACCAAAGACTTAGAAACCTAGGAACAGAACCGAGATCTCAGCGAGGTCTCACCTCACACCCGGAAGGTCTAAGAGTGTTCCCCTCCCAAGCTAATACCGAGCTTGGGCACCTTGGAGAGAGTTTAAAGAAGAAGAAAGCAAGAGAAATTGTCAATCTGTCCCTCCAAAGGTGCCCCCTCGGTTCCATTTATAAATTTCTAAACTTGGTCTGTCAACAACGTAACTCCGTTGTTCTGAAAGGCTACCTGCAGACCCTCAGGGACATCTAGGTAATTCTGCCTCTGGACCCCACCGGGCGAGTAGTCCATAAGGGCGCCACTCGCCTGAAGGGGCGAAAGTTGGGTGAGTCAAGCATTCGCATTGACAGCTCCCTAAAAGGGAGAATGCGAGATCAACATGCCACTCGCCTATATTGGCGAGACCTCTTCCGCCTACTCTGGGTGGGAGCCCTTTGCTCCGTCTGGGCGAGTGCGGCTCTGCCCCCCCCCCCCCCCACACACACACACACACACTTGCTTACTTTGATAATCTTGGACCTGAATGTCCTACAATACCCTGAACTTGTCGGAGTGGCCCACTCAACGAATACAAGATTGTACACAATCCCCGCTCTTTTCTAGCTAGTCCTACGCTCGGAAAGAAAAGTCCAACCCCCGGTATTCGATGAGTGCTTGCTGACCTGGAAGAGAATCTTTTGTGGGCCCCTCCGCGGTTCTATATATATCCCAGAGCTTTGCCCTAAAATGCTACCTTTGCTCGTCCACTGCCCATCCCCCGAGTTCTCACCACTTCCGACAATGTTCGCTAAACTGGCCGCGAAGCCGCTCTCGCAAGAGCTTTTGGATCGTCTCGCTGCTGTGCAGGAAAAAACCAGCTCCAAGTCCTCCAGATATGCCCCCTGGCTCTCGTCCAAGAGGCTCGCAGATTCACCCTACCGACCGAAAAGGGCCAAGATGATTCGGCGGAACCCTACGGTGGATGGGTCTGCTTCTCCGACCCCTACCCCTAACCGCGAGAATCTCGCCATCCCAACAGAGGTAATCTACTTACCCCTGCCTTGGTGAAGACCCCAAAAATGGCCATGTTAAACTAAACCACAGGTCTATTCGCAGGAGCGACTGATAGAGAGCGATGCTGGCGTCCCCCCGGCGAATGCCGAGACATCCCGGCTCCCCGATGGGAACAAACAGTTGGTCCCGGAGACTGCCCCCCAAGTTGCCCAGGTCGAACCCGTAATCGCTCTTTGTAGTTAACTCGTCACCATCTCACATTTCTTAACTCATATCCTTCCGCTTACACAGTTTCTCGCAGCTCCTCCCTTCGGGACTACGGGCCTGGTCAACCCAGCGCCCAAGACCCCAGCCGCTGAGAACCCAAATGAACCAGCACCAGGTTCTCGGTCCTCGATCGGGAAAGCACCCAACACCTCCCAACCGGCCGAGATCCACCCTCCGGGGCAAACGCCGATCCGTTCGGGACGGGGAAAATCGGGTCATTCGCTCTTCGTGAAACCCTTCGAGGGGAAACCTAGTCCTTCCCGCCAGCCACTAGGCGAAAGCGTCGTCTCTACGCCAGGTAAATGACTTAATCCTCCCCTTCTCGCTCGAACCCAATCATAGTTGTCAAGGAGCGCGCCTAGGCGCGCCTGAGGCTCCGGGCGCATCAGGCGCAGCCCGCCGCGCCTCAGCACAGTTGAGGCGGCGATGTGCCCCAGGCGAGCCTCAGACGCGCGCCATACTGGCTCCCAGGCGCGCCCGGGCCTTTCAAGGTATTTTTTTTTAAAAAAAATTGATATGGGCAAAAACATGATCTTAGGCGCGCCCGAGACACCCCCTAGGCGCACTTGGACGCCCAATTCGTTGAAATTGAGCGAATTGGGCGCCCAATTCGCTCAATTTCAGCAAATTGGGCACCCAATTCGTTCAATTTCTTTTTCCCCCATTTTTGCGCCTCACGTGCCTCAGCCGCGCGTCTGCGCCTTGCGCCTAGGCTCCAGGGGCCCTTTGCGTCTCGGTGCACCTTGCGCCTTTGATAACTTAGAACCCAATCCTGACAACGCCTGAAACTTCCTGCCAGGTTATCGGGACACTTCGGCGACGGGCCTTGATGCCGACGATGAGGAGTTCTCGCCCCCACCATCTCCCAGCGAGCTTGCAAACTTCCTCGGTGATCCCGGAGATGCCGAGACACTCAAAGAGCGAATGGTGGTCTTGGCGAAGCTGATCTGGACGCAGCGAGAAGACTCCCATCAGGCGAATGCGCACCAGACATCAACTGAACGCCGGCTAGACATCCTCGAGAGGGACTACTCGCATCTCATCGGGGAGATGGAACGACGGGGAGGCGGGTGTAAGGAGACCTCTCCCAGAAGACGCATTGCGCGAGCCCGGGATCAAATGCGCTTGGTCAACTAAGAGTTAACGACCGTGAGCGCCTACTATTACCCGCGAGTGCCCCCGAGATCGGGGATGCGAGGTCTGGGTCGTTGATAATGAGTCCAGTACTGAATCTGTCGGCTCCTACCTCCTCTCATCCCAGCTTCCCGGTCGTGACACCTCTCACCTGCAGTGGCGAGCCGCCCGAGCGAGATCCTTTTTCCTCGCCTCCAGTCATGGAACTAGTCGCGGTTCTTCTGTGTTGGCCACTCTCCACGCTCACCGCACCAAAGTGTTGAAACCGAAAACCGGTCTCTGTGGAGTTCGGGGGTCCCAAAAGGGTATGGCCTCACACTTACTTTCCTCTGATTAACACACTAGACCAAAGGCTTAGAAACCTAGGAATAGAACCGAGATCTCAACGAGGAGGTCCCACCTCACACCCGGAAGATATAAGAGCACTTCCCCTCCCAAGCCAATATTGAGCTTGGGCACCTTGGAGAGAGCCTAAAGAAGAAGAACGCAAGAGAAATTGTCAATCTGTCCCTTCAAAGGTGCCCCCTCGGTTCCATTTATAGATTTCTAAACTTGGTCTGCCAACAACGTAACTCCGCTGTCCAGAAGTACTAAATGCAGCCCAATTGGGTCTGTCAACAGCGTAACTCCGCTATTCTGAAAGACTACCTGCAGTCCCTCAAGGGTATCCAGGTAATTCTGCTTCTGGACCCCACTGGGTGAGTGGTCCATAAGGGCACCACTCGCCTGAAGGGGCTAAAGTTGGGTAAGCCAGGCATTCTCCTCGACAGCTCTCTAAAAGGGCGGATGTGAGATCAACATGCCACTCGCCTATATTGGCGAGACCCCTTCCGCCTGCTATGGGCGGGAGCCCTTTGCTCCTTCTGGGCGAGTGCGGCTCTTCCCGCCCCACTCGCCTACGTTGATACTTTTGGACCTGAATGTCCTTCAATGCCCTGAACTTGCTGGAGGGGCCCACTCAGCGAATACGGGGTTGTACACAGGCGACATATGTTTTTATAGAGGTTTCGTAATCAAATGAGTACTCCCCTCTTCCACGACCCGTAGAATCGCACTGCCATCACCAAGGCAACGAGCATTTTTTTTATAAGAGACTTCAAACTCATGAATCGTTTCACCTAGGAGATTCAAAACCTTGATATATCTTTTGGTAGGAGATCTTGTAACCCTTGCATCAGTTTGAGAATGAGTGTCTTAGTAAGGGAGACGCGTTTTATAGAGACGATTGAGTAAGAATGTGATGCATCCTGAATTGCATCATTGTTTATCTTTATTAAATAATTTGTAGTGCAATGTCGTTACTCTAGTTGTCCTTTATTTCCTATGTATTATTGTGTTTGGAAGCTATCGCGACTTTTTGGTGTGATCGGCTAATATGATCTTAAATAAATTGATCCGTCAAATTAGGAATATGAATAATTTGGGCAAGCGAGAAAGAAAGTTATTAAATTTCTTGGCATTCACATTCATTTTCAGTCGGCCACCAAATTGCAAACTACTCACTTTAATATTATTAAAGAGTGAGCCATTAAGCCAGCCAACTTTACTTTAAAACTTTTTGAAACTGCTGCCTCCCCATTAAATAAATTTTATAACTCCTCTCTTTAATACCAAGCCTCTTTATTTCGGGGGGGGGGGCATCGTGAAACAAAGCTCCTTCCATGTTTCTCAGTATTACCCGCAGCAGGCCGTCGTTTTCGTCTTCCACAACCCGTCGTCTGATCGCCTCGCTTCGTAGCCGCCTCCAGAAGGTCCTGTGGCTCCCGACGACCACGTCTTGACCTGCCGCTAGACTCGACTGCGAGCCCAGGGCCGCCTCCTCTTTTCCCGGTGTCCGCCGCCGCAGGAGCTTGCCCCTGCCCTGCGACTGCCGCCAGAGTTCATTTCTAAAGTTTTCCCTGACATCAACACTTGCCAAAGCCTCCAGCTAGTCCGACACCCCCCTCCTGAGACTGTTTCTCCGTGGAGTATACCCGAACCACTGTCTAGCTCATCTTCTTGGGAAGTATCCGCTGGACCAGTCCCGGGGTAAGGGTGTTCTGCCCTAAATCCCCCCTCATCTCAGTTGGGACACATCGTTGTACACGATGTTGGTAAGCTACCTGCCTCATTACACAACTCGATTTCTCTTAGTCCACTTTCATGAATGCATATGATGTTTAATAATTTTTCAGAGCTTGTTTGCCCAAATTAATCTTGTTCTTTTTGTCGTTAATTTGTTACTCCAATAGTCGCTCTCTCTCAAGGTGTCGTTTGTGGATGAGTTGGATTTATTGTTGAATACGAACCTTTGAGTAAACTACTGCGTGTCAAAGCCCACGTCGAAATTTCACCACCTACTTTAATTTGAGCACAAAAATTATCATTTAAAAATCAATTATGGATTCTGGTATGCATCAGTTTGGTATCAGAGGTCGGTTCGTTTCACTCCTATTGTGAATTGAACGATCTTGTTTTAAATTTTTGTTTTCCAAAAAAAACAAAGAAAGTTTATTTTTTTAAAAAAAAGTCTTTCAAAAATTTTTATTTTGAACACTCTTTTTTTTTAAAAAAATTATTATTATTAAGTGTTTTTTTAAAAAAATGGAGAGTCGTATAGATCGAATAGACACTAGCATAGACGACCTAGCTAACCGAATGAGTGAGCTGATGAAGACGGTAGAAGCACTCACTGCCAACGTGAGAGACATGAATCACATAGTAAACAACTTGAGAACCTTCGTTAACAACTTAGAAGCAAATCGTCACCTGGGACTAAATCAGCCTCCTCGCCAAAATCCCAGGCAAGAGAAATAAAATCCTAGGCCCACAGATCCTGCACAGCCCGACCTTGGACTCCGTCGCCAACCTCGTTGGGACGATGAAGTTAAGCTTGATGTAGGTGATTTTGAGGGTCACGTAGAGCCCGAGAAATGGCTCGATTGGTGTGAGCGTGTGGAAAGGTTCATGGCATGAAAACAAATGCCAATGAATCGTCAGGTTGAATATGTTGTCCTTAGGCTGAAAGGACCCGCACTAGTTTGGTGGATTCAACTAGAGCACACTCGTTACACCTTAGGCCTAACACCTATTACCATGCGAGTAGAGTTTAAGTTGCAACTGCGGAAGCGATATGTCCCCCTCGGACTATCTGCAAACTCTTTATCGAAGGTTCCACAACCTTCGACGGGACAAGCTTTCCGTGGATGAGTACACCCACGAGTTTTTAGTGTTGCAGTCTAGATTAGACTTGCACGAGGAGGACGATATGACGGTGTCCTGTTACCTGAACGGGCTCCGCTATGCTATTAGAGATGAGCTAGAGTTGCACGACTTTAGAGATTTTGGTGAAGGGTCTAATCGAGCACGTATAGTGGAAGCCTCGCTTCAGAAGAGGACATCTGGGCATATGTCTACTGATAGGCCTTTCTCGAGCACTACCACCACTGCACCCACTTCTAAGAATACTGATCCTCTTCCTCTTGTCACCACTGGGACCCCAGCTCCTCCCACTGTCCTCACCCGAGATAAGGAGCCCATGGAATCCAAGCCCAACACTGGAGTATTTTGAGGCTTTAAGTGTATGGAGCCTGGGCACAACTCTTCTGAGTGCCCGCGATGCCACTTCGTCGCAATTACTGATTCATCTGATGGGCGTGAGCCAGAATATGGAGTCTTCCTTACTAACTCCAAATCTGATCCCAAGCCCGAGTCTGATAACGTTATTAAGGTCGAGGGAGAACAAGCCGAGCACTTAGTTTGTGTCCTTCGTTATAGCTTGATTTCCCTTAGTGAGACCACAAAGCGTGATTTTCAAAGACACAAGATTTTTCGTACTACTGCGCGCATTCAGGGACATTTTTGTTTCATCATCATTGACAGCGTTAGCATGGAAAATTTTGTTTCCCAACGTATGGTTGAGAAGCTAGGACTCGAGACACACCCCTTAGAGCGACCCTACCACCTATCTGGGGTTAATAGTCACATGACTATACCTGTTACTCACCGTTGTCTCATAGAGTTCTCTATCGGGGATGCGTATCAGGATTCTATTCTATGTGATGTCGCCCCCATCGATGTCTGTCATATATTGTTAGATAGAGCATGACAGTACGATAGACACGTTGTGCATGATGGTGTAAGGAACTCTCATTCCTTTGATCACCGTGGGCGCAAGATTGTTCTTCTTCCCCAAAAGAATAGTCTTGTTCCTAAGGCTCCTTGGAGGACCTCGTCACCATCTCTCTCACCTTCCTTTGTTACCACTACACCACTTCTATTTAGTGCCACTCTTTTGCCTGGGCCCCCGCTCCAGGAAGACACACTTGATTCTGGTGAGACATTCGACTTGAATGTTGCTCACACTTTTGGTGATCCCACTTTTGATCAACCTTATATAGATTTTGTCTTTGGTGATCACACTTTTGGCTCACCTCACTTTGTTACGATTATGCGTGAGATTGATTTCAAACTTTATAGGCTAAGTCGTCGTAAGAGAATTGATTCAGTCCCTAGACTTTTCTTTCCTGCTAGAGACACCCGTTTTAAAGGATTTTTGTGGTTGATTTTAAATGTAGAAATTGTGCTCGGTTTAAAATTTTTTGGTGCTAGTCAGATATCCGTGTGTGACGATATGACGATAGTTGATCTTGGTTTTGTGGACTTTCGTAGGTGTCTAGCACTAGTGTGTATGATGCAATCTGTTCTAATAAATCCACAAGTTGATCATGTCTCCTTTTGGCCTTGTCTCTTTTTTCTGTTTTATTGGCTCACTTTCTTTCACTTTATCGTACTCACCTCCTTCCAGCTCTGATTTTTATTAAGCAATTGCATGTCATGCATGAATTTTTGACTAACAGTTTTTGAGAAACTTTGGAAAAGTATAACTCCGCGGTTGATTTCATCGCCTGAAGTCATATTTTTCCAATGAAGATGAGTTTTTTATTTCTTTCAGGAAAGAGGGTTTGCCAAACGTTCTTGTTTTGCGATGATGGGTCCTCCCTGTGTTTGACTATCTATCACGGCGGGGCAGAGGCAGTGCATGATCCAGATCTTTGTTTGAAAGTTTCAGTGACAGGTTTCATCACAGTCTCGATGGGGTCGAGCTCCTTCAACCCCTGGAGAATTGATGCATCCTGAATTGCATCATTGTTTATCTTTATTAAATAATTTGTAGCACAATATTGTTACGCTAGTTGTCCTTTATTTCCTATGTATTGTTGTGTTTGGAAGCTATTGCGGCTTATTGGTGTGATCGGCCAATAGGATCATAAATAAATTGATCCGTCAAATTAGGACTAGGATTAATTTGGGCAAGCGAGAAAGAAAGTTATATAGATGTATTAAAGTTCAATGTCAACATACTACTTGTTCTTTCTAATGTATTAATAATATATAACTATATTTTTAACTTGTTTGAATCTGCAATATTATTTATTTATATGATAAAATTATAGCGAGGAACGGTGTCCTGCAAAAAATTTGTAAAACTATTCTTACTCTCTCTAAAAGGATGGGATGGGATGGATGGTTAAAAGGGGAAGAATTAAAATATGACACCAAAATGCGCTCTTACCTTTTAGATAGATGTAGATAAAAATAATCAACAAATCTTGAAATGAGCGTCTTTTGAAGTAAAAGAATAGCATGTTGATTGATCTTCAAGATTTGAAATAAAAGGAAAAAAGGCTTTATATACATATATAGACATATGCATATATGTATATCCACTCGACTTGAAATGAATCAAATTCCTACCCAATCAATGCTCACCCACTGATTGATTATGAGAGCACTATGATCGTAGAGTAATATACACCCGTAAACCCTCTCCACATTACTTATCAATTCAGAACAAATATTCATTTCTAATGGAATCGGTTCTATAATATAGCATCAATAAATTTGTTCGTACGTGTTCTTACAATTCTACAAGGGATCCAAATATGTTTGCAATGGTAATGACCAATGCCTTGAATCCCGGTCATTCCTTGCAGTAGCTTTCAAAGTTATTCTCATTAGTTGACGACATTTTCACCAATGTTTCCTTTTACATTTTTACTACATAGTAGCAAAGTGATACATTTCAAATTCGAGAATATACTTTTTCTGTTTTGAATACTTATTATTTCTAATTGTTGTTGTAGGTGCTGTTTATGGAACTTATGAGGCTATTAGATATAAGGTAACTTCAATATGCCATTGGTGTATTATTTCCTTCTTTATTTTATATTTTTGTTTATTCCGTGGTATCAAGACGTGAATCCTCTGCAATTAACATGGTAATTTGGCCTTTGCAATTACATTATTGCAACCATCCATTCTACTTTAGGTGGGTGTAATTAAATCCATCAATATTGAAGTCATTTTGGAGTAAAGGTGGATTAAATATGGGTGTAATGGAGATGATCAGTATTTTCGTAGTCATGTTTTACCATTTGATCAACTTTTTATAATTAGGTTTACTTTGAGTGTGCATTTTATTTCCTTTATTGTCAATAAACCCACCAAGTTTATTTAAATTTGGTGTCTGTTATTGTCACATCAGAGTCTACTTACAAATACTTGGTTTTTTATAATTTGTTATAATATTATCAAGGAATCCATGGAATTTTGAGTGCTACATCCCCAAGTTTATCATTTAAACAACATATTATTTAAGGAAGGGAGTTGTGAGCTCCTAGTAGGGAAAATGTTTGTGCAACCTAATATTACTATATTACCATTAATTTATACTATTTAATTAGGGTGCAACTCGGGTCGGCTTTGATCGATTCCACCAAATATCAAGAACCGATGCATATATGTTTAGTTTCACTTTATTAGAACCAGAATCGATGCATATATGTTTAGTTTCACTTTATTAGAACCAGAATCGATCCATATATTTGAAATCTAGAACCATACCCAAACCAAATAGTTCGGTTACTATAACTCATAATGCTTATTAAATTTATAACTGTTAGAAAAGCCTACTTTAAGGCCCATCTAGGGGCCCATTCTTCCCTCTTCTCTCTCTCTTTCTCTCCCTATTTGTATTAGTCCCACATCTTAGATTGGGATTTCTCTCTTTCTTCTTCCTCTATATAAATGTATTCATACTTGTAATTATTGATTGAAGAAGTATATACAAGGTTTGGAGCTTTCTCTACATGGTATCAGAGCCAGCGGTCTGTCACCTGCGGTTTCCCCTTTTCTAACCGCCCAGCCCCCCCCCCCCCCCCTCCTGGTCCGCAGTTTTCTCTGCGGCCTCCTTCTCCTACCCGCGTCTATCCGCAGCCTTGTCTCCTGCTGCCTGGACACCTATCCGCTCCGGTCTCCTGTCCGCGCGGGCTCTGCGGTTTGCAACTCTGCCTCCGCTTCTCCTCTCCCTCTCTGTGGTTCCACCCTTTTCAGGCTTCTTATAGCCACCTTCTCTCTGCTTCGTGGGGCCCTCTTCTCTTCTGTCCGCTGCGGGCTCTTCTCTATCTGCTTGCCTCTGCGGCCTGCCCCCTCTCAGTCAGCTTTCCTCTCTATCCGCTTGCCTCTGCGGCCTGCCCCCTCTCAGTCCGCTTCTTTTCTGCTTCCTTGTGTTGCTCTTCTCCCGTGGATCCACCTTCCCCTCCCTGCCTTTTATAGCCTTTCCTCCTTCCTAATCCGTGGGGCCACCCTCTTGTCTGTCCGCTGCGGACTCGCCAGCGGCCTGTCGTCAGTCCGCCGTTTTGCTCTCCGCTTCGGTCTGTTCGCGGTCTGCCTTGCTTGCGGACTGTTCCTGTTCGCTGCGGTCTTGTTCCCGCTCGCCTGCTTCTGCTTTCCCTAATCCGCTTGTCTCTATACTCGCGGATTTCTTTTCTGTTCGTCACTGGGATCTGCCTGACCGTGCGGGTTGACTCTTTCTCACCCGCATCTTGGTCGCGGTCTCCTGCTCCTCTCCTCTCTGTCCGCGCGACTTGCCTCTGTTCGCCGCTGTGATCTGCCTGACCGTGCGGGTTGTCTCTGTCTCACCCGCATCTTGGTCGCGATCTCTCTCCTCTAGCCGCTCGGCTTCCTCCCGCGGTCTTTGCTCTTATCCGCCGGCCTCTCCTTCTCTTCGTGCGGTCTGCTCCTGTCCGCTGCGGACTGATTCCTGTGTTGTGACCGCTGCTGTCCACCTAGACCGTGCGTACTCTCTGTTTCCGCATTTTGGTCGCGATCTGCCTCCTCGCTGGTGTGACTGCGCGGTCTGTCCCTCTCGCTGCGGCCTTCTGTGTTTGACCTTGGTACGGTCTGCTTCTATCCGCCCGGTCTCATTCCTTATTCGCCAGAGGTGTGCTCCTGCTGCGGTTTTCTCCTAACCGCATCGCCTGCCGTTTCTTGTCGCTGCATGCTGCGGTCTTCCTGTCTGCTGCGGTCGTCTCCTTGCAAAATGATCGGCTGTCCTCTGAGTTCTGTGGTATCTGTTTCCGATGGTGGTACCTCCTGCCTTGCTCACAGCTCATCATGGATTTTGGATTCCGGGGCCTCTCACCACATTACATCACGGAAACCACCAAAATATTTGCCCTCTGTGCATCCCCAGTTCATTACTGTTGCTAGTGGGGACACACTTCCCGTCTCTGGTGCTACAGATATCCACCTCACTCCCTCCATTACTCTTCGCTCTGCCCTTCATGTTCCGGGCTCTCCGTTCAACCTTCTCTCTATTGGCCGCCTCACTGCTGACCTCAATTGTGCTGTTATATTTTCTTCTAACTCATGTGTTGTGCAGGATCGCAAGACACAAACCATCATTGGAAAAGGGCATCTGTCGAATGGTCTCTATATCCTTAACATGTATCCTCCAACGGTGTTGTCGTCTCTTAGCTCTGTTGACTGGCACCGTCGTCTGGGTCATGCTCCTCTCAACATTCTCAAAAAATCTCTCCCCGACGTGTCCTTCCACGAGTTCACGTGTGAGTCTTGTATCTATGAGAAACATCATCGCTCTACGTTCCCACCACATCCTTCTCGGCGTCCTGCTCCCTTTGATCTTGTTCACTCCGATATTTGGGGCCCTTACAAAATTACCAGTGTCTTTGGATACCGCTACTTTGTCACATTTGTCGATGACTACTCTCGGGTGACCTGACTGTACCTCCTTCGTGACCTCTCTGAATTACCCGGTGTATTCCGGACCTTCTTTATTGAAACTCACAACCAGTTCTCCACAACCATTAAAACCCTCCGCACCGATAATGCCCGCGAATACACCAGTCATACCTTCTCTCACCTCTGTGCGGAGTTTGAGGTCATCCATCAGACCTCCTGTGTCTATACCCCCCAACAAAATGACGTTGCTGAACGCAAGAATCGACACCTGCTCGAGGTCACCCGCTCCCTTATGCTTCAGATGAATGTTCCAAAACAATATTGGAATTTTGCGGTTTCCACCGCGTGCACTCTTATTAACCGCCTACCCTCCTCTATCATCAATTTTGCGGTTCCCTACAATCTCCTTTTTCCCTCCCACCCTACCTTCTCCATCACCCCACGCGTGTTTGGTTGTGTGTGTTTTGTTCATCATCTTGGTCCGTCCACTGACAAGCTTGCTCCCCGTGCCACTAAATATATGTTTGTAGGCTATTCTCGCACTCAGAAGGGCTACCTTTGTTTTTCTCCCATGGACCGCAAGGTGGTCACTTCTGCTGATGTCACCTTCCTCGAACATCAGCCATACTACTCTCCATCTACTGACCCTCCTCTTCCGCCACCTCTCCCGCGACCTGTTATCCCCGTCTCTTCCACCATCCCACCTCTACCTTCCCCACCCAACCCTCCTAAACCACCTACACCACCAGTTATTCGTGTGTACACTCGACGTCCTCCCTCGTCTACTACCATACGAGAGCTGCCCCGCTCTAATGATGCTTTGCAACCTGCGGATCCGACAACTGCTTCCACTGCCCACTCGATGGCCAACTTTGTCTCTCTTCACCGCCTCTCTCTGGAACTCAGTCAGAGTGCTCTCTCTTTATCCTCTACCTCCACTCCTACTTCTGTACAGGAGGCTCTTCACCACCCCGGCTGGCGGGCGGCCATGGAAGATGAAATGCAGGCTCTCTGGGCCAACCACATTTGGGATCTAGTTCCTCTTCCTGCAGGTCAATCCTGTGTTAGTTGCAAGTGGCTCTTTGTTATTAAACATGCGGCAGATGGCACCGTTGAGCGTCTCAAGGCCCGCCTTGTGGCCCGGGGTTTTACTCAGCAACAGGGCCTTGATTATGAGGAAACGTTCTCCCCGGTGGCCAAAATGAACACTGTTCGAGTTCTTCTATCCTTGGCTGTTCACCGTCATTGGCCTCTTTATCAGCTGGATGTTAAGAACGGCTTCCTCAATGGTGATCTTCAGGAGACTGTTTATATGCATCAACCTCCCGGGTTTGAGACCACGGGGGAGTCTCGGGTTTGTCATCTTCGGAAATCCATTTATGGTCTCAAACAATCCCCGCGCGCTTGGTTTGACAAATTCAGCACGGTAGTCCGCAATATTGGCTTCACTAGGAGCTCGGCTGACTTCTCTCTCTTCACTTGACATCGGCCAACTAGAACAGTGATTCTACTTGTCTATGTTGACAATATCCTCATTACTGGCGACGATACTACCGGGATACAACATACCAAGCAACAATTGAACTCCGCCTTTCAGACCAAAGATCTTGGTAACCTACGGTATTTTCTCGGGCTTGAGGTTGCACGACGGCCTGATGGTCTTGTATTATCCCAAAGGAAGTATTGTATGGATCTTCTTCATGATGCTGGCTATTCAGGATGCAAACATACGGATACTCCAATGGACGCGAATCACAGGCTATCGGCCCATAGCTCTGACTCCGATGAGCTGCTTACGAATCCGGAATACTACAAACGCATGCATAAATCTAAGCCTTGAGTTTTGTTGGAAAAGCCCACTTAACATTAGGCCCATTTGTATAGCATTTATTACTTCTCTCTCCTCTCTTTAGTCCCACATTGTGTATAGGACTTTTCTCTCTCTCTCTCTCAGCTATATATATGTACTCATTCTTTGTATTTGTATCAAGTGGACATATATACAAGGTTGGCTTTCTCCATTTCTACATGGTATCAGAGCCAGGTTCCTGACTCCTGCGGACTCCCCTTCTCTGTCCGCCCTTCGACCTGCGGCCTCCCTTATCCAGTCCGCAGCCTCTCCGTGGAACCACCTCTCCTCTGCGGCCTGTGACAGTGTCCGCTTCACTCCTACGGCCTCCCTTGTCCAGTCCGCAGACTCTTCTCCCGTGGAACCACCTCTCCTCTCGTCTTCTCCTTCCTCCTCTGGCCCCCTATTTATAGCCATCCTGTGGGGTCCACTGCTTCCCTTACTCGCTGCGGCCTCCTCTTGTCCGGCGCGACCTCGGCGACCTCAACCTCTTGGTTTCCTTCGTCCGCCGGAAGCTCAGCTTCATCCTCTGTCCGCAGTCCGCCTGCTTGCGGCTGCTCCCCTTCCTCTTCCGGCAGATTCTTTTTTTGTCCGCCGCGGGTTAGCCCCTCAGCGATCTTTCAGTCTTGCGGACTGGTCCAGCCCGCCGCGACAGCTCTCTTGCTTCCCGACCTGTCCTCTCTTCTCAGCTCGCTCCTGTCCGCAGCGGTCTGATCCAGACCGCCGCGACCTGACCCAGCCCGCAACCTCTTCCAGCTCGCCGCGACCTCATCCAGGTCGCCGCGTCCTCACCCAGTCCGCTGCCTGTTTGCTTCCACCAGCTGCTGCCTCCAGCCCGCTGCGGTCTCCTCCAGCACGCTGCGGCCTCCAGCCCGCCGCGTCTCCTCCAGCTCGCTGCGGCCTCCAGCCCGCTGCGGTCTCCGTCAACTCGCTGCGGTCTCCTCCAGCTCGCTGCGGCCTCCATGTCTACTTCTGCAGACTCCGTCGGTACGGCAGTTCCTCCTGAACGCCCGGCCTCTATACAGGAAGTCCGCGACGAGCTCCGGATCACTACAATCTCGCTCACTGGCAAGAACAACTTTGTGGAATGGGCACACTCAGTTCGCCGTGTCCTTCAGTCAAAGGGATTCCTTCATCATCTGACCCAGACCGTTATTGGTGTCCCTACTGAGGAGTGGTTACGCAATGATGGGCGTGTCAAGACTTGGCTCCTCAACTCTCTTGATGGCGAATCTTATCGCCTGGCCATGTATCATGAGACGGCCAAAGGCATGTGGGACGAGCTACACACCCTCTACTCTGGCAAAGATAGTCTCCACCATCTATATGATATCATCACCGCTCTCCAGGCCCTTGACAGCAGTGGCGCAACCGACTTGACGTCCTTTGTTGCTCAAGCCCGGTCTCTGGTTGAGGCTTGGATCCACCATCAGCCTCCCACTCTAGATCTCGCTGCTCAACGTACCCAGAAGGAAGCTGTGGGTATCGCCATGATGATGGCCCGGGTACCCCCTCATCTTCACAGTGTCCGGGCTCACATCCTCTCCTCTACTGTTACACCGTCCTTTTCCGACGTGTGCTCAATGCTTCTCAAAGTCTCCCCGCCTCCGGATGTTCCCAGACTTCCTTCTCCGGCCCTTGTTCAACAGGCACCAGCTCCCTTATTGCCTCTTCCCCCCTCTGCCCGTGGTGGCCGCTCTGACTCTCGCGGCCGGGGTCGCGGTGGCCGGTTTAGGCCTAAATGCTCGTTCTGTGGTAAAGATGGTCATCTTGAGGCCACTTGCTTTCGCAAACATGGCCGACCTCCTCGTCCACATGCCTCTGCTGCTACTACCGACTCTGCCTCCTCTCGTACTGAGCTCGACGAGGTTCGTCTTCAGCTCCAACATCTTCATGGCTTGCTCAGCCGTCCGCCTGCCTCGGTTGCCTCTGCTGCCTCTATCTCCAATGAAGGTATCGCCTGCCTATCCTCTGGCACGCGCTGGATCCTTGATTCTGGTGTCACTCATCATATCACCTCTGTTAGGCCACCACAGTACTTGTCTTCACCTCACCCGAAGTACATTACTGTTGCTAATGGGGCGTCGGTTCCCGTCTCTGGATGTGCTGATATTTCTCTCACCTCCTCTCTCCTCCTGCGCTCGGCTCTACATGTTCCGGGCTCTCCTTTCAATTTACTCTCTGTCGGTCGCCTTACTACTGATTCTAATTACTCAGTGACATTTACTTCTTCTTCTTTTCTCATACAGGATCAGCAGACGCAGACTATCATTGGTAGAGGACGGCTGCAGAATGGGCTCTATCTTCTTGACGACTCTCCTACTGTCCTCGCATCTATCTCCTCTTCGGATTGGCATCGCCGTCTGGGACATGCTCCTCTTCCCGTCCTCCGGAAGGCTCTTCCTGATGTCACTCTCCCTGCTTTTCGTTGCGACACATGTATTTTGGGCAAACAGCCCCGTTCTTCTTTCCCCCCTCATTGTACTCGGAGCTCCGCTCCTTTTATTTTAGTACACTCCGATATATGGGGTCCGTACAAATTTACTAGTATTTCTGGCTATCGCTATTTTCTTACTTTTATTGATGATTACTCTCGCATGACATGGTTATATCTCCTTCGGGATCGCTCTGAACTTCCCCGCGTATTCCGGGCTTTCATACTCGAGACTCGCACTCAGTTCTCTGCGCCTATTCGCACTATTCGTACTGACAATGCGCGGGAGTACACCAGCCATACGTTTGTCACTCTCTGCTCTGAATTCGGCATTCTTCACCAAACCTCATGTCCGTACACTCCACAACAGAATGGTGTCGCCGAGCGCAAGAATCGTCACCTTCTTGATGTCGCTCGCTCGCTTATGCTTCAAATGCAGGTCCCCAAACCGTACTGGAACTACGCTCTCTCCACGGCTTGCTTCCTCATCAACCGCCTCCCGTCTTCCGTCCTCCAGTATGCTACTCCCTTCAGCCTTCTCTTTCCCACCACTCCGCCTTTTCCCCTTCCGCCACGGGTGTTTGGGTGTACCTGCTACGTTCACCACCTCGGTCCCTCCACGGACAAGTTGGACCCTCGTGCCACCAAGCAGATCTTTGTCGGGTACTCGCGCACTCAGAAAGGCTATGTATGTTATTCGCCTACTACCCGCAAGGTTACTGTCTCGCCTGACGTAACTTTCCGTGAAGATCTTCCATTCTTCCCTGCTCCGGATATCGCTCTGCATCCCGCTCCCGTCGTCCGTCCTGTCATTCCTGCTCCTCACTCCTCAGCCTCTCTCCCTTCCCCACCTCCGGTCCGTCCACCACCCCCGGTTATCCGGGTCTATTCTCGTCGCTCTCCTCATCCTGTGGCTCCTCTGCAGTCGGCTTCGCCCTCTGGTGCTCTGCTCCCTGCTGCTCCGGCTCCCGTCTCCACCGCTCATCCGATGGCGAACTACGTCTCGCTCCATCGCCTCTCCCCCTCTCTTCTCCACTTTGCCACCTCCTTATCTTTTGTTTCAGTCCCTAACTCTTTGCAGGAGGCGCTTCACCATCCTGGCTGGCGGGCTGCCATGGACGAAGAAATGACGGCCCTTTGGGCCAACCAGACCTGGGTCTTGGTTCCCTTACCTCCCGGTCAGCACCCTGTTGGATGTAAATGGGCCTTCGTCATCAAGCATGCTCCGGATGGCACTATTGCCCGACTGAAGGCCCGTCTTGTGGCCCGTGGCTTCACACAACAGGAGGGTCTCGACTATGAGGACACCTTCTCTCCGGTGGCTAAGCTTAACACTGTCCGCGTTCTTCTCTCCGTCGCGGTGCACCGCCGCTGGCCCCTTCATCAGCTTGATATCAAGAACGCCTTTTTGAATGGCGACCTTCAGGAAACTGTCTACATGCGCCAACCGCCCGGGTTTGAGACCACGGGGGAGTCTCGGGTCTGTCTTCTCAAAAAGTCAATTTATGGTCTCAAACAGTCCCCACGGGCGTGGTTTGACAAGTTTAGCAAGGTGGTTCGGGACATGGGGTTCACTCGGAGCTCTGCAGATTTCTCCCTTTTTACCCGACACCGGGCCACTGGCACCATTCTTCTGTTGGTTTATGTTGACGACATCCTTCTCACTGGGGATGACTCAAAGGGGATTCAAGACGTCAAGCAACACATGAGCACTGTTTTTCAGACTAAAGATCTGGGGAACCTTCGCTACTTCCTTGGTCTCGAGATCGCCCGGCGGCCGGACGGGTTGGTACTCTCCCAACGAAAGTACTGTCTCGATCTTCTCAAAGATGCTGGTCAGTCTGGTTGCAAGCCAGCGTGTACCCCGATGGAGGCAAATCACAAATTATGCGCTCATGCTTCGGATGACGATTTGCTACTTCCGAACCCGGAATACTATCGACGCCTTGTGGGCAAGTTGATCTATCTAACAGTCACAAGACCAGATATATCATTTGCAGTTGGGGTTGTCAGTAGGTTCATGCATGCCCCCCGAGCGTCTCATCTCCAAGCGGTTGAACGGATTCTTCGATACCTTAAGGGAGCTCCAGGCCAAGGACTGGTTTACAAAACCTCCGACTCTGCTCCCGCACTGGTTGCCTATTCTGATGCCGACTATGCGGGTTCCCTGGACGATCGACGGTCAACTAGTGGGTTCTGTACGTATTTTGGTGGACATCTTATTACTTGGAAGAGTAAGAAACAAGCTGTGGTGGCCCGTTCCTCTGCAGAGGCTGAATACAGATCGATGGCCTCAGTTGTTTCAGAACTCACATGGCTTGAAAGTCTCCTTACTGACCTGGGAGTAAACCTCCCATCCTCTGCTGTTCTATTTTGTGATAGTCAAGCCGCCATACACATCGCAAAGAATCCGGTCTTTCATGAGCGCACAAAACATATCGAGGTTGACTGTCACTTTGTTCGTGAAAAGGTTCAATTGAAGAAACTTGAATTAAAGCATGTTCCAGGAACTGATCAAGTTGCCGACATCCTCACAAAGGCCTTATCAAGCACTCTGTTCTACCAATGTTTGTCCAAGCTGGGTGCATATGACCTATACGCTCCAGCTTGCGGGGGAGTGTTGGAAAAGCCCACTTAACATTAGGCCCATTTGTATAGCATTTATTACTTCTCTCTCCTCTCTTTAGTCCCACATTGTGTATAGGACTTTTCTCTCTCTCTCTCTCAGCTATATATATGTACTCATTCTTTGTATTTGTATCAAGTGGACATATATACAAGGTTGGCTTTCTCCATTTCTACAAGTTTCATACTCAACAAAACAACTTATTGTCATGGTCGGTTAATTCTTGTCGATCGTTCATTTTTAATCCACAACATGACTAAATGCTTTCTAGTACCAATTTAATGCAGCCCAAAAAGTCAAAATCAATATGACAAAGCAAACAATAAGTGTAAAGATTTTACAACCAAGATGGAAATTGCTGAGATAAGTACATTTGCTCACCTAAAATTTAGGATCATTCACCCAACTTGTGATAATACTCGGATACCGATAGACAAAACATCTTCCATTGGAAGTTCAAGTTAGAACAATGTGTAAGGGTGTTGGGAGGGGATGAATGGAGGATGAAGATGAAGTAATCTCTTGAACATTCAAGCAAAAGAAATACGGACAAGAGGAGCTCCGCACTGTTGTACTATACTAAGTGTTTTCTTCTCAAGCTAAAATTTGTCTGCCTCAACCGGCCTCTCATATATATATATATATGGGAATATGGGATACAAAATGAAGCCCTAGCAAATAAAATCCAACAGATCTGAATACCCTCATCACGGATTTCATTGGCTACTCTCCATCCATTATGGTCGCCCCCTTCCTGGAGCACACAGGTAACACTTTGGTCATTGTGCTTCCATTTGTGGAGATTGTGGGTTTTCTGCTTGTAACGAATGGGCTTTGATTTAGTAGAACAAAGATGATTGCATGATATTTTGTTTTGATTGATCTTAAATTGATGGTTTTTTATCTACATCTTTGCAAGCTAAGTTATATCGGAGCGGATAGATTCAAAAATATTTAATACATTACAACAAGAAATGGGGATATCAATGATGCTATTAGAGATTACAATTAAAATTGCAGGTGTAAAATTGCAGTTAGATCGACTATGCTTCATGTGTTTGAGCGTTTGGAAATGCTAATAGCCAAGTTGAATATGATTGCAATAAGATTGTTTAGATATGTGTTCTAAACCAAGAAGCAATAGAATGAAAAATTCTTATTATTAAGAGATGCTGGGAGCGAGTCCTGTTATGGTAGTAAAAAATATAATTTTGGTAGTTTAGACATTTTTCAACGGAGGGCACTCAGGGCAGTATGTACCTTAATTTGTTGGTTTTATAAAAGGTATTTTTGAACTACAAAATTGTGATACCACAGTCAAGTTTTGATTTTTAATATATAGTATGAATGATTGGTGTATTTATAACCAACTCCAAAGAGTTGGAATGATGCCAAGGATGAATGATGATCACCATGGGTCCACAACACACTGAATCCAATGCTTATCAGAACTATCCAAGGGAGAAGAAATAAGAGAGTTCAAATATTTGCAGCATCTTTTCAACTGGGGGTTCCATGTTTTGTTGACAATTTTTTATTTTAAAATGGAGTGTCCCCATTAGCTGTCTAGTAACATTCCAAATAATGTTGCCATGAAAGTGTATCAAATTGCTAGGAATCCTCATTATTGTTAGGGTCGTTTATCAGGACATGCCCTCTAAGTTTGCAGGATTACATGTTGCACCCCTCTATCTTTTTAAAACACAAAAACCTCCCCTTTAGGTTTACATTTCATAACATGCATGCACACCAAAAAAACCCTGAAGGAAAGAGCCAAGAGGTAAAATGTTACTTACAAGTGAGGTTTATGTAATTTCAAAAGATAGAGGGGTGCAACTTGTAATTATGCCAACTCCCTGGGAGGGTTGGGTAAATAATAATTATTGTTTTTGCTTCCTGAATAATTCCACCTATCCTTCATTAGCTTGCGGAATTGGTTGTTCTGGATCTTAGTCTTTTCAGTAGCGTTGACATTTAGGCTTTGACTTAGGCTCTCTTTTGATGGGCGGTGGGACGTTGGTACGGGAGCAGTCGCTGCCGCAAGGCGGGAAAACAAACGTCTCTTCCCTGCGCGTTGCGGCGTTTGCTCCCGCCCTCTCTCCACGGAACGGAGAAGAAGCTCCCTTTCCAGCCGCAGCCCTCCCCCTCCGGTCCCGAACTCCGGCATCGTTTGCTGGGTTCCCAGCCGCCGCCGCCCTACCAAATGTGGCTTCATAAACAAGAGTGTGGTTTTATAATACAGATAGCATAATACACAGGTAATTCCCATGTACTTCTCACCAGTGTTACAATTTTTGTTTTCCTTAAAATTCCAAGTCGCAAGTGTTATTCCGGCAACATTTGTTCCAGGATGCCTGCCATAAATTTTTTTGCTTTTCGCCTAAAAATACATCTTTCTTTCCCCATTTACTCTGTTCCTCGCAGCTAAGCTACTTGGCATCGATGTTAGCAGGTTCCTTCCCCAACCTCCTTCCCGCTTATCATCTTCTTCAGCCACCCTATCTTTCTCTCCAACCTCAGCATTTTCCCCCTCAACCTCAGTTAGCATGGGAGGTATCACTAATATATATGTTGCGGTCTAACTCGACATCTCGGTCGTATCGGAATAACCGGACCGCCTTAGCTTTTGGAACGGTCGAGCGCGCACACAGTCAATGAAGTCGATCAATCGTACACGCGAGATTTTAACGTGAAAATATCCCTCAATCGGGAAAAAAACCACGTGACCGGGTCTGCGCCGGTCAAAGTGCACTATTTGCTTGCGGTTACAATCTGTTTGCTGAATCGAGGGCGACAGACTGCTCCCCGTTACAATTTGGAGGTGAGAGAACACTTTGTAATCGGCGGACGACGAGTCATCATGCTCGGTATTTTCTACAAATTACACTTGGCGGTGATGAGCGTCTCTGTGTGTTGCGATGACGCTGAGCGCAAGAGTGGAGCACTTGGAATTGCGCTGGTAGGGACTTACATGAAGTTATGAAATAGGCTTCGTCGGACGACTCGAAGATGTCTTGAAGGCGGCTTGAATGTGGCTCGAGGATGGCTTGAACGTGGCTTTACGACGGCTGAATGCTGCTCGTAGGAGGAATCCGGCAGAGCTCTGGCCTAAGGAAGGAGAAGAATCGGAGGAAAAAGGTGAGAAATGAGGAACCCTGTGGCTCCTTCTATAGCCTCCAAGAGGTGATTATGGTGGTTATGCGGCTATCCGCACACCATAACCCCCCAAATTAATATTTTTCCTATAGTTTAAGGGTGCGTATTATGAACATCGATTTCGCTACCCGTAGACCAATGAATTTAATAATAAAATTCCCCCGCTAACCTCGCGGTTAGTGGGTGGTTACACGCGAATCGGACGATGATGATCGATCCGAGATGATCGGACGGCGGGGAAGTGCTCCTTTGGGTGGTCGATGAACTCACCGGCGAACTCACTGGCAATCTTGCCGGGGAGGAGGGAGGCCGCCGCCGACGGTCGGGAGAGCGGGCGGTGGAAATGGGGAGCGGCTGGCGGTCGGTTGGGGGTGACCGGCTTGGCTGTACGCTAGCGGCCGAAGAGGGGCTGCCGGCTCGGCCGCCACCTTTGGTGCGTGCCGGCGGCCGGAAAGGGGTAGCCGGCGGCGGCAAGAGGGGGCGGCCGGCGTGCGAAGATGACGCCGGTGCGTGGCGATGTCCTTGGTTGTTCGGATGTCATGCGTAGTTGGATCGGCGCGCGGCCGGATCGGACGTGACGATCGCATGCGCGGTCAAATCTATGATTCCACTAATTTAGTGGAGATCATGGGGGGGGGGGGGGGGGGGGGTGGTTATGTGCACACTACCTCTTCATAAAAAGGGGTTCATCCTCATCATCATATATATTGATAAATCACAGGGGAGTTGCGTTCATTTTCATAAGTTATTGGGGGCATACAATTATACAAATTTGATACTTTCATCTAAACATTGCTTTCTGAAAAAAAATCATGAATTTTATAGGTTCCAGGATTATTGAAGATCAGGCATATCGGCCAGACAACTCTGGGGAGCGCAGCAGTTTTTGGGCTCTTCTTAGGGGCTGGCAGCTTGATACATTGTGGAAAATCATATTAATTTAATAATTACTTGTTGCAATTTTGGCTTTCGAGTGTGAAGGAAACAAAATCGAATTAGGAAATCTTCACATTGGTGCTAAATTTGATCTCTGTAGAATTAATAAAAGAATTGTTGAGATTTTTTGTATCATCATTTATTTGAATCTTGTCGAAAAGGTACATGTTTTGTTCTCGGTATTTGAGAAATTTAGGATCTGTTTGGTATAGTGGTGGCAGTTGTGAACGCAATGGCATGGCTTGAGCCAAGCAAGTCCATTCATTTTTATGTTCAAAATTAGTTTTTTTTTGTGGCAGTTATAACTGTTGTAATCATGTCACCGTGTCTGTTTTTTTTGTCCAAATTCAGTGGAGCAAAGGGAGCTCCATCCATTTTTATGTCCAAAATTGATTTTTTTCCTGCAAGTCATAATTGTTGTAATCATGTCAAATATATTTCATGACAGTAATTTTGTCCAAAGTCAGCTGAACAAAAAAAAAATGTGTTAAAACCAATGACTGTTTGTAATCACTGCATTTATTATCGCCACCGTTGTGTTTGCAAACAGACCACTACAGTAATATATAAAAGCTGCTAGTAGCATATGTAACTATGTTTTATTTGAATCATATTAAGGCTTCGGCGTGACATTTTGACTCGGATGAGTTCGGACAAAAATGTCATGGTCTTGAACAAGTATTACTAGCCTTTAATTTAACAATCAAATCAAAAATTAAGGCTATTTAAAGTCAGTTTTCATGTGCAGTCAACTTTAGAGCACGAAATCATTCTATGATGGAAGTAATTTGTGCGCATGGATGGAGGGCTACGTGACCTTCTCAAGAAGGAAATATTGGCCTAGATTCGATAAACCGAGTGCAGTTCGGTGTGCTTTTCAAGATTCAAAAACCGCATCAAACTGAGCTCGGTTTGCAAAAGTTCAAAACTGTACTGATACTATGCGGTGCAATTTAAAAATCAATGCATTTTGTATGGTGCGGACGGCTTTTATGTTTGCGTTTTTTTTACGATTTGCGATTATTTATGCTCGCCCCTACATAAATTCACCCCGACTTAAGTTTTTTTTGCAGGGGGTGCACTTTATTCGCGTAAGCATGCACTTTTTTTCACAGGTGTGCACTTTTATCGTCTAGGCGCGATTATTTTGCCCAAGCGTGCAATTTTTACGATAAAATGCAGTGATTCAACGGTCCACGTGGGTCACTGCACACATTTCAAAGTACATTGCAGTAATCCACGCCAACTGTTGGTTCAATGCACTTTCTCGTTCCGATATTTGCAACCACCAAATCAACATTTAGGCTATGTTTGGTAGGACTTATTTTCACCGGTCAAGCGGTTACGACCGCATGAATCGGGTCATAATTAAGGTCCGGTTCATGCGGTCGTAATCGCTTGACCGGTGAAATAAGTCCTCCCAAACGGAGCCTTAGGCTCCGTTTGGGAGGACTTATTTTTACCGGTCAAGCAGTCACGACCGCATGAATCTGGCCTTAATTAAGGTCCGGTTCATGCGGTCGTGACCGCTTGACCGGTGAAAATAAGTCCTCTCAAATTGGGCCTTAGTCTCATACAATATTTACTGTCTCATGCGTTCGTAAAGAAAATCAAAAATTCAAATTTTTATTGAGCTCTCGAATGTTCGCATCCTCTCAGAATGTGTGCCGGTGACTGGTTGGTGTATAACGCTGAAGGGAAAGTATATATTTTGAATGTTCAATTTTTGGTCATTATATAATACACATGCAAAGAAGACAATAAGCAAGAAGAACCCACTTAAACTCTGTTTGGGGGGAATTTATTTCCACCGGTCAAGCGGTTACCATCGCATGAACCGGACCTTAATTAAAGTCTGATTCATGCGGTCGTAACCACTTGACCGGTGAAAATAAATCCCCCTAAACAGAGCCTTAGACTCTGTTTGGGACAGCTCTGGCGGATTGAAAAGTTGTTGTCCGAATAGAGCTGTTTTAAAATAGATCTTTGCGGAGCAGTTTTGAAAAGTTGCAGAGTGTTTAAGTGTTCTGTGCAGAAGTGCGCTCGGAATCACCGGAGGTCGGACGTCGGGGGCTCAGAATCGCCGGAGGAAGGCCGTCCGGGGCTCGGAATCGCCGGAGGAAACCGCTCGGCCTCTAAGCATGTTCCAACTGAAGAAAGCATTAGATTTCCAAAACCTGTGAGAGAGAAAATTATTTTGCAGGAGCAGAAGCTGGGGGGGGGGGATTTCTGAAAAGCTGCAAAATAGCTCCAGATTTTTGAAAAGCTCTTCAGAAGGCGCTGTCCCAAACACATAAAACAGCTCTGGCGGCTGGAATAGAGATTTTCCAGCCGCCAGAGCTGCGCCAAACAGACTCTTAGGCTCCGTTTGGGGGGACTTATTTTCACCGGTCAAGCGGTCACGACCGCATGAACCGGGACTTAATTAAGTCCCGGTTCATGCGGTCGTGACCGCTTGACCGGTGAAAATAAGTCCCCCCAAACGGAGCCTTAGAGTCTTCAAGATCAGATAACAAACCTTCGCTTGAAAAGCAATAGCTAGCGAAATCTTCTTCTAGAGATGTTGCGTCCGCTAACTTTTTAACAGCTGAATTTTCAAAGCACATTTTCATCAAATAAAATTTATATAAACCCATGACAATAAATACACAATTTGCTTCCAGCAGAGATGAGGATCTGTACGTAATTGTCGAGCCTTGATATAGACCAAAAGCCCCAAAGTTCCAAAACTTCAAAGAAACTAATTGAAAGGAAAATGGCAACAACTACGTAGTTACCGAGCTTCCTTCTTGCCCGTGAAGGATTCGAGATCACAGGTCAGTAGTCCGTCTATCCCCATCATCAATCAATGAGTCTAGTGTATCCCCCTTGTCATCGGTGCGCTACAATAGACATTGTTCACGATGGTCTATGCATCTTCCAAGAACATACAGTTTTGCCTGAGGTAGAATAGGGCAACCACAACGGCAAAGACGGCAAAGTGGCGGGCCGATCTCTAGTGGAGGACTAGGGAGGCGGCTAATGGTAGGCAACAAAGTCGCTCGACGCAGGGAGAGCGAAAGGGTCTGAGGTGGAATCGTGAAAAAGGGAAGGAATCGTGGAAGTGAAAGGGGCTGCAAATTGATAAGGATCTATTCGGCACGCAGGAAATGACATTCTGGAATTGGCTTTGGGCAACAGTAAAGTCAATTCCACCGTTCGGCGGGTCGGAAATGGCACGAAATCGGTTTTTGGAGCAAAATCCGTCGGCTTTAACCCTAAGTTAAAATAGCGCCAGACCAATTCTTTGCCCCGGCCCCCGGTTTTGACGATTTTCCTCCAGCCCGTCTTCCCGTAGAGTGTCAGCGACCTAGCCGGCCTCCCAGTCGAAGGCGATTCTTCTCCCGATAGCAGCGGCGAACTCCTCCGATCACAGGTATACTTCCTCCTCTTTCTCCTCTTCTCTTCTTCTTCCTCCTCCTCCTCTTTCTCATCTTCTCTTCTTCTTCCTCTTCCTTTTCTTTCTCGTCTTCTGATTCACCTTCTTCATCCGAACTTTTTGATTCACCTTCTTCACCTCTATGTATGGATGCATCCATCCAAACTGGCCTCTTGTACAATTGAAGCTTAAGATGTGTGATACTTTTGCACTCATTTTGAGAGAGTTGGAGATTTCCTAAAGCAATGATTTTCCCGTGCCTCTCATTTTATTCAAATAATTCATACAATGTTTAGTGTTGAGTTGAGAATTGATACAATGTGGTAGAACAACCATCTAAGATTTTGCTTAGGTTTTAGACATCCGTAAAGATGTTATTTGCTTAGGTTTTAGAACAACCATCTAAGGTTTTGCTTAGGTTTTAGAACAACCATCTAATGTTATTTGAAGATGCCAGATGCTTGATTTGCTAGCATCTCTAAATAACCATTATAATGGGTCATAATTGGCTGATATTAGAAGTAATGACATCTTAAGAAAATTTATATTTAGATAACACTGGCATACTTACATACAATAAAACTATGTCAAACATAAAAAATTAAATGGTGGTGCAATAAAACTTCATAAACATGAGTGGATCTTACCATACTTCAAATCACCAGCAAAATGGATAATAAATGATGGTGCATTAAGCAATTGAAAATGAATTGCTTCAGCTGTACTCTGTAAAACCAATTGATAATGCAATAGTGATATGACATCAACAACAATCATTTTGATTTGTAGATATATTTGTGTTCTTCGTTGAATTGTAAGTCATTATTATTGATTGATTTTAACTTTGATTTGTAAATCTAGGTTTGTCATGGATCACGCTGAGGAACAAAAAAAACGTAAGATCGATACTATAATCAAGTCAGCAATTGATGCGGCTTATGACGCAGCTGTGGTGGTTATGGAATCCATTCCCAGAAATCCGGTTGACGTCCCGGTTGACATCGGAGATAAAGACATTCTACGTAACATAATTTTAAAACGTTTATATGATGGACATGAGGCTAATTGCTTTAGCCACCTACGCACGGGTAAACCACCCTTCAATGAGCTTTGTGGTATTCTCCGCGCAAAAGGATTTGTCTGCGACACACAGTTTGTATCAACTAAGGAATCAGTTGCGTTATTTCTACACGTTTTGGCACATAACACAAAGTTTCGAATTGCTGGTGGAACTTTTATCCGCTCGACTGATACAATTAGCAGACACTTCAACATCGTGTTGCATGCGATACTAAGACTCTCAAACGATTACATCAGATTGCCTGAAAACAGACAACAACACAGATCTAGATGGTTCACAGAGAGCATTGGTTCACTAGACGGTACACATATTGACGTAACTGTTCCTATTTAAGATCAAGGCAGATATCGAAATCGTAAACAAGCAATCACCGTGAATATGCTCGGTGTATGTGATAGTAACATGAAGTTCTTATATGTATTACCTGGTTGGGAGGACTCAACATCTGACTCTCGAGTATTACGAGATGTATTGGAGCGACAAGACCACTTTGAAGTGTCAACTGGTAATAAAATAGAATATTTTATTTCCAAACAAAAAATAATAAGTATAACTGTATAGTAATTACACATTTTTGTTGTATAGGAAAATACTATCTTGTTGATGTTGGATACACGAATGGTCAAGTATTTTTTGCCTCATATCGGTCAACACGTTATCAGTTGAAAGAATGGTCAAATCAGGATAATAAACCAACAGCATATAAGGAGTTATTTAACTTACGTCATGTTAAAGAAAGAAATGTCATTGAACGAATATTTGGGTTGTTGAAGAAACGATGAGTTATTCTACGCCAGCCATCGTTCTTCAGCATTAAAGTGCAGGTATGACCTCAAATATTCTACGCTTACGTGTTAAAGTTTTATTGGTCCATACAATATGTAATCAATTAATTTTTGACCAGGTTCAGATCATAAATGCGTGCTGCATATTACATAATTTTCTAGTGGAGAAGCGATTAGAAAGCGACGCTCAAATGTTGGATGAAGTTGACGCCGAGCTATTAGCACAAGACGTAGCAGAAGTGTTTTATGATTACGTAGACGTTGTGAGTCCAATCCAAACAACACATGAATGGACAAAATTTAGAGACACGCTCGTTATAAATATGTTCAATGAATATCAAAATATGCATTAATTTTGTTATGTATTATATCAGCTACTTAGAGTATTTGTTGGTGTTCGTGTGTTATTAAACTATGATTAGAACTGCTGGATTGAACTTTATGCTATTAATTTAAAGTATGCTCATATTTCATACATTTTTTATATTACTATTGTCATGCATTTTATCAGACATCATGGATCAGAGCTCAGGAAAGGTGGGGGATAGGACTGAGCGGTCCTACATGCACTGGACATCAGAGATAGACATTACCCTCTCCAATGTCATGTTGGAGCAACATAGTTTGAGGCATAAAACTCTTAATGGCTGGAAGAGTGTTGCTTTTACAGCAGCTATGACTGCCCTTAAGGATATTTGTGGCATCGAAACTAGCAAAGAGAAGGTAACAGCTCGGCTTAAAACTTGGAACAAGTACTACATAAAAGTCAGTGTAATGCTGAACACTAGCGGATTTGGATGAGATTGGCAACAGAACATGGTGCAGGTAGACAGTGAGGAAGTATGAGCTAACTACGTGAAGATATAATTTTTATTAAATTAATTTTTCTACGTTGATTTTATTAAAATGATACGTTAATTATAACTATTGCAGGCTCATCCATCTGTCAAGCATTATAAGGACAAGGTTATCGTCAACTGGTCTGATTTGGTTGTGCTCTGCGGAACTGATAGAGCAACCGGTAATCACGTCGCGACCGCAACTGAGATGACAAATGAGATTGATGTTGAGTCTATGACAGAGAAAACAACTAATATACAACAGACTAGAACATGTGGAGAAGGAAGCAGCGGAAGGAGGAGAAAACCCGCAGTAGGAGCTGATGTTGTAGCAGTAGCCACAGAGAAATTGGCCGACTCCGGGGAAAAGGCAGCAGGGAGCAAGTCTGCTAGCAATGTTGATGACATATATGTTGCACTAGCTCAGCTGACGGATTTACACCAGCGTGATTTTCTCAAGACGATGAATATACTGTCATGATAATGTCAAACGTGACATATTCATGCGGCAACCTGAAGACATGAAGGGCGTATGACTGCGAATGCAGTTTGATCGCTAGATTTGTGCCTATTTTAATCGATGACAGACATTTATCTATTTTTGTATTTTTAATTATGGACAATATTTGTGCGACAAAACGTAATTATAATTCTGAACTTTAATTATCAGTAATAGTTTACTTTGCTGGTTTAAATTTTAAAAATTCCAATTTCAAAAAGTCAATTTCATCGTGCAGCCGAACAGCTTTAACATATCAATTCCAATTTCATTCACTGAATTCTATCCTGCAGCCGAACGGCAGAATTGGTTTGCTGCACAAAACCAATTACTGCAGATATTGGTTTTCTGACCAAAGCCAATACCTCTGCGCTGAACGGACAGTAAGAGTTTTTTATGTTATTTGGTAGCAAATATCCCTTTAGGGTTTGCAAATATCTCTTTAGGGTTTGCAAATATAATGGCCCCAAAAAAATCTCTAACGCCACACAGCTCATACACATTCCTCTGGAGTAGTGGCTAGTGAAATACTTAACCTCAGTATGGAAATTTTCATCATAGCAGGAGAAATTCAGCAGCACAATAACAGGGCTAGCACACAACAGCAATATGGTTCACTGCCACATACACATGAACAATGGGTGCTCTACAGTAGGCCAGAGACCCACTCTTCTGCATCTCTCAGTTGTCCATCAAGCACATCCCTGCAGTCTGACAATCTTTGTATCCACTGAATGACCGTCGACGACTCGCCCATCCGAATTCGAACCAATTCTACAATTCAAATCGAGCAAGCTGCACGAGCATTCTGAACTTGTACCTGTGTTGAAACCAGAAAGCAAAATCCATATATTGTTAATCTGAGCCGGCCGTATGGCCTTTTTATGCGGGGATAAAACTTTTGATATAGTAGAGCATATATTCTTCTTCCCTATTCAGTTTATTATGATTGCTCAATAACACAGATCCATTCTGATCTCTAATTATACCTCATCACATCCACACCAGGACTTTTCTCTAATCATCAAATCACAGGTTCATTTGGCACAACGGTAGCAGTCATAAGCGTGGTGGTTATAAACCGTTGTTCATGAACGCCCGATCTTACCGAAGGAATTTCATCCATTTTATGTTCTAAAAGTTCATTTGGCACAACGGCAGAAGTCATGAAAACGGTGGTTATAAACCATCGTTCATGATAGTGGCATGAACGACAGTTGATATCATAGGTCTGCATGTAGCCATTGACAACCAATCGAGCCTTCTAGCGCTCGACCTGTCCCTTTGAGTTCTGCATCACAATAAGCACTCATTTGCACTCAACGACCATCTTGTCCTATGACAACTGTGTCAGTTCCCAAGTCTTGTTCTTCTCAAGGGCCTTCATCTTATCCTTCATCACTGCCTTCGATTTCGGATCGTCTTCGACAACCTGTCAATTATTAGGTACGATAATACTATCCAACGATGCAATGAATGATCCGTGAGAAGAGAAGATATGATCATAAGAGACAAAGGATGCAAAGTCCCAACTGTATCTATCAAAAAGTTTTCCCGCATTGCTACAAGTAGTCTTCTATAATGTGACAGTTGACGAAAGAGAAGTATGAGAAAGAATATCACTTGAGACTTGTGGTGATGTATGTGCTCCAAGAGTAAGGAGCGACGTAGCCAAGGGATTAGGAGTTAGACTGGGCACAGGCACTGGATCTGATACTGCTGACAGCTTCCTGCTTCTACTGTATGTAAACAGCTCCCCTTGAGTCGTAGGTCTAACATCTCGCCTCACCTCCTCAATCTCCTCCTCCTACTACTCAACACTCTCCTGCTCCTCCACATGTTCTCCCAGTCATACGCCCAGATCTGTCACCAACCTCTCCCTCTCTCGCCTCATATTTTCAATACCTGACGAGTCTACTGTGGGTATGGCTCCCTCCTGTCGATAGTACTGCTCTAGCTCTCTAAAGTGAACATTCATGCTCACAAAACATCTTTTTCCACTGAACTCCAGCACACATACCTCTTCTGAGTACGAGAGTAACTCGCGAAGATGCACTTGACTACCCTCGCATCAAACTTACCAACACCCGGTCTGTAATCCTTCACGGAGCACACACACTCATACCTTCAAAGGAAGGATCCTCCCATTATTCCCCTGCAACTGCTAACACTGAGACTTTCACCACAGAACCTGTGATGACATCATGTTGATCAACTGTGTCACTATCAACACCGCATATCCCCACAGACTCTGATGAACCTTTATGTTGAACATCATACTCCTTGTCATCTCTAAAAGGTGTATGTTCTTCATTTTCGTCACTCTATTCTATGTCGATGTATATGCACAGGTGGTCTGGTGCAATATCCCATGGGCTCATAAGTAATCCTCCATTGCTAAATTAGTGTATTCTGTCTCATCATCCGATCTTAGTATCTTAATCATCGTGATTTATTGTGTGACTTTGTGTCTGAACAAACTTATGAAAATCTTGGAAGCAGGTAAGTACCTCACTCTAATTTTTCATCAAATATAACCAAGTAACACGAGATGCATAATCAATAAAGATTACGAAGTACTTATAACCTTCAAAACACTTACAACACAAGGTCATCATACATCGGAATGAACTAAATCAAAAACAGAAGAGCTTCTTCAGCCCGTACTAACATACGAACTCCTAGTAAGCTTGTTTAAATCACAAGCATCACACACCAAACTTGTTTTATTTGTTTTCTCAAAAACATCAGGAAATAATCTAACTATAGTGCTAAAAGAAGGGTGCCCCAACCGTCTGTGATGGTTTATCAGCAAATCCTCTTCACTCATCTTTTATCCTCTCACTTCCATCTTGTCTACCACAAATACAAGAGCCGCATTCAATCCTTCCCGATCCAGATACCACAGCCCATCATGTCAAGTCTCAATCCCAAGTATCTGTCTCGTCCCTTTCTCCTGAAAAGTCATATTGAGAATATCAAAAGAAACAACACATCTCAGTTGAATGATCATGTAGCTAATGGATAAGAGAAAATTTGAAAAAAGGAGCATGCAAGACATTGAATTGTTTTACTGAACCTGAACAATTAACAATACTTTTACCAACCACTGGTTGGAACATACCGTCTGCCGTCTGGATGATATCTGCAGTAGCCAGGAGGAAAACTCGTATGCATTTTCTGTCACATGACGTGATGCACCTGAGTCGATGATCCAATCTGATGCTCTGAAGGAAGATATGAATGCAAGAGCGAGAGATCCATAAGTTGGGTGGGCATACATAGCGACCCCTCGACTCCATCCCTGCTCCCCTCGCCCGTATGCTTCCACTTGATGTCCTCCATCATGCTAATAGGGTCTGCTCCTCTGTATAGATAATGCTGACTTCCTCAGCATTGTTAGTCATGCCCAAATTGGCTCGATAGCCTCCTTGGCCACCACGAGCTCGACCCCGTCCATGACCACGTCCTCGTCTACCACTCAAATCTTTCTTCTTGAGCGGCTTAGAGCAGGCTTGCCTCAGATGGCCCACCTCACCACATTCGTAGCACTGTCAGGTTTCTTCCCTCTGTCCTGTAACACCAGGAGCAGCAACCGCTAGTGCTGACTTCATAATAATGGACCCTCTTGTCCCTACATGAAGTTTGAGACGTGTCTCCTCTTAAATCATAGCAGAGATGGCTTCGGTAAGTATAGGGATAGTTGTACGAAAAAGAAGTAGGGCTCTTCGCTGATCAAACATGTTATCTAATCTCTTCAGGAACTTCATCGTCATCTCCTCCTCGATGATCTTTGGAGGCCCGACATTGTGAGTCGCTGCAACGCATCCCGCCAGAGGCCTGATCGTAACCCACCCATAGACGCTCCAACTTGGAGGCGTACTCATGCACTGTTTTCTCTCCCTGAGCAGTGTCATTAATTTCTCTCTTCACTTGGAAGACCCGCAGAGTATTCCCTACGTCGTCATATGTATTCTTCAGCTTGTCCCAAACCTCCATGACTGTCTTGAGGCTATCAACCGTGGTAGCAATCGATGAGACAACCGAGTTGAGAAGCACATAAACACTGTCATATGGGTCAACTCCCACTCATCTCCAGCCGAGTTCTTTGGTTTCTTCAACGACCCTGTCAGGAAGCCCCCAACCTGTTTCGCTGCAAGGATTTTCTTCACGCGGTGTGACCAACTCAGGTAGGTCGTCGGTCCATCAAGCTTCAAGCCAATCGATGGAAGTTCCAACTTGGTCGACCGTTGCGATGAACCCAAACCCTCAACAGTGTGGCCAGCCCATCCGGGCCCAACATCTTGAAGACATCCTCCATCGTACTTTCCTTCGGCGTCATAGATCAACATGCTCACCGATCACCACATCTCAGACGGTATCAAGCAATACCTCCTTCTGCCTTAGATCCGATCACCGCATCCTGAGATCCGCTAGGGTGCGGACATGCGGTCCGGAGGTACTGAAGACCTGCTGCAGTGTGGTGAAGACCCGCTAGGGAACGATCGTGTGGTGTGCAGCACTGAAGGCCCGCTACGTGTGGTCGTGCGGCGCTGAAGACTGCTAGATGAGGCCAGAGAAGGCGGCAGCCGCTCTATGCGCCTAGACCCGACATCATTCCTGGCGTCGCTAGATGTCGTCGTTCCTCGCGTGCATACGAAAAGCACCAAAGGCGGCAGCCGCTCTATGCGGCTAGACGTGACGTTGTTCCTATCGTCGCTAGATGCGGTCGTTCCTCACGTGCAGATGGAAAGCGCAGCCACTCGGTTTTTTCCCCCTGCGCCTCTGTTACCAAGTTGCGAATGAAATCTTATATTATTAGGGCAAAAAGACTTGGATATTTAAATCCTGCACCAACGCTTAATATTACAACAGTCTATCTTTATCTCTATTAGTGAAACTGATTGTATCATCAGCAAATGAAAAAGAGTATACAACAAAAGAAAGTAGCTAATTTTCACATAAACATTCAGAAGCAAGAAGGGAAATGAAAATTGATCACCCTGTCTATTGTTAAAAACTAATTTGCATGTACTTCGAGAACAGAACAAAGAGTCCTCTAGATTGAGGTCGTTTGTTCCTAAATTTAGAGTATCCTCATAGATAACATCATGAGGATAGGTTTATTGCCATTGCTAATAACTTCAACAAACATTCAAATCCGGGTAAGTTTATTAAGTTACAGAAGCCATCCTCATAGATAACATAAACAAAATTTTATCAAAATCTTTTACAAGTCTAACCTTCAAACCAAAGCTTTAACCTTCTGCGTTTTCCATGCGACCTTTTCTTCTTGTTAGAAGCTCCACTGCTCCCAACCTCATCCGGGCCAGGAAGCAGCAATGATACCAATGCCTCCTGGTCAAGAGCCACCATAGCAGTTCTTTTTCCTGGTGAACACTTATCATGATCTTCCTCTGGCTTTTCTAGGTCATGGTCATCATTTTCAGACATTGCATGACCATTGACATCATTTTCAGGCATTGTAGGACCATGGACATCATTTTCAGGCATTGCAGGACCATGGTAATCATTTTCAGGCATTGCAGGACCATGGACATCATTTTCAGGCATTGCAGGACCATGGACATCATTTTCAGGCATTGCAGGACCATGGACATCATTTTCAGGCATTGCAGGACCATGTACATCATTTTCAGGCATTGCAGGACCATGGGCATCATTTTCAGGCATTGCAGGACCATGGGCATCGTTCTCGTGCTTCTCAGGACAATGGCCATCATTCTCGTGCTTCTCAGGACCATGGCCATAGTTCTCGGGCTTATTAGGACCGCGGCCGTCATTCTCGGGATTCTCATCATCGCTGCTATCATTCTCGGGATTCTCAGGACCCCGCAGTCGTCATTCTCAGGCTTCTCAGGACCGCGGCCATCGTTCTCGGGATTCTCAAAATCGCTGCCATCATTCTCGGGATTCTCAGGACTGCAGTCGTCGTTCTCGGGCTTCTCAAGACCGCGGCCGTCGTTCTCAGGATTCTCAAAATCGCTGCCATCATTCTCGGACTTATCAGGACCGCTGCCATCATTCTCGGACTTATCAGGACTGCAGTCGTCGTTCTCGGGCTTCTCAAGACCGTGGTCGGACTTCTCAGGACAGTGGCCATTGTTCTCGGGCTTCTCAGGATCGTGGCCATAGTTCTTGGGCTTCTCATGATCGTTGTTGTCATTCCCGGGCTTCTCGAGAGCCTTGTCGTTATTCCCGGGCTTCTCAAGATCGTGCACATCGTTCCCGGCCTTCTCAGGATCGTGGTCGTGGTTCTCGAGCATCTCAGGACCGTGGCTGTCGTCTCCGGGATTTCAGAACACCAGCCATCATTCTCAGGCTTTTCCAGAGATAATAGTGTTGATTGTTCTCCTGGTGATGCCTGATCCTCGCTGGGCTCTGTCTGTTGAAGAACAGTTGATGCTGGCGCTTCTCTTTGAGAAGAATTCCCCTCATTGTGCACAGAGTGCTCCAGAGATGGACAATATGAAACCATTTCCGGCTCAAGAGTCAGCAATGGCACCTCTATTACTTCTGAAAACTTACCTTCGCCATGTTCAGACAGTACAGAAACAGCAAATAGTTGACCTTCTCCATGCTCAGGTTGTGGAGAAGCAACTAACCTGCGCCCTTCTCTCCTTTCATCTTGCATAGGCTGCAATGCGCAGGTTTCAGAACATAAATCCTTCTTACCACTGCTTAACACCAATATTTCAGACGAAAAATTCGGTCCTGGAGGCAGAATTGAGTGCAATTTCCCCGGTAATGATTGTGCATGGATGAGCTCAAAACAATCGGGATTATCAGCGCAATCTCCATTATTCGACGGCTTGCGGCCCCGGCCGCCATTCTGACTTATTCTGGAACCCCTCGGCCTCCGAGTCCGAGGAACGGACATCCGTATTGCTCCGCCGACAGCCCCTCCTCTCTGGAGCGGCGGCCTTCCCCTCCGTCGACGCGGCGGAGCACTTCCCTGATCTAAATGGAGCATAGGCGTGCACTCGGCAAAGATCTCCGGTCGTTTGCCGCGGAAGCGGGACACCCGTGATCTCCCCTGGCGTCGAGGTGAGGCAAAAGGGGGTGATTTAAAGGAAGGGTGCGATCTAGGGTTTGGGAGGTAGATAGGATGACGGCCTCGGCGGCCGATAAGTGAATGAGCGGAGGAGAGTAGACGATGGTGGTGGAGAGAAAGTATGTAGTGGTCTTGGGTGGGAGAAGAGATTTCACCGGAGATGACGAGCTTTCTAAGGTAGTAAGGGAGGAGGCGGTCGTGACCCCATGGGAGATCGGTGAAGGTCGATTCAATGTAAGCAGAGATCGAGGACTCGGTCGACCCGCCCTCCTCGGAGAGAGCTCGCAGCGCAACCTCCACCATCTGGTTGATTTCCGGCAAGACATTGAGCCCAAATGAGCAAAAAAAAACACTACAGAAAGAAGCTCTGGAAAAACAAAACAAAATCTAAAGAGAGATGAAGAGGAAAAATAGCGAGGGAGATGGGAGGATTAGACCTCGGAGTAGGGAGGGTGCTCCGGCGTGCGCCATGGAGGTTTGGAGCCAGCGTTAGTTTTGAGGATGCCGGTGAAAAAGCGCCGCATCTGAGAGAGACCGGTGACGAATTCTGGAGCCGCCGCACTCCTCTATTGCCCCCGACGTGCTAATAGAAATGAGAGATTTTGGCGCTTTCTTAGGAAGAAGCCGATCTCCGACGTGCTATTATTCATTCGTAGAGTTGCAGATTTTTTTTTATTAAAAGAAAAAATATATAAAGAGATTGGATTGCAGAAGGATAGTACTCATTCCCTCAGAAATGCAGACGATCTAATGCAAGAGTGGTGCGCAGGTTTTTCCAGCGAAAACAGATCTGCATTGTTATAAACAAATTGATTATTATCAAATTTTGATTATTAGCAAATCATTTTTTTTAATATTATCTATTATCAATTATTTTTGTTATTATCAAACCATGATCAAGAATAAAAAAATAATAATTCTATCAAAAATGGAGGTTTCAATCAAAATTAAAGTTTTGATTTTTTTGCCCAAAATATTACAAAACTTTAAAATATGATTGAGCATCTTAATCCTTTTGGTTCCAAATCTTCAAGCACTTCAAATATTCATATATTTTGTCAAAAAAAACACTAGTTAGCATTGTATGCACTAAAAGTAATGATATTTACAATATTTGATAAACACTAACCATATTGACTCCATTGATTATGTTTTCCAACTTTTATTATGAGCCCCCAATCTCTCCAAAATAACACTGTATTATACCAAAGTAGAAGTTTAGGAACATATTAAGTACATCACAAACAAATATAGAAGGACAAATATGCTGGTAAGACTTACTATTTGTGGTGTTTTTCAATGTAAACGTATAGCGTAAGTAGTTTCCCAAGAACTAGAAATTGGATGATGGAATCTCCTCCAAGTTGAATAAATTTGAGGTAACGGACATCCGTCTTTTATTCAGAGGCCAACAAAATGATTATTATTTATAAACCCGATGAAAATGAGCCTATGAATGGAAGATACCGCAGAATCCAATGGGAAAAAAGTTATGTTTTGAGCCTTTGAAACAAGAATCACTCCAATATTGTAGCATGACAAGATGACCAATCACATGTCTGGCATGGACATCCACTTCTCCAAAAGTGCTGAAACGATAAGACAGTGTAATGAATCAATCAATTCCTTGCATTTCTGAACTCAAAAAATATGACCGTAAATGTCTTCATTTGTACTCAACTCAGTTGAAAGAACACTTATACAGTTGTAGAGAAACTGTATTGGTGTACCTCCTTTCAATTCTTTGTTATGCAGTTTAAGTCTCTCATTGTATATAGTTCTCATTACTGAACTATTTCTTGGATTGCTCTTTTTAAGAGTGGAAAGAATTTTTCTGAGTTTTACATTAGATGCGTACATATCTTGCATAATTTGTTGTTCCTCCGTATTTAATCTTCCAGCAATAACATGTGTCTCTATATGTACCAACTCGTGATTATGTGAGCCACACTTAACTTCAAGTTTCTACTCCTCAAACAAAGCCTCCTTTTGTCCGATCAACAAAAATGAGCAGTCACATCGTTTAGAGGTTGTTTTCCTCACATTTGTTTTGACCCATCATTTCTTGCATTGGTTAGTACGATAAAATTCACCTCTATTGCAACCCAGTAATCACAGGCGGAACTACGTAGAGACACGCTCGGGCACGTGCCCGACCACGTTTTTGTAAAAAGTCTACATAGGCTTGCAGTGGTCTCTAACATGCGCTTGTTTTGCTAGTTACGCAGACGGAGAAAGGAAAAAAGAACATGCTTCATGACAGCTGCAGCTTATAGTTGCCATTTTTGTGAAAAGATTTTTGTGGGAAAAGTTTAGCTCTGGCTCAATTTAGCTTTTAGGGCTAAACTGATGGACATTTTTGTATAAAAGGCTTAGTTGCCATTTGCGGGAAAAGCTTTTTCTAAGGCTGTGCAGATTTTTGTGGGAAGTCGGCTGCTAAAACGATTAACATTTCCTAACACCACACAAGGTCGGCGACAACCAAGCAAGCAAAATTTTTTACGGGAGTCCATAGCAAAATTTATTGTGTGCGAGAATGCACTATTGATTTGTCTTATTTTAATTGGTTCTTTTCTTTCTTCTCTTTGTTATTTTGATTTCATGGCAATCCAAAGCATATTTTCATTTTTTCCTTTCCTTTTTGATTTCGATTTTGTTCGAATGCAGTCCAGAGCAGCATTCGATTTCATTCAGAGTTTGGATGTTGGTCAGATCTTGGAAGATTAGATATTCGAACTGGAAAGTTCGGAGCTTGGAAGTTGGGAGCAAAGGAGTCGGACAGGTATTTCAGAGCATGGATTTTGATTTTTTTTCCTTCCACATTTCTGATTTCTTCACAGGTAGTTCAGACTTGTTGGGACCGCATGTTGAAGTTGGTGACCGGGCGGTCTGTCTTGGCGGGTTGAAGACCGCGCGGTCTGGCGGTTTGACTCGCCGGCTTGTAAACCGGGCGGTCTAGCGATCTTCACAGGCGACCTCTCTGCTTCTCTTGTTGTAGCCGTGCGGTTAGTCCTTCTGTCTAACCGCGCGGCTTGTGTGGTTTACTTTGTACAGTCCGCTTAGCTTGTATATTTTTAGTCTCACATCTCTTATTTGTATTCTCTCATCTCTCCTTCATTCTATATAAGAGAGGGCATACCTTTGTAATAGTTATCTTTTTTGGATAATAAAGTTTCAATTATTCAAAAGCTTATCCGCTTGTTCTCTCTTTTCGCTACTTTCTAATATGGTATCAGAGGGCACGGTCATTTCCTCCTGATTCTGTGCGCTCTCTGTTGTTCGCGGCTTGTTTTCCGCTTCCTGCGACCTGTTTCGCGACTTGCCTTCTCTTCTGTCCGCTGCCCTGTTCGCGCGACTTGTTTCTGTCCGCTGCCCTGTTCGCGCGGCTTGCTTCTTCTTGGTTCTCTTCTCCTGCTGCTATTCGTCGCAGCGAGCTGTTTCCTTGTCGCCGCGCTCCTTGTTCTTTCTTGCCTCTCCGACTTCCTAGTCGTTGCGGCCTTATCTCTACCCGCTGCGGACTTCTTCTCCTGTCCGCTTCTGCTTCCCCTTTTCCGCTTGTCTCTATACTCGCGGTTTGCTGCTGTGATCTGCCTGACCGTGCGGGTGTTCCTATCTCACCTGCATCTTGGTCGCGGTCACCTGCTCTTCTCCTCTCTTCTGTTCGCTCGGCCTTTTCAGTCCGCGCGACCTCTTCCCCGCTGTGCCTTGTTCTGCTTCCTAGCCGCTCGTGTTCGCGCGGCTTCTTCCCTTTAACCCGCTACGGTTTCACGCGGGTTGCTCTCTTTTCCTCTCCCCGCGCCTTTCTCTCTGTTCGCGCGGATTCTCCCTTGTTTGAGCGGCCTCTCTACCTTTCTTCCTTTAGCCGCTCCTGCTTGTTAGTCGCCGCGACCTCCTTATTCAGTCGCGCGGCTTGTGCTCTGCACCTTGGTCGTGGCCCTTCTTGTCGCTGGTGTGCTGACACCGAGACCGCTGCAGTTTCTTCTTCCTCCCTTCATGTCTTTCTTATCCTCCTTCAAGCCGTTCGCCTCAGTTGTCACGTCTTCTGGTCGTGCACACGTTGCTACTCAGGGCAAATGACTGATCGACACTGGTGCTACGAATCATATGACCGGTCATCTCCCGTGTTTCTCTCTCCTAGAAAAACATGCTCGCTTGCCCCCGGTTATTCTCGCTGACGGCTCTTCATCACCAGTCCATGGAACAGGGATAGTTCATGTCACTTCGTCTCTTCACTTGGCGGATACTCTATATGTGCCCCAGTTCCCGTGCAACTTATTATCTGTTACCTCTCTTTGCAAGCAATTACAGTGTTCCGTCACATTTACTTCTACTTCTTACTCTTTTCAGGATCCGGACTCCCAACGGACGATTGCTACTGGGACTGAGAGTGGCGGCTTATACTTCCTGGACAACATTTCTGATTTTTCCACCTTCTCCTCCACCTCCACAGATCTTCTCCAATGGCATCTCCGCCTTGGTCATGCTCCTCCCCGTCTTCTTCGTCAACTTCTGCCCCACCTTCCTCCTCAAAGTCCTCCGCTCAACTGTGAGGCATGTCAGCTTGGCAAGCATCACCGCTCCTCCTTCCCTCCAAAGCACGTTCGTAGCTCTACCCGTCCGTTTGATCTTATCCACTCCGATATCTGGGGTCCTTCTCCTACACTTACCATTGGTCGGGGTAGTTCCTATTTTGTCACGTTCATTGATGATTTCTCTCGCTGTACGTGGGTGTATCTATTAAAAGATCGCTCCGAATTATTCTCTGTATGGACATCCTTCTATCTCATGATCAAAACTCAGTTTGGTGTTTCTATCCAAGTTTTTCGATCTGATAATGCCCAAGAATATCTCAGTCGTGACTTCTCTATATTCTGCATGCAAAATGAGATTCTTCATCAAACTAGTTGTGTCTATACTTCACAACAAAATGGTGTGGCCGAACGCAAAAACCGTCACCTCCTCGATGTCGCTCGCACCTTGATGACTCAGATGCATGTTCCTCGCTCCTATTGGGGCTATGCTGTTCTCCTTGCCTGCTACCTCATCAATCGCATTCCCTCCACGGTTCTCCACGGCCAAACCCCGTTCTCCATTTTGTATCCGGGCAAGGAGCCGTTTCCTCTTCCTCTCCAAATCTTTGGATGCACTGCCTTTGTGCATACCCCTTCTGCCACCCGTGATAAGCTCTCCCCTCGCTCCACCAAATGTGTCTTTCTGGGGTACTCCACCACTCAGAAAGGCTACTGTTGCTTTGATCCCGTCCTTCGTAAGCAGTTCGTCTCTGCTGACGTCACCTTCTTCGAGAATACCTCCTACTTCTCGGATGACTCCTCTCCTCTTCTCCCCGCTTCTGATTCTCCTGCCGTTCCCTTCGTTCCCTCGCCTCCTACTACACCGTCTCCACCCCTCCTCTTCCTCCACCTCTCTCTCCCTTCTCCACCACCCTCTCCCTCATCTCCGCTGTCGTCGCTCTCTTCTCCCGGGCCAGCTTTCTCTACCACGGATGCTCCGGATGCCGCGGGCCCGGCTGACCTGGATCTTCCTATAGCTCTTCGCAAAGGGGTGCGGACATGTACCCTACACCCCCTTGCTACTGTTGTTTCCTATGATTGTCTTACCCCTTCTCGCAGGGCATTTGCACTAGCTATCTCTGCCACTGCCACACCCCACTCCTATTAGGAGGCCCTTGCTATTCCTCACTGGAAGATGGCCATGGAGGGAAATGGCGACCCTCACTGAGCGGGGTACCTGGAATCTCGTTCTCCTCCCTTCGGTACTGATGTTGTTGGCTGTCGCTGGGTCTTTGTGGTCAAATTTAGCCCAGACGGCACTGTGGATCGGTATAAGGCTCGCCTTGTTGCTAAGGGCTTTACTCAGACCTATGAGGTTGATTACTTTGACACCTTCTCCCCTGTGGCTCGTCTTAGCACTATCCGGGTTCTTCTCTCTGTGGCCGTCAATCGGGATTGGCCGATTTCTCAGCTGGACGTCAAGAATGCCTTCCTTTATGGTGATCTTCATGAGGCCGTTTACATGGAGCAACCTCCTGGGTATGTTGCTCAGGGGGAGACACGAGTATGCCGGCTGCAGAAGGCAATTTATGGCCTCAAGCAGAGTCCTCGAGCTTGGTTTGACAAGTTCAGCGGCATTGTGGCGGCTGTTGGTTTTGTGCGAAGCTCTGCTGATCACTCTCTCTTTATTCGTAAAACTCCTTCTGGGCTGGTTGTTCTTGCTGTGTACGTCGATGATATTCTTCTCACTGGCGATGACCAGGAAGGGGTAGCCCTGACAAAGCGACATCTTCGCCAACATCTGATCACTAAAGATATGGGCTCTCCAAAGTACTTTCTGGGGATCGAACTCTCTCGGAAGCCCGACTCCTTAGTTCTCTCTCAGCGTAAGTATGCCCTTGATCTTTTAAAAGAGGCAGGATTAACTGGAGCAAAACCTGCCCGATGCCCCATGGCTACTGGGGAGGACAAAACCTGGACAGATGATTCGCCTCCTCTTTCAGATAGTTCGCGGTACAGGCGTCTGGTTGGTAAGCTCATATATCTCACAGTGACCAGACCCGACATTTCATATGCTGTGGTCAAGGTGAGTCAATTCATGCAAGCGCCTAGGGAGTGTCATCTACAGTCCGCCTTGCGGATCTTGGAGTATGTCAAAGCAGCACCTGGGAAAGGATTACTTTTTCAGAAGAATGGTCATCTGAGGATTGAAGCCTACTCAGATGCAAGTTATGCTGATGACAAAGGGGATCGCAAGTCAACCTCAGGTTTTTGCACCTTTGTTGGGGGCAATCTGGTGAGCTGGAAGAGCAAGAAGCAGTCTGTTATCTCCAGGTCCAGTGCAGAAGCTGAGTATCGCAGTATGACGTCAACCACTTGTGAGTTGAAATGGTTGCGGGCTCTCATGCTAGATTTAGGAGAGGTGTACAACCATCCTCTACCTATGTTCTGTGATAACAAGGCCGTCATATACATCTCCAAAAATCCGGTATTCCATGAAAGAACAAAGCACATTGAGGTTGACTGTCATTTCATTCGTGAAGAGATTTTAAAAGAACAAATTTGCACTCCGTTTGTCACGTCTGATAAAGAGCTGGCTGACATCTTCACCAAGCCAGTTTCCGCCTCGTTTCTGCATGTTTGCGACAAGCTGGGCATGATTGATATATATGCTCCAGCTTGAGGGGGAGTGTTGAAGTTGGTGACCGGGCGGTCTGTCTTGGCGGGTTGAAGACCGCGCGGTCTGGCGGTTTGACTCGCCGGCTTGTAAACCGGGCGGTCTATCGATCTTCAAAGGCGACCTCTCTGCTTCTCTTGTTGTAGCCGTGCGGTTAGTCCTTCTGTCTAACCGCGCGGCTTGTGCGGTTTACTTTGTACAGTCCGCTTAGCTTGTATATTTTTAGTCCCACATCTCTTATTTGTATTCTCTCATCTCTCCTCCATTCTATATAAGGGAGGACATACCTTTGTAATAGTTATCTTTTTTGGATAATAAAGTTTCAATTATTCAAAAGCTTATCCGCTTGTTCTCTCTTTTCGCTACTTTCTAACAAGACTACTGAGCTTGAAAATTGGGAGCTTGAAAGTTGGGAGCTTGAGTCTTGAGAGCACAACAGGTACTCATTGATTTCAATGTCATGTTTTTATTTCCATTTAGAAATTTCAAATTTGTATGTTGTTAAAATCTATTATTGATTCTTCATATCTAAAAGTCTTGAGAGCATATCAAGTCTTAAGAATTGTTATTTCTAAGTTTATATTTATTGTGCTCGGGCTTCGCAAAATTTCTAGTTCCGTCGTTGCCAGTTGTAACATCCCCTTCCCTACTATACCTCCTAAACTTAGATTAGGTTAGGACATGTGGTGGGTTAATGAGGTTTAGGCTAGGTTTGACCCTTGGAGTTAGGGTGGATTCACATAGTGCCCACTATAGGGCCCAGGTTAACTCAAGTCAAACTAGCCCAATATGGAGTCATAAGCACACAATGACCCCACCACTATGCCCCTAATCCTAAAAGCAATCTAAGTGAACTAAAAGACACATCATTGGGTCACTCATTGACCCAAGTTGACCCAAGTCAACCTTAAACCCTAAATTGGTCAAATCCACACATATGGACACAATTACCCCAAGTGGGGCACCATCATGGCCAACCCATGTTGGGTGATGTCATAGGGTCCATGACCATCAAGTGGGGGCAGCCCACTCATCAAATTGACCGAGTCAACCCAAAAAGTCAACAAAGTCAACATGAAGCCTAAAGAGGGAAAAGAGAGATCAAGCCCATTTCCAATGGGCTAAGCCCATGAGCTAAGGCCCATGAACAGGCCAAGGGTCAAATTACACCCCCTACCCCCTGGTTTTGGAGGGTAGTGGCATGCATGAGGGTAGTTTAGGATTTTGAAATTCTCTACTTAGCTTTATTATATCAACATGGATCCTCAATAATTTTCCTAGAATTTGTGATCGTATAAATATTGTACTTCATTTGGAAACTAGTCAATTTGTGGTTTATTATTAAATAGAATTTCACATGGGAAAATTATGAAACTTGGTAGGAAGTCATATTTAGCCCATGGAATATTTGATAAATTTCCTAGGTTATCTGGACCATTATAGATAGTACATCATGTGCAAGGTGACCTAGGTCACTCAATTAAAAGAATTAGTTTAGGCTCTTAATCCCTTAGAAAAATAATGAAACCTAGGATGGTTAACATCATACGTCATAACAAACCATGATAAATAATTAGGGGCAGTTGGCCCAAGGGTTTGGAAGACACGTCATACAGGTCAACATTAGGTCATGGGTGCGCTTAGTAAAAATAACACATAATACTAGGACCCTCAGGGGATAAGGTTGTCGGTTGAGATGAAATCTATGTTGGGAAGATAAACTCTGGTTGGTGTCCAATATGTCACTTCTTGATAACGAGTGGTATAATGCAGAATCCCAAGGATAGTGGCTAGAACGGAGATCGGTGGAAGACCGCCGCTCTTCTGATAACATTCTAAATTATTAGGTTTGTCCCAGAGTAACAATGAGAGTTAGTGTGGATCATGGGTAGAAATTAATAAAAGTAAATATCCTTGAGAAAGGGAGCTTTAGGCTTTAGCCCATCGTAGTTCCTAGTGCCCCCGAGAGCCCTTCACCGGGCATACCCTGGGCAGTCCTGGGATTAACCCTAAATTGCTAGGTAAAATAAACATTAGACAAGAGTAGTCTAATAGGCTAAGAGAACATGGTAACATTCTCACTCATGAAGGGTTGGAGGGATTCAGAACTAAGGCATTGATGTGTAATCTCACCCGTGAAGGGTTGGAGGGATTCAGAACTAAGGCATTGATGTGTAATCTCACCCGTGAAGGGTTGAAGGGATTCAGAACTAAGGCATTGATGTGAAATCTCACCCGTGAAGGGTTAGAGGGATTCAGAACTAAGGCATTGATGTGCAATCTCACCCGTGATGGGCTGGAGGGTTTCAGGACGGGTTGGTCCTGCGAGCTGGAGGCTCGGGTTGGAATATCTTGCACGTGCATAAAAATAAACTTGTGGCGGGTCATGTGGTACTGGGCCAATCGTCACACCGATGACAGTACGGTGACTCTAGCGAGGTGTGATGGTTTGAGGGGTCAGTGGGTTGTTTTACATTGCGGTCTAGAGGACGATCCCCAAAAATACACACTCCACCAAAAAGACTGGTAGGTAGCCAGTAAATAGTACGCAAAGACTCTAGAGTGCACCTAGGATGTGTATAGAGGCATATGTGAGGTCTAGGTCTGGTAGTGTGTATACCCGTCTAGGAGTGGAGACGCCCGCTCCACTACTGCCGTAGCCACAACGATGGTACTAGAGAGTGTTGCTAGCTCCAAAAAGCGGGAACTAAAAATTTGTGATCACAGAGTCGTGTGTATGAGTTATACTTGCATGAATCATAACCTACATACATAACATACATACATATTTAGGTCAAACGCACTATAGATCTTTATCATATAAATTAGTATGAACTCTTTTATATGATAAGTTATATTTCTGAAACCTTAACTTATAAGTTTGTATGAGCATTCATATAAGTTAATGTACTCTTGTAATGTTAGTATAGCGGTAGATAGTTTACTTACTTATAACACTCTTCTTTCAGTACTGCTTACTTACTTTACATGTGCTATATATATAGAACTGCTAATGTAATGACATAACTGTTAGAAATATATCCATGATAGAATAGATCCACAGTCACCTGCTTCTATTTTGATACTGCTTTGTTGTCCTCTACTTTCGTCCTCATGCTCGGTACCTAGGAGTCGCGTGGGTGAGGCGAGGATGATAATGACTTAGTCTTTATGACTAACGGTCGATTGTGACCGTATCATTTTAGGAGCTCGAGGAGATGGAGCACCTGGACGACCAGCAGGATGTGAGGAGCTGATACCACCACCTACTACTACTACTGCAGCCCGACGTCAAGTGATGACGAGTGTACTGATGATAGATTAACTTCCGCTTAGTTTACTTTGAGAGAGAGAGAGAGATTTGATGGATATGTATAGGGCATAAGTCCTCTTCTCTTTCTGTACTCATTGTGGACTACTGTTGTACCTTTCATTTTCATATATATATATGATATGTACTGTGATCTTTGTGGACTTGTTTGTTATTACTACTTGGTTTACCTCTATTCTCGATTGGCCGAAACTAGTTGAATGATCGTACTCGCCGGCAGGATCGACATCTTGCGGTGTCGACTAACCCATGAGTTAGTGTCACCGTAAGGTGGTGATTCTGGGCATAAGACTGGGTTACCTCCTTGGTAAGGGGAGAGGGGTCTTATAAACTGGTATCACTTGAATAAACGATCATATGGAAAGAAGTCCACAATACTGAGTCACCCCGCTCGAGCAATAGTTTGCGGACAAACTCTGCAGCGGAAGCAATGGTGTGCCCATGTGTAAAAAGTCACAGAAAATAGTACATTTAAACAATGAGTTAGACCAATCCAATTAAGACACCACTTTAGTTTGACTTACCAAGAGGATTTTGTAGTGTATCCGAGTCTAAAATCGACCTCGGAGATAGATTGATTAAGGTACGAGGATACCCAAATTCACCAAGGGAAGAATTTGACGCAAGAGTCACTACTTTAGGCTTAAATTCTGATGTCTCTATTCCACCTATTGAGTGATATTATCACTTCTTACCCAAGCTGATAGGACCTCCTTAAGGAGAATTGGTGCATACAATTTATTAGTGGAATAGTAGGGTACTCGTAAACTTAACCCTCATACTGATGACTTGATTACGTTGAGACAACCACAGTGGCAAATACCAAAGGTAGAATAAGAATTCAAGTCTCAGAAGAAACCCATTTTGCTTGGGTCACATGTTAACCTCAAGAAGATTGTCGTATAAGTAATCTTAAGGGCCAAAGGAATATATCATATCAATTAGTATCAAGGTGGAACTTCAGGTCTAAGATTGTTAGACCTAAGGATTGAGTGCACACATAAGAGGAATGCACTATAAATATTAAAGGAATTTAGCCCGAAAGGTATGTGGGCTTATCCTTTTGTTTATTGGGCTAAATTGACAACGACTTGGATTTCCCTAGATCCTGTTTATAAACGTTGTGTCGCAGACATAGTGATCTTGGAGAGTTCGTATTTAAACATTACCCATATGAAAAGCGAGATTTTTGTACGGATAATTGGTAAGATGATCAACCCTCCCTCAAAGTTTGGGATATACGTAGAGGGTTGCCCGCGTGGATGTATCACAACCCCAGAATAAGGAAAGTCGTCATGAGATGTTAGAAACTTTCTTGGGCTGGTGAATTAGGTAACTACTTGACACAACTTAAAGAGAGATCGTAATTTCATCGATGTATAATGACATACTATATTCAAAGAACGAAAAACGTTGCGTATAATCCACAAGAATTCGAACAAATGGTCTTTCGATAAAATAAAATCAAGCAGTAACGATGACACAAAGGTTTTATGTATAATTAAAGGAATATGTTATCTCAACAAAGCACGTTCCTAGATGCCCTAACACCTTAACCCATTTGACGTGACACGCGATTAATGATTCTATCGTCGGTTAAGGATTTGATTAATGCACTCAGATATATTGCAAGAGAAAGCCAAAGTGAATTGAGAATTCAGTACAAGAAAGAAGGATAACTAAAATTTTTGCATAACTAGGGCTCATGATTATCACATATTAAATGGGTATAATTGGGAGAAGTAAACACGATGATTGGTCACTGCTACCCGCGCCTACCTAACATAACTAGGTCAATAAGTTGGAAACATACAGATTAGGATAGAGTAACGTTATGGTAATATGAAGTAGTGATTACGGGTATTAACTGTTATATGATTAGAACTCATAAGTGAGAATTCAAAGTATTTGAATAATTTTGTTGGGAGTATAACGACCCAAGAAAAATTAAGATCAAGTGAAAAACCATACTGAATTGGAAGATGTATATTATAAGTACGATCATTTGGATATGGCTCTGATGATCACAAGAATCAAAACAAAAGTATTCGATGATATAATAATTGTCTTCGGAAATATTCTGGATTTTGAGAACAAACTCATGATTATGAATATACTATTATCCTTAGAATCAAATATTATAATAATTCGGAGGATTTGAAATGCCCACTTTACGGGTAACAAATGCACTATTATGTTTAAGTGAACTTAAAAAAATTTGATCATGAGTAGACAATGCAAGCATATCCTATGCACCAAGGAACGAATAAATTCAACCTTGCATATATTGGATAGTGCGAATTATATTTATTTTCTGGTGTTTGTAAGTGATGATAACTCATGAACTTAGAGAAATGATGGTCTCTACCATGACATAATTTTTTTTGGAGATTAGATTGAAGGTTACTCATATGTATTCCACACACGGTTGAGCTAATCTCATGAATATAATGGCTTTAGATGAGTATTCACCCACGCTTGCCTAATAAAGACAACCATATGAACATGTATAAGAAAGTTAGTATGAGCATACCTGTGTTGAAATTTTGAGCACATAAAAGATTAATTTGTCAAGGCATGACATTGAAAATGTAACAACTCAACAAATTAAAATTGGGTGGATGATTAGTTGAAGCGTACGCATATGTATGACCCCTTGATTATGATATCGTCAAGAACCAGGACACATAAGTTGATAACATTGTAACCACCATTAGGAGGATTCATGACTATGAAATATAAATTTTGACTATCAAAGGTGTATACGGTGAAACCACACAAGAATTAATTAGTGTTTAATCAGATTTTTTCTTATGATGAAATCGACTTGTGACGAATCGTATTGTTTTGCAAGAATTCCTTATATCTTATCAATCAGAATCAAATTAGAAAAGCGATTGAGTGTCATGTTGTGAACATCAATACTAATAATGATAGCTCGATGTATATATGAAGAGTTCACTCTACAAATTATGTATTTTTACTTAAGTAGAGGAGTAATATGTCATGAATTCGGAAGAAAAAAAGGGAAAAAGAAAAGGGGGGGTGATAATCTTTTCATCAAATCTTAAGTTTGAAGGTTGGTTAATTAATATGCATAAGTTGGACCTTCGTCATAAATAAAACTATGATAACATATATTTGAAGATTCGATATGGTATAAGCTATAAGGCGTGAGGCGATTCTAGAAGAAAAATCTAAGATTTGTGTGCACAATTCTACATATAAGATTATTGATTTTCACGTACTTTATGATCATTGCTCGTAAGGGACTCCAAACCAACGTATGATTAAGGTTTATTTAATGATAATGTGTTGGAAGACTTGGAAATATGCCCACGCAATCTTGATTATGAATATCCCAAAATATAATGAAAGTGCATTTGGAAGGGGACTGTTACCTCTGATAGAAACAACTACGAGGCCTATAGGGTAGGAATTGCCGGACGCCGCCATCTTGGGTCTAGGATGATGATCTAAGGGCACTCATATCAGATTACATTGAGGATACAGACGCATATATATAGCTGATCAGAGATCGGATGCTGGAGGCTCAGAGTCGATAAGCCAAGTACTACGATGCGGGCATCAAAAAGTAGAGATCCAGGTGAGAGACAGAGTTTTCTTGAAGATATGTCTGGTGCATCGTGTCTCACGGGTGCGGAGACACAAGAAGCTCAGCCCTCGATTTATGGGACCATACTTGATCCTGGAGTGGATCGGTCCTTTGGCTTACAGGCTGGAGCTGCCGCCAGAGTTAGGGATTCTACACGACGTCTTCCACATCTCTTTGCTACGGAGAGCTCTCCTTCGACCAGAGAAGCATATTACCACTATAGCAGGCCCAGTAGCACCTGATAGATCAGTTCGTTTAGAGCCGATCCGGATCGATGATACAACAGTTCGAGTGCTGCGAAAGTAGAAGGTTCGCTTGGTAAAGGTATTGTGGTCCAGCCACGGACGAGAGGAGCACACCTGGGAGTCGATGGATCTGATGCGTGAATAGTACCCGGAGCTTTTCGCCTCAGGTATACTTTAATTATGTTTAAGTTTCTTAAAATTCTTGTGCACAGAAACCCCGTAGACCCGAACTTAAATTTTGGGGACGAAATTATTCTTTTGTTTATTGGGGTTTGTAACATCCCCTTCCCTACTAGACCACCTAAACTTAGATTAGGTTAGGACATATAGTGGGTGAATGGGGTTTAGGCTAGGTTTGACCCATGGAGTTAGGGTGGATTCACATAGTGCCCATTATAGGGCTCAGGTCAACTCAAGTCAAACTAGCCCAATATGAAGTCATAAGCACACAATGACCCCATCGCTATGCCCCTAACCCTAAAAGCAATCTAAGTGAACTAAAAGACACATCATTGGGTCACCCATTGACCCAAGTTGACTCAAGTCAACCCTAAACCCTAAATTGGTCAAATCCACACATATGAGCCCAATTAACCCAAGTGGGGCACCACCATGGCCAACCCATGTTGGGTGATGTCATAGGGTCCATGACCATCAAGTGGGGGCAGCCCACTCATCAAGTTGACCAAGTCAACCCGAAAAGTCAACAAAGTCAACATAAAGCCTAAAGAGGGAAAAGAGAGACCAAGCCCATTTCCAATGGGCTAAGCCCATGAGCCAAGGCCCATGAACAGGCCAAGGGTCAAATTACATCCCCTACTCACTGGTTTTGGAGGGTTGTGACATGCATGGGGGTAGTTTAGGAATTTGCTAACTGGAGGAGAGAGAAAAAAGAGGAAAATGGGGGATGAAGGCCATGTAGCCCTCCTCCTCTCTTCCCAAGACTTCCTCTGAGCTCACACATCATTTCCCAGCCATTTTCAGCAAGCTCCATGACACATGGCAGCCATGGTGAAGCATCCTATGCTAGGTCGAATTTACACATGCTCAAAACACCACAACCAACCCTCTTCACCCCCATTTGACTTCATCATTAGCTTCAAAGCACTGAGAGGAGTGGAAATCGATACCTGGATCAGGGAAAATGGTGGAGGAACAAGTTCGGGAGCAAGCTTGCCGGAGATGAAAATTTCCATGGCCCACCACCGCCATCGCCGCCGTCGGTCCCCAATAAAGGTCCGTTTCTCCTCCTCTCCCTCCGTGCTAGCCTCCTTGATCATTTAGGAGATATTTCAAGCTCAATTGAGCTTGGATCCATGTGAGGTGTGGGAGAAAATACATGATTTTGAAGGAGCTCGGGTTTGCCGGAAACCGCCGCCTCCGACGGCCAAGTCACCGCCAAACGTTAGCCCTCACCTCAACGGAGGTGGTGGTTGCGGCGGTCGGCCGGGGAAGTGGCTGGATGGCTGGGAAACACCAGATCAAGGTGCTACAGGTCGGTGAAATCGTGGTCGTCCGCTGGAGGAAGAAGACGCATGGATGTCGTCCATCTTGATGTATTAAACTATAGCTTATATTATGTCACACTTTATTCTATACCTTGCGGGCTGATTTTAGGCCACTTAGATGCATATTCAGAAAATGTGTTCAACATATACAATGTAGCCCTAGGTCTTAACTTTAAAATGACACCATAAAGTTATAATTTGGAGTAATACAGCTCCCTGTAGGGCCATTCTACCAAGACTGGTACTAGGCTATGACAGATCTTTAAATGAGTGTCCAAGCCAAACCCTAAGTCCACATGACCTGAGATTTTTGTCATGCATGTGATTAGGTCCTACTTAGGCACTGACCAAAAATGGAAATTTTTGGAAAGCATTTTTCCATAGTTTTTGGAGAAATATCATTTATTAAATTAATTGAATATTTAGAGATCTAAAACTCCAAATGCCCCCAAATTTGGGTGGCATGGCCATTGGGTCATTAGACGACCATGGTAAAAATTTCAGGCCATTTTAACTTCTGCATATTTGGGAAATCCCACATGCATGAGATAGGTATGTTCAAATTTGGAGTGTCTATAGTAAAAATAGAAAATGAGAATTTAGCCCATTTGGACCATTGCATGTCCATGAAACTCTAGACATTTAAATATACCTCCCATAGGAAGGATGAGATTTTTGGGATCAACAATCCCATTATTTGGAATTATTAGAAAATATGCCTAGTTAGAAAATAAATTTGAATCTAGGGCATATGAATTTATTAAATTCTGAAATTTTGTCACAATCTTTATTAGGTCATAGCTCACCTCTGGAAAATTTATGGAACTGTTAGGTAATGTTAACTTGGATTTTATGTAGAATTTACCATTTTGCCAATTAAGAAAATTAATTAAAAATAAGGGAAATTATTGTTAAAATATTATGGAAAAATTTACAGTAGTTTATTTCTATGATTAAATTCTTGTTAAATTATTTGAGAATTTTGGATGTCTCTATATGCTGAAAATTCTAATAATGGCATTTTGGTAATATTGTTCATATGGATATAAGTTAGGTCAAATCACTGTTTAGGATTTTGAAATTCTCTACTTAGCTTTATGATATCAACATGGATCCTTAGTAATTTTCCTATAATTTGTGATCGTATAAATACTATACTTCATTTGAAAACTAGTCAATTTGTGGTTTATTATTAAATATATATTAAATGGAATTTCACATGGAAAAATTATGAAACTTGGTAGGAAGTCATATTTAACCTCATGGAACATATGATAAATTTTCTAGGTAGGCTGGACCATTATAGATAGTACATCATGTGTAAGGTGACCCAGCTCACTCAATTAAAAGAATTAGTTTAGGCCCTTAATCCCTTAAAAAAATAATGAAACCTAGGATGATCTACATCATACGTCATAGCAAACCATGATAAATAATTAGGGGCAGTTGACCCAAGGGTTTGGAAGACACGTCATACGGGTCAACATTAGGTCATGGGTGCGCTTAGTAAAAATAGCACATAATACTAGGACCCTCAAGGGATAAGGTTGTCGGTTGAGATGAAATCTATGTTGGGAAGATAAATCTTGATTAGTGTCCAATAGGTCACTTCTTGATAACGAGTGGTAGAGTGCAGAATCCCAAGAATAGTGGCTAGAACGTAGATCGGCGGAAGATCGCTGCTCTTCTGATAACATTCTAAATTATTAGGTTTATCCCAGAGTAACAATCAGAGTTGGTATGGATCATGGGTAGACATTAATAAAAGTAAATATCCTTGAGAAAGGGAGTTTTGGGCTTCAGCCCATCGTGGTTTCTAGTGCCCCCCGAGAGCCCTTCACCGGGCATGCCCTGGGCAGTCCTAAGATTAACCCTAAATTGCTAGGTATAAAAAATATTGGACAAGAGTAGTCTAATAGAATAAGAAAACATGGTAACATTCTCACCCGTGAAGGGTTGGAAGGATTTAGAACTAAGGCATTGATGTGCAATCTCACCCGTAAGGGGTTGGAGGGATTCAGAACTAAGACATTGATGTGCAATCTCACCCGTGAAGGGTTAGAGGGATTCAGAACTAAGGAAATGATATGCAATCTCACCTGTGAAGGGTTGGAGGGTTTTAGAACTAAGACATTAATGTGCAATCTCACCCGTGAAGGGTTGGAGGGATTCAGAACTAAGGTATTGATGTGCAATCTCACCCGTGATGGGTTGGAGGGTTTCAGGACGGGTTGGTCCTGCGAGCTGGAGGCTCGGGTTGGAATATCTTGCATGTGAATAAAAATAAACTTGTGGCGGGTCATGCGATACTGGGCCAATCATCACACCGATGCCAATACAATGACTCTGGCGAGGTGTGATGGTTTGAGGGGCCAGTGGGTTATTTTACAATGCGGTTTGGAGGGCGATCCACAAAAATTCACACTCCACCAAAAGACTGGTAGGTAGCCAACAAATAGTACGCAGAGACTCTGGAGTGCACCTAATATGTGTATAGAGGCATATGGGAGGTCTAGGCCTGGTAGTGTGTATACCCGCCTAGGAGTGGAGACGCCCGCTCCACTGCTGTCGTAGCCACAACGGTGGTACCAAATAGTGATGCTAACTCCAAAAAGTGGGAACTAAAGGTCTGTGATTACAGAGTCGTGTGTGTGAGTTGCACTTGCATGAATCATAACCTGCATAAATAACATACATACATATTTAGGACATACACACCATGGATCCTTATCATATAAATTAGTACGAGCTCTTTTATATGATATGTTATATTTCTGAAACCTTAAATTATAAGTTTGTATGAGCATTCATATAAGTTAAGGTACTCTTGTGATGTTAGTGTAGTGGTAGATAGTTTACTTTCTGCTCTTTCTTTACTTTACTTACATCATTCTTCTTTCACTACTGCTTACTTTACATGTGATATATATAGAACTGCTAATGTAATGACATAAATGTTAGATATATATCCATGATAGAATAGATCCACTATCACCTGCTTCTATTTTGACACTGTTTTGTTGTCATCCGCTTTCGTCCTCCCGCTCGGTGCCTAGGAGTTGCAGGGGTGAGGCGAGGACGATAATGGCTTAGTCTTTATGACTAACGGTCGGTTGTGACTGTATCATTTTAGGAGCTCGAGGAGATGGAGCACCAAGACGACCAACATGACGTGAGGAGCTGACACCACCACCTACTACTACTACTGCAGCCCGATGTCAGGTGATGACGAGTGTACTGATGATAGATTAACTTTTGCTTAGTTTACTTTGTGTGAGAGAGATTTGATAGATATGTACAGGGCATAAGCCCTTTTCTCTTTCTATACTCATTGTGGACTACTGTTATACCTTTCATTTTCATATATATATGATATGTACTGTGATCTTTGTGGACTTGTTAGTTATTACTACTTGTTTTACTTCTATTCTCGATTGGCCGAAACTGGTTGAATGATCGTACTCGCCGACAGGATCAGCGTCTTGCGGTGTCGACTAACCCATGAGTTAGTGTCACCGTAAGGCGGCGATTCTGGGCATAAGACCGAGTTATCTCTTTGGTAAGGGGAGAGAGGTCTTACACCAGTGATACACGTGGTCTATTTCTACCACCAGATATTTTATCCGATCTTTTAATAGAAATAGCAAAACTAAGAGATTTAGAGACATTACGAATCCAATCAGTTAGCTCTTCACGAGACAGAAATGTGATATCAGTTTGAAAGTGAGACCCAACATTCACTTGTAAGCTGAAACAAACATGAATTTTTAAAAGAAAAGTTGTAACAACCTTGCAAAGCTTCCAAAAAAATATGAACAAAACATGATTACCTAAACCCAATAGAACTTTGACATTCCTCCTCAACAAGCATTATGCTAAAACACTCCTACAATAGGAAAAAAACTATAATAACTATTGACAATCTGAAATCTAAAAATCTTGAAATGAAATCTGAAATCTGGAAAATGAGTACTAAATAACTATAATAACCCTAAACTGAAATCTGAAACTCTAAACATGAAATCTGAAATCCACCAAGAGTACTAAACTTGAAATCTGAATATCTAAAATGAAATCTGACAAGACAACTATGTTAAACCCTAAACAAATACTTAACTGAAATCTGGAAAATAATCTAGCAAACACTATGCAGCTTGTCTGGAAATCTGGAAACAAATCTGGGAAAACCACTATCCAAAAAACTTACCCTAAATCGCCGAATCGGCGTTCTGGAAGACGATCCACAAGGCGAAGATTAAAGGAAAGATGCGGTCGCTAGTCGCCAGTCGCCGCTGTCGCCGTTCGGCGCAACTCGCAAGCGATTTGCAAAAACCCTAAACCCTAATATCGCGATTGAAGGAGGAGGAAAAGACGGGTTTGAGCACAACAGGAGGAAAGCAGAAAAATATGTTTTAAGGGGGGGGACGAGTTTTTTGAGGTGCTAATAGCCAAACATGATTTGCTTATAACAAGGCCCAAATACATTTGATTCCTTTAGTGTGGTGGCAGTGTGAAAGCTGTGATCATGAATTGTCTTGTAAATGCTAGATCTCACATAATAAACTTCATTCGCTTTTATGTTAAAATCTTTTTTTTCTTAATGGCTGTCATAACCGTTGTTAGGCCAAACATATATTCTAGGACGATAAAATTTGGAGATTGTTATTAACACTACAATTTTGGGTAGTCGTACAACGTTTTCTCCTAATTTCTCGTGTCTTTTAAAAATACGCATTGCACATGCATTTTTAGAAAAAGTATTCAACACGAAAGGTGTAGATCTCGACGAGATATACAACTTTCGTGTTGAACACTTTTCCTAAAAATGCATGTACAAGACGTACTTTGGAAATAAATCCAAATTTTGCGCTTTTTAGAAATACGTCTTGTATATGCATTTTTAGGAAAAGTGTTCATCACGAAAGTTGCAGATCTCGATCTCATCGAGATCTAAACTTTCGTGCTGAACACTTATCCTAAAAATGTATGTACAAGATATATTTCCAAAAAATGCGAGAAATTAGGAGAAAATGTTGTGCGACTAGCGAAAACTGTAGTGCTAATAACAATTACCTAAAATTTTGGGAGCAAAAACACAATGCGAAACGATCATTGTCTATCTTTTACATAAAAATTGTTGATGCTTCCCTTAAATTTGCCAAGTCCAACCGGAAAAATTTTGACAAAGGACATGGGGGCGAACTAGCCTGATCGAGCAAGTCACACACACCAAGTCGCGCTCGCATCAAAGACCCAAAAGCACCCCAAAAGGGGAGCGAAGCCCAGCGTGCATGCACGAGCGAGACGCGAGCACGCGCCTGCGCGAGAGGTCCGAGCGTTCGGACAGCACGCCCCTGCGCGAGCGAACAACCCACGAGCGCGCACGCAGCCGGCCTGCGCGCCCACATGGCCGACATGCGCGCGTGCAGTCCACGAGCTAATACCTAATTCATAATGCTCCGGCCGAGTACGGTCTCACCATATACCCAGAAGTATATAGGAATTGAACTCTCAAGCCCAAACTAAGACCACGATGGGGCCAGGAAAATGCTGGTGGAATCCCAAGTTTTAGACTAGTATGCAGCATGGATAAGTACATGTGTTCTCTAACCCTAAGACTGGTAACTTTCGACTATTCTTTGGACCCCGATAATGAGAGCTCATGCACTATTTTCATTAGTTAAGACTTCACTATTTTCTCCTTGAATTAATTCAATCTTAAGCCCATCTCCCCCTATTTAATTTTTCACATAATTTGTACTCTTTTATCAATTAATCAATCTCATTTGTTCTTCATAAGAGCAAGGTCATTTAGGGTCCATTTGGTCTGATGGTGGTGGTCCTAATGGAAGTGGGTGAATGACCTCATAAGAAAATTCACATATTTTTTCTTAGTGACAGGTCCTAACCATTACATAAATTTTGAAGGTTAGGGTGCAAAAAGGGTGGTGGTGCTAATATTGATTTTTTGGAGGTTTTAATTTAAAATGTTATTTAAGTTGCTTCCGTCGTGCAACAATGATGTTCTCTGTATGCTTGTCATCAATAGTCATCATGATCTGAAAGTGGCTCGATGTCTTATATCGACTCAGGCTCTGTGGCCTTCTCAGTATTGTCACTTCCAATCATATGAGACTATATATTGATGTGATAGTCATCATTCTTAGTCTTCTCAAGATCAACTGTAGTCTGATCCTCACAAAATATAGCATTGCGACTGCGTATTAGTTTCTTCTCAACTGGATAAAGGAACATGTATCCAAACTCTCTGTCACGTCCATGCCGCAAAAAATGCATTATCTGGTCTTGTAATCCAACTTTGATTGCAGCCAAAAACCTTAAGTTATTATATGAAGGGTTCTTCCTGTTGGGTGTGGTTCCCATACGAGTCGGTAAAAACCACCGGACGCGCTAATAGCGGCTCGTGATTTCATTCGCGTGTTCCCCGCATATATATATATATATATATATTATATATATATATATATATATATATATTATATTATATATATATATATATATATATATATATATATATATATATATATATATATATATATATATATATATATCTACCACTATAAAAGAATACTTGACCCATGAATTTTAAATTCATTGAAACGATTATAACCATCGGATCTAGATCCAATCTTTATTGGCCATTTATTTTTTATATATTTAAAAAATGAAAATCTCTAGGTACCCTAAACCTACAGCTAATAAAGGATAGAGAGAGAAAGGGAGAAGAGAGGGAAGAGAGAGGCAGATTTATAGAGAGAGAGAAAGAGAGAGAGGAAAATTTATATAATATAAGATATTATATATATATATATATATAAAGAGGGACGGGAGAGAAGGGAGAGAGTGTCTTGGAAAGAGAAAATGAGGGGAGAGAGAGAAATTTAATACTTTAGAAAAAGAGTGGTGAGAGAGAGAAAAATTAATTATTGTAATTAAAAACGTAATTTTTTTACAAAACTAAAAATTGTAATCGTGATTGATATTTTTTTACGATCACTTTGAGTACTCATATGTATATGTTGCGGGCACGGCCGTCGGGGGCGGGCGAAGCCCGCCGTCGCCGGCCGGGTATTGTGGCGCGTAGCCATCGGGCCGGAGGCCCGTGCCTGTCACTCCGTATATATATATATTATATTATATATATATATATATATATATATATATATATATATATATATATATATATATATATATATATATATATATTATATATATATATATATATATATATATATATATAATTTATATATTTACATACATAAAACCAAACAAAAAAAAATAAATATAAAAAGAGGCCTATGATCATCAACCCGATTTCAGCCATCATTAAGAAGAAGCAGGCACTACCCGGGGCAGGTTTTTTTATTCTGGATCAATTAGGCTGTCGGGCTTCTTCTCTGGAGATAACAACAAAAAGGAGGACTTTTTATTTGCAGCATTTATTACTGCATTCAAAGAGTAGACCTTTTGGCCTCATCAAGGAAGGAAGCTGTCAGCTTCTCTCTGCAAAAATAAAAAGAAGACAAAGCAGCGAAGGTTTCGACTCACTGGCCGCTCGTCTCTGGTTCGCAAGGAGCAGCCAGTCCCTATTCGTAAGAGTTGCTGCCTTCTTTCTCTGTTTGCTGGAGCAGCAAGGTCGGACACCCGTTTCCTGTGCTTGTTGGGGCAGCACTTTAGGGCCGATTCTTTCTCGGTTTTGCTGGAGCCGCTTGGAGCCGACCGCCCCTTTCTCTTTGAGTGGAGGAGATCCGTTCGTGATCTGAGTTTTGGAAGGGACTGTGCTTAGCCGCCTTGTTCGTGGCCATTTGGGGGAACGTCATCCTTGACATTTGGGACAGATTGTTCAATCCGTCCGGGTAACGCTTCTCACCTTTCTTGTATTTTCTTCTAGCAACTGTGCTTGTGTGATTGTTGGAGAAGAAGGTTGTGGTGTAAATCCTTTGTGGATTGTGTTTGTGGTGGAGGAGTGAAGATCCTTTGTGGATCGGTGGAGGGAAAGCCTGTAATCCGTGCGTGTGTTTTTCACACATCTTTAGTGGAGGCTTTCCGGGTTGGACTCCGATCGTCCCGTGGTTTTTCGCTCAAGTTGGGTTTTCCCCGTAAAAATTCTCTGTGTGATTTTATTTCTTTCTACATTTTGTTTTGTATTGCGCTTGCTCGAATTGCAACAGGTGTCCTGGTCGGGATTGCTCGCTCTCTTTCCCAACACTTCTCGTACCAAACCCTATCAGGAAATCCTCCTGTAATACATAGTTGAGAGAGAGGTTGGTAGCATGTGCGGCTGTGTATAAAAGTCTCACCCCAAAACATGTCAGGTAGCTTTGACTCATACAACATGTAGATACCCTCAACACCAATGTTCTATTCATTCTTTCAACTACACCATTCATCCACGGTATCTTGGACGGAGTCTTTTCATATATGATCTCTTGCTCTCTGTAGTACTCATTAAATGGATCAATATATTATCTCTCCTTGTTGTACCTGATGCACTTTAACTTCTTCTCAGACTACCTCTCCAGCTGAGCCTGAAATTTTTGAAAAGTATTGAGAACTTCATCCTTGGTCGTAATAGCATTGACCTGAAACTTCTTCACAAAAATCATTAATGAACATCACAAAATAGGACGCTCCTTCTCTCATATGGACCTTCAGCGGTACGAAAAATCACGGGACGAAAAATCGTGGCTAATACACTGATATTAGCCACAATTGTAAAAACCGTGGTTAATAATTATTTTATAGCTAGTGTTATAAATAGTGTGGCTAATAGACATGTATTAGCCATGAAAAGTAACATTCTTGCCTTTATTTATTATTTCCTGCACTGTTCCCCGCCTAAAAGTCGCGATAGCGGCTATTTGTTCTTCTACGCAGGTAGGGCATCGCGTGATTCTTCTCCCGCTACTTGCGTGCTTCTTCTCCCCCTCTCTCTCTCTCTCTCGAGAAATTGCCCCTCTCACTCCTCTCTGTGGAAAACAATGGCGGGATCTGGGAGCTCGCTGAAATCGGCGGCCCTTCTGGAGCAGATGAAGTCCCATCTCACGACTGATGCCGGAAAAGAGCTCATCAAGAAGACCGGTCTAGTATATCAGTTGAACTTTGCCCCCAAGGTGTCCATCACTTCCCCTTTTATTGACTCTTCGAAACCCTAATTAGTTCGCCGCTGAATCCGTTGTTCTCCTGAAACAGAAGATCGGAGTGGACGAGGAGATCTACGTCATCGATCTCAAGGTAGACAAAGTAACTCAAGGTCTAAACCCTACTCAACCTGATCCCCTTTGCTGGATTCTCACGTTCAAACAAGAAAAATGTGATTTCTATATTTTAATTCCTTTTTCTTCATCTTCTTAGGCACCTACAAGGGGAAGCCTGACGCCTCATTCTCCTTGAAGGACGATGATTTTCTGGCCATCGCCACTGAGAAAATGAACCCTCAGATTGCTTTTATTAGGTGGCTATAGGAAGTTTTTCAATAGAATTGCAGCCAAATTTTGCCATTTTGGGAGGATTTTGTTGTTTTATGCATTTTAATTCTGGATTGATGCAGGGGATCTATGAAGATTAAGGGAAGTTTGAGTGCTGCTCAGAAGTTCATACCTGATATTTTCCAAAACCGTTGAAGCTTTGATCCACGCATATACATGTGAGAATCTTTTGTCCCTGCAAAGAAATGTGCTTTACAACCTACTTATTGTTAGAGTAATTATAAAAATCTCCATGGTAAACTGACATAAGAAAAATGTGATTTCTATACCAGATCACATGTCGTGGATTCAGTTGACACTACCATTTTGTCAATTAAAATCTCCATGGTAAACTTGAAGAATTTGATCAGAACTATAAGACACTTCAGGATTCACATGAAAACTGAATAGTTTATTCATGGATATTCAAGGTAAGTATTCTCTTGCTATTCAACTATTTTTAAAGTTTAATAGTAACCTTATGGAGCTCAAAAATGGAGCCCATCAAAATGCAATGCATGCTGATTTTGATGAAGTTCTAGAAATTCTGCCTGGAAAGTGTGACATAGTTGTCAGTTATTTGAGGGAGCTGTTGAGTGAGCATGTTTATCTTTTGTCTAGAAATAAAGAACAGGACTTGACCTGTTAAGTAGAAACCATGAAGTAGAAGAGTTAACTACACAATTGAAGGAGTTGGCTATGGCTAACTGTTCAACGTGTTCCATATGGGAAAAGTACTTTAAAAGAGCACAATGTGTCCTGTTTTCCTTCAGCATGGCCTCTTTCAGGTTCATATAAATCAGTTTGATTTCATATTTTCATAGCTACCCTTGCATTTTTTGTTCTTATCAGATGCTTGAACTAACTAAGCTGCCTCTCTTTCCTCACAGGCTGTAGCTGTTTATTGTTACTATTAGTTCAAATCTACCTTATTGTTACTATTAGTTCAAATCTACCTTGTATATGACAATCCTTCATTAATTCTGCAACAGCAAACAGATCCATCAGGCATGTAGAAGAAGGGTTGTTTGGGGTGGGGTGTAAATGTGCAGTGGTTAGTTTGGCTCGATTTGATAGAGCGGTATACTCTGTTTATTGAGGGTTTGTTTGAGATGTTGTTCCCGAACGGGCAGCCTTTCCACTGACCACTCATTGCTGTCCCCCAAACATTTTGTTCGCGATTTCGTGTTCTTGTAAATGACAAATTAGGGGCAGGCATTAGAAGGAAAAAGACGATGAATATTGAAATGATTAGTTGGTTGTGATTATTTTTGGTATCCAGTCATCTAACATAAAATAAATTGGTTAAAGATGAAGAGACTCGGACTATATATTAAGTGCACAATGCTTTATTAGTTTCTGGATGCAGGGCTTTCCTCAACAATTACAAGGGATTACAAAGAGTGTAGACAATAATAAGGGATATATATAAGGAAATTTTCCAGTACACAGAAATTTTCTATTCCTAATCTCTTTCTTTCCTAATATAATGTTTGTGTTTGGATGTAAAGAGGAAACTAATATTACAAATCATCTAACCATTTTATACACGATTGAGCGTGTATCTCGTTAATTTACAGTGGTAACAATTTGAAATTGTATTACTCAAAATGTGTGTGGATTAGTTTGAATGAGAGTTTGGAAGTTGTCCTTGTCAAGCTCAATAGTTTGCCTTTTTTGAGTCTAAATTCTAGATTTGTATTTTCCTTAACAATATAGAACCTTGGATTTTTAAGGTTCTAATTGTCCTTGTCAAGCTTCCTTCCGAGATCAGCCATCTATTTGGGCATGCAGACTGCACTTAACCAAAACATATGCTAATATGATTCAGTGCATATGTACATATGCTAATTTTAGTGAAAAATTGTGCTCTAAACCTTTTGATTCAGTGCATACAACACAATCTCCTGTTTCAGGTTTATTTTTGAAATCATAGCGAACAATAATCAAAATTGTTTGACTATTAGATGTCTCAAAATTGTTGCTGTTTATCAAAATTGTTTGACTAATTCTGATATCATCTTGGAAATTAGATGGCAGAGATTACACATGTTTCTGCTGTTTGGCCTGGTTGGGGTCATGCGTCTGAAAATCCCGAGCTTCTGGATGCTCTAAAAGTGAAGGGAATCATATTTCTTGGGCCTCCAGCAGCACCTATGTCAGCATTAGGTGATAAGATAGGATCTTCACTATTTTTAATATGGCCTTGTAGGTGAAAATTTCAACAGAAAATTGTTTGGATTCAATTCCCGATGATATTTTCAGGGCATGCTAAGCTGATTTTAAAGAATAGCATGCTTGTGTTCAAATAGATTTAAGGATGGTTGCTAAGCTTATTTTCTTACAAACTAGGATAGAGCCCGACAAGTAAGGATGGTTGAATAATGCCCCGTCTTCCTTGTGTTTGTTTCCACCCCATTCATTTATTAGTTGCTATATGGAGAAACATCTGTTTTCTTAGTTTTATCTATAGAGCTAACAATTATAGTTGATTTTTGTTCATTCTAGGTTCACAATGATGAAGAAGTTAAAGCGCTATTCAAGCAAGTACAGGGTGAAGTCCCAGGATCTCCTATATTTGTAATGAAACTCGCATCTCAGGTGAGTATTTGGAGCTTCATTACTTTTTGGATTTTTTTCCATTTCTGAACTTAATATAAATAACCAAAATTTGAACTTATTAATAGAGGAAGGAGCTAAATTTTCATGTATTTTCCCTTTGTGAATGCCGTTTCCTTCTCATTTAGGAAAATTCAGTCTCCTCTGTGCAAGCTTTTATGTTTTTTAATTGGTCATCTACTTATCCTAGCCTGCCATAGTTTGAATAGTTCTCTTGATTTACATAAAATAACATTCGTTTGCTCGCTGCAGAAATTTATTATGTTGATTTTTTTTTGCGTAGAGCCGGCATTTGGAAGTTCAGTTATTGTGTGATCAGTATGGGAATGTTGCTGCTCTTCATAGTAGAGATTGCAGTGTTGGAGCATTGGATGTGAATGCCAATTATTCAAAGCATATTTCAAGGTTGGTTGGTTGTGCTCCATTACTTCAAGTTTTTTTCTTTCAATTCTTGACTTCATGACAGGCGTTGCATTTGAAAACTTCTTCTGTATTGTTGCAGCCTTTTAAAGCTTTTTATTTTTAAATTATGTAGCTAGGTACTGTGCATCTATGTAGAAGTGTTATTCGAAGCATTGAAACTGCCAAATTTTTTGATTTTGAAGAGTTTCCTTCTAGCTATAAGGTTGGTTCGATTTCTCTTACTGTCAATTGATATTTAATAATAATTAGTAGTACTCACCTCTTAATATATATTAATTCTGATATCCTATTTTACTTTGCTGCAATGGCACATTAGGTCACCTACATGTATGATACAGGCCGCTTGGAAGTTTACAATGAAAATTTTGTCGCTGTGAGTATTAGCACTTTACTGGTTTGTTGAAATAGCTTCCTTTTATTTAATCCTGTCCTGTGAATCGTAGCTGTTGCATGCTATTTTAAATAATTAAGATAATTAAAAGAAGGAATTTTACTCTTATTATATTTGCAAGTAATAATGTCTCCAAAGAGCAACAAAAAGACAATTTGTTATCTAGATCTTGGAGTAAGTTCTAACTTCTATTTGCAGTTATATATAAATTAGAAATGAATAACAATAATATATTTAATTTAAAAGCTTAGGGAACATCATACGGATTATATTTCATTTTCTAAATGGTACATATCTGCAGGACTCTTGCGGCAGAGTATGGGAAACATATGATTCGTATAGTAAGGACACTCTTCCATTCATTGGCGTTGGATCTTAAGCTTGACCCGAGTCTTTCTTATTTGTACAGGAACGCATCAAGTGGCATTTTTCGTTCATACCGTTATCCTTGCTTGCCTGAATGTCAAAGCTATATGGGAATGAGATCTCACACACACAGCTCCGTCTTAGCAGTCGTGGATGAGGATGAGGTTGGAGGCTTGCAAATTCAACAAGGCAATACGTGGTTTTCCATTATGCCGGTCCCTGACAATCTCATCGTAAACATTGTTGATATGATGCAAGTGAGCTCGCTAGTTATTTACGTATTTGATGCTTTGTTTTCATGGTGATTCCATGATGATGATGACGATGATGATACTTTTATTGTGATGATGCTGATTGTTTGTTTACAATTTTAGGTGATCCGCAACGATGAGTATAGAAGCGTGGTGCTTCTGTTTAGGATGTTCATCACTGATGATTCTGCCACTGTATTGCGCTTGTATGGTCTCAGTTTTGTTTCACAACCTTATCAGAATATGGTTGATGTAATTATGGGAAGAATATGGTTGTATGTTCTACTTTGTTTTTTTCAAGGGATTATGCAATCAGGAGCCTACAGATCATGTATCCATAATTTTATTCACAAATAACATATATTGTCTTGAAAAATGTTAAATGGGTTGTTTGTTTGTAGTCATTGAGTCTGTGATGGTTGGGTAGTTTTGCTAGACTATTGCACCTGGGATTCTATCTCTAGCATCTCTCCTTCCGAAGCAGATGCCAACTTGACCCCTCCTCCCTCCTCCCGGGCAGCGCTTTAAAATGATCGCATCTGGGAAACATTGTGAATTCCCGATTGTTAATTCATGGATAAATAAATATTAATAGTATTCCACATTGTGTATTTCTGGATGAATGAAATGAATTCCTGATTTTAAATTAGAATATGATCAAAATAGTTTTTTACAGTTTGTATTTTACTATAAACAGGGAAGAAAAATCAGAAATAGATGGTGCTGCAAGATTTTCCTGTTATTTTGAATATGATTTTTTTTAAAAAAAACATAAATTAGTATTTGCCACGGCTTAAAACCGTGGCAAATAGTTTTTTAAAAAATGATGAGTTTGCCTTTAGCCAGGGCTTCATACCGTGGCTAATAGTTGGCTTATTTGCCACGGGCAATAACCGTGGCAAATGGTTTTTTTAACTCATGAAACCATTTTTTGCCAGGGATTAAAACCGTGGCTAAAGGTAAAGATATTAGCCACGACAGTTTTTTTTCGTGGCTAATACTATTAGCTACGGCCAATCTGTGGCTTAAAATGTTTAGCCACGCCGACTTTAGCCACGGATTTTTCTCGTGGCTAGACCGTGGCTAAAACTTTTTAGCCACGGTTTTGGACTTTTTGCCGGGGCAATTTGCCCTGGCCAAAGGTCTGTTTTCTAGTAGTGTCATAAGAAAATTCACATATTTTTTCTTAGTGACAAGTCCTAACCATTACATAAATTTTGAAGGTTAGGGTGCAAAAAGGATGGTGGTGCTAATATTGATTTTTTGGAGGTTTTAATTTAAAATGTTATTTAAGTTGCTTCCGTCGTGCAACAATGATGTTCTCTGTATGCTTGTCATCAATAGTCATCATGATCTGAAAGTGGCTCGATGTCTTATATCGACTCAGGCTCTGTGGCCTTCTCAGTATTGTCACTTCCAATCATATGAGACTATATTGATGTGATAGTCATCATTCTCAGTCTTCTCAAGATCAACTGTAGTCTGATCCTCACAAAATATAGCATTGCGACTGCGTATTAGTTTCTTCTCAACTGGATCAAGGAACATGTATCCAAACTCTCTGTCACGTCCATGCCGCAGAAAAATGCATTATCTGGTCTTGTAATCCAACTTTGATTGCAGCCAAAAACCTTAAGTTATTATATGAAGGGTTCTTCCTGTTGGGTGTGGTTCCCATACACGAGTCGGTAAAAACCACCGGGCGCGCTAGTAGCGGCTCGTGATTTCATTCGTGTGTTCCCGCGCATATATATTATATATATAATATATATATATATATATATATATATATATATCTATATATATATATATATATATATTATTCATACATAAAAACCAAACAAAAAAAATAAAATATAAAAAGAGGCCTATGATCATCAACCCGATTTCAGCCATCATTAAGAAGAAGCAGGCACTACCCGGGCAGGTTTTTTTATTCTGGATCAATTAGGCTGTCGGGCTTCTTCTCTGGAGATAACAACAAAAAGGAGGACTTTTTATTTGCAGCATTTATTACTGCATTCAAAGAGTAGACCTTTTGGCCTCATCAAGGAAGGAAGCTGTCAGCTTCTCTCTGCAAAAATAAAAAGAAGACAAAGCAGCGAAGGTTTCGACTCACTGGCCGCTCGTCTCTGGTTCGCAAGGAGCAGCCAGTCCCTATTCGTAAGAGTTGCTGCCTTCTTTCTCTGTTTGCTGGAGCAGCAAGGTCGGACACCCGTTTCCTGTGCTTGTTGGGGCAGCACTTTAGGGCCGATTCTTTCTCGGTTTTGCTGGAGCCGCTTGGAGCCGACCGCCCCTTTCTCTTTGAGTGGAGGAGATCCGTTCGTGATCTGAGTTTTGGAAGGGACTGTGCTTAGCCGCCTTGTTCGTGGCCATTTGGGGGAACGTCATCCTTGACATTTGGGACAGATTGTTCAATCCGTCCGGGTAACGCTTCTCACCTTTCTTGTATTTTCTTCTAGCAACTGTGCTTGTGTGATTGTTGGAGAAGAAGGTTGTGGTGTAAATCCTTTGTGGATTGTGTTTGTGGTGGAGGAGTGAAGATCCTTTGTGGATCGGTGGAGGGAAAGCCTGTAATCCGTGCGTGTGTTTTTCACACATCTTTAGTGGAGGCTTTCCGGGTTGGACTCCGATCGTCCCGTGGTTTTTCGCTCAAGTTGGGTTTTCCCCGTAAAATTCTCTGTGTGATTTTATTTCTTTCTGCATTTTGTTTTGTATTGCGCTTGCTCGAATTGCAACAGGTGTCCTGGTCGGGATTGCTCGCTCTCTTTCCCAACACTTCCCGTACCAAACCCTATCAGGAAATCCTCCTGTAATACATAGTTGAGAGAGAGGTTGGTAGCATGTGCGGCTGTGTATAAAAGTCTCACCCCAAAACATGTCAGGTAGCTTTGACTCATACAACATGTACATTACCCTCACACACCAATGTTCTATTCATTCTTTCAACTACACCATTCATCCACGGTATCTTGGACGGAGTCTTTTCATATATGATCCCTTGCTCTCTGTAGTACTCATTAAATGGATCAATATATTGTCTCTCCTTGTTGTACCTGATGCACTTTAACTTCTTCTCAGACTACCTCTCCAGCTGAGCCTGAAATTTTTGAAAAGTATTGAGAAGTTCATCCTTGGTCTTAATAGCATTGACCTGAAACTTCCTCACAAAAATCATTAATGAACATCACAAAATAGGACGCTCCTTCTCTCATATGGACCTTCAGTGGTACGCAAACATCAGTATGTGTGAGCTACAATGGCTCGAATCTCTTGGTGAAAGTAGTGCTTTGGAATGATATTTTATTTTGCTTCTTAGTCATGCAATGATTGCATCTCTCCAACATATCCACAAATAGTTTAGCGAGCATCTTCTTTTTGGAGAGACCCCCCAGTCCCTTCTAGTTGATGTTGCACAATCTCTCGTGCCATAAAGAGGTAGATGCTCCATCTCTGATAATGTTGGCATGAGCAGCTTCAGCCTTCAAGTCTTCTCTCTATATAATACAAGTATCTCTCCAACCTCTTGCGACAACTAGCGATCCCTTGATAAGCTTTCAAAAATCTCCACCAAATACACTCAAGTGTTCCACATCGCTTAGCTTCCCAACTGAAACTAGGTTGAAAAGGATATCAGGTACGTGTCACACATCCTTCAGAATCAGCAAACCTCTCGTGTTTGTCTTTAGGTACATGTCTCCCCTCCCGATGACTTTATACATAATCATTGTTGCCCATTCTAAAAACTCCGCAGTCGTGAGTCGTGTATGTGACAAACATCTTTTTGTTGTGGAAGACATATGCAGAAGCACGTGAATTTACAATCCAACTCCTATTATCGCACGAAAGTGCAACTACGACATCATCTCTAATAATGATGACATCGTTCCTCTTTGTAGATACAATAATTGTAGTGTGACTCTCCTTCCTATCATGAGTACCCACTTTTTTTCGTCATTCTTCGGAAAATAATAAAACTTCTGAATAATTTCTTTTTATGACAATAGTGACATTTCACATTCTATTAGCGAGACCTAGACTTCCCTGTGTTTTGACTCCTCTCGTTATTCCTTCCTCTACTCTTACTCTTGCCTCTCCTCCTAGGCTTGTCGGTGGCAAAAGAGAGGGGTCGGCCCTCAGGCAGTTCGGGGAAGGCTGCCCCGCACCGGCCGCGCGCGGATCGCGCGACGGTTCCTCCATGATCATGGGGGAGTGATTTATACACACCCGAGGATGAAATCAGAAGGAGACATGTCCCCATCAATGAGCATTTTTAAATAAAATTTAAAGAAAATATAAATTAAAAATAATTGAAAATTGGGTAGTATAACTATACATGTCGAGTTTAAAATAAAAATATTTTTAATCAATATATTATTAAAAATTATTAGATATAGCGAATCATAATTTGAATATAAGAAGTAGAGCTATCATGATTTTGGTTCGGTTCCGGTTCTATTAAAATCATGAACCGAACCACTAAGGTAACGATTCTTCAAATTAGAATCAAAACCTTATTTGGTTTGAACTGTTCTGGTTCTGGTTACAGCTTAATTTTTTGAACCGTTGTGTCAACGGTTCCGGTTACGGTTCAACAAAAACCAAAATCAAACCGGTCACTAACGGTTCGGTCCGGTCAATGCGGTTCGGTCGTGTTCTAATGAGTTCCAACTAAAACCAAAATCAAACTTGACCGAATGAAATAAAAGCGGGCTGAAAATAGTAAAACTCAAAACAACATCGAAATAGAAATAATTATGTTGCGCACTTCTCGACGTTCTTTTCCACGATCGGTGGGATAGTATTCATCGACTTCCAACGCGTGTAGACTTGCCACGCCGTCTAGTTGGCTTGCACACGTTTCGTCGGCATGCTCAACCGTAACGATCGACTACAAGTAATTGTCTTTCATTATTACTGATAAATAGTAGTTGTATATCTTCTATATTTTTAAAATAAAATATTTCCAAAAAAATATGTAAGTAAAATTGAAAATGCATTATATAACTGTATAAAAATTTAAAATGCAGTGCAAAAATTTACTACAAACCGCATCAATGTCAAACCATATCACACGGTTTTTATGCGATGACGTTTTGGTCGGTCCAAAATTGCCCCCCTTTAGTGAGATTGCGGTTTGAGTTCAAACTGCACCTGTTTCACTCGTGATAATAAGTGTAAATATTATAGATAAATTATAAATAATAACAATATAATAATAATAAACAGGTTGCGGTTCGGTTCTACTTCGGTCCGGTTCAGATCGGGTCTAAAAATCTTGAAACCTCTTGAGACTTGTATGTTGCGGTTGCGGTTCCGGTCCGTATAATAAAGGCTCTGTTTGACATGTCGGGCCGGCGGGAGGCCAGCGAGGAGAGAGGAAACGGTCGTTTAGAACGGTCGACCGGTGCTCCGCCTACGAGCGTGAAAACACCGGGCTGGAACCCTTTTACGCCGGCCGTTCTCGCCCGGAGCTCGCCAAACAGCCTTTCTCCGGCTCATTCAGGCCGGAACGGCGCCCCGCCGGAATGTCAAACAGAGCCAAAATGTAAAAACCATACCTTTACCAATGTTGTTCACGGTTCCAAAATTCAAATCAGAACCCAAATAATTTGCGAACGGTTTGGTCCGGTTCTTTGCGGTTGATTCGATTTGCGATTTTTGATTTTAGGCTCCGTTTGGGAGGACTTATTTTCACCGATCAAGCAGTTACGACCTCATGAATCGGGTCTATATTGAGATCCCGTTCATGCGGTCTTAACCGCTTGACTGGTGAAATTGTGAAAATAACTCTCACCAAACGGAGCCTTAATACGAATGCCTCTCTTTAAAATTTAAAGATGTAATTGTTTATTTAGAGCAATTTGCAAAATGCACCCTCGAAATATAGGGTTTTGGTAAAATGCACCCCGAAAGTTTAAAATTGGCAAAATGCACCCTCCAAAGTGGATTTTCTTAGCAATATGCATCCTCACTAGGCAAAAAATGAAATGGCCAAAATGTACACTCTAGGGTGCACATTGTCAAAAAAACTCATTTTGAAGGGTGTATTTTGTCAATTTTAAACTTTTGGGGTGCATTTCCCCAAAAATCTATAGTTTGAGGATGCATTTTGCCAATTGCCCGTTTATTTAAGATATTTGATTTTTGAGTAGACGATTCATCCGACGAGGATCATTCTTCCTAACCGTGTGTGGCAGCGGCGAAACCTCCTCCACTCGGGAAGGGTAGCAACTGTGATCGAAGACATGCATCGTGGAAGAAGGTAGAAAAGGACGGAAGGGGAAATCGTCGCCTGCTATGCTAGTGGAGGAGAAACTTCTAAATTGATCGGAATGGGGGACGAGCTCTACGCTTTGGATTTTGATGGAATTATCTGTGATAGCTGCGGCGAGAGCTCTCTCTCCGCTCTTAAGGTCTCAGAACTTCTCAATCTCTTCCTCCTTTTATGTTGCAGATTAGAAACTCCCAACTAATTGTTTGCCTTTCTCATCGCTAAATAGGCATCCAAGATTCGATGGCCGATGCTCTTCGAAGAAGTGACATCAGAGCTAGAGGAATGGATAATCGATCAGATGCATGTCGTTAGTTTCCTTTCTTTCTTTTTGTTACTCACAGTAATCTGTTCTTCACTTCTCGGGGTAGTGGTTCAGCCTCTGAATAAGGGGAATGGTCCTTTATTTGCACGACAGTTCGGAACAATTGTTCTTAATTCTAGGGCTAGAGAATTTTCAATGTGGGCGATCAATGCGTTGTGTTCCTTGTGCCGGGTTTAAGTGGCAAGCTTGCTAGATCATGGATATGAGTTTTTGATAAAATTTATTCTAAGAGGAAGGAGAGAAACTATTGCGTGGAGGAGACAAATGCTGGAATACTTTTTCTGATTTGTTTCATTGATATCCTTTGCTTTATATACACATACTCAGCCTTAGCTGTCAAAGGTAAATGGACTATAAACAGGAAAACCAAACCAACAAGGAAATCAGTGCTGGTGGAGGTTGCCAAAACACCAAAAATAATAAATACCGAATCAAAACAAATGTAGGAACAAATAAATACAGAATAAAAACAAATATAGGAACAAATATGCAAGTTATTAGTTTTCTTAGTTCACCATGTAGGACAATGATCAGTTCCGACTCAACTGTATTGCACATCTGGGTTGCACATGTGTGACACTGATGTGTTCCGACTCAACTTTCTTAATTCACTATGTATGACACTGATGCGTCATGCGTTCCGACTCCAGTATATGTTCATCTTTATTGCACACTTGTGACTATGTGAGATTGCAACAGGATACCAAAAAGTGATCTCACCAGACACCTACATGTACATGTAAACTAGCTGCCTTTTCTTACTGACATAAGCTTGAATGATTTTAGAATTAATAATAATATAAGGCTTTGTGATATTTGGATTTACATATGGAACCTTTTGTTCACTATTGGAGGTCTAGTTGAGTACTAGAGAGGAAATGTCTCCGAAAGGGAAAACTGATAGAAGAATAGAGGAATGGGGGTGGAGCAAGTGACAAAACAATGAAAGCAATAAAAATGACATAGCAAAATAGTGGACAAGAGCTCTCCTTATGTGTTAATCAATTTATATTTTAGTACCACTTATGGAGAAGTAGATGATCGAGTGAAAGTGATAAAACATGACAACTCACACTTCTTATGATCATTTATACTAGGTATTGATCAACCAAGAATTTAAGTCCAAAATCCTTGAGCAGAAAGGAGTCCTTTTAGCCTCCAAGAAGTCATGTATTTTAAGATTTTATTTATTTTTTGCTTGGAAGAAAAATATAAAACTTCTTGTAGAGAGTGATGTAGTTTCAGGAGAGTTTAACCAGTCAACATAGAGTTGTTATATGTACAAATTTCCAGAGTATAAAAAAAGAAAAAATAGAAATAATTATCCTAGGATTAGGTGGTGAAATTTGAAAGGTGAAAATGTTAACCTATAAAGATCAATTGTCAAATGAGGCAAATTTAAATTCTTTAATAGAGCCAAATATGATACGGGATATGATGAATGATTTAATTACGTAGATTATTGTAATTTTCGTGAGTCCGAATTTGATATTTTACAGAAAAGGAAACGTGATGGTGAGTGTTCTTGAAGAGATAGGGGTAAAATGAACATTATGGGGCACAAAGGTAAAATCAAAAAAGACATCTTTTCTCTCATGCGGCGATGGGGAAGGCTTCCTGCCCCCCCTCTCGCCTGTGGGTCTCTAAAATATCTTTGAAGATCCCCATCTCGTTGCAGGTGGGTATCCTATGTAAACCCCCTTCGCGAGAAGGTTGTATCGTAGATTATTGTAATTTTCGGAGTCCGAATTTGATATTTTACAGAAAAGGAAACGTGATGGTGAGTGAAGAGATAAAGATTATTACAAAAAAACGTGCTTCCTGCTGCAAAATATCTTTGACGTTTATATGTAAACCCAGAAATCGTCGGCTTAGGACAAGTGAACACGATGTTCTAACGATTCACTCAGAAGGAGACACACAACATGAAGGAAGATAAATCAACAGAGTAGTCGTGCAAATTATCTAACACATACAAGTCAAGCAATTTCTTGCTCTCAGAGCCAGTGCTTCCTCATAGAAATCAATGTATTGGTGGCAAAGTGTTTGTTGAGAACTTTTAAAGGTTTCATCGGTGTATTAAGAATCATATATATAGGCAAGATCTATCAGCGTCATTTCGTCTTTGACCCATTGTTGAAGTCAAAAATGACCTATGTGGAGTTCGGGGTCCCAAAATAGGGGTGACCGCGCACCTACTACCCTCAAGCGAACGATCCAGACACAAGATTAGGAACACAAGGGACAGACCCAAGGTCTCAGCGTGGAGGACACACCGCATACCCGGAAGACTAACAAACTCTTCCCCTCCCAAGCCAAAGTTTACATCTGAGCTAAGACACCTTCGGAGGGCGCTCTTGGCCAAAGTTTAGATCCCCTTTTATGGAACATCTAAGGAGGGTCTCAAGACCAACTCTCTCCTATCCAGACGTGTCTCCTTGGGTCTACACAAAATGCTCCTCACCTGCCCTACTGATGGCGCAAACTCGCCGAGCATTTTATTTTTAAAATACGGATTTCATATCTTATAATTTTTTGACACGCTGCCCAAGTTGGGCCACTAACAACGTAATTCCGCTATTCTAAAAGGCTGTCAACAGGCCATCAGGGGCTTCCCGACAACTATACCTCGGGGCCCCCACGGGGCGAGCGGTTCACGAGAATGAGTCATGTATATCCGCCCGCCTAATACGAAGAAAAAAGCTACACATACACAGAGCATCACAGATATTATAAAATATTACAGGAATATGAATTCCATACTTCGGCACGCAGGCCGACAATATAAGCAAAAAATAGGCCTTCGAGGGCCGGCACAAGCTTGAGCTTAAGCCCGCTACTCCCCGCTTGGTACTGCAACACCTGTACGCCAACGTCTCGACAAGCGGCGGTCAGCTAAACGCCAGTCGGCTAACATGAGCGGACCAAATATATTGCACCCACCCCTTTTTCGGGGGTTGTGGCGCGCATTCCCTGCAAATGGATAATACACAATTTCCTCGGAGTCATTCTCCGGGAACCCCAAAACATCACCAATCCGGCTCACACGTCCGGATGGCTTCACACAGCATGCCTAAACCCGTACTACTGTTTCCGGGTGCTAACACAGTTAATTGCAGGGTCGTACACGTCAACCCGTCGGAGAGCTCCCTTCCCCCACCCGTTGGTGCAGAGGGGCTTCCATGCAAATATGGAAAATGAGGGCTTCACCTGCCCAAGTAGAAATTTCATTACCCTTGACGCGTGTTTTTTTGTCGGCGGTGTCGGGCCTTGCTGAAGAAATAACTTCTCATCCTCCTCCTTGATGGCCAAGTCTTTGCTGGGAGAGATGTAATCATCCCCCTCTCTCTCTTGGTAGCTGGTTCGAGCTCCAGGCGGCGCCAGGAGAGGAGCTCCCGGCCAGCCTTGCTGTAGGCGGCGCCGGGAGAGGAGCTCCCGGCCGGCCTTGCTGTAGGCGGCGCCGGGAGTGGAGCTCCCGGCCGGCCTTGCTGTAGGCGGCGCCGGGAGAGGAGCTCCCGGCCGGCCTTGCTGTAGGCGGCGCCGGGAGAGGAGCTCCCGCCGGCCTTGCTGTAGGCGGCGCCGGGAGAGGAGCTCCCGCCGGCCTTGCTGTAGGCGGCGCCGGGATAGGAGCTCCCGGCCGGCCTCGCTGTAGGCGGCGCCGGGAGAGGAGCTCCCGGCCGGCCTCGCTGTAGACGGTGCTGAGAGAGGAGCTCCCGGCCGGGCTTGCTTTACCCTAGGCGGCGGCGTCGAAGAGACTTTTCTGAACTGAGAGAGAGAGAGAGAGCCGAGCTCGGGCTGCCCCTAGTGGCCGGCGACGAGAGAGGGGGAGTAGAGCTCGAGCAACACTCGCTAGAGGCGGCCTGGACAGAAAAAATAGGAGGAGCCGGGCTGCGCTCCTCCTTGCGGCGGCGGCCTTGACTGAAAGAGGTGGAGGCTCGGGCTGATCTCCAGGCGGCGGCCTGGACTGGAAGAAATGGAGGGGTTCGGGGGTGCTGCTCCAGGCGGCCATTTGAATGAGAAAGAGAGTTGGGGGCAGGCGGGGTACAACTGCTGCTCCAGGCGGCGCCGGGAGAGAGAGGAGGGGGGCGGCGGCTGGGCTCCAGGTCGAGAGGAGAATCCTTGAGAGGCGGCCGAAAAGAGAGTTGGGGGGGGGGGGTTGCTGCTCCAGGCCGAACCCTGGCCTGGGAAGCCAATCTGATGCCCCGCCTCCTTCTCTTTTTCTATTCCATTTTCTTTTTTTCTCCCTTCTGCTGTCCCCCACCTCCTTCCCCTCTCCTTCCTTTTTCTTTTTTCTCTGTGCTGTCCCGTCCCCCTTCAGCTGTATGCCTGCTCTTCTTTTTTATGCATCCTTCCCCTCTACATTCATTTAGTTCGTGTTGTGGGAAAGATCCTTCAACCGAGACCCCCGAGTGTCTTCTCCCTTTGAGGAAATATTCTGGATCTCAAGGTTGAGGTGGTCTATTTGTAGGATCAGAAGGAGGCCGAATTGGAGCTTCATTCCCAGCTTTGCCTGCCTCTTTTCGTGGAGAGATTGGTGGAGATCCCGACTACTTAATGGAGGCAGAAATGGTGGTTTACCCAATAAATCCTCCAAGACTTTGGGATGCTTGATTCTAGGGAGAACTTGGAGCAGCTTGTCCTCGAGGTTGCTCATCGGCGACACTATCATGGCGGGTCCTCTAATGTGGTTGACGATAGATGGCCTCATCCGTGCAATATTTTATTATAAAAATAAAAGACCTTTTTTTGCGTACAAGGTTGTAAATATCGGATGTCGGTGACATTCCAGATTGAGTTTTTAAATATCGGATGACAGATGTTGGAAGTTGGAGACTGCTACGAGTACGAGAAAACACTTGCACCAAACTGAATAATTTGATACAATCACGAGGTATGCTCGTGCCCAACTTCAGGAGGCTGGTTTCTCCTAGAAGCCCCTCTCCAAATGAGAGATCTCAATCCTAATGCTCAATAGATAAGCCTAACTCCCAAGCCACCTACTTATATAGGGAGGGGGGGGGGGCTCACATTTCAATTCCCTAAAGCATACAATTTAAAATAGGAAAGACAATAATAATAATACGCGCATGCGTAGCAATTCATCCTGCTAGAAAATCGACCTTGACCCCAAGGTCAAAGTGCTGCGTACCCGCGGGTGTGCTGTCGCAGAGGTGACCGAAGCTCCATCCGGCGGTACATTCATGATCATAAGGGTGTCAAAGTCAGTCATGCTGATCTCATCCAATTCATCCCCGATGAGGGCTTAAAATTCCTTGGCAGGACAATTGTGATTAAACAAGTAGGGTTGCTTGCAACGTTAGCACAGACTCTTGCTCTGCAAGTCATTGTACTCTTGGTTGGAAGGGCGGTGAGTAGAGATATGACGGTTGTTGCGTGGGCCCATAATGATTGACCGAGATAGAGGTTTAGGCGGGGGAGGAAAATATGGTCGGTAGGGAGGTAAGGAGGTGATGGGAAAAGAGGGTCTCCAGACGTTGCCAGGAATTTGGCTTCGACTAGTGGGGAGAGGTTCATGGCTTGGTCGGCAATTAATGGTTGCAGGGTGCAAAGGCGGGTTCGGGTGTGGGGTTTTAAGCCGTGCATGAAGTAGGCCAAGTAATGGTAGGGTGGAAGACCCGGAACATGGGTGACCAACTCGATAAATGCATCAACGTACGAGTCAATGGAGTTGTCCTGACAAATTCCGTTAAGGCGCTCAATCATGGAGCTTAAGTAGCGGTGATCATACCGCTGAATGAGGGTCTTCGTGAGAGTTGTTCAGGTAAGGTCGGGAGCGGACTGGCGGAGCCAGCAGACCCAATGGACAACGAACCCTTCCATGCCGATAATTGCTGTGGAGACATGATGCGTCTGTGTAGTCTGATGAATCTCAAAAAATTGCTCGATGAGGGCAATCCAACCGTGCGGGTCAGTCCCGTTGAATTTGATAATGTCGAGGCGTGGGAGGCGCAGAGGAGACAATCCTGTCAGTGTGGGTTCTGCGGAGGATAAATGAATAATGTGTTGGGGATCACAAGGCAGAGGAGGTAGGGAGGGGGGCTGGAACTTTGACCGGGTTGCAAGTTGTAGAGCATGACCATGATCGAAGTAAACTGCTCGGCTTGGGTCTCGAGACGAGAGTTGATGGTGGTGAGGGTGTGTTTGAAGGTCTCCACGCCAGATTCCATTGATTGACGACCCTTTGGCATAACAAGAAGGGGACACAAGAGCTGGAAGGCCGAGAGAGAGCACATGAGTTGGCTGTATCTGGCAGCGAGGAGAGCCTGAAAGAAGAAAATTGGTCGGCACAGACTTCGCAGGCGGCGGCGAGGTCGTCTGGATCTGTTGCTGTCGAACGAGATCGGGAAGGTTGGAAGAAGACGAGCACTGCGGAATGGACTGGATCTGTTGTTGCCGAGTGCTGATAGTATTTATTGCAGACGAGTCGATTTGTTGCATACGAGCGCTGCAGACAAACTGGATCGTTGCTGTCGAGCGCTGCCGACAGAATATATCACTTTGGCCGACTAGGTGCTGGAGCTAGAGCGGAAACTGGGAAAATGGAACCTCGTCGACATAGTTTTGGTGCTGGTAGATGACCTGAAGCAGGGAAGATGGAGGCGCGGTAGCAAGAACCGTATTTGGCGGAGAAGTCGATGAAGGCGAGGGCTGGATCAAGGATCGATGTTGATGTCGGCGAAGGTAGCAGGCGAAACCTGACGACACGTGATGCATGCGGGGAGGCAGGTCAGACTAAATTTTACGAGTACGAGAAAACACTTGCACTAAACTGAATAACTGGATACAATCACGATGTATGCTATTGCTCAACTTCAGGAGGTTGGTTTCTCCTAGAAGCACCTCTCCAAATGAGAGATCTCAAACGGTAAAACCTAATATTTAAAAGACAAACCTAACTCCCAAGCCACCTCCTTATATATGGGGGGGGGGGACTCACATGTCAATTCCCTAAAGCATACAATTTAAAATAAAAAATACAATTATAATAATAATACACGCATGCGTAACAGAGACATGTTAGAAATGTTTTAAAATATCGGTTTTTTATCTTATTAAAAAACTATTTTTTTGCATACTAAGTGAAATTATATGTTTTAAAAGTAAAAAATACTTAACATAATAATTAGACAGGCATGTCGCAAAATAAATTTAAAGTGCATCCAAAATAAAATATTATTAACAAGTACAAATTGATATATTGAAAAATATATTTAATATCATATAATAATTCTACTTTGATAACACTACGCTCTATAACAAATAAACAAGATTTAGAATTTGAATATCATTGATTGATTATAAGTCTTTTCAAAGCTCCAAGCTTAATAAGTGATGCAGAGCATAAACGAGGACGTGTGATGCAGTGCATAAACGAGGACTTGCATTGGATGATGAGTTTTTGGCTCGTTCGGGGCCAATTGGCGACCTTCCATATATGGAGTCCCAGATCGACGATCGGAATCGACAGATGTGTTCGGATTCACGTTATGAATCGATTTGATATATTATTTCATCATTTTGCATTTTATTTTTATGTATTTAGGTGGCCCCACCTTCGGCCAATCATAGACGATTAACTGTCGATGGTGGGATGCCCTAAGTCTCTTATTATTATTATAAATAGATAGGTAGTGTGCTGATTTGAGGCATTGCAGAATTTGGAGAGTTGATTCTCAGATTCCCGCGATCATCCCACGGTGCGGACTCCGTGGAACCCTATGTGACGACTCCTAGGTGTGTATTTTCCTCCCCAAGGTATCCCCTAACTCTAAGCCGCTTTTCCCCCCTCCAAAACCCCTTGCCGCCGCCTACCAGCCCCCTCCAAGTCAGCTGCAACCTGCTGCCCAGATTTCATTCCCTGTTCATTTCCATAGCACTGTTCATTAATGAAATTCACTGTTCATCGCTAAAGGTTTCCCTCCTTGTCCACCGCTGGCTAGGTTTTCTCCCTTGTCAGCCGACCTTCCCCTCCAGCAAAAACAACCGCAGCCCCTCCACAATTTCTCACAGCCACCTGCCTCCAGTTCTCCTCCCTTTCCTCTTTATATCGTTGTCCTACAACAGGTCCTGGACAGCTAGTCGCCCTTCCTAATCCCTCCCAGTAGTCGGCCAAACCCCCCCTCCGCCGATTTGCTCTCCACCGCCTCCCCTCTCGTGGAATACCTCCAAACATCTACCATATTTAGATCAGTCCATATCTGGACTATTGCAGTCCCGATCCATCATTCCCTCCACCCACACTTCATTCTTTAGCCCGGATCCGCCACCAAACTTCGGCGCATTCAACCCTCGTCCGAATCTACCCTTACGTGGTCGGATCTACCCATTTACGGCTCGATTCCACCTTCCTCCTCCGAGGACAGCCACCTCCGCCATTTCCATGCCACCAGTTCCACCTCGAATCGCCGTCCACGCGTCTCCGGCTCTGGATTCTTCAGTGCCTTGGTCAACCCACTATTTGGCGAGATTTCGTTGCATTGTTTTATCATTTTCGACATTTATTTATTGGGTTGAACATTTTATATTTGCTTGAAGAAATATTATCGTAAAATTTTTACCCTAGATTATTATTGTGATTTGCAGGGTTTAGTCGTCGCACGCTCTTGCTTTAGCCCTCCACTCGAAGGAAAGCCTATGCTTGTTTCACCCTAAATAATTATTGTATCTTGTTGTGAATTTATCTGTGTGAGATATTTTAATTATTATCTAACTGTGACTTAATTCGTCTGGCTTTGCATAACATGTATGGTTAGGTCGCCGATTTTCCGCCGCATATAGATTCGCCTTGCGTTAATAAGTTTATGTTAAATACATAAAATAGTCATCTAATAAATGTGTTGAATTTTTTCACAAATTTGTAATCTGAAATAAGAAAAATAGTGTATAACAATTATATACAATTAATTGTAAGAATATTGTATTCAAAAGAATGAAACAATATGTTTATTTTATTTAAACATAAATAATATAATACCTGCATGTGATTTTAAAAAATATACTGCTAATCTGCTAACATAATATAAAATAAAATAGAGGACTATATGCTCAATTGTCGTGTTGGTCGATATATCGGAAAAAATCGTATATGTCGGTCTATATTTTACGAAATGACAATTTTTTTAAAAAATGTTGTTTTACTCTAAAAAATGATATGTCGACGGACATTTAAAACAATGCTTGCGTATATAAACTTACATTTTCTTGTGTGTCCATCAAAGTGAGTTCACTTTTCAATTTCTCTCAGGGAGGTCAAATCGTCTTTGGAGGTCTTGCCTGCTACAGGGAGATCTGGGCATCCATACTTCTACCTATAGGAGAGACTAGTCATCCTCCTGGGTCTTGTCATTTGCCGGGAAGACCTAGTTGTCCACTCTGACTTCTATCTGCAAAAGAAGATCAAGTCATCCTTCTAGGTTTTGCATCCTCGGGAGGGACAAAATTGTCCACCAAAGCTTTTATCCGTAGGGGAGACCTAGTTGTCATTCTGGGTCTTCTCATTTACATGGTAGACCAAGTCGTCCACTCTGGCTTTTATCGGTAGAGGAGACAGAGTCGTACTTTTGGGTCGCTCCATCCGTGGGGGAGGCCAAGTCATCTGCCCGAGCTTTTATTTGCAAGGGAGTCCAAGTCATCCTCTTTGGCTGTGTCATTCGCGAGGGAGACCAAGCTCTTGCCATCCATTGGACAAACCAAGTTGTTCACATGAGATTTTGTCTGCAAAGGATACCAAGTCATTCTCGTGAGTCTTGCCATCTGCGGGGGAGATCAAGTCATCCATTTTGAGTTTCTATTCGTAAGGGCGACCAAATTGTCCTCCCGAGTCTTTCCATTTGCAGTGGAAACAAAGTCGTCCATATAGGCTTCTATCCGCATGGAAGACAAGTCGTCCTCTTGGATCTTGTCATATGAAAGTGCTCTAATATGCATAGATGAACTTTTGAGTATATATAGTTGTATTGATAATTTTGAGAAAAATGAAAATAGAGGATATTGCCTCTGGTCATGGTGAGCTTCTGTGCACCAACAGTACTTTGCATTCTCGATGTCCTGGCCATGATTCTAGTGCTACTTTTAGTAGAAACCCTTTTTGATGGAGATTGCTGAACGGACGAGTCACAGATGCGTCCGGACAATCAGTTTAATGTATTATCTTATTTATTTCGAGCTGTATTTGACACCCGAACGGACCAGACAATATGAGTCGTCCGATTCGGGTGCCCTAATTGTTTAAGTATAAATAGGCGTGTGTTTCACAGTTGAGGGCATCGAGGACTTTGGCAAAGTGCAGGAACTGCCGGTCTGTCTTCTGGTGCGACGCCAGTGTTTCTTCCCCGGATGCAATGCCTAGGGTACGCCTCCGGCTCTCTTTCTCTTCCCCGTTCAGCCCACCACCGCTAGTAGCCTCCTCCTCCTCCTCCTCCACCAGACCACCGAGAGGCCAGATTTCCCCCTCTCAAATTCTTCCCTAGCCGCAGTCCTTCTTTTTCCCTTATGCTCTGTTCCTATCATTCCTCCTCTCAAATTCTTCCCTTATGCTCTGTTCCAGCCGAACTAGCATTGGCCTATTCCGCCGGTTCACTCCCGGAAAGCATCTCCCCGCCCGTTATGAATCATTTGCCTGCCCAACAAACACCCTTCTTTCTATTCCCAAGTATGTCAGCCCCTTCCAGCCCTACCATCACCCCTTTTCACCACCCAGTCCAGACCAGCAGCCCCCCATATTTCCACTCTGTCCCCAACCTCAAATCCCCTCCACCGTGAACTCCTACACCCACTGTCTACCCTCTGGATGCCACCACATAGTCCTCCCAAGCCTCAACCAGTCCCGAACTCTATTTCCCAAACATTCCCCACTTGCTACGACCATGGATGCTCTCCAACAACCGTCATCGCCGCCGCCTACGTGTGTTGGTCGTTATTTTGATTTATTGTTTTCTATTCACATGTTCTGTTTGATGTCACCTTATATTTGCTTTTAATATTGTGATATATCGTAATTTGCAGGCCCTATTCGGTGTGTGCTTGAAAATTAATTGCGCCTCGATTGTTTGTTAATTATACTTCGTTTTCTTTAATTAATGTTTGTGAACACCCATGCTACTGCTTGAATTTTCTTTTAATTAATTGCCCGTGACTAATTGCAATTGGACTATATCATCTGCACACGCATAAAACTTACATTTGATTGGATTGTTTGTATGCATGCATGCCACTTTAAGGGCCGTCGTAGATATTTTGTGTTCATTATGTGATCGCTTGCATGTAGCTGTGTACAAAAAGCCCGCGCCCGGAAAGCCCGCCCAGGCTCGGCTCGGGAAAAGCTCGACCTGGTCCAAGGCTAGGCTTGGGGGCCTTACCGGGCCCTCATTTTAGCCGGTTGGTCGGCCCGGTGCCTGGCCCAGGCTGGGGAAAGCCTGGGCGCCGGGCTAGCCTGGGCCTGACACTCGGGCTGGCGAAAAATTTTTCCTAATTGGAGGGATTTCCATAGAAAATCCTGCCTACTTTGGCAGGATTTTATTAAATCCTGCTTAATTGGCGGGATTTCCCTAGAAAATCCAGCCTAATCCAGGCGGGATTTTAATCCCGCCTGGAAATCAGGCCGGCCCGGCCTGAAGGGCCTTATCGAGCCCCCTTTTTGAGAGGGAGCTCGAGCCAAGCCCGGTTGGCAAAAATCCCGGGCCCGACCGGCCCGACCCAAGCCCGGCCCGGTCGGGCTTTTTGTGCACGACTGCTTGCATGACATGCAGTGTTTGGGCATCGGTCTCCCGCCACCTGTAGACTCGTGCTGCATTAAATTGGTATCAGAGCCACATGCGGGCTTTAGTTTAATACGCAACTATCGAGTCTATAGGGTTTGTACTATGTTGTATCATTATCACCATTCCTCGTTATTACTGGAGAGACACCCTTATTATTATTACGATGATTGCTCTCCTGCGCGGCACACCACTTCCAGGGATCGTGTCAACCCTTCGAGACGATTCCATTATGTTAGAGATGACTACCACGATGAGAGTTCCTCACGTTATCATCATTACACTTCTCCACGACCTTATGATGATAAAGATGAGTTTTATTCAGGTCATTGTCGTTACACATCGCCTCTATTTGATGGACCTGAGTTTGTATATGGGCAACCACCACCACACGTTCGTAGGGCTCACGTTCACCCACGAGCACGAACTGATTATGTTAGGGATGACCGTCTAAATGACTCAGGCGCCCTATAGAGGTCACCATCATCAATATCACATCACATGTAAGACCCTCATGGTATTCCGCAAACAGGGATACATGATGCCGAATTTCAACAATTAGTTCTTGACCAATTTGATCACTTGGAGGTTGATTTGGCTCACATATCGAATTCCCTAATAAGAATTCATGAAATATAGTCTAAGGATTTAGGTCAAGCCACCGATACGTCGAGTGGTGCTCTCACCGACATGAGAGGCCCGAACCCTGATTTTGATACGTCTCATCTTGATAGGACTCAGTGCCCATGTGATCTTGAGGTTGAATCTGATCATGATCTTATGACACAGGTGGAAAGTGATATTAGTATGACTAGTGAGCATGGTCATGCGAGTGAGGACGAGCTACCCAGTGACACGGTGATAGTATATTCATCCTCTCACTTAGACCTAGTATCCCCTTTGGATAGGGACCCGATTTTCGACACTATACCGATTGACTCGCATTTGGGTAGGGGCTCTTCTCACTCTTGCCTTAGCATTGACTCATGCTCCCTACTCTTCCCTAGTGAGAGTCAAGGAGCTATCATTAACTATGTTGTGGGTGTCCTACTTGTTCCATGGACATTTCCAGTGTTGGTGCTCTCCTCTTGGAGAGCCATCATGCCATTGTTGACTTCCCCGAGATTATGTCCCCGAGGGGCTCATTTGGCGAGCTTACCCTCCTGAAATACATGCACTTTAGTGATGGATTGTGTCTCCACACTAGTGATTATCATTGCGCGATGACTTTTGGCACATACCCCCTGGTAAGCCACCTGACGGACGTTATCAGTTGAGTGGCATCCATCACACCCATACATCACGCTCTTTTGTCGCCATCTACGGCGTTCCTTCGGGTGATAACGTTATTCACACCGAATTTGTCTATCACCTTTGACAAAAACCTTTTCAATTCAAGAAATAGTTAACTAAACTAATATTCTAAATTAATGAATAAGAAAAATTGGAAAAATGTTTCGTTATTGGACCATGTATTTGATTCACCAAATACGTCATTATATTTATATAGATATTAATCTATATAAATATAAATATACAATCATATAGATTGAGTACAAGAGTGGAATTCTTCGATCCCGAGGACTAAGCTTGCCGAAAGAGAGATTTCTCGCTGAACTTCTAGTTGGAATGAATTTGTGTTAGTACAAGATGGTGCCATTTGGGCACATCTGAGATCAACAAATGCTCGTGAGTTCCTCTTTCTGTGAAAAATTCTACTCTCTTTTCTCAAAGAAACTTCGCTCCGCGACCGCTCAGTGAGCCTCCTGATGATTTATATCCCTTATGGGATATTTGGCATGTCCTAATTCTACAACTTACTGTCGACATCCTAGTCTGTTAGTTGGGTGGTCTCCGCACAATCAATAAGTTTTTCTACATCTCACCCAAAGAGCCTCCAGATTAGCCACCCATCCTTAGGGATTTTCACTGCTATATAACATATGCACTTAGTCAGTCACCATTCATTTGCATCTGTTGCATGACTTGCATGGATATTCTCATGTAGTACACGACGCTTCTATATGACATGATTCAAGTCCATCATCTGGTTTGCATCATTCACATCATTTGTTTAAGTCTGTTGAGTGGTTTGTTTATCATTTGCATACGTTTCATGAGTCAGTCCAAAAGATAATTGCCGCAAGAAATGATTATTATAAAACTCATGCAGATAAACATAGATGAGATCACAAATTTAAAATTGGAGAACAAGTTATGATTTGCATATGATTTGAGAGATTCCTACAGGGAACAATACAAAAATTAAGCGCTCGCCAAATGGGTCCCTATATAGTCACGCGACGGATCGGTACGAATGCCTATGAGATTGACATCCTCCAAAATATGGGGACAATCCGAGTATTCAATGTAGAGGACTTAATTTCTTACTACGGGGAGCACGTGTATGTGGATCCTTTCCCCACTTCGGTACATGAGCCTCGACGCCTTTTATTCCCTCCTCTCTCACCTCAACCTCAGCCTATGGAGTCTCACCATGAGGATCACTATGCAACACCGACAGTTTTACCAGTTCCACCACTTTCGCTTTCAGACTAAGGTACATCTTATTCAGATGGAGATACATCTTATTCAGTGCCACCAGCTACCATCAGAGACTTACTTTTGATCGATGCATATGACTTCACCACCATGGACGAGCGTGAGATACTGCGATGCCTTGTTCACTGGAGCTGTTACTCATGTCCATGTGCTGTTTGGACTTCCCCAGAGGAGCTTGCGCTACTCGTCCCTGTGCTACGCCGAGACCACGACTACCCGCACTCACCAGAGATGAGTGTTTTCAAACTGGAGGGAATTGATGGAGATCGTTGTGATCCACTACTTATTCGGACGATCCGAGTCCACGAATGCGTCCAGATGAATTTTTCGAGTCAGTTTAATGTATTATTTTATTTATTTCGAGCTGTATTTGACATCCGAAAGAATCAGACGATATGAGCCGTCCGATTCGGGTGCCCTAGTTGTTTAAGTGAGGGAACCGACCCTTGAGTTTGTGTTGATTAGAGCATGTCTCTAGAGTTGTAATGTTTGTGCTCTTAGTGTATCCTTCTCAGCGTTCTCCCTTCCCCGAATCTTGTATGTCATCAATATGCAAGATTTTAATCTGATTGGGGGTCCCCCACTTTCAAAGTAACTGGCAAAGGCTTAAGAACTCAACTTTTTGGTGATGTTTTTTTTATTTTTAATTTGATCTCGATGTAATATTTGTTTCTGGGCTTCCAGGATAGAAGATAATTACAGTTTCAAGAGCATAATACCTCCTGTAACATCCAGATAAAAAGATATGCTTCCCCTAACTAAAGATTTGCAATATGTTACTCAAAGTGAATAAAGTTAGCTGGAAAACTCAGCTGTATCCTGCCGTCCTGGTGAGTCATAGAAAAAGCTGTAAATGTCACTTTTCTGTGTAGTGTTGGTAGCCACTAGCTTTTGGTAAATATGACTGCTATCATATTGTAAAAGCAGCGGGAAAAAAATAAATAAAGCAGCAGACAGGCAGGGAAAGAAGGTCCTCGAAGGGGAATGCATGAATGAAACCCAATCACTTCTGTCACAGCCCAAATCAATTCTTATATGTCACCCTCGAATCTTCTATCAAAGATGGTACGTGTCTCAAATCGGATATTGAATACTGAATTTCGTGTTCGATGCGGATGGCTAGCTATCACCGGGGGGAGTGGCAGCCCGTATCTCATCTGACCACTATTGTGGTAGCATTCTTCAAGCGGGAGAATATTCTGACTTGAAAGAAAGTAAAAGCTAGGTCAAAGAATGAATTGGCTGAAAATGCCGTTGAAGAAAGGGTTGCTTTGCCTGCTGTTCCAGTATTTGCTTGATGAGAAATGAAAAGGAATGCACTTTTTCACAGAAATCCAATACATTGATGTCTTTTTTTCTTAGCTATTCACGTATTGTATTTCTTAATAAGGATATCTGTGGATGACTGAAAATCATTATCCATGGCAATCTGTAGGATTTAAGTCTAGTAGTCTAAAATCCATATATAGATGCTAGCTGCAGTTTACCGTAAATTACTGGCCCTGTTATTGTTATCAGGCACGAGAAGTCTGCCATGCTACATCCCCTCTTATTCTCTTAAGAGTCAGCAATTTCTATATTCTTAGCTTGCTACTTCAGTGGTTAGATAGTTGCATGTGCTAAAGAGGATTTGAATTTAAACTTTCAGTGCATGATGGATATAGTATGGTTACACATGAATTTGCATGACAGCAACATTTCACTAAGTCAATAGTTTCTTTCTACTGTGGCAGCTTCGTCCAGTAGTTGAAACAGGTTATGAAAACTTGTTGCTTGTCAGGTTGCTATTGGAGATCCGAGTACCATATCTTCGGCAATCTTCTGTGAGTACAGTAAATTTCATAAAATGCTAATACTGAAACATTCAGTTACTTTCACTTCAATTCACATTAAGGTTCCATTTGGTGGGAGGATCCACACCGGTCGCGCGGATGAAACCGCATCGGCGTGGTTTCCGCCTGTTTGGCAAGGTCGTGGCCGGCGGTGGGGATCCACCCCACCGCTGGAAACCGCTGGAAACCTGTGGATTTCATCCGCGCCGCGCTTCCCGCGGTTGCGGTCTAGCGGCGCGGATGAAATTCGCGCCCGCCCGACTTCCACGCCAAATGGGACCTAAGTCTTATGTAATTTTATTTGCAGCAGCAACTGTATGTTAGTATGCAAAAAATTGTAGCTCTGAAATTTGCATTTATATGTTATGCAAGGTTGCGGATGGGCTAACTATTGAGGCTATTCTAGAGAAGTGGTCAGAACTGAAACCTGTCATTATGAAAGAATGGTCTGAGAAGAGTAGTGATTTGATCGATCTCTTTGGAAATGTTCGTGATGAATGGATTGATAAAGATCTATCAGGTTGGATTGATGCTAGTAGGTACTGTTCTAAGTTTCCATTCACCTGTTTTCTACAGAAAAACATATCTTTTGGATGACAGTCATTTATTATTTAATTGTTTCTTGCGTTCTATTATTTATACAATGCATGTAAGTAGTCATTGTTTTAAATTTTAAATTTTGTTGTCTAAGGCTCCGTTTGGCACGGTGGTGGCGGTCATAAACATAGGAGTTAAACTGTCATTCGTTAACGGCCACCTAAGAAACTTCATCCACTTTTACGTTCAAATGGATGAAATTTGTTAGATGGACCTTAACGAATGATGATTTAACCCATGCGTTTACGACCGCCACCACCATGCCAAACGGAGCCTAATACTACAATTTCCTATATACACATTGTATAAAAAGTGAATACGAAGATCAAAGAATTTTATTACTCATTAACTCACAACACAAGTATTTATACACATTTATAGGATGGATGAGTGAAATCTCAACTCAAAACCAAGATGTGAGAGTAATCTATATATGAGAAAAATAAAGGTAATTGGCCAAAAAGCAGGCCTTTATAATGGAGCTTATTCATAATTGTTCTGCACTCCCCCGCAAGCTGAAACATATAGATTGTAGATGTCAAGCTTGAAAATGAACGGTCGATATATGGGCGTGGTAATGCCTTGGTAAAGACATAAAAATTTGCTCGGCAGTAGGCACTTGCCGCAAATCAAGTTTGTGAAGTTGAATTTTTTCAAGGATAAAATGACACTTAACTTAAATATATTTGATATGCTCATGAAAAATAAAATTCTCAACGATATTGATCGCAGATTGACTTTCACAGTAAAGGAAGACCAGAGAGGGGAGCTTTACACCAAGGTTAGTAAGAAGACTTTTCAACCACATGTTCAAAAATAGTGCACGCCATCAAACGATATTCAGCCTATGCAGAAAAGCGTGTCACTACACTTTGCTTATTGCTTCGCTAAGTGACCAAATGTCTTCTAAACTATCTGTAGTAGCCACTCGTAGACCAACGATCATCAAGGGAGCCGACATAATCTGTATCAGAATAGCCAATTAACGAGAGAGAAGAGGGCTTGTTTACAAGCCATTGTCCCGGAGGATTCTTCAAGTACCGGAGGATTCACTCGATAGATTGGAGGTGGGATATCCGAGGAACTTACATGAAGCGACTGACCACCTTAACAACAAATGAAATATTGGTTTGTGTGTAATTCATATAGATAAGCTTGCCAACAGGGCAACAATAGTACTCTGGATTAGGACGAAGTAGATCGGAGTCGGATACGCGGGCACAATGCTTGTAGTTGACATCCATTGAGCTGTTCGCATGCTTGTAACCTGAGTAGCAATTGAGATAGTACTTCCATTGAGACAAAACGAGTCCATCGGGTCGACAAACTACCTCAATACCCAAGAAGTATCGGAGGTAGCCCAAATTTTTGGTACAAAAGTGAGATATCAAGTGCTTCTTGAGCATAAATATCCCGTTTAGATCACCATCCGTGATAAGAATATCATCAACATATATAAGAAGTATCATCGTGCCAACTGCACGACAGTGAGTAAATAAGGAGAAGTCTGTCGAGCTATTAGTGAAGTCAAAATTCAGAGCGATCTGACTGAGCTTGTCAAACCAAGCCTGAAGGGACTACTTAAGAACATATATATTTCTTGAGGTGATAGACAAGAGACTCCCCCGTGATTTCATAACCAGGAAGTTACTGAATGTCGACAGTCTTTGCCAGTTCGTCATTAAGGATTGCATTTTTAATGTCAAGTTGATGCAACTGCCAGTGACGTTGGACGACCAATGAGATCAAGACTTTTACGATATTTAACATTTCGACTGGAGAGAATGTCTCGTCATAGTTGTGGTCATAGTGAAACCGCGAGCTACAAGATAGTTTTTGAGGCACTCAACTACCCCATTAGGTTGATGCTCATTATAAATACCCATTTACATCCCACATGGGATTGACCAGGAGGAAGGGAGACAAGGTCCTAAGTCCGATTTTGCCCCAGAGGGCATCCATTTTCTCATCCATCACGGCCCGTCACTCGGGATGCTGAAGAGCTTCCTGCACAGAAGATGAGTGAAAATATAAGACAATGAAGTGACAACCTGTGAAGTTTCGGTGATAAGCGGTGAAATGAGACATAATGAGAGAGAGGGTGAGCGGTGAAGGGACTGCATTTGGGGGGGGGGTGTAGTTGGATCAACATGTCGTGGAGTGCCATCAATAGAGGGCAACTGTACTAGTACATCAGACCTAGGACATTGGCGAGTGTACACATGGAGAGGAGGATGAGGTGGTGGTGCTAAGAGCAAGGGAGGGTGTGTGTTGTTCAGTGTTGTGGATATTGGCCGACATGTCCGACATGTCGGCCGACATGAAGGTTTGGGAGCAAAAACGACACAAAACCGGTACAAATTATATGTGTGGCGTTTTGAAAATATCGGACCGACATGTCGGCCCCAAAAAATGCCCATATCGGGCGTTTTTTTAAGCTAATTTTTTTATTTAATTATTAATTTTATATTTTAATTTTTATTAATGAAATGAGCGGGGTCGGGCTACTGTTTTAACACCCCCGACCCCGCTCATTTCATTTCATCCCGTCGCTCTGCCCTAGCTCTCCCCGTCGCTCCTGCCCTAGCTCTCCCGCGCGCGCCTGCGACACTATCTCTCTGGTTCTTTCTTCTTCCTGCTCGTTGGTGCTCTCTGGTTCTCTGGTGCTCTCTAGCTCGTTGGTGCTCTCCCTCTCTCGCGCGCTGTCGGCACTCTATCTCTCTGGTTCTTTCTTCTCCCTACTCGCTGGTGCTCTTTGGTTCTCTGGTTCTCTAGTTATCTGGTGCTCTCTAGCTCGCTGGTGCTCTCCCTCTCTCGCGCATTGTCGACACTTTATCTCTCTGGTTCTTTCTTCTCCCTGCTCGCTGGTGCTCTGTGGTTCTCTGGTTCTCTGGTGCTCTCCCTCTCTCGCGTGTTGTCAGTACTTTATCTCAGTGGTTCTTTCTTCTCCCTGCTCGCTGGTGCTCTCTCGGCTGGTTCATTCTTCTCCCTACCCCCCCTCATTCTATCGCTCTGCATTTTGTTTTTTTTGTGTGTTGGTTGTTGTGCTAGCTGTCGGCTGTAGCATGGTGGCTGCCTTGTGGGTTGTTACTGGTGGCTGCCGACCCATTTAGTTGTTGGTGGCTGCCTTGTTGCTTTATTTCTCTTATTAGTTGCTGCCGGAAGCTTTCATTGATTGTCCTGTGCAAACTCTCTGGGCTAGAAGAAAAAACTAGAGACATGTTGTCGGACATGTCGGTTCGCTATTTTATTTGTGGCTGCCTTGCTGGTTGTAGCATAGTGACTGCGTTGTTGTTTTATTTGTCTTATTAGTTGCTGCTTTATTTTTATTTGACACATTTATTAATCAACAAATGATTTGAAATACCCCTATTAATAGTTATTTATCCAACTTCATTTTGCAATCAATGATGCATGTATATTCAATCACATTTTTAGTTGCCCTGCTGCTTTGTGTCTTTTAATAAATAAAATGTGAGATGCTTTGAAAATTTGAATGATACTTGAATGCTTTGTTCATTTTGTTGGATACTTTAAAAGTTTGAATGATAGTTATAACTTTGTATACTAGTATACTACTGAGAATGCAAAATTTTGTTGGATAAATAAAGTATTGCATGGATAATATAAAAGTTATCTGAAGATCTAACGATCTAATGAAGTTATGGGGCTTTTATGATGTTGATTTTTTTTCAACTAGCAATTTTTCTCGTGATATAGTCATGTAAAATATTTTTTCATTTCATTTAACTAATATTATTTTCATTTCGTGGAGATTGAACGACTCTATGCACTTTGCAGGGTATTACTTAAACTCATATTTTTATTATTCTCATCGAGTGAAGATTGAGGCTGACGGAAGGTTTATGAGTGGTTTTGTTGAGTGTCTCTCAAGGATATATAGGAAAGATCCTTCTACACAGGATCACATCAGCGCTGAGCTTGATGTTTACCAATACCAACAAGGGTTATTTGGTAAAGAGATGAAAAAGAGACAGCTACAAAATCCCAACTTAAATCCAGGTACATTTTAATATATATATTTATTAACAATAATGATGTATTTATGTATAATAAATGAATAATTAATAGTTTAATACATTGTGTTGTCATTTTAATTTTCACAGTACATTGGTGACGGCTTAACGGTGCTGATACGCCGTACCTTAAAACTATGGCCATGAAAATTTTAAGTCTGAATACTTCATGTTCTGGCTGTGAGAGGAACTGGAGCACCTTCGAGATGGTATACATTAATTTAGTTATGTAGTTAAACATTTATATCTTATTATATGATTGTATGCATTATTTAACTCTTTTTAAAAATGTACAGATACATTCTAAAAAGAGAAATAAACTTGATAGCAAGAGATTGAACGATTTAGTATTTGTAAAGTTCAATGCTTTGATAAAGTCGAAATATTCAGAGACATCTCGGGATCCATTGATAGCTAAGAGTGTTGATTCTGGAATGGTACAAGAGTGGATGGTGAATGTTGATCCTGAGGAGGATGAAGATGAAGATGACGATGATGAAGTCTTTCCTGGCGAGGGGCTGACATGGGCGCAAATTGACAATATAATCGACGCTGATCATGATGAAAGGAGACCTCAAAGATTAGCTACAAGCAAAGAAGTGACAATTAGTTATCAAAGAAGGGGAAAGAGAAAAATATCTGAAGTGGACGAGGGAGATCTAGAAGGTTCATCGGATGAAGATCATATTCTATCTACTCTGCCGACTATAGATGAGTTTTCAGGTGATGAAGAATGAGGTATGTTTGAGTTTTCATCTTTAAAGTTTTGTATGTTAAATGCTACATATAGATTTTAATATTTAAAAGTTCAATAGGTTGTAAAATAGGTAGTACTGTGATATGTATAAAAATTAAAAAATAACATTTAATTACATATATAATTAATTAAATATTAAAATCATATATATCCCCCGATATATAAAAAAACGACATGAAAATCCAAACCGACGTGTCCCCGACATCCGACATCTGCAACATTGGTGTTGTTGATAGGTACGTTAGGACGCAAGTCAGATTGTAAGTTATCACGAGGAGTTGAAGAATAGAAGGGTTAATCCTCTAGGAAGGTGACATCAACAGAAGTGACCATTTTTCAAGCATTGGTAGAGTGACACACATAGCCCTCTACATTCGAGAGTATCCAATAACCATATATTTAGTAGCACGTGGGGCTAGTTTGTCTATTGCAGGGCTAAGATGATGGACAAAGCAAACATTCCCGAAGGCACACAAAGTTAAAGGGAAGAGAGGTGTCAAAGGAAAGAAGATGGAGAAAGACATCACAAAGTTGAGAATGGCCGAGAGCATGCGATTAATTAAATGACGTGGTGAAGACTGCAAAGTGTCAATAGCTCTTGTGAACCTGCATTTAAAACATAAGAGAGCGGACAATATCGAGGAGGTGGATGTTCTCCAACTTGGCCACACCATTTTGTTGTGGTGTATAGGCACACAATGTTTGGTGGATAATTCCCAACACATCACAAGTTTCTTGGAATTCGTGCTTTCGTATATTCGCATTATCGGTTCGAAGAATTTTGATTAAGCGCGAGAATTGAGTACTAGCCTTACCAATGAATGAGCAAAAAACACAATAATTCCGAGCGATCGCACAACAAATACAACCATGTCATGTGAGAATGATCACCAATAAATTTAAGAAAGTAACGATAACCAAATAAATTATTAATTTTTTAAGGGCTCCAAATATCTGAATGAACTAAAACACTGTTTGTTTAGGCGGATGAGTGACGTTTTGGATGTCGGAAAATAGAGGAAGACTAAAATATTTGTTTGTTGTAGCTGATTCCTAAAAACTATGTTTTTAATATAAGCACCTGCTACCTCAAAATGCGAACGAAGGGGCAGACCTAGGGTCTGTTTGGCGCAGCTCTGGCGGCTGGAGAATCTCTATTCCAGCCGCCAGAGCTGTTTTTTCTGTGTTTGGGACAGCTCCTTATGAAGTGCTTTTCGTAAATCTGGAGCTGTTTTGCAGCTTTTCGGAAATCCCCCACCCCCCAGCTTCTGCTCCCGCAAAATAGCTTTCTCTCTCACATGTTTTGGAAATCTACCGGCCCCGACTTTTCCAATTCTTCCTGCAACTCGTGGGAGCCGACAGATCTCGCCGGAGCTGACACATCTCGCCGGAGCCGACGCTCCCGCCTCCTCCCGCTCTCGCTGTTTCTTCAAAGCACACTTATGCACAGAACACCCAAACACTCTGCAGCTTTTCAAAACTGCTCCTCAGAGATCTATTTTAAAACAGTTCTATCCGGACAACAGCTTTTCAATCCGCCAGAGCTGTCCCAAACAGACCCCTACTTTTCGTGCGGCCAGATGCAGCGGACGGCGCGGAAGGCACGGTTCTTTTCGCATCACCCTCTCTCGACATTCCTCATCCCGATCTCCTTCCTCTCTCTCTCTCCGGACTCCATGCCGAACGGGAGGGGATGGGAAATCACTGCTAGGGTTTTGAGATTCGTTGACGCGGTTCACCTGCGCCGTGAAAGTAGAGGAGACCACCCCTCCCAGTCACAACTGCTTCAGCTGAGAAAGATGACACCCTGTTGCGGTTTGCCTGCTCCGTGGAAGAAGAGAAGACGCGAGGGAGGTGGTGGACGAGCTTGAGATTCTTCTCCTTTCTCCTCTCGGTGGGCTCATCTTCTTCCTAGTCGTCTTCCACGGGGACCATCACAGTCACATCGTCCACCCTCACTCTCAACGAAGGCGGGTCAGGAATTTTCTTTTCAATTTGCTCCATGATCTTGAATCACTGGCCATGCTGTGTAAGCTGCCCTTTGTAGGAATTTTTTTCTTCTTGAACCTAATTTTTGGGATTGGTCTCTGCTTGATCCATTAATTTGTGAATAAAAGTTCTTAAAGTCAAATAACAGTTGTTGAAAATTCTATCTTTTTTTCCAAATAATGAAAATTTGGAGATAAAACAATATCATCAAAAGTTTCATCAACAATCAGTTCATCTAGAAATAGGAAACAAGAGACATTAATACAGTTTTTTTTTAAAAAAAAGTTTGCAATCTTCCGATGATCTGTGTATCTTCTTCATCGCAAATTTTTTGCATTAAAAAATAATAATTATAACTCCGTTTTTAGCAAACAGTTTTATGCAGTGCTTTTCGAACAGCTCTGCAAACTTCATTTTACATAAACAAAATTTTACTGCAAACTTCATTTTCCCAAAACAGCTACTTTTCAAACTCCGTTTCCATCAGCTCATTTTCCATCAACAATATCTGAAACAAAGTTTAAATCAAATGGAGCAGAGCTCCTAGTACAGTGAGGGGAGAATGCAGAGCAATGTTTTTTCCCATAGATACATGATTCACATGTAAATTCAGAGAAAGAAAAATCAGGAATAACTGTTTGCAGGATAGGAAGAGGAGCATGTCTAATACGCCGATGCCAAATTGCCAATCAACAGAGGTGACAAATGGAAGAACCGTGGAAGTCCAGAGTATAGACCCCATTTGACAGACGTCCTCTACCAATTATATTCCACGTATGTCGATCCTGCAATACAAAGGAAGACGAGAAAAAGGTGATGGAGCACTCATGCTCATGAGTAAGATGACTGATAGAGCGGTGTTAAGTTGGGACGAGGCCAAGCGCAGAAATTGTGCGAGCTCCTGAAGAGATGCCACGAGTACATGAAAAAAAGACAAATTACAACCAAGGAAGATCTCAATTGGCGAGAGCGGGATCTCAATAGTTGAGAGTTCATTACTAGAAATTGAGTAGCTCTGATACCATGTAAAAGAAGTGAATACGAAGATCAATTTATTGCTCCTCATTAACTTACAACAAAGTATTTGTCCACGCATTTATAGGATGGAGGAGTGAAATCTCAAGTCCAATCTAAGATGTGAGACTAATTTATACATGAGAAAAATAAAAATAATGAGCCAAGAAAGAGGACCTTTATGTGAGCTTATTCATAATTATCTACATGTTTAAATTTAAGGACCTGAGATCCATTAGAACATTAGTGGACTGTGTTTACTAGGTACGCTGCAAAAAACTGAAGTGAGTAAAGCTACGCAACAATCAATTCAATGTGCTCCTTTATCTTGGTTCAGTCTTCTTTAGTTTAAGATTACTATATCTATCATCTCTCTTCTTGAGTTTAAAATTATCATATCTATCATCTGTCTTTCTTCTTAGTTCCAACCGCTGTACAGTTCTGTCAAAATTTATTTAACTTGAAATTTGTATTATAGCTTAACCTAGCAAAAACAGATTTATCCTTATGAACTTTGATAGTTGTTGTGGAAATAGAGCTCTTTCCTAGTGTTTAATTATTTGAATTCTTATATATTTTCAGAAGCTGACGTAGGACGAATCTATAGACGGCGGATGAACGATGCCCTAACCCTACATGCAATGAAAATGAGCACGTGACAAACAATGAACCTAAATACCGTCTACCTAAGGGTTGGATGCCTGAATGTGTGACTAACATGCAATCCTAAGTGAAGTGTCGGGGAAACAACTTGACAACCCTAAATAACCATGTGTATGGATGCAAGACCCGGCGACAAAATCAAATTAATCAATAAATAATCAAATCGTATTTAAATAATTTTAGAAAAAGAAAATAATCTCTTTAAGTGAACAAGCAAATGGTTTTCACAAAGTAATCTGAACCAAAATACTAGATATCCAATCAAGCCAAAGTCACAATACCATATAGTAACTTTCGAAGAGTTCGTACAACAAGAAAACTCACACAAGTATGAGGGCGGCCCAAGGTGAGGAGATCCGGTGATTCACGGGTGCTTGATAGTTGTTCTGGAGGAGGTAACTATTGTAAGGTGACTTGAATTGGAGCACAATTAGTGGGGACTAGGGATGACTGGATTTGGGGCTTAAGGTGAAGTCAAATGATAGGAATGAGATGGGCTTTAGGAAGGGAAAATTTTATATGAGTGTTTTGTGTTGTTAAGTAGGGATTGAGGCTTTAGAGAGGGAATGGTTAAGTTTTTTGGAACAGAAGGGAGAAACAGACAGTTACAAGAATATTAAAATAAAACATGGAAAAGGAATTTAGGCACTGTTGGGCTTCTTACGGGAAGACAGAGGTGCGTTTCATGATAGAATTAATAGGGAGGAGTCGGGCTTCTACCGAGAGAAAGCAACTGCCCGCTGGGAGGTTTTATAGCCCCCAAAAAACAAATAGTGATGTTTTCTTTAGCGGGACTCACGACTAGGGGAAGGAAAACAAGAAAATGATTTCACTGAGGAATATTTTTTTACGGGAGAATCTGGACGAGGAGATACGAGAGGGATTTTGAGGAGGGAATTGGATTGCAGCGAAAAGAAGGAAGATTGAGGGATACAAAAGGGGAAACAAGATACAAAACTAAGGAGTCGGCACCTTAGGGTTTCGCGGCATCGCACCACGAAAAATCGCCGAATTTCATGAATTCATCTTCTCTAAAATCTGCAATGACCTATAGCAGCTCTCATACACTCTTATTTGTAATAAAAAGATATTAGAAAATCTCATCATCAACGACTATGATTGGCCGGAGTTTGGATAATCCGATTACATCAAAATAAAAGTCAAAATAATAATATAATATATGAAATCATGTGCAAACGACGGGTCGGACGCATCCGTGGAGTCAGATCATCAATCTGGATACGCCATATATGGTAAGTAGACAATCGGCCCGAACGAGCCCAAATCTCGTCCTCCACTGTAGGTCTGGATCTCCACTCCGCATTAGAAGCTTTCTTTTATCACTTTAAGTCATTGTCTTTCTAACATGTATAGAATTTGTTTTCACTAGTTTACCATCTCTAGATAGTGGAAGGAAATCTCAAAGGCGACAGGAGCATTAAATTAAAGTATATATAATATAATATATTCACATAGAATAAAATATAAAATAAATACATGGAATGTTTTTAAAAAATGTTTTCCCATGTAATTGTTAGAAACCAGGCCGGGCGCCAAGTGGCGAAATCCGGAAGCTGTCCGACTGCAGTCGAATGCATAAGAACGTCCCCAACCAAATCTCCCGGGGCCCACAATTGGGGGGGAATTCCGGGTAGGTTGTTGAGGCCCGGGGCTTGATCCCGGGACCTTCTTTATAAGAGGGGACTAACACCACCTCTCATACCCAAGTGTGCTGCAGTCGAATAGCAAAGAACATCCCCAACTGTGGGCCCCAAGAGATTTGGTTGAGGATGTTCTTTGCTATTCGACTTCAGTCGGCCAGCTTCCGGATTTCGCCAAGTGGCTCTCGGCCTGGTTTCTAACAAAAGATGACTGACTGCAGTCGAATAGCAAAGAACATTCTCAACCAAATCTCCTGGGGCCCACAATTGGGGGGAATCCCGGGTAGGTTGTTAAGGCCTGGGGCTTGATCCCGGGACCTCCTTTATAAGAGGAGACTAACACCTCCTCTCATACCCAAGGGCATTGCGCACTTGGGTATGAGAGAAGGTGTTAGTCCCCTCTTATAAAGGAGGTCCCGGGATCAAGCCCCGGACCTCAACAACCTACTCGGGATTCCCCCCAACCGTGGGCCCCAGGAGATTTGATTGGGGATGTTCTTTGTTATTCGACTGCAGTTGGCCAGCTTCCGGATTTCGCCACGTGGCACCCGGCCTGGTTTCTAACAGTAATGTGTGTGCTGAAAAACAATTTTGGATGGGGATATCGAGCAGCGGCTGAGTACTGCACACAAGGGGACCCATGCACGATCGTTAGTGTTAAATAATAAATTTCCCACCATGGTATTTTTGATCAACATTTTTACAATATAGCTAACATGAATGCCTTCATTAATTTTACATGGATTTGGCTTCAGATTTTATCCAGGTATAGCAGATGCTTTGAGATTTGCAAGTTCTCGAATTTATATTGTTACAACAAAGCAGGTATTGTGCATTCTTCTCCTAGAGGATTTCCTTATAGCTTTTGCTCTAGTTTCTGAATCAGGCTTGAGACTTGAATATGAAAAACAGTAGTAAAAAATGATGTTGAAACCTAAGTGGAATATAATAGAAATGAGAAGGTTGTAGTGATATCTAGTCGAACATTATGGTGGAAGAAATGTTGTAGTGCATACTGATATCTATTGAAAATAAGCTATTTAAAAATGGACTTAAATGAGATATGCACAACAAAGGTGTGAAAGCATGCCTTTGGAGGAGCATATAAAATTAGTATCTAAGGATTAAGAAGGAGAACGCAATGAGAATAAAACCTGCAATAAAACACCAAAAAATGACAAGAGAGAAGATGATATTAGTTCAGTTAAAAGCATCTACGGACACGGCTACATACAAAAACTTCCTATTGCTCTCTAGATTTTTCCTCTTACTTATCCCTCCATCTTCCTGTCTCTCTTTATGCTCCAAACCCAAGCTAAACATAATCATCTTGGCTGCACCAACTTCCCCTGATTGACCCATCATCATTTTTGCCACTCTTTGCAACACCAATTTTTAAAGGTGGAGTCATTCCCCCGATATCATCGGATATCTAGCTGACTCATTGAATGTTGCATATCAAGCTTGTTTGATTATTTTTCAAAAGTGCTTAATCATCTCCACTAGATAGGACACACTGGCGACAAAAGATCCCTATAGCCGACCCCACTATAGTGGGATAAAGGCTTGAGTGTTGTTGTTGCTTAATCATCTCCACTTCAGTATGCCCCGCCACTCAAGTCATGCTGCTCTAACAACAATCACATTTAGTCACTATCTAGTGATCCTGCCCTGACTCCATGCATCGCTCTGTTGATCGATCTTAGAATTAAACCAACATAATCTTCAACATCATTCCATCTACGGATCTACCATCCTGATTTCCTTATATATACATACTTGTGAAGATTCACCAGTGATCATTGTCCTAATCCTATACTGCATTAAAAAATACCACCTATACCTGACATACTTTTGATCTAAAAAAGGGTCATCTGCATCTTAAAGCTCCAATTCCTGAATGCTGCATGTCTGGCATTCTCTGACATGGATGCTACCTCCAGGAGGCCTGCATATAGCTGTTTGGAACAACGGAGGTTGGCTGTTGGCAGATCATTTCCTCAACATCATTCCATCTTCTAATGCCAACTTTCATACTCTTATATGCTACCTCCATAGGCGTTCTCTGACATGGATGCTACCTCCAGGAGGACTGCATATAGCTGTTTGGAACAACGGAGGTTGGCTGTTGGTAGACTATTTTCGGAAAACTATAAATAGACCCAAGGGGGTACCTCAGAAGGCAAGACTTTTCATACTCTTACATGCTTACTTGTGCCCTGGTCTTCTTGCGCTTTCTGAGGTATTCTTAGCTCAACACTTGCAAAGGAGGGGAAGCGCTCTAAGATCTTCCGGGTGTGTGGTGGGACCTCCGTGCTGGAGCATTGGGTCTGTTTCTTGTGCCAAGTCTTTGGTTGTTTAGCTTGTGAGAGATAAGTAAGTGTGCGATCACCACTTCCCCAAGGGTCGAACTCCACAGAGACCGATTCTTCGGTTTCAATATTTTGGTGCGGTGAGCGTAGAGCGTGGTTAGCACCGAAAATCTTCTGCGAGCTCGATGGCTGGAGGAGAAGACCAAGGTTCGGGCATGGCTGACTCGCCACCCCCTCCCCCTCTCGCCACCGTCGGGATGTTCGAGGAGTTCAGGCAGGAGGTGCCTAGCTTCGTCAAGTTCGCACTCGGCGCACGTGCCGAGTGCTCGGCGCTGGCCGTCCCAGTCGTCGCTGCCCCAGCCCTGGGCGAGGACGCCCTGGCCAGGCGACTTGGGAAGGAGGTAGCAGAGGAGGGGGGAGCGAGATCTGCAGGGGCGAGTGTTGTTCCCCGGCTCGACAAGTGAAGGCCGGATCGGCGAGATGGGTGTGCGAGATTCCTCGACTCGCCCAGCAAGGGGAGGCAGCCCCTTCAGTGAGATGGTTTCACCGCCCTAGTTCCAGAGGGGTTTCGGGAGCCGGAGATGTCCTACTACACCGGTAAGGATGACCCGGTTCAACACATCCAATGGTTCGAGGATGTGGTTTCGATCCGACAGATGTCGGATGCGTTCAAGTGCAGGCTCTTCGCCATCACCCACAAGGAGAAGACAAGAGATTGGTTTCATCAGCTGCCGGTCAGCTCCATCTACTGTTTCGAGGACCTACGCCGGGGGTTCATGCTGAGGTTAACCACCTCCAAGAAGAGGAAGAGGGAGTCCGAGTCTCTATTCCACATCAAGAAGGGGGTGAAGGAGACGTTAGGGAGCTATGTGGAGCGGTTCCAAGAGGAGGACTTCCAGGTCCAGGAAATGCCAGGGCATACCCTGATGATGGCCTTCACCCTGGGGCTGCAGCAGAGCTTCTTCAGGATGGAGCTGAAGAGGGTGACGCCTCTCTCCTTCGAGGAGCTGATGGAGAGGGCAGCAAGGGAGGTTGACGGGGAGGCGTCGAACCCGGACTTTGCCCGGAAGCTGGCCAGGTGGGCCACAGAGGAGGAAAATGTGCCAGGAGGTGGCAGAGGTCAGGAGGTGGCAGAGCTGAACCGTGGCAGAGGGAACAACAACATCAGCAACATCAGCCGAGGTGGGGGCGCCAGGAGCCGGTCAATCGGCTCGGTTGGAGGCAGCAGGAGTTGCTTGACCAGGGGCAGCAGAGATGTTTCCATGGAGGAGACAATCGCTAGAGGGGCCAGAGCCAGTTCAACCCTCCAGATTGGAGGCAAGGCCAGAGGCCCCCTCCCCGATTAGCATCAGACTATGGCGATAACCCTAGGGAGGAGGAGGAGATTCAACCCGAGGAGGAGGCAGGAAGGCAGAATGGGTGGATCTTAAGTTATAGGTGACGACCTGAAGTGCTTCTACTCATGAATTGTGTACGTAACCCCCCCATTTTTCTAATATGAATTTTCTTGACACTCTTAATCTCTCGCAATGAAGTGTATGAACGGATGAGAAAGTCTACCTAAGTCTCGAGCCTTCTCCCGCTGACAGACTCTCATCTAGCTGGTAGGGCAGGGGTCCTCGGTGGACCTAAGTCCCGAGCTTTCTCCCGCTGTCAGGCTCTCATCTAGCTGGCAGGGCAGGGGTCCTCGGTGGACATGGGTGTTGCTCTAGAGCTAAGTCCCGAGCTTTCTCCCGCTGTCAGGCTCTCATCTGGCTGGCAGGGCAGGGGTCCTCGGTGGTCATGGTTACTGCTCTGGAGCTAAGTCCCGAGCTTTCTACCGCTATCAGACTCTCATCTAGCTAGCAGGGCAGGGGTCCTCGGTGGACATGGTTGCTACTCTGGAGCTAAGTCCCGAGCCTTCTCTCGCTATCAGGCTCTCAACTAGCTGGCAGGGCAGGGGGCCTCGTTGGACATGGTTGCTGCTCTAGAGCTAAGTCCCGAGCTTTCTTCCGCTGTCAGACTCTCATCTAGCTGGCAGGGCAGAGGGCCTCGGTGGACATGGGTGTTGCTCTGGAGCTAAGTCCCGAGCTTTCTCCCGCAGTCAGGCTCTCATCTAGCTGGCAAGTCAGGGGTCCTCGGTTGACATGGTTGTTGCTCTGGAGCTAAGTCCCGAGCTTTCTCCCGCTGTCAGGCTCTCATCTAGCTGGCAGGGCAGGGGACCTCGGTGGACATGAGTGTTGCTACTCTGGAGCGAAGTCCCGAGCTTTCTCCCGCTGTCAGACTCTCATCTAACTGACAGGGCAGGGGTCCTTGGTGGACATGAGTGTTGCTCTGAAGCTAAGTCCCGAGCTTTCTCCCGCTGTCAGGCTCTCATCTAGCTGGCAGAGCAGGGGTCCTCGGTGGACATGGTTGCTGCTCTGGAGCTAAGTCCTGAGCTTTCTCCCGCTGTCAGGCTCTCATCTAGCTGGCAGGGCAGGGGTCTTCGGTGGACATGGTTGCTGCTCTGGAGCTAAGTCCCGAGCTTTCTCCCGCTGTCAGGCTCTCATCTAGCTGGCAGGGCAGGGGTCCTCGGTGGACATGGTTGCTGCTCTGGAGCTAAGTCCCGAGCTTTCTCCCGCTGTCAGGCTCTCATCTAGCTGGCAGGGCAGGGGTCCTCGGTGGACATGGGTGCTGCTCTGGAGCCAAGTCCCGAGCTTTCTCCCGCTGTCAGGCTCTCATCTAGCTGACAGGGCAGGGGTCCTCAGTGGACATGGTTGCTGCTCTAGATCTAAGTCCCGAGCTTTCTTCCGCTGTCAGACTCTCATCTAGCTGGCAGGACAGGGGTCCTCGGTGGACATGGTTGCTGCTCTGGAGCTAAGTCCCGAGCTTTCTCTCGCTGTCATGCTCTCATCTAGCTGGCGGGGCAGGGGTCCTCAGTGGACATGGTTGCTGCTCTGGAGCTAAGTCCCGAGCTTTCTCCCGATGTCAGGCTCTCATCTAGCTGGCAGGGCAGGGGTCCTCAGTGGACATGGGTGTTGCTCTAGAGCAAAGTCCCGAGCTTTTTCCCGCTGTCAAACTCTCATCTAGCTGGCTGAGCAGGGGTGGACATGGGTCTGCTCTGGAGCTAAGTCCCGAGCTTTATCTCGTTGTCAGGCTCTCATCTAGCTGAGAGGGCAGGGGTCCTCAGTGGACATGGGTGTTGCTCTGGAGCTAAGTACCGAGCTTCTCCAGCTGTCAGGCTCTCATCTAACTGGCAGGACAGGGGTCCTCGGTGGACATGGTTGTTGCTCTGGAGCTAAGTCCCGAGCTTTCTCCCACTGTCAGGCTTTCATCTAGCTGGCAGGGTAGGGGTCCTCGATGGACATGGTTGTTCCTCTGGAGCTAAGTCCCGAGCTTTCTCCCGCTGTCAGGCCCTCATCTAGCTGTCAGGGCAGGGGTCCTCGGTGGACATGGGTGTTGCTCTGGACCTAAGTCCCGAGCTTGCTCCCGCTGTCAGGCTCTCATCTAGCTGGCAGGGCAGTGGTCCTCGGTGGACATGGGTGTCGCTCTGGAGCTAAGTCCCGAGCTTTCTCCCGCTGTCAGACTCTCATTTAGCTGGCAGGGCAGGGATCCTCGGTGGACATGGGTGTTGCTCTGGAGCAAAGTCCCGAGCTTTCTCCCGCTATCAGGATCTCATCTAGTTGGCAGGGCAGGGGTCCTCGATGGACATGCGTGTTGCTCTAGAGTTAAGTCCCGAGCTTTCTCCCGCTGTCAGACTCTCATCTAGCTGGCAGGGCAGGGGACCTCGGTGGACATGGTTGCTGCTCTGGAGCTAAGTCCCGAGCTTTCTCCCGCTGTCAGCCTCTCATCTAGCTGATAGGGCAGGGGTCCTTGGTGGACATGGGTGCTGTTCTGGAGCCAAGTCCCGAGCTTTCTCCCGCTATCAGGCTCTCATCTAGTTGGCGGGGCAGGGATCCTCGATGGACATGATTGTTGCTCTGGAGCTAAGTCCCGAGCTTTCTCCCGCTGTCAGGCTCTCATTTAGCTGTTAGGGCAGGGATCCTCGGTGGACATGGGTGCTGCTCTGGAGCTAAGTCCCGAGCTTTCTCCTGCTGTCAGGCTCTCATCTAGCTGGCAGGGCAGAGACCCTCAGAGGACATGGGTGTTGCTCTCGAGCTAAGTCCCGAGCTTTCTCTCGCTGTCAGGCTCTCATCTAGCAGGCAGAGCAGGGGTCCTCGGTGGACATGGTTGCTGCTTTGGAGCTAAGTCCCGAGCTTTCTCCCACTGTCAGGCTCTCATCTAGCTGGCAGGGCAGGGGTCCTCGATGGACATGGGTGTTGCTCTGGAGCTAGGTCCCGAGCTTTCTCCCGCTGTCAGACTCTCATCTAGCTGGCAGGGCAGGGGTCCTCGGTGGACATGGTTGTTGCTCTGGAGGTAAGTCTTGAGCTGTCTCCCGCTGTCAGGCTCTCATCTAGCTGGCAGGGCAGGGGTCCTCGGTGGAGATGGTTGTTGCTCTGGAGCTAAGTCCCGAGCTTTCTCTCGCTGTCAGGCTCTCATCTAGCTGGCAGAGCAGGAGTCCTCGGTGGACATGGTTGTTGCTCTGGAGCTAAGTCCCGAGCTTTCTCCTGCTGTCAGGCTCTCATCTAGCTGTCAGGGCTGGGGTCCTCGGTGGACATGGGTGCTACTCTGGAGCTAAGTCCCGAGCTTTCTCCCGCTATCAGGCTCTCATCTAGCTGGCAGGGCAGGCGTCCTCGGTGGACATGGGTGTTGCTCTGGAGCCAAGTCCCGAGCTTTCTCCCGCTGTCAGGCTCTCATCTAGCTGGCAGGGCAGGGGTCCTCGGTGGACATGGGTGTTGCCCTGGAGCCAAGTCCCGAGTTTTCTCCCGCTGTCAGGCTCTCATCTAGCTGTCAGGGCAGGGGTTTTCGGTGGACATGGGTGCTGCTCTAGAGCTAAGTCACGTGCTTTCTCCCGCTGTCCGGCTCTCATCCAGCTGTCAGGGCAGGGGTCGTCGGTGGACATGGGTGTTGCTCTGGAGCTAAGTCCCGAGCTTTCTCACGTTGTCAGGCTCTCATCTAGCTGGCAGGGCAGGGGTCGTAGGTGGACATGGGTGTTGTTCCGGAGCTAAGTCCCGAGCTTTCTCTCGCTGTCAGGCTCTCATCTAGCCGCCAGGGTAGGGGTCCTTAGTGGACATGGATGTTGCTCTGGAGCCAAGTCCCGAGACGCTCCCGCTGTCAGGCTTCCACGTAGCTGGCAGGGCCGGGATCCTCGGTGGACATAGCTGTCACCCCAGAATCAGGCCCCGGGCTACTCTTGCTACTCTGCATAAGGCAGCTGAAATTGAGCTTGGGATAGAAGATTGAGGAAAAGTTCGCAAGGAAAAATAAAGCTGGTCCCCGCAACCTCCAGGCGAGCTGGTAGTGGCGAGTAGAGATCTCTGCAATACTAAAGGGGTGACACTATCTAAGCAGGGAATAGTCAAAAATGGCGCGCCGAGATCTCGACAGAAGGGCGAGCCGAGACTGTGCTCTGCAACTACGCTCTATCCCATCGAGATTCTACTTGAAAGGGATCTCGCAGGCGAGCCGGGGGGTGCTCGTAAGCTGGGGTCTGCTCTCGGCAATTAAAGTCCATCCCGTCGGGTTTTGAATTGGAAAAATTGGACCTTGAATAATCTTTCAAGGGTAAAAGGTGATCTCGCAGATAAGTGGGGTGATTGCGAGCCGAGCGCGGCGAGTGACCTATTTTTCTGTTACCTAAAGGCTGAAGAGATCTTAAGGCCTTTACGCAGGTATGTATCCTAACTCAAGTACATTCTAACGACGAGTGCTACCTTAGCGAGGGGGCGACGCGCGTGCGAGTGCAATACAGAAAATAAATACAAAGAAGGAACATAAAAGTAAGAAAATGTTGTCCTTTTTTCATTAATATATCCGTGGTTACAAAAGGAGCTTGCCTCGGCGAGTTTACAAAATAGGGGGGGAGATCATTACAAAAAGAAGAAGAAAACGCGGGTTAGCTCTCGCCCTCCCCTCCAGATTGGCCGTTGAAATCAGAGGCACCCTTGAAGAGTGAGTCGAAGTTGTCCTCCTTCTCGCCAGGAGGGCAGCGAGGAACAAAGCCGACACCAAGTCCCTGACGGTCATCTCCTCGCAGCCCTCCGTCAACACCTGCATATCCCGCATGACCTGCAAGGTGTAGTCGGCAGTGCTGATGGAGTTGACTCGCATCTTCTCAGCGACCTCCGCCTCGGTAAACATGTTTGGCCTCCTGACCGGGGCGCCCGACTCGCCAGAGGGAGGAAGGATGATGTCCCACAGGCGAGTGACCTCGCCCTGGAGCCCCTTGTTCTGCTCCTTCAGCCTTTTATTTTCCTCCTCCAGCCCGGCAGCGCAAGTCTGCAGGCGGTGAGCGATTTCAGCATCCTGCGTGGCGAGCAGGGGTAAGGTAAGAAAGTTGTAAAATTTCAAGTAAAAGGAGAAAGGGTTGGTGAGACTTACCACCCCGCCGACAACTTTGATGAGGAGTTCCTCGGCAATGCCCAGCTGCCTCGCTAGGTCGGCGACATTATCTTTGGCGACGTCTCGTGCCTGCTCGGCTTTTAGAAGGTTGTGGCTGAGGGCAAACCCGCGGCGTATCGCCATGTACGACAGCTCCGCGGCTCGCATTTGAGCTCGCGAGCATTCGTAGGCCGATCCGCTTCAGAGTCATGCCCTTGTAGGTCTCGACATCTTCGCGTCCATAGAGGCTGAAACCCAAGGCGTAAGCGTGCCCAGTGGCAGTGGGGGGTCGGCGCTCTGACCAGGAGGGATGAGATGGAGACCCTGTGGGTCTGCTCATCCCATCGGACCATCGGCTCGCCGACTTGGTCCTTCAGCTTTCCCCCAAGACCGAAGAGTGGTTGATCCTTCGGCAGGCCCGGCTCGTGGACCATGAACTCCTCGACGACCGGGGAAGTAGGGATCTCGCCGTCGTCCTGATCTTTCTCCGGCGAGTTCTCTGGCGATTTCTCTGGTATGGTCTCCGACGAGCTCATGTATTTTTGTTGTTGTTGTTGTTGTCTCCCCTTGGAGACCACCAGAGCCTTCTTCATCTTTTTTGGCGGCGGGGGGCGGCGAGTCGAGCTGGATCTCGCGGGGTCGGGTCGCTTCTTGCTGGAGGAAAGTTTACCCGACCCCAGCTTGTTTCGGCAAGCTGTTGCGGTTGCCCGCTCTCGCGTGACTGGGTCTGGGTAGAGTCCCGAGTCCGCAAAAGGCGGATGCTCGGGAATCAGCCGCTCCCCTGTAGAAAAAGACTTGGAGTCAGGAAAAAATATTATTAAGCGAGCCCATTGAGAAGAAAGGGTAAGATCTATACCTTCGCCAGGAAGAACTGGGGGGTGCGAGTCGAGGCCCTTTCGTAGGAAGGCGACCTTGAAGTTTTTGCTGACAAAGAATTTGTGGAGCTCGACATCGTCACCCGTCACCCGTCACCGAGGGTGGCCGGTACACCTCCTCGCTCCGTTGCCGAGGCGAGAAGGGAATGTTGCCGAGCTCGCCCTTGATGAAGACGAGCTTTGAGAACCAATTGTGGTTCTTGTTGGCCGTCTCGCGGACCTTGAACTGCGAGCCAACCAGGAAGACGACCCCATCGTTGGTGGCACGGTAGATGAAAAGCTTCCTGAAAACTGTCAGGTTGAACTCTATCCGCTCTCGGCGGAGGAAGCAGACGAATGCCACCATCATGGAAATCGCGTTGTGGTTCAGCTGCGCGGGGAACGCCCCGAAGTACTTCAGTATCTGGAGGATTTCCGGCCAGAGGGGGAGGCGCAACCCCACCTCGAAGTGCGAGATGGGGAAGACGAGCTCATCATCGTAGAAAGAGTTCACCGCCTCGCCCTCCGCGGGTCGGCGCGCAGAGAAGCCAACAGGAATGTAGTCGGCTATGAAGTCTGCGAGCTCCCGCTCGGTGGTGTTCCCCTGAAAAAAAAGTTGTACTCGGCAAACTGTCGAGCACACTTCGACCTCCCATCAGCGTCGGGTCGCGTTTTGCCCATGGCTCCGAAGGTTCTAGCGCGAGTGCAGGTGGCGAGAAAGACAAGAGGGGAGTAAGAATCAACAATAAAGGCGATAGTCTGGGGGTTGGTGAGGGGGCCTATTTATAAAAAACAAAATCTATGGCCGAGTCGATTGGTCAGTCCAGCTCGCCGACCCTGACTCGCTAACCCCAACTCGCCGCCCCCTGCGACCTGGCCTATCCTAGGGCGAGCTGAATCCAAAGAGCAGCATATTATGCAATCAACAGACGATGAAATCTAAAAAGAATGTTAAAGTTATTACGGACAGGAGTTCTCGCAGTTCAGAAAACAAAGTACAACAAAAAGAGGAAGTTATTTCAGCGCGTGCGAGCTGAGGGGGCTGAGGGGAGAGTGTCGGTAGGCTCAGCAAGGGATCCATTTCCATCTATCCCGGCCTCGCATCCCCATCCCCGGAGGTCGGCGCAGGTTGTTGAACTCGCGTACCAGCTCCAAGTCCTAATGGACGAACCGCATGTTTTCACCGATCCTATCCATGAGCGGGGTGGGGGACATCATCCCACTTGCAGAGCTGCGTTGCACTTCATCTGCGAGCATCACGTAGTCCTGCTCCAGCGCTTGCAGCCTCTGCTCGCTATATGCGTTGTCCGCCTTGATCTTGCGCAACGCGAGGTCCTGCTTCTTCAGGACTTCGACCATTCGCCTCCGCGGCTCGGCGGGATCCAGCGAGACATCCAGGAAGCTTTCCATCACCCTGGGAGAAGAAGGTGGCGAGTGGCGAGCCGGCTCAGAAGATTCTTTGGCCTCAGACTGACCAGGGAGACCTGCAATAATTGATCTCAATAAACATAAGCGGGTGAGTGCTTCTAACTGTTGGAGTTACCATGGTGATCTGGAAGTGGTCAAACATGTAATCTTACTGCCAACGCGATATGAGCCTGCAGGGTCGCACATAAGAGATGTGAAAAAGTTGGATGATTGACTGTGTTGGTAAAGGTTACCAATCACCGACCTGAATGGGGCTATGGGCAAAGTGTTGCCTTAAAGGATCATCGGGTTGGGCAAATGTTGCCTTGAAGGATTGGTGAGAATAGTCGACCGAGGGTCGACGAGAATCGTCGAGAATGGTTCTCTGATTTTCGCCGATCGACGAGAATCGTCGAGAATGGTTCTCTGATTCTCGCCGATCGACGAGAATCGTTACTCTGATTCTCGACGATCGACGAGAATCGTCGACCGCAGGTCGACGGTCGACGAGTATATTCCACCCCGCGTTCGGCGAGAATCGTCGAGTATTGTACTCTGATTCCCGCCGATCCTGGGTGATACTCGCCGACTGATTCTCGCCGAACCTGCTAAGCGATTCTCGCCGATCGTCGCCGATTCTCGCCGATTGATACTCACCGATTCTGGAACCCTATTTCTGGGTGGTCTGCGGATAGCGAAATTCCTAAGTCTATTTATGCCTTTGGTATAAAAGAGACACTTAGGGTTTTCGGGAATTAGTTTTTATGCTTTTGGCAGCCGATCGAAATCGACGGAAGCCGTTCCGCCCTTCGTTCCGCCGATCCCGAATCCCGCCGACGGAAGGGTTCCGCCGCCGTGTTCGCTGCGTCGACCACCTTCTCTCCGGCGATCGTCGCTGGCGTTGCAATCCCTGGTGCGGACCTAGCAGTCCGTGGGAAAGCAAGGTGCGGTCTTTCTCCTTCCCAATTTTCCGTGCGACGGAAAGATCGGTGTTCTCCCGCTCGTGTGGACTTCTGCAGAGACGTGGATATTATTCCACGTAGAACTCGCCACTAGCAAGCAGACGAAGTTTGGAGCATCTCCGTTGAGTTGTGACTCAACGCCACCGAGGTAATTTTTGCCTAGTTGTTTGTTAACTTCTTGATTCAATTATCATGGCCCGATCCCATTTCTTTTGGGTTTTATTGATGTTTTATTCTTCCGCTGCGTGCACAAGTGTTGTGCCATCCATCATAGAGAAACCCAACAGTGGTATCAGAGCCAGGTTTTGGCCATGATTGTTGAATTGGAAGTTTTGTTATTCCAGTGCGTGTAAACCTAGGGATTTAGAATTGTTCTAAATGTCTAGATTTAGTCTTGGTACCCCGCCAAGAACTTCTGGAATTTCGTGGAAATTTCTAATTGTTAGAAATTGTAGTCTCCTTAGCAGTAACCATCCCTCAAGTTTGTTTTTGGATTTTGAATCCAACATAGAGAGATGAGCTTGTCTACTGCTTTAAGTTGAGTTGTCTTTGCCTTTGTCCAATGCATGTAAATCTGAGGATTTGGAAGTTTCCGGATGTTCAGATTTAGCCCTTCCTTCTATCAAATGTTGATGGTGTCAGGTTGTGCACATAAGGGATGCATGTGGTTTTAGAAAAATTGCTTTTCTTTGGATGTGCACATTGATCGAATGTTGATCATGGTTAACTGTTAACCTATAATTAAAATCTCTTCATCAATATTAAGTGTTCGGATGTCTTCCGATGGATGACACTCTTCCTGCCTCGATCGATGAAATGTGGGCTTGCCAAAGCAAGGTGCATTAATCTATCTTGGTAAGGGTGCGAGCAGATAATTGTGATATCCCACTGTCGTCATCGGGTCCCACTTAACTAGGTGACCTCAAAGGTTGAGTGCCTAGAGGCATAGGGTTGGCATGCACCATAGGATGGATGCGAGTAAGGAGTTATTCACCAACCATACAAGAATTGCATGATGATGTAATTGGCAAGCGTTGCCTACCTAAATAACCGCATCGTGAGAGGAAAGCCAAAGCTGACTCACTGTGTTGGTGAAATACGGATCTTGTCCACTAAGAGAGTAGCTCGCATGAACTCTCCGAATTGTTAGCGAGGGCTATCATTTCGAATAAAATAGTGAGAGTGTTTTAATTGAAGTCCAAATTAAAATAAATTGTATTTGAAATTTTGGTACTGATTTTATTCTGCATAAATTCTTGTAGAATTCCATGGCAAGTGTTTCACACTCCACTTTGTCTCTGAGAGCCATCCTTGAGAAGGATAAGCTCAGTGGGACAAATTACATGGACTGGTATAGGAACCTGGGAATTGTTCTCAGGCAAGAGCGAAAGCTCTATGTCTTGGAAGAAGAAGCCCCCGAGGTGCCAACCGGGAACTCTTCCCGTGCTAAGAAGGATACTTATAAGAAGTATACTGATGATGCTTTAGATGTCGAATGCCTTATGCTTGCCACTATGAACTCTGAGCTTCAGAAGCAACATGAGAGCATGAGGTGCAAGGAGATTGACGAGCATCTCAAGAAAATGTTTCAAGGGCAGGCTCGTCAAGAGAGGTTCGACATCACAAAAGCGTTGTTTCAGTGCAAGATGGGAGTTCGAGACTCAGTAGGGACTCACGTACTCAAGATGATTGGGTATATAGAGAACCTCGAAAGGCTGGGTTTTTCTCTTGGTCAAGAGTTGGCCACAGATCTGATCCTGCAATCGTTGCCGGACAGTTATGAGCAGTTCGTCTTGAACTACAACATGAATGAAATAGAAAAGACACTGCCCGAACTCCTAGGCATGTTGAGAACTGCCGAAATCAATATGAAGAAGGCCAAGCCTGCCAGCCCCATACTGATGGTGCATAAGGGCAAGAGCAAGGCCAAGGGCTCTAAGAAGACGAAGGTGAGACCTAAGTCATACCTTGAGCCCAAGTCTTCTGCACTGATGAAAAAGAAAAGCACGGTGAAGGAAGGGAAATGACACCACTGTGGCAAGGCTGGTCATTGGAGGAGGAACTGTCCTTCGTACATTGAAGGTCTGCAGAAAAAGAAGGGAGGTATGACTTCCGCTTCAAATGTCTACGTTATAGAGATAAACCTTTCTGCTCCTTCATCTTGGGTATTGGATACCGGATGTGGTTCTCACATTTGTACAAATGTGCAGGAACTGGGAAGGAGAAGATTGCTGAGTAAAGGGGAGGTGGACCTCCGCGTCGGCAATGGAGCAAGAGTTGCTGCTGTAGCCATAGGGGTTTACCGTCTTTCTTTGCTCAGTGGGCTTGTAATAGAACTAGATAATTGTTATTTTGTTCCGGCCATAACTAGAAACATTATATCTATTTCATGTTTGGACATGATTGGATTTTCTTTTATAATTAAGAACAACTGTTGTTCTATATTTAAGAATGATGTTTGTTATGCTGTAGCCCAATTGTTTAATGGTCTTTATGTTTTGAACTTGGACAATCTGATCTGTAATGTTGAAAATAATAAAAGACTAAGAACAAATGACTCGAACCCTACATTTCTCTGACATTGTCGTTTGGGCCATATCAACGAGAAGCGCATATCCAAGCTCCATAGAGATGGACTTTTGGATTCATTTGATTATGAATCATTTGAGCGATGCGAATCTTGTCTGTTAGGCAAAATGACCAAAGCTCCTTTCACTGATTTTACTGAGAGGGCTGAAGATCTCTTGGGTGTTGTACATAGTGATGTATGCGGACCCATGAGTTCCATGGCTAGAGGTGGGTATTTCTACTTTGTTACATTTACTGATGATTTTAGTAGATACGGATATGTGTATCTTATGAAGTGCAAATCCGAGACCTTTGAAAAGTTCAAAGAGTTCAAGAATGAAGTAGAAAACCAGTTGGGTAAAAGGGTTAAAGCACTCCGATCTGATCGAGGTGGCGAATACCTGAGTCATGAGTTCCGTGATCATCTGAAAGAGTGTGGTATTGTATCACAGCTCACTCCACCTAGAACACCACAACATAATGATGTGTCTGAGAGGAGAAATCGTACTCTGTTAGACATGGTACGTTCGATGATGAGTCATGCAGACTTGCCTGTTTCCTTTTGGGGTTTTGCTTTAGAGACTGCTGCAATGACATTGAATCGCGCTCCAACGAAAACGGTTCTGAAGACACCATATGAGATATGGACTGGGAAGCGTCCTAGTATGTCGTTCATTAAAATTTAGGGCTGTGAGGCATACGTGAGACGTCAAATGCCTGACAAGCTGGAACCCAAATCGGATAAATGTTATCTGGTGGGATATCCTAAGAAAACGAAAGGGTATTACTTTTACCTACCGTCTGAGGGCAAAGTGTTTGTCGCAAGAACTGGTGTCTTCTTGGAGAAAGAGTTCTTATCAAGAAAGACTGAAAAGGTAGAGCTTGAAGAAGTTCAAGAACCACATGTAATGAATGAACCGGAATTGGATTCTGAGACAGGACTACAAGATGTTGTAGCTAGAGAACCTGCTCAGGGAACACAAGTTCTACGTAGATCTGGTAGACCGAGGTTTGAGCCTGAGAGATATGGATTTCTCGTGTCTCAAATAGGTAATGTGTTGCTTATGGATCATGATGATGAACCAACAACCTACCAAGAGGCTATGAATGGACCGGACTCTGACAAATGGCTTGAGGCTATGAAATCCGAAATGGACTCCATGTATGCAAACCAAGTTTGGAACTTGGTGGAACCACCTGAAGGGGTACGACCCATAGAGTGCAAGTGGGTCTTCAAGAAGAAGACCGACATGGATGGGAATGTGCAGACATTCAAAGGGCGACTGGTGGCTAAGGGTTTCAAGCAAATTCATGGTATTGACTATGATGGGACCTTTTTCCCTTTTGCCATGGTAAAGTCCATAAGGATATTGCTTGCTGTTGCTGCGTATTATGACTACGAGATCTGGCAGATGAATGTCAAAACGGCTTTCCTTAATGGAAACCTCCTTGAGGAAGTGTATATGACACAACCCGAGGGTTTTGTATCCCCAGATGAAGCCACTAAAATATGCAAGCTGAATAAGTCCATCTATGGACTGAAACAGGCCTCTCGAAGTTGGAATCTTCGTTTTGATGAGAAAATCAAAGAGTTTGGTTTCATCAAGAATGAAGATGAGCCTTGTGTTTACAAGCGAATCAGTGGGAGCATTGTTGTCTTCCTGATATTGTATGTAGATGACATACTGTTGATTGAGAATGACATTCCTACCCTGAAAGTTGTTAAGAACAACATAGGGAACTGCTTTTCAATGAAGGATTTGGGTGAAGCGACTTATATACTCGGTATTAAGATCTATAGAGATAGATCGAAGAAGTTGCTGGGTTTGACCCAGAGTACGTACATCGAAAAGGTGTTGAAGCGGTTCAACATGCTTGAGTCCAAGAAAGGATTTTTGCCCATGTCTCATGGTGTGAATCTCTCTAAGGACCAGTGTCCGAAGTCTTGTGAAGATAAGGACCGCATGAAGTTGATTTCATATGCTTCGGCAATTGGATCAATCATGTACGCGATGTTATGTACTCGACCCGACGTCTCTTTTGCTTTGAGCATGACTAGCAGGTATCAGTCAGACCCCGGTGAGTGTCACTGGATTGCAGTCAAGAATGTCCTGAAGTACTTGAGAAGGACTAATGATGCGTTCTTGGTGTATGGTGGAGAGGAAGAGTTCGTTGTAAGTGGTTACACAGATGCTAGCTTTCAAACTGATAGAGACGACTCCAAGTCTCAGTCAGGTTTTGTGTTTTGCCTGAATGGAGGAGCTGTGAGCTGGAAGAGTTCCAAGCAAGAGACAGTTGCTGATTCTACAACAGAGGCCGAGTATATCGCCGCAGCTAATGCGGCGAAGGAGGCTGTATGGATTAGGAAATTCATCGGTGAGCTTGATGTAGTTCCTAACATTGTTGGTCCCGTAGTTCTCTACTGTGATAACAATGGTGCAATTGCACAATCTAAGGAACCTAGATCCCATCAGCGCTCCAAGCACATACTTCGGCGGTTTCATCTTATTCGTGAGATTGTCGAACGAGGAGATGTAAACATTTGCAGAGTGCCGACTGAGGAGAATATTGCGGATCCACTGACAAAGCCTCTCGTGCAGAGAAAACATGATGGTCATACTAGATCGATGGGTATACGATACCTAAATGATCAACTCTAGCGAGAATCTTGTGGATTGCATGTTAACATGTATTTTGTTGGCTATTTGTTCATATGATGAACATTGTACCTGGTTTTTCTTTTACAATTAATGACAAGTTCTTTTATTATGAGTTTTTCTATATGATAGTTAAATGTTAACATAATAGATACCCTTAGAATGTTCGCTTCCATGAGACATCAAGTACGTGACTTGAATGTGAGAACATATGATTTATTTGAAGCTTCATTCTTAAAAGGTCCCTGGTCGAGTATCATCATAGAAGCTAAGAGTGATGATGGTACATGAAGACTAGCACGTGTGTTGACTGATGACCGGTTCTCACAGGTCATGATATTGTGATATCAAGTCATCACGTGGGTACTTGTTAGTGAACAAGTTGTACTGGACAGACCCAACCTGAGGCTACTCTGTGGATTGTCATCCAATAGTGTCACGAGTAGCTCTCAATTGACAATGGTGTTGTGGTCCTTTGACCTGAAGTCACAACATTCATCAAGTGAGGAAGAGCGTGCTTTGATGCCATCTAAAGTCTTCCTTGAGAAAGGTTGATGATAAGGGTGGTTGTTGGGCATGTTACGAATCATTTGGGTGTTTGTGTGTGAGCAGATATGAGATTTGTCCTTCTGTATGACAGGAGTTGCATCCATGGGCCCCTTGATGGAACTGGACTGAGAAATGCATGACCATGCTTGGTTGAGTCAATATGTGATATTGGACTCACCATTCTCTGGAAGTCCGTCCTGGATCAAGAAACTTGGATTGAGCTATTACGAGGGTGACACGGTCCATGCCTCTAGTTCTTTCCGGATGTAAGGGACAAAAGGACAAAGACATCGCTGATACATTGGTCATAAAGGCTTATGAGTTATAAACTCTTATTGCTTGGGGAGCAATGATGCATTGCTAGATGCCGCTCATTGTTTGTGAGGTTTTTGGTTTGATACTTTCAAGATCAAGTGGGAGTCTGTTGGAGTTACCATGGTGATCTGGAAGTGGTCAAACATGTAATCTCACTGCCAACGCGATATGAGCCTGCAGGGTCGCACATAAGAGATGTGGAAAAGTTGGATGATTGACTGTGTTGGTAAAGGTTACCAATCACCGACCTGAATGGGGCTATGGGCAAAGTGTTGCCTTAAAGGATCATCGGGTTGGGCAAATGTTGCCTTGAAGGACTGGTGAGAATAGTCGACCGAGGGTCGACGAGAATCGTCGAGAATGGTTCTCTGATTTTCGCCGATCAACGAGAATCGTCGAGAATGGTTCTCTGATTCTCGCCGATCGACGAGAATCGTTACTCTGATTCTCGACGATCGACGAGAATCGTCGACCGCAGGTCGACGGTCGACGAGTATAGTCCACCCCGCGTTCGGCGAGAATCGTCGAGTATTGTACTCTGATTCCCGCCGATCCTGGGTGATACTCGCCGACTGATTCTCGCCGAACCTGCTAAGCGATTCTCGCCGATTCTCGCCGATTGATACTCACCGATTCTGGAACCCTATTTCTGGGTGGTCTGCGGATAGCGAAATTCCTAAGTCTATTTATGCCTTTGGTATAAAAGGGACACTTAGGGTTTTCGGGAATTAGTTTTTATGCTTTTGGCAGCCGATCGAAATCGACGGAAGCCGTTCCGCCCTTCGTTCCGCCGATCCCGAATCCCGCCGACGGAAGGGTTCCGCCGCCGTGTTCGCTTCGTCGACCACCTTCTCTCCGGCGATCGTCGCTGGCGTTGCAATCCCTGGTGCGGACCTAGCAGTCCGTGGGAAAGCAAGGTGCGGTGGTGGAGACCAGCACAGATCAGGGCGTCGCAAAAGTGCCCGTCGTCGCACCCGTCCAGACCACTATCGGCCCTAAATGTCGCATTGTGTTTTGTGTCTGTGAAATATATGTATATATAAGTTATATATATGTATCTTTACATATATATATGTATGCATATAGGTTATAAACGTTATATACAAACATTATAAATATATATATATATATATTATATAAACGTTATATATATATATATATTTAACATATAACAGCATAACCCCCCCCGACCCCGGTTCAGCGAAGCAGGAAGAAAAGCGGCGACCACTGTTCCTCTTCCCGTTCTTTCGGTCCAGGCACGATCTAGGGCTCCGTCTCCGCCATTGATGACTAGAGGAGTTGCGGCTTTCACGCTCGACCACTCCCCCGAAGCCCCACATCGACGCCTTCAGCAACCGCCAAGCACGATGCGATGTCAACCGCCGACTACAACTCCCCGGTTCCGCCATGGCCGCATCGCTCGTGGCTGATTTTCAATTCTTATCTGTCTCTTCTTTATTTGTAACCCTATAAAAGGGAAATAGGTATGTGTTGTGGAGTTTTTTTGTGGATGAATGATTTGAGATTTCTTGTGTATTTGATTCCCGTTTGAGTTTCCAGTTAGTTCAGTGAGATCCCTTGAGTGATTGAATATTGAAATTAGTTGTTTATGATGCTTCTCCTTTGAGTTCTGTGAAGATTGATGGATAAATTGCTTTGATTGAAACTGTGAGTTCGCTGTATGCGTTTCCTGTGCGTGTGAGGGAAATGAAAGTAGTGTTGAGTTTGGGAGTGGTGATGTTAATGAAGGTTTCAATTGTTATTGTTGCTTATGTTTTAATTCTCGTTTGAGAGTAGAGTTGTGAATGAAATTTTGTTGAGCAGCTTGCTTCCATCAAGTTCAGGGTGATAAAATTGTGTTTTGCGCTGCCAGTTGTTTCCGTAAACATGATGAACAGTAAAATTGATTTTTACTGTACTTGCCCAGTGAACCCGTTTGACTGTTCTGGAGAAGGGACCGTAGAATGCTTACTGCTTACTGTAATTTCTGTTAGGAGATAGGAGAGATGAATTGACAATAGTTAATGAATTTAAATTTCTTGTGTTAGAGATTTCGTGGATCCACCTTGTGCGAGCGAGATTTCGTGGAACCACTTTGAGCGTGAAGTACGAGTGAATTTTAGGCTTGTTTAGTTTGTGGCTCCTTTGTTGAGTGATTCCGTGGAACCACCTCGTGTGAGGGAGTGTTTAATTTCCTTGGTGCCCGTGCGCGAAAGCGGCTGACCTCGGAGCGGAAATCGAAGGTGACGAGGAACTCCTCGCGTGATCATCATCGACTTCGGGTACGGAAAGACGACTCTTTCCGTGGGTAACTTGCTTCTATCCCTTCATTTGCGTGTGTCTCTATTTTCTCTTAGGATTTAGACTTATTGCTGGGTTTTTGTCAAATTTTGTCAGCAAACGCTACGTCGAGAACTCCAAACGGGAACGTATGTGGAGTTCACGATTTCCGTTTTGACTGCAATAAAGGGAACAGAACAAAGTTGCGAGTTTCCTTCCCTGGATTTAAATTGAACCCTCAATTTAAGAAAATCTTTTCTTTCAAGCAAAATAGCATTTCTCGTGTTTGATAAAAAGTTGTTTAGGGCTCATAAAATTCGTGCAACCTCCGCTTCAATTCCTTACAAAAAAATCACATTTCGCTGCCTACAATTAGGGTTTCCCAGGAATTGCCGACAGGTGCGTAAACCCTACGCACCGTACTGCATCAATTTGGTATCAGAGGGAGGTTCCGAAATTTTTCCAAATTTTGGGATCCGCCCTGTGTAGAATAGGAACCCGCATTTCATTTTATAATTTTTCAAAAAAAAAAAAAAGAGATTATTTTATCATCATTGCATTTACTTACTTACTTGCATGCATTTGCGTAGTGGTAGGTTAGTGAGTATGAGTTCACAACACCACCATTCACCACCTGAACACCTTCACGAGGTAAACCCGGAGATGCGTCGAGTTGAGCATGGTGAACCGAGTCGAGGGATCGAAGGGAATGAACCACCCCCGTGGTTTGTATCTTTTGCCCACCAAATGGCAACGATAACCGAAAGTGTTCACCAAATGAGAGAAGGGCTAGCCAATCTTAGTGTCAGGGTGAATAGCTTAGAAGTACCACCTCGAGCGTCAATGCCACCCTTAGCTAGAGATGAGCATTCAGTGCGACCCCATTATGAGGCTCCCCCACCTTATGGAGAGAGGTCTGCACTTAGGAGAAACCCTCTTTTCGAGGAGGAGATTAGAAATCCCATAGATAGATATGAGCCTGAGTATAATCAAGGCAGGAATTTCCAGAGAAATTTTCCTGAAACCCCACGTGAGCCTTTCCTAGGTACGCGAGATCATTATCAGGAGAGACCCTATAATGACGTAGCTAGAGAAGAACGTCCACGAGACCATCGTAGGCCTATACCGGCCATGCATCGTGATGATCGACCGAGAGATTGGCATCGACCGCCACCCCCACGGCGTCGAGACCATCGTGATCCTTACGACGATGAGTACGACTATCCTCCCCGGGATAGGCGACCGGATCTTACACGTGTAGTGAAATTAGAGCCGCCACTTTATGATGGATCTATGGATCCCAAGGTCTTTTCAGACTGGTTTATAGACATAGAGACCTACTTTGATTGGTATCGTATGACGGAAGATCAGAAGGTTCAGTTTGCCAAGATGAGGTTATCTGGGCGAGCGAAAATCTTTTGGATAGGTGAGGAACGTATTATAGAGAGGAATGGACGCCCTCCCATTACCCACTGGGCCCACATGAAAGCCATACTGGAGGAGCAGTACATTCCCCAGCACTACCAGACCCGTCTACGAGACGAGCTGACGTCTCTACGTCAAGGGTCCAAATCAGTTTCTGATTATTTAGCTGAGATGAAGGATCTTATGATTAGGTGCAACGTAGTCGAACACCCACGAGATACATTATCTAAATTTAAGTGTGGACTGCGATCTGAGATTCGCGATGAGTTGATTCGATATGGTCACTATTCCTTCGCTGAGACTGTATCCATCGCCATCGATATAGAGGAACACCAGAAGAGAACCTCCCGGTTCAAGCCTCAAAACAAAACAAACACTCCTTATAAGAAAGATGAATGGAAAGGTAAGGAGAGTGTCTCAAAGCCCACCTCGACCTTTACGAGAGATACTAAAGGAAAAGCCCCCATGGGAACTGTGACCCATTCACAGATCCGATGTTATGAGTGCCAGCAGATGGGCCATATATCTAGGGATTGTCCTAAGAGGAGAGGCACACTAGTTATTCATGAGGTGACTGAGGAGGATGAGCCTATAGAAGAAGTTGGAGTCGAGAGGGACTCACACATTTTGAATGATGAAGTGTATGGTACGCCTAGTGATGAGGAGATAGATCCCGGCGTCCTAGTGGTGAGATGTATGTTATCTACACCAAAGGAATCAGCCGATTATTGGCGGACGAACATCTTCCAAGCCTACTTCAAGGCAGGGGAGAAAGTGTGTCGTTTAGTAGTAGATAGCGGGAGTTGTATGAATGTGATAGCTGAGACAGCGTTAGCCCGTATGGGACTCACTGCTGAGCCACACCCTTCCCCATTCCAGGTAGCTTGGGTCACCAAGACTACCTTATCTGTGACTAGGAGATGTTTAGTGCCCATCACTATCGGTCCGTATACCGATAAGATTTGGTGTGATGTTATGCCTATGGATGTGTGCCACGTATTATTAGGGAGACCTTGGTTGTATGACCGAGATGTACTCATACATGGCAGGTCCAACACGTGCTCCTTTCTACTAGACGGAAAGAGAGTAGTGTTGAACCCGTGCGACCCACAGCACCAACATCCCGCACGAGTAGTAGTGCGAAGGAATCTCTTCCTCCCACTGAAAGGAAGAAGACTCTTAGCATTATACGAGGCGCTGATTTCTATCGAGAGAGCTTCGATGGTGGATTTTATTATGCCTTAGTAGTTTTACAGGCATCTGACGTGCTAGAGAGGTACGAGTCTATTCCTATACCTGCTAGGAGACTCTTAGAGGAGTTCCAGGACATACACCCTGATGAGCTTCCGGCTGAATTACCTCCCATGAGATGTATTCAGCATGCGATAGATCTCGTTCCTGGAGCTTCCCTCCCACATTTACCGCATTACCGATTGAATCCTGCCGCCCATGAGGAGCTGCAGAAGCAGATCGGAGATTACTTGATAGAGGCTTTATCCGTCATAGCCTTAGTCCATGTGCGGTGCCTGCCCTCCTTGCCCCGAAAAAAGATGGTACTTGGCGTATGTGCGTTGACAGTCGTGTTGTCAACAAAATTACTGTGAAATACCGGTTCCCAATACCTCGACTGGATGACATGTTGGACATGTTGACTGGGGCCACGATCTTTTCTAAGATCGACCTTCGTAGTGGTTATCACCAGATTCGCATTCGCGAAGGAGACGAGTGGAAGACTGCCTTCAAATCGAAGGATGGCCTTTATGAGTGGCTTGTGATGCCCTTCGGGTTATCCAATGCCCCTAGTACTTTCGCTCGGATGATGACCCAGGTCTTTAGGCCCTATATTGGGAAGTTCGTAGTGGTTTATTTCGACGACATTTTGATATATAGTCGGACTGAGGATGATCACTTGATTCACCTACATACCATTTTTGAGCTCCTGCGAGCCGAACGACTGTATATCAACTTGAAGAAGTGTGTTTTTTTGGCTGAGTCCGTCATCTTTCTTGGATATATAGTGAGCTCCGCTGGCATCACTATGGATCCCGAGAAAGTTCGAGCGATTCGTGAGTGGCCGACCCCTCAGAACATTCACGATGTCCGTAGCTTTCACGGACTAGCCACATTTTATCGTCGATTCATTAAGAACTTCAGCACGATTATGGCACCCATCACTGAATGTACGAAAAAGGGAAGTTTTCAGTGGACATCATCGGCAGCTAGAGCCTTTGAGATTATCAAGGATAAGATGTCCACTGTACCTGTTTTGAGACTCCCTGATTTCAGTCAGGTATTCGAGGTATCTTGTGATGCCTCAGGAGTTGGGATAGGAGGTGTACTTAGTCAAGAGGGTCACCCCGTTGGATTTTTCAGTGAAAAGCTCTCAGGCCCGAAGCTGAATTATTCCAACTATGAGCGCGAGTTCTATGCGATTGTGCAGACGTTACGTCATTGGAGGCACTATTTGTTGCCTAAGGAGTTTGTCCTCCACTCTGATCATCAGGCGTTACGTTATATCAATTCGCAACAGAAGTTGAACCCTCGACAGGCTAAGTGGGTATCATATTTGCAAGAATACACCTTCGTTCTCAAACACTGCAAGAGAACGGAGAATAGGGTTGCCGACGCCCTTAGTCGAGTCACCCTTGTATTATCACAGATGCGTACTCAGGTGATAGGATTTGAGCGTGTCAAGGATGATTATTCTAGTTGTCCTGATTTTAGCGGTATCTATGATGCGATACGTTCAGATCCTCATCACGATGAGACTGATTATCTGATTCGTGACGGATATTTGTTTCGTGGGACCCGTCTGTGTATTCCCCGCACCTCGTTACGAAATTTCATTGTATGGGAATTACATGGCGGAGGCTTAGGTGGACACTTTGGACGCGATAAGACGATAGCCTTAGTAGAAGAGCGCTTCTATTGGCCCGGGATGAAGCGGGTTATCGCTCAGATTGTCAGTAGCTGCCGCACTTGTCAGGTAGCGAAGGGCAATAAACAACCCGCTGGATTATATACACCTTTACCGGTCCCCAGTATTCCTTGGGACGATGTTAGCATGGATTTTGTGCTTGGGTTGCCGCGCACTTTTAGGAAACATGATTCCATACTTGTCGTGGTTGATCGGTTCTCTAAAATGGCGTACTTCATCCCTTGTAACAAAACCGATGACGCCTCTCACATAGCCCGTATTTATTATAAAGAGGTTGTCGCACACCGAGGAATACCCAAGACTATCGTTACTGATCGAGACGTTAAGTTCACCAGCTATTTTTGGAAGTCACTCTGGAAACTTTTAGGTACTAAACTTCTATTTTCGACCGCTTATCATCTGCAGACCGACGGTCAAACTGAAGTTGTGAATAGAAGTTTAGGAAATTTATTGCGCTGTTTGGTAGGAGATCACCAGGGAAATTGGGATCTTATTCTTCCACACGCCCAGTTAGCGTACAATAATTCGAAGAATAGATCCACGGGTTTATCACCTAATGAGGTTGTTCATGGTCACACTGCACGAGTGTCGTTAGATTTAGCACCACTACCACACACCTTTAGGACTAGCCAGTTTGCACATGAGTATGCATTGCATCTGCATGACTTGCATAAAGAAATTGAGCGGAAGTTACATAGTACTTATGATCTTTACGCAACTCAAGCAAACAAACACAAGAGAGCTACTAGTTTTAAAGAGGATGACTTAGTGATGGTTCGGCTAAATCCAGAACGGTTACCATCGGGAACCGTAAAGAAGCTAGCGGACCGTAGAACTGGACCCTTTAGAGTGGTGAAACGGATTGGGCAGAATGCGTATGAACTTGAGATGCCTTCCGTTTGGGGAGCAAATCTTGTTTTTAACGTAGCCGATCTGACTTTATTTCACGATTACCCGCATGAGTCTGTAGATTTTCCATTGTCTTCTCCTCCAATTGATTCTTCTGGGTTGGTGAGTGAGAGTGAGGAGCCACATTCAGGACATACCGATACTCATTTCGCTACTGACACGCCCACTGCAGTTTCTCCCATTTTCACTGACAGCTTACAGGTGGAGCATGAGATACCAGATGAGTCCACTTTACCAGTTCCCAGAGCTACTGATCGACTTCCGCGACAGATTCTAGTTCCCGAGCAGATATTGGACGACGAGACAGTAACCACTACTGATGGTGGTTTTCAGAGATACTTGGTTCGTTAGCATGGCAGACCAGACACCGAGACCAGTTGGGTCTTGGCCGAGGAGTTACAACGCATGGATGCTGATCTTCTACAACAGTACCGCTCGGAGCACTCACCAGTGATGAGTGATTTCGAGAGGGGGAGAGTTGGTGGAGACCAGCACAGATCAGGGCGTCGCAAAAGTGCCCGTCGTCGCACCCGTCCAGACCACTATCGGCCCTAAATGTCGCATTGTGTTTTGTGTCTGTGAAATATATGTATATATAAGTTATATATATGTATCTTTACATATATATATGTATGCATATAGGTTTAAACGTTATATACAAACATTATAAATATATATATATATATTATATAAACGTTATATATATATATATTTAACATATAACAGCATAAACCCCCCCCCCCCCCCCCCCCCCGACCCCGGTTCAGCGAAGCAGGAAGAAAAGCGGCGACCACTGTTCCTCTTCCCGTTCTTTCGGTCCAGGCACGATCTAGGGCTCCGTCTCCGCCATTGATGACTAGAGGAGTTGCGGCTTTCACGCTCGACCACTCCCCCGAAGCCCCACATCGACGCCTTCAGCAACCGCCAAGCACGATGCGACGTCAACCGCCGACTACAACTCCCCGGTTCCGCCATGGCCGCATCGCTCGTGGCTGATTTTCAATTCTTATCTGTCTCTTCTTTATTTGTAACCCTATAAAAGGGAAATAGGTATGTGTTGTGGAGTTTTTTTGTGGATGAATGATTTGAGATTTCTTGTGTATTTGATTCCCGTTTGAGTTTCCAGTTAGTTCAGTGAGATCCCTTGAGTGATTGAATATTGAAATTAGTTGTTTATGATGCTTCTCCTTTGAGTTCTGTGAAGATTGATGGATAAATTGCTTTGATTGAAACTGTGAGTTCGCTGTATGCGTTTCCTGTGCGTGTGAGGGAAATGAAAGTAGTGTTGAGTTTGGGAGTGGTGATGTTAATGAAGGTTTCAATTGTTATTGTTGCTTATGTTTTAATTCTCTTTTGAGAGTAGAGTTGTGAATGAAATTTTGTTGAGCAGCTTGCTTCCATCAAGTTCAGGGGTGATAAAATTGTGTTTTGCGCTGCCAGTTGTTTCCGTAAACATGATGAACAGTAAAATTGATTTTTACTGTACTTGCCCAGTGAACCCCGTTTGACTGTTCTGGAGAAGGGACCGTAGAATGCTTACTGCTTACTGTAATTTCTGTTAGGAGATAGGAGAGATGAATTGACAATAGTTAATGAATTTAATTTCTTGTGTTAGAGATTTCGTGGATCCACCTTGTGCGAGCGAGATTTCGTGGAACCACTTTGAGCGTGAAGTACGAGTGAATTTTAGGCTTGTTTAGTTTGTGGCTCCTTACTTTGTTGAGTGATTCCGTGGAACCACCTCGTGTGAGGGAGTGTTTAATTTCCTTGGTGCCCGTGCGCGAAAGCGGCTGACCTCGGAGCGGAAATCGAAGGTGACGAGGAACTCCTCGCGTGATCATCATCGACTTCGGGTACGGAAGACGACTCTTTCCGTGGGTAACTTGCTTCTATCCCTTCATTTGCGTGTGTCTCTATTTTCTCTTAGGATTTAGACTTATTGCTGGGTTTTTGTCAAATTTTGTCAGCAAACGCTACGTCGAGAACTCCAAACGGGAACGTATGTGGAGTTCACGATTTCCGTTTTGACTGCAATAAAGGGAACGGAACAAAGTTGCGAGTTTCCTTCCCTGGATTTAAATTGAACCCTCAATTTAAGAAAATCTTTTCTTTCAAGCAAAATAGCATTTCTCGTGTTTGATAAAAAGTTGTTTAGGGCTCATAAAATTCGTGCAACCTCCGCTTCAATTCCTTACAAAAAAATCACATTTCGCTGCCTACAATTAGGGTTTCCCAGGAATTGCCGACAGGTGCGTAAACCCTACGCACCGTACTGCATCATGCGGTCTTTCTCCTTCCCGATTTTCCGTGCGACGGAAAGATCGGTGTTCTCCCGCTCGTGTGGACTTCTGCAGAGACGTGGATATTATTCCACGTAGAACTCGCCACTAGCAAGAAGACGAAGTTTGGAGCATCTCCGTTGAGTTGTGACTCAACGCCACCGAGGTAATTTTTGCCTAGTTGTTTGTTAACTTCTTGATTCAATTATCATGGCCCGATCCCATTTCTTTTGGGTTTTCTTGATGTTTTATTCTTTCGCTGCGTGCACAAGTGTTGTGCCATCCATCATAGAGAAACCCAACACTAACAACTAGGCGAGATGGTCTTAAGAGATTGGAGCTTACGGGATGAGCTCGGCTGCCCCCGAAATGTGTGGGTAGGAGGCAAGGCAAGATCCTTGCCGCGACCCGGCTGATGAGTTCTTGGGGAGATGAGCTCAAAGTTGGGGATGGGGATTTCTCTGGTACCTTACCCCGCGAGTTCAGGTGCAAGTGTGGGTTGCCGAGAAGGTGCGCGAGCTGGCGACCTCAGCTTCAGCGAGTCCAACCCCGTGGTCCCGGAGGGGGCCGATGAGTTCCGTAGATGAGAATCCGGAGGAATTTTGGGCCGCGAGTCGTCGCGGGGAAAATCGACTCGCGGTGTAGATGCTTCACCATCCGTCTGATGGGTATTCAGGTCGGCAGGGATGTTGATAACCCCTTTTCCTTTGGGTCCGGCGGCTGGTGTAGAGGAGGAAACAAGTCCGTGATCTGGAGTGAAGGTCAGATCCTGATAGACCGACTCGACAATTTGTGAAATTGATTTGGCTTTTTTGGCGGGTTTATGTTTTGGCGACTCGCGCGGCGCGAAGCTAGGGGTCACTGTGATCAGCTCGGCAACGCGAGCAGCATTGAGCTCACGGGTGCGGATAAGCTTCTTTTGGAGCTCTTTGGAGAGAGGCATCTCGACAAGATCAGAGTAAGGGGAATGGTAATGGTCGCCCAGGTACGCGGGCTTATATATATATCCGCTGGTGGGCCCCGCCAAAAGATTCTCTCTGGCCCCTGCCGCACCCGCCGCATTTTTGCAGGGTTGGATGATTCTTTCCGAGCTTGGGACAACCTCGCAAAGAGCGGGGATTGTGTACAACCCCATATCAGGTGAGTGGGATCGAAAGGAGCCAGATCGGCCAAGTCAGGCAGTCCAAGTCCCAGGCGGGTTGGAACATGCGTAGGGCGAGTGGAGCAAGTGGGCTTGCACTCGCCCTAGGATGTCGGCAAGCAGCGGGGCGAGTGGAGCAAGTGTGCTCGCACTCGCCACTGGATCTCGGCAAGCAGCGAGCGAGTGGGGCAGGTTGGGCCTGCACTCGCCCATGACCGGGAGGAGGTGGCGAGTGTCAGCTCCATCGACCACTCGCCGCCCCCAATGAGTGGAGGTTTTTGAGAGCCACTCGCTCAGTGATCTGTGGTGTATTTTTACCATTTTCCCCCGCTGGACTGCCCATAGCCTTTTAGAACAACGGAGTTACGCTGTTGGCAGACCGACCTGGACTGCATATAGCTGTTTGGAACAACGGAGGTTGGCTGTTGACAGATCATTTTCAGAAAACTATAAATAGACCTAAGGGGGTACCTCGGAAGGCAAGACTTTTCATACTCTTACATGCTTACTTGTGTCTTGATCTTCTTGCGCTTTCTGAGGTATCATTAGCTCAGCACTTGGCTAAATTGGGGAAGCGCTCTAAGATCTTCCGGGTATGTGGTGGGACCTCCGTGCTGGAGTCTTGGGTCTGTTCCTTGTGTCAAGTCTTTGGTTGTTTAGCATGTGAGAGAGAAGTAAGTGTGCGATCACCCCTTCCCCAAGGATCGAACTCCACAGAGACCGATTCTTCAGTTTCAACAATCACCCACCAGTCTGCATCAGAGTAGACATTTAGCTCAAGTCAAGAGGTCGAGTAAAAGAATAAAAATCTAGATTTGGTTCCTCGTAGGTAACAAATGATTCATAGTTGAGCAGCACAATGACTAGTATAAGACTCAAAGATAAACTAACTGACAATGTGAATGAAATAAGAGATATTATGATGGTTGTTAGTGAGGTTAGTGAGAATGCCAATGAGTTGTTTATATCTGGAGGGATCAAAAACACTATCACCATCCTGAAGATGCAATTTGAGATTCAAGTTTCAACTCAAGCAATATAGATTTCTTGCGGGCATCAATATATCCTCTTTGTCAGTTATTTCGTTGATGAACTTTAGTTGTGAGAGAAGATATCCTCGGGGTGAGTGATGAACCTCCAACACAGGAAAGTAACAAACATGACTGTCATCTTTCATCTCAAACTAAGTGCATAGATGTTCCTTGACTTGCATAGTATATGATGGATCTCCTCTAGTAATAATAATATTATCAACATACAACAAAACAAGGGTTTATGAAGGGTGTGTAAACAGAGTATGATCATAGGAGCTTGCATTGAACCCAAAAGTTTGAATAACAATAATAAATGTAGAGAACCAAGCTCGAGGAGCTATTTCAGGCCACAAAGGGCTTTTCAGAGTCGACAAACTTGCTCAGTTGAGGAGCTATTTAAAGCCATAAAGGGCTTTGCGGAGTCGACAAACCTACTCAGTAGAGTGAGAAACCCCCGGGCGGAAGGGTCATGTAGACCTTCTCAGCTAACTCACCATGAAAAAAATCAAAAAATTTTCGTCCATTTGAAAAATAGGCCATGATCATAACTACAAGCATGGTCTGGATGGTAGTCATTTTTGCAACATGAATGAATGTCTCATCATAATCAATTCCATATTGTTGAAGGGACTCTGGAGCAACCAATTTGACTTTGTAGTGGTCAATGGTGCCATCAACTAAAGTTTTTGAGTTTATACACCCATTTGCAACTAATAAAGTGAATTTAATGTGGTATGGTGACAAGATCCCATGGGTGATTATCCGTAAGGGCTCACAGATCTTTTTCCATAGCTGTATCATGCATGCATAATAGTCGCTTCCTGGTATGTCTAGGGATCCTGATGACTAGACTTAGTGGCAAGGAAGGGCAGGAGTCAGAGTGGTAAATAGGCTTAGGAGATTAGGAGGAGGATGTGGACAGGTGAAGTGACACAGAGTTTGAGTAGTGTGATTAACAGGGTTACTGAGAGAGTTGGTTCAATAGTGGGAATTGTAGTAGACTAACGATAGACGTTACAACAAAAGGATATGAAAGAGTTGTAGGAGGATCAAAGAGAGTGTGAGAATGAGTCAAGGGTGATGGGGGAGAAGCACTCTATGGAGAAGTTGCACCCAAGAAAAACACAAGCAACATATCTCAGAGACAACTTGTCTTGCTCAATCTAGGGTAGTTGAATAATCAGGAACACAATTGTATAGTTTTTGGTAAGTAGGCATACCATTAGGAACAACAATTGAGTTTCTATAGATTAGAAAGACACTGCTGTGAACGGCTTCGACCCAAAATTGGAGTGGAACAGAAGCAGTCAAGATGAGAGATTTAGTAGCATCTAAAATGTGATGATGACAACTCTCAACGACTCCGTTCTATTGGGAGCTCGAGGACAGGAAAACTGAGTAAGCGTCCCTTGGAATGTTGTCTTTTGTGCCAGACACCACTTTCGATTGGAGCGAGGTTGTCATGGTCCAAAAGCTGCCAAGCGAAATTTTACAATAGGATGAGCGACTAACACACATTTATTAATAGAGGGTTATAGTTGATTTTCCTCATGGCGAGTTCGTTCACAGTAGTGTCCAAGGATGGAACTGTGAATTTTTGTAGGAGAAATCTAGCAAACAATTGAAATTCAGGATGCGGGTGCATGAGAATTAAATCAGGTCTCGATGATCATGTAGATCCAGATATTGATAGTAAATCAAGCCCGTGGTCTTGGCTCAGACTTGGGTTCCATGATTGTGAATTGACCTCACAAATCCATTATATAGGCATGAAGTTGTCTAATAGCGGATCACCTTGATGAGCAGACTAAATAGACTACAAGAATTGCACTGAAAAGTACTATCATAGATGAGTCCACATGATAGCCGCACAGTGATAAGGCTCTAGTTGGAGCATGATTGTTGGAGAGACAGACTAAAGGATGACAACGAACGCACAAGATTCATCACAGACTAGGAAGCACCGGTACAGGCACGGGTGCCGGATAAGATATGTACCCGGTACGGCGGTACGACAAAATCTTAAAAACAAGAATACGAGTACTTCATGATACATTATAACAAATATAATATATATTTATATATCACAAGTGTAATAAATAGTTCTCAAAATATCAAAACATTAAACATAAATCATAACTTGAAGTACAAATTCACAAATTAATGAAACATAACATGAAGTTTTCAAACATTAAGCATTCGTAAATATAATTTAACATATTATATGTTTAACCAAAAGATATAAAATTAAACTTAAGTTACTTATCAGTTTTTTTTTCTTTTTCATTGTTGGAGATCAAAATCTTCAATCTCTGGTTAGTCTTAAGACAAGTTAGTCGTTTTGTTAATAACTTGCGTTCAATCAACACGTTCAATACACGTACTTGTAACACAAACGTACCGATATCAGAAACATACTCGGTACAGATACACAACTTAATTGGACGTACCAACGCTTTTTAGCATAAAGCTAACATTTGTTTACTCTAGAAAAACAGACTCCTATCACAATATGCAGAATGATGTGCTAAGTCCAAGTGTGTCCACATAGGTCTATCCATCGAGTATCGGGTATGTACCGGTACCAGATACGTATCCGGTACGGGTACGCTGCTGTCGGGGAAGTATCCGTACTTCATAGATCACAGGTCAATGTTTCAAGCTGATTTTGAAAATCTATAGCCACAACCTTATCCACAGAGGCTGGAGAAAGTCATGTGGTTGTACAATCAATGCGTCTCTATAGGCAACGACTCCATAAATGGCTCTTGGAAGCAAGAGTAAAGATCTGATAGCTTGTGGAGTTAAGAGAGAATGTGGATTTGAGAGCTGAAGGGAAACAATATGTGCGATTTTGTGGATTTAACTGAGAGGCGAAAGGTAGTCGATGGAAGGCAACTCCTTCGATCCAAGAAAGTGTCGAGATCTATGGCGCGAGAGCTTGCACAATGTCAATGCAAGAGGCGAGAGATGATGCAGATTGGCCGCACAAGATTGGTGCAAGAGATCGATGAAGATCAATGCAGAGCAAGAGGTGCGTTTTACTACACGAGGTTGAGGGGGATATAGACTATGAGAAGTTGTATTTAGGTCTGTTTTTAGTACCGTATTTAGGTTAATAATTATATTAATCTATTAATATTATATCTAATTTGATTAATAAATCATTTCTTTTAATAAAGTTGTCCTAATATTAGTTTTATTTACGTTTTGTAGGTTTCTGGATCAAATTGGGCAAAAATTGCAAGTGTGCGCCCTCGATCACGCCCATGGCCGATGGCGTGTCGAGTTGAAATCATGTTCCATACCTGCTGTCGCTGTCCTGGGCTCAAGCCATGAAAAATCATCAGCACACGCCCTCGGTCACGCCTTGACCAAGGGCGTGTCAACATAAAGCTCACCTCCAGCTCAGTCGTCGTGTTCTGAATCCCTTCCAGCCAAACTACTCAGTATACGTCTGTGTAATCAGAGACACGCCCGTGTAGCTCCGTCCCGCCAAAATTTCTCGTCGTTGCAGTTTTTTAGACAACACGCCGAGTAATGCTCCAGTTTAATGCCAGATCGCGCCTCTTTAGTTGTTTTCAGTTCGATTAGACATGCCCCATGACACGAGCGTGACTTGGAGACCATTAGAGGCGCATGTTAGGTGTTGTGGGAGTCTAGTGACTAGGCATGTTAAACGAGAGGGGTAGACCAATAAAGTCTAAGGAAAGACATGATATACTTAGGCATTAGTGAGATTATGACAAAAGGCACAATGGCGACAAAGGATCAATATAGCAGACCCCGTTATAGTGGGATAAAGGCTTGAATGTTGTTGTTGTTGCCGCAACTCCAAAACTCAACAACATTCTTCCTATGCCCCTTTTGGGCAGAAATGCTCTTCTTTTATTGTATTTTTACGCTTAGATTTCAATTTCATGTACTTTTAATTCATGCAATGTAGTTTAGAAATTTACTTTATGCAATGTTCTTTCTTCTAATGTTGTTTTTATTTATTGCATCTTACTTCATTGTAATCTTTGAATGAAAATCATCTTCTCTTTTATTATCGTTCTTTTCTTCTACCTTAGATTTATTCTTGATTTATCTTGACTTCATATGTCCAATGTTGTAAGTGTCGGATGTCCGGGACACGTCGGTTTGAGTTTTCATGTCGGTTTTTTATATATCTGGGGATATATCGGGGATATTTCGTATATCGATTTTAATATTTAATTAATTATGTAATTAAATGTTATTTTTTATACATGTCACAGTACTATCTATTCTACAACATATTGAACTTTTAAATATTAAAAGTTATATGTAATATTTGACATACAATACTTTAAAGATGAAAATTTATAAAACTAGTGATTTTAAAATCAAAATTTCAAAAATTAAATTTCAAACACACCTCATTCTTCATCACTTAAAGACTCATCTATAGTCGCCAAAGTAGATAGAATATGATCTTGATCTGATGAACCCTCTAGATCTCCCTCGTCCACCTCAGATATTTTTCTCTTTCCCATTCTTTGATAACTAATTGCCACTTCTTTGCTTCTAGCTAGTTTTTGAGGCCTTATTTCATCATGATCAGCGTCGACTATATTGTCAATTTGCGCTCATGTCAGCCCCTCTCCAGAAAAGACTTCATTATCGCCATCTTCATTTTCATCCTCGGGATCAACATTCACCATCCACTCTTGTACCATTTCAGAATCAACATTTTTAGCTGCCAATGGATCTCGAGATGTCTCTGAATATTTCGACTTCAACAAAGCATTGAACTTTACAAATACTAAATCGTTCAATCTTTTGCTATCAAATTTATTCCTCTTTGTAGAATGTATCTACAAATTTTTTCTTAAAAAAGTTAAATAATACATACAATCATATAATAAGATATTAATGTTTAACTAAATAACTAAATTAATGTATAGCATCTCGAAGGTGATCTAGTTTCTCTCATAGCCAGAGGATGAAGTAGTCAGACTTAAAATTTTCATAGTCATAGTTTTAAGGTAAGCGTATCAGCACCGTTAAGCCTTTACCAATGTACTGTGAAAATTAAAATGACAACAAAATGTATTAATTATTATACATATATAATTAAATACATCATTAAAGTTAATAAATAAATAAATAAATATATATATATATTAAAATGTACCCAGATTTAAGTTGAAATTTTGTAGCTGTCTCTTTGTCATCTCTTTTCCAAATAATCTTTGTTGGTATTGGTACACATCAAGCTCAACACTGATGTGATCCTGTGTAGAAGGATTTTTCCTATATATTCTTGAGAGACACTCAACAAAATCACTTATAAACCTTCTGTTAGCCTCAATCTCCACTCGGCAGGAATAATAAAAATATGAGTTTAAGTAATAACCCACAAAGTGCAGAGAGCTGGTCAATCTCCACTTGACAAAAATAATAAAATTTGGGTTTAAATAATAACCTGCAAGGTGCAGAGGGTTGCTCATCTTCTTCTCCCATCTGCTATCAATCAACTTTCATATATGAAGATATATTTGTTCTCTTGCAGATCGAGAACAACATCAACCTCTTCCCTAGCTTTTTTGATATCCCCATATAACCACCCCATGGATGGTGTATCCCCGTCGACTCTTCTCAAAACTTTCACAAATGGTGTGAATATACCAACAGCCAGCTCGATATTCGCCCAAAATCTAGCGCTCATCATTATCATTGCAACCTACCATATGCAAAATAAATTATTAAGAAAATATTATAAAATAGCAACTTTCAAAACATTATTTTAAATGAAACGAATAAAGATGCAATAGTTTAACCCGCTTTCCCCCACACTATTGGCCAACTTTGTTGCAGCCTACTTTGCAGATGTGAATAACCCCTTTAATTGATTCTTTTTCTCTAAGATGCTCTCTAAAGATAGAAACGTTGTAGCGAATCTAGTCACACCCGGTCAAATAAACTCATGAGAGTCCACATCCTTTGTTGACTCTCTAAACATGTCAAGAGAGATGGTGTGACCATAGATGAATATAAAGAGTTGGTGGCCCAAGGAGATAACACTCTTTATGGGCTTCAATTTTCATATATCTTGTAATAGTAGATTAATAGTGTGAGTCGCACAACAAGTCCAAAAAATCTTAGGCCTTTTCAAAGTCATAAGCTTTGCAACAGCCATATTATTGGACACACTATCTGTCACAATCTACAAGATACTGTCCTCTTCTGGGTTCTTAGGTCTATCAATCGCCTTATCCAAGAAGTCAAAGATGAACTTTCCATCATGTGTGGAGGAGGAGACATTCTTCGAAAGCCAGAATGTCACTCTAGAATTACAATGTATCATGATATTCATCACGCTCCTACCCTTCTGATCTGTCCATGCATCGGTCATGATAGTGCAACCATTCAATTTTTAGGTTTGCGTGAATGTGCCCAACATCTCCTTCATCCTCTCCACCTCCCCTCGCAAAATTTCTCAACTCATAAAATGTTGGGATCTTCATCCCAGGTCCGTATAACCCAATGACATGAGTCATATGCTGGAAGGATGAATTACATATGACGTTATACGAGATCCCGTTTTCATATGCCCATCTACCTATGTACACAACATCATCATCTCTGGCTTTCTTTTTGTATTTACTCTCTATCGTGCTCTGTAGAGAATCTTTTTCCTTGGTAACTCGGTAGCTGAATGAACAAATTGGTCCATTGGACCCTTTGAACCTATGCTCCTACGTATGCTAGTGTCCTCTTCTTGATCATCGCAGACTCCTCCAACAACCACCTCATTAAAAATTGCTTGAAACTTAGCATTTTTAACTCTCTTACTCTCTAAATTTGAGTTTAGGGCCGACTTCACCTTAGCCTTAACGTTGGCAGAAACCTGAGGGCATGACTTAACATTACCCTTCCACCAAGCCAGTGATGCTTGAAACGTGTAATTCCACCATTCACTAACTTGCAGTAGTTGCATTTGATTCGGTTGGTGTCGTTTGCAACCAACTTCTCACCAAATGCCCAAAATGGATCTCTAATGGTTGGTACCTGTGATACGGGAAGATCACTTGATCCAGCAGAATAAGCCATTCTAATAGGGTAAGAAATGAAATTAATATTAATTAGATGAAATGAAAACATATTTTACATGACTACATCACGAGAAAAGTTACTAGTTGAAAAAAAATCAACATCAGAAAAGCCCCATAACTTCATTAGATCGTTAGATCTTCAGATATCTTTCATATTATCCACTCAATATTTTATTTATCCAACAATATTTTGCATTCTCAGTAATATACTAGTATACAAAATTATAACTTTCATTCAAACTATCTAACAAAATGAATAAAATATTCAAGTATCATTCAAACTTTCAAAGCATCTCACATTTTATTTATCAAAAGGCACAAAGCAGCAAGACAACTAAAAATGTGATTGAATATACATGCATCGTTGATTGCAAAATGAAGTTGGAGAAATAACTATTAATAGAGGTATTTTAAATCATTTGTTGATTAATAAATGAGTCAAATAAAAATAAGGCAATAACTAATAAGGCAACAGGGCAGCCGCCATGCTACAACCAGCAAGTCAGCCACAAGGCAACCGCCATGCCTTGCTGAACTAATAAGGCAACATGACAGCCATCGACAACTAAACGGGTCATTGATTGCAACACCACAAGACAGCCACCATGCTACAGCCGACAAATAAGGCAACATGGAGCAAGGCAGTAGGGCAACTGGCCAATAAGCCAGTAGGGCGCAAAACAACAAGATACCATAGCAGCAACCAACACAACAACCAACACAAAAAAACCAAAATGCAGAGCGATGGAATGAGATGGGGAGGTAGGGAGAAGAATGCACCAGCCGAGAGAGTGTCGAGATCGAAAGCACCAACGAGCTAGAGAGGGTGAGCACCAGAGAACTAAAGAGCTAGAGAGCTCCAGCGGGCAGGAAGAAGAAAGAACCAGAGAACCAGCGAGCTAGAGAGGGAGAGCACTAGATAATCAAAGAACCAGAGAACAAGAGAGCTAAAGAGCACTAACGAGCAGGGAGAAGAAAGAACCAGAGAGATAAAGTGTCGATAGCGCGCGAGAGAGGGAGAGCACGAGCGAGCTAGAAAGCACCAGAGAACCAGAGAACCAAAGAGCACCAACAAGCAGGGAGAAGAAAGAACCAGAGAGATAGAGTGTCGACAGCACGCGAGGGAGAGCTAGGGCAGGAGTGACGGGGACAGCTAGGGCAGGAGTGGCAGGATGAAATGAAATGAGCAGGGTCAGGGAGAGTTAAATCAACGGAGGAGTTAAAACAGCCGGGTTTAATTAAAAAAAAATCAATTCAAAAAACGGGCGATGTGCCCGTTTTTTTGGGGGGCGGTATGTCGGTTAAAACCGACATATCGGCCCGTTTTTTCAAAACGCCACGAGCAGATTTTAAAACGTTTTCGTGACGTTTTACATCCCAAACCTTTATGTCGGGCGACATTTCAGACATGTCGGCCGATATCACTGCATATGTCTATGCATGATTTCATATCTGTTTTCGCCGGTTAGTCGAGAGGCTCGTGTACGAATATATCGCTTAAGAATAAAGAGAATTGAACGCATCCCTCGATAGAGGATGACGCGATTCTTCCGGTTTTGTGAGATTCACCTCGATAAAGCGAGTTTTCGGTTATTGATTTTAAAACAAAAGTTCGGTTGATATTCCTAATCTCAGTTGGGTGTAACCTCGGAAGATGTGTGTTCATAAATTGGGAATCTCCGCGGTCAAGGTATATATTAGAAAGTCAATCTTATCTTGTATATTTCATTCGAAGTTCGTCTTGAACAAGATTTAGTTTTCTTTTGTTATTTTAGATTTAATTATAAATTCTCTTAAAGTTTTATTCCGATAAAATAATAGTTCATTTTCTCGAAGTAGAAGTACTCGACAGACCCGTGGATTTATATGATCTTTATATGTCTGTCATATCCAATGCTATACACGATAGACACACTTGCCTTATCGTTTATAGATCGGAAAATAATTCTTAAATTTTTATCTATCAAACTCTGAAGAAAATGAGGGACTGGCCAAGCGAGTTTGAGGTTGAATGCAAGCTTGCCTTTGATAGAGGAATATGTGAGTTCAGCTACATGAGATCAAGATCGATGCAAATCAAGGGCTCATGTAAGATCGATGGAGAAAGGTTATGCGATGCCGAGGCGAGAGTTCGATTGCAACTGGATGGTGCAAGCTCAAAAGCAGTACAAGAGAAAAATGTTGTCATTGGTCGAGTCATAGCGAAATTTTATATTGCCGAGAGTGAGACGAGAGCGAGGAGATCAAAGTCATCATCTTTGGGCGAGAGTTTAAGGAGAATACAGATTGTCGTTAGCTTTGATACCATGTTAGAAGGAGAAAAGGAATGGAAATACAAGTGTCTTTTTCTACAATGTGGGACTGCTTCACTACAAGAATTTAATAAACAAAACTTTGATCTTACAAGGGCAGAGATAAGGTCAAATTTCAAACTCAACCAACTTTAACTAAGTCCCATTATTTCTTTGGAGTATTCTCCATAACTAACATTAATATCTTAAGAGAAATACTCAACAAGATGGAATGGAAAATGAGGGTTCATAAATCCGACCTCAAATGATGAAAAATATAACTTCATGTATAAGAAAATCCTAGAAATTTACAATTAATAAGATGAGAATATTCAAGCAATATTCCATAGACCTATGACATCATAAATATAATATTTCATAAATGAATGTGCTGAAATGTTTTCTAAGATGAACTTATCTTTTTCGTGATGCAAAATCATCTATCCATTGGGAAGTACACTGATATCTTAACTTGTTTGCTTTTAAGTAGGGCTGACATTGTCTCGAGTTTGAGCGAGCCAACCTCAATTTGAGTTGAAATTTGATTTCACACCAAGGCAAATTTAAGTTTAAGTCAAAAATTCTTCAATCTCATGCCAACTTTCACGATGATTGGATCGAGGCAATTAATTTAATTAAGTATTATTTCAATTAATAATCGAGAATATTATCCATGTGTATGCATTTCGTATTTCCTTACTGAGTATATTATGAAATGTAATATGTACGTAATACTACTTATGTACTATGTGATTATGAAAACATGTATAGTTGTGTACTATGTGTATGCATGTGTTAAAATTCGGTCTTCATGAATTATATATCAGTTGATTTTGAGATAGAATCAAACTAATTATGGGCTATCCTTCTAGTTGAAGAAAATAATTTCGAGTCATTAAAATCATGATGTTTGCTTAGTGAGTGTTGAGTTTGACATAACGACCAAGACTACTTTTAAGCAACAATTTCTTTCATCATACATTTTCTAGAGCCGATTTGCTGATGCATTATTAAGGAAGCTAGCAGGAGTAACAATTCCATCTGAAAGGATTTATGGGCTGGGAACAGGGTTGGTAAATCTGGCTTTCTGTTCTGCTCCAATTACATATTCTGACAGACTGATAGTTATTTCCTTATCCTTCAGCCCAAAGGTCGAGGTGTTGAAGAAGCTTCAAGCAATGCCAGAGCATCAGGGCTTAAAACTTCAGTAAGCACCACTAATTCAAGATAAATACATGATTTGTTTTTGGTTAGTGGTTATATTTAAACTCGCAGGAACGACTATTGAGCAAACTTTATTGTTTAATTTCTTGGACAATTTGGTGGTAATCTGGTAATACCTAAATATTTGTGAAAAATATATATAGTTTAGGGAAAACTTCTATTCGTTAGGCAGAAGTTTCAACCATGAGCAAATACACGAGATCAGGAGCCGCACCCACCGATGGTCTCAGAAGTCGATCCTATTGACGGACCCAGACATCAGTCGTTGAAGACGAAGGCTCAACGGGATCGTGCAAGCCTGAACACCGGCGATGAGATTATTTTGACGGGGGAGAAGCGTAACGGGAGAAGTAGACTGGAGAGGAGTAATTTAGAAGGAATCGAGGGAGGAAGCCATCGTGAAATGTACGTTACCCATAAGTAGGGCAACCAAATTTCAAGGAGTCAATTCCGGCTCTGATACCATGTTGGAAGAGAGAAATAATTAGATAGTGCAAATATATTCATCCACTCACATACTAATAGACTCAAAATAATAAAATACTTAATATCTTCAACAATTATGACCAAAGATAGAGCACAATGACGACAAAGGATCCATATAGCCGACCCCACTATAGTGGGATAAAGGCTTGAGTGCTGTTGTATTGAGTGTATGTAAACAATTAAATGCAAACTGAAGCAGGACGTTGATCACCATTTTGTATTAAGCTGTATGTAATCTATGTATCAGAACGAAATGATATTGTTATCTAGAGCATCGTCCTATGTTGCTCGAACATAATGACGTGGACATGGACATGGACACAACACTAGTTATGGGAGATGATAAATTTAAAAACTTAGGATACAAACTTTTCTTGGGCAGTTACTATCATATATGTTAATATTATTGGAAATAAATAAAAACCATTTTCATATGAAAAAGAAATCATTTGCATTATACACATTTCACAAATATTGTTATTACAGATTACAAGAGGTTTCACATTTAGTTTTAATACGTTAATAGTCCGAAAGTTTTCAGACACATTTTGCATTTATAGTTTGAAATGACCAATGCAGCCACCAATCTTATAGAGAAAAACACAAGAACCAATCTTATAGAGAAATTCACAACCAACTACTAAATAAGATTAATGGCATATACTACACAGGATAGGTTTGCTAGGGAATTTTTGCCCCAAAATTCGACCCCTCTCCAGCATTTATAGTAATTAAATGATGTATTTTGATCTGGGCGTGTTGCTTGTGTGTCAGTGTGCAACACGTATCTGACACGGTGGTCTTTGAGCATAGGCATGCTAGTACTATCAAGGTTTCCTCTAATGTATTGTATGAATGAGAGTAATTCATTAGCAAGACATGCAAACTTAATTTCCTTTGGTTCCCTTTCTCGCATGAAATAGTTTTATACATTTAATATTCTTCTCGATTTATTTGCAGTTGAAAAATGAAAATCTCCAATTCTAAGTACCTTTTTCATTGTTGTTTAAGTTTTGTCGAAGACAGGCTCATAACTCTAAAGAATGTCATCAAAGAGCCAGCATTGGATCGATGGAACTTGTATCTAGGTTGTCTTCTTCAGTTCCCTCTCCCTTCCCATCTCCATATGTAGGTTAAAGAGCTCGAAACTCAACTTGTTTGAGATTTGAATCGACTTGGCTCTATTTTGAGCTCCATTCATAACACTCGGTTCCGAGCTTGGCACGATTCCCTCAAAAAACATTGGTTTGTCTCAAAATATGGTTTGAAATGAGTATTTATATAAAACACTAGTGCATATTACATATGCATGTAGACGTAGTATGTTGCAATGTATCTAATCAATATTAATTTTTGACAAACCTGAAATAGACTTTTAAGCTGATGGATAACTGAATCATTCTGAGGGCTTGAGTCACCTCAACTCTAGATGATTCGATTCCAAATCGAGTTTTGAGTTGAGGTAGATCAAACTTTTTGATCTCGAGTTGATCCAAACTCGCTTGAATTAGACTGAATATCAGCCCTACTACACCACCATTTGATACTTGCATGCATTCTTTCCAAATTAACAGTTCATGTATCTTCAAACAGGAAGATGGGGTTACAACACTGAAAAGGAGAGAGAGGAAGCAGAGAGTATCCCTAGAGTTCATTTGCTAGACCTCTCAGACTTCAGCAGCAAGCTCAAATAATCTATTTTCAATTATTTATATTGATGCCACCTTTTCAGGCTTCCAGAAGCAGATTGCTTTGCCTTATTCTCTGTTCATTCAATAAAAATATTTGCAGAAATTTATGTCTGCTGCCCTGTCTTTATTCAGTAGGTTCAGTCCATTGATTATATTCATTAGTGAAATGCTCTTATATTAATTGTTTTTAATTTTATTGTAATATAGATTAATACCCAGTTTAATAATATTGAACCAGTGATATATATATATTTATATGGATATATATAATATGCGGGCAAGTATAAGGTGCGGGCCGTACGGGCAAGGGATTTTGGGGGTCAAGATGGTCTCAAAATGAAAAGTGATCAACATGAAAGTTGTAGATCTCGGCGAGACGAACAATTTTCATGTTGATCACGTTTTGATTTGGAGCCGTCTTGACCTTCGATTTGGGCCTCGAAATCGGGGGCGGCGAGAGTGCTACAGTAAAGCCTCTCGCCACCCCCGATTTTGAGGCCCAAATCGAAGGTCAAGACGGCTCCAAATCAAAAAGTGATCACCATGAAAGTTGTTCGTCTCGCCGAGATCTACAACTTTGATGTTGATCCTTGCCCGTACGCCTGCACCTTATGCTTGCCCGCTGATTGAAGATATAATCATAATGTCTTGGTGAGGACTATCATTTTTATTGTAGATATAATCATTTTGATGGTATAATTTTTACTCGTAAATATGATTAAAAAACCATATTTATGATAAAAATTATATTTTACCAAAATTGATCGTATTATTTTTAATAATCTCCTCTGAACTCATGCTAATTGCTGCTCTATGTTCATGTACTGCTTGGCTTCAAAAAATAAAATGTCTCCACGCTTCCCAAGGGTCTAATCAAATTCATGGAATTTAATCTCAAGAATTGGAATTTAATCTAATGCTAATTCTTGTAGATATTGGAATTGAGTTGAATTTAGTTATGTTGTTCAGTTAGAAGATAGATTGAAATTGCGCAGCTGATTGAAGAGGAAGATGGAGGAATTGGGATGCGAAGCCTTTAGGAAGAAGAGGAATTGTGCAACAGACGGTTGCACCAAAATCAGTTTATTGTAATACTTGCGGATAACCATATACAGAGGAAGTATGACTTGAGAGGATTATATATCCTGTATAGCTTGTAATACTTTTGTTCCTGGCCAAAGCCATCACAAATTACTAGTCGGGTCAGTCATGATCATAAATGAATATTGAAAGAGCTGGGCTCATTTAGAGGATGGATTAAGGCAATTTTATTTATTATTAACGGGTCTCATTCCAATTTTTTAAAATGATTAAATATGGATGAAAAATGATAAAATTAATCAAATTATTTTATGATATTCAATTTAACATTTATAATTTCTACATTCAAAGGCTTGTTATTTTTCTTTAGAAATATAGATTGAAAATGATAAAATAAGCTCAATAATTTTATGAGTCTAATATTACCTTTTGTGATAACTCTGCTCTGAAAAGGATGCATAATATTACATTTTATCTATTGTAATGAATCTAGAATTATCATAAAAAATAATATGGCTAATTTTATCATTTTTCATCCATATTTTTAATGGAAGGACCATTTTTGTAAACTGTACAAATTTAAAGGGGGAGGTAAATATAAATTTGAAAGAGAGGGGTGCAACCTGTAATTATGCAAACTACCACCGGTAATTAACCATATATATATATATATATATATATATATATATATATATATATATATATATATATATATATATATATATATAATTTTATTATTAATTTATTATTCAGAGTAGGTCGGAATACTCATTGATGCAGATTTAAATTGTTTGAAGTTAATATATTTTTTTTACAATAAAAAAGAATAAATAAAAACAAGGTAAATGAAAATAGTCTTATAATCTATCAGTAAACTATAGTCTATAGCTCAAAAGTATCTATACCATAACATTCAATCCATAAATATCCATACAACAATATCATTAACCTTTCCTGTATTATTTGCAAATTAAAAAAAAAAGATGATCATGGCACATTCAGGCTTTCAATGTTAATGGAAGTTCGTAGAAAATTAAACTTACACGATCTACAACTCGTCGTCTACAAGATTCGCATCATTCACACTTCTCTCTCTATTTAGCTTCTCAATAACCACGTCGAGAGGGGGATCTCCGGGTCTCCGAAATAGCTGCTCCCCAATCTTCATTTCATATGCCTCAGGCTGGCTTAGAACAAACTCTTTGAGCTGTAGCAGAAATAAAGCATCAAAATGAGAAGAAAAACTAAGGCTGTGATTGCTCAATCATCAAACTTTTCAAATGACGGTCTTACAAAACAAATGTATCAGGAGTGCAAAGCTTGTTTCAAAATGAGGGGATATTGATATAAATTACAGGTTCCTTTACATAAAAATACAAGACAACAATAAAAAATAATTATTTAAAAGTAAATCAATTTTAGCCATTATTAAAGAGAAGGTTAAAGCCTCCTGCACAATGCTCTACTGCTTCTGTTCTTTGTATAAAGGTACAACAAACAACAACACTCGAGCCTTTATCCTTTGCCACCATTGTGCCCTATCTTGTGTCATAATCTCACTAATGCGTAAGTACATCATGTCTTTCCTTATAGTTTCATTCCAAGTCTTTATTGGTCTACCCCTCCCTCGCTTAACATGCCTAGTGACTAGACTCTTACAACGCCTAACATGTGGCTCTAATGGTCTCCTTTGTACGTGTCCAAACCATCTTAGTTGAATTTCTTGCATCTTCTCTGCAATTGGTGCTACTCCTGTCTTATCCCTGATACATTCATTCCTAATTCTATCCAGTCTCGTGTATCTACACATCCACCTAAACATTCTCATCTCCGCAACTCCCATTTTTTGCTCATGTACACAATTCACTGTCCAACACTCAGAACCATAGAGCATCGCTGGTCTAATCACAGTAGGGTAGAACTTGCCCTTGAATTTTAATGGTACTTTATGATCACACAAGATCCCTGATGTGCCTTTCCACTTCAAACAACCCGCTTGGATTTTGTCACATCTTTTATCAATGTCTTTTTGAACTATCGATCCAAGATATTTAAAACATTCACTACGAAAAATATCTTGATCACCCAACTTAATAATGAAGTCATCCGTCCTTATTGCACTGCTAAATTTAAGCTCCATATACTCCGTCTTTGTCCTGTTTAATCTAAAACCCTTCTTTTTTAAAGTGTCTCGCCAAGATTCAAGTTTTGCGTTTACACCCTCGCGCGTCTCATCGACCAAAACGATATCATCCACAAATAATAATCACCAAGGTACTGCTTGTGGGATATGTCCAGTGAGCTCATCTAAGATAAGGGTAAAGAGATAAGGGCTTAAAGCTAAACCTTGATGTAAACGAACATTGATAGGGAATTCCTGTGTTAATCCTCTAGATGTCCTCACCCTTGTTACTAAATTTGTATGCATATCTTTGATTATGTCAATGTATGATATATTTACACCTTTCTTTTTTAATACTCTCCATAAGATCTTTCTTGGAACTCTATCATAAGCCTTCTCAAGATCGATAAACAATATATGCAAATCTTGTTTTCTTTCTCGCTAGTTGTCAATGAGTCTCCTCAAGAGATGTATAGCTTCCATGTTCGACCGCCCTGACATGAATCCAAATTGATTCTCCGAGATGTTAATCTCCAGCCTTATTCTTCTTTCTATTACTCGTTATCATAATTTCATGTTATGACTCATCAATTTAATTCCTCTGTAATTAACACAATTTTATATATCTCCTTTGTTCTTATACAAAGGTACCAAGATACTTTTTCTTCATTGGTCTGACATTCTCATTATTCTTTGTATAAAGGTAAGTGAAAAAAATAGTCCCGACGATTGAATATAGTATAACAAAATTTAATTGACAAAATATGATAATGTCGAATATTGTTTGGTGTCAACGTCCCTCACTTGACTCGTAATGCTTTGTGTTATTTACTTAAAGGAAATAGTAACATAATTTTCATAAGTTCGAGCTTGTGAACTAATTGTGTATACGCTTGATCTTACAAGCGGTATCAGAGCAAGTTGTGGGATTGAGACTAGGGGATGATGCTTCTTTAGCTTTGTGATCGCCTGTAATTCAATTCACCCTTCAACCCGTGTGGGTTTGGCAGGTCAGGTGGCAACCGAGTGATGGGGGGGGGGGGGGGGGGGGGGTCGTGCTGAACGCTGGGGGGAGGGGGGATTGCTAGGGCGTCAGTGTCCGTCAGCTGACTCAAGGTGCGTTGTGTTATTTGCTTTAAGAAAATAGTAGCGCTAATTTCATAATTTCAAGCGTATGGACAGGTTGGATATATTCTTGATCTTACAAATATGAACCTAGGTTTCCTATCACAAAAATGAGAATAAATTCAAATCATAGAAGTTAAAAGGCCGTCAGTATTATAATTATTAGCTTCAGGAATCCTCATTCACCATTCCTGTTGGGTGCTGCATCATTTGTTAAATATCATAGTAGTTAAAACAGAAGAATTAAATTAAAATAATATTAATACATAAAAGATTTTTTTTAAAAGGTCAACCTCTTTTAATTCCTGGCCTTTCTCCATTGTGAACATGATAGTATGTCGGTCAACGGCCATGAACCTAGCTTCGAGGGAACCGGTCCGGATAACATTGCTCCATTTCATAGCAATCACAGGCACATCCTCCTGAAAAAAACAGGACTTCATCAGTAATAATTGCATTAAGAGGATATGTCTAGAACAGTAGTAGATTGAATGTTTTAAAGATCTCAGATTCCAGTCATGAAAATAATCCCTCCAACCTCCACAAAAGCAGGGGTGAGGCGGTCTGCGAATGTTGGGCCTGCAGTTGTGGGAACTACACGATCTTGGTATGCCCCTTTTTAGTAATAGCTAACTATATATTGTCAAGCACCGACTCTTTCCCGTGGGTTGTGTACCTGTACAAGGTACGTTTCCGGTACCAATACTCAAGGGGTATATTCCTGGACTTGGCAATTGCTCCTCATATTGTGATAAGAAGTCTGTTTTTTCTAATGCAAACAACCATTGGCTTTATGTTTTTTAGAAAAGAAAAGATCTTGACCTCCATCCAGTACATGTATTTAGAATTGTTTGTTTATTATAGAAAATAAAAATGTGCTTTAGGTTTAAACCTCATACCGTGACCCTCCACCATACTTACGATACAAGTAGAAAGGGCAAGACATGAATAGAAAAAAAATGAAAACCAGGGAAGTACTCATATTCATTCAACTCCTCTTATATTTCAATAAGAAATTTTCAGTTACATTTATAGAGAGTGAAAATCGATAACAACATGCAAGCTTTCGACACCAAGCCCGTGCCACTCTCCCAATGACCAAACTCCCAAATCAGCCCTCTGAATGCATACCTTGTCCGGTAAAGATCGATCACAACCTTCTCCTACCGGCTGTGACACTCCGCCTCCAAAAGCACTATCAAGAACCAGAAGACACTCCTACTTTCTCCACCACAACAATTATTGTGTCATATTATTTATAGTTTTAATTATTGGAAGCATAGTCGTTGGATTTGTGTCTAACTCATTCAAGCATTCAGAGAGTCCACACTTACTTTGCTTCATTTGTCCTGCGCCAAATAGATCATCTTACCTTCATTCAATTCCCAACTCAAAGGCAAGGAGAAGTCCTTGTTTGGTTCAACCCATTAAATTTTTCAAGCACTGTAGATCCATAGGAAGCTCCCCAGGTTGTTATTATGATAACTTGATAAAACCACAATGTTCATTTCTATGACTCTTAGATTCTTTCATTATGGAAGAAAAAAAGTCACAAACCAATTTCGATTTACTCCAAGTATATTAAAGAAAATTGCATCCCCTTTTGAATCCTACTCTCGATTCATTGCTTGGTTATTAAAGGCGCAAGACGCACCAAGGTGCAAAGGGATTTTGGATCTTAGACACAAGAATCAAGGCGCAGGCGCGCGCCTAACGAAGGCAAAGCGCAACCATATCCATTTTAAATTATCAGCATCAAACATCATTTCATCTTCTCGATCAAATTCTCCATCTATTCTACTAATTAATCATTCATTACTATCATTTATATCTCTTAAAAAATAGAACCAATATGGCCAATTGCATCATATCGTCCAAACGTACAATTATCTTTCATAAACACCAAATCAATAAAAAATTATTGAGTTCTTACATTATCTTTTTTTTTTTGGAAAAAAATTTACAACAAATATCTTACTCAGACGCACTTTTTATGTTCCAAAAGCGCAAATAGGGCACACGAAGACGCAAACCTCTGAGCCTGATGAGCCTTGAGGCGCGTCTGAAGCACGCCTTTAACAACATAGATTCATTGGTATGGCAGTGAGTGCGAAGTAAGGGGGATCAAAGTTAGGTGCAATTATTAACAAAATAAATTTAATACTACAGATGAAACTCAATCATTTAGCATTTTTACACTAATATAAACTCACGTATCCAATTTGGATCTTTCATGTGCTCTAGTATTCTCTCTTACGTAAAATAAAAGCTTTGTAGACATTATTAAGTATCATCTATCAATCACATGATATTGTCATAGGAGACATCCTCTCCACACCAATATATTTTGTACGCACCTCATCTGAGGTTAAACCCAATACTTTACATGGCTTCACTAGTTTTCTAACCTACAGATGTCCCAATAGTAATGAAACAACTAGATATCAAGATATTTAATGAAGCATACACTTAGAGCCCATTCTTTTTGCAGTAATTGGGAGAAAAGAATTCGAATTGAGTATCCAAATTTAAATTTCTGCGTTCATTTGATGTTTTTTTAGGAAGGAATTGACTTTAACCCAAAATCTATAGGTTTTAGGTTTTAAAAAAATCTATCCCCCAAACCGACCAATAGTGATCAGTTTTGGGGCTCGACAGCGCGGACAATAGAGCAGGGAGTTCGCCATTTTACGATTTCACTACCTCCTCGCCGGCAACAACGTCAATGGTCTCCTCCTCTAGCGTAAGCAAGGCTAGCAGTTCTTCCTCCGCGGATTGTTAAGATTTGAATTTCTCACGTATAAATCCATTCCTCCTCTCCTTTGTCTCCGTCCTTCTTCCTTCGCACAGATCTGGTGTAGCTAGAGTTTCCGAGTTGAGAATTCCACCTCTTTTTTTCATATTATAGTCTGCACTATTGTTTTTTCTTGCCAGTAGAAGCTTCCATGCTACTAATTTCAGTTTATTTATCTTTTGATCAGTGACTGCTTTTACTTGATCAATAATTATGCCCTAACTATTTGTTCTTTGTTTTGATTCCCCTTGGTTTTTTTTTAAATCCAACTTTGATGCAAATTTTTTTGTTTCTATTTTGATGATCTTTTGAAGAACTAGATGTGTTTCAGTTTCCATTCTATATATTGATTAATTTTAAGGCTTTATGAATTGAAAATAGGAAATAGATGATCATTGGGAAGATGAGTTCCTATGCCTTGGTGTCCATCAATTCCTGCTTTTGAATTCAATTCAAACGAACAAAATAATTGACAGATTCAATTCATGTGCCTAAAAACCTTTAACAAAGGAATTAGTTTTGATCCAATTCCAAAACCTATGTGCTTTTGGTTTTCAGCAGAAACCAATTCCTTTCTCAAAATTCCTGCGAAACGAATGACCTAATATTTGATGGATATCACTGATATCTTAATGAAGCTAACATATCTAACTACACATACATCTAAATCTATACTATTCTATAAAGGAAAACTTCCCTTTGGTGCAACATTCATAAAGCCTAATATACCCTCAATCTTTTTACTTTAAGACTAACATAAATTCAAGAAATATTCAAATACATTTGAAAATAAATGTTACTTATGTAATTGCACCATAAAGTCACCTCCAAAATAAAGCTGATAGCAGGCAATTATGAGTCACAATGTCCAAAAAAACATCATGTCAAGTGCTCTCATTACACCCTATCAGCTGTCAGTTGCTCTCATTACTAATATATATTTATATATTATATATATTTATAATATATTATGTAATTGCACCCTAAAGTCACCTCCAAAATAAAGCTGATAACAGGCAATTATGAGGCACAATGTCCAAAAAACAGCATGTCAAGTGCTCTCATTACACCCTATCAGTTGTTAGTTCCTCTCATTACACCCTATCAGTTGTCAGTTCCTCTCATTATATATATTTATAATATATTATATAAATATATACTATATCATATTACATAGGTGCGAAGCCCGCCGGGGGCGGGCAAAGCCCGCCGGGCGCGGGAGAAGCCCGCCGGGCGCGGGAGAAGCCCGCCGCCGCGACTGTGTACTGTCGCGCGGGGCACGAGGGTCGGAGGCCCGTGCCTGTCACACCCACGACAAAAGTCGCTCCTACGACAAATGTCGCCCCCCACGACAAATCTCGCCCCCACGACAAATGTAATCGCCCACGACAAATGTCGCCGCCCACGACAAATGTCGCCGCCCACGACAAATGTCGTCCCCACGACAAATGTCGCACCACCGGCGAATGTCGCACCCCCGGCGAATGTCGCACTCCGCCGAATGTCGCACCTCGCCGATTGTCGCACCCCAGCCGAATGTGCCAAGGGCCGAAGGCCCGTGCCTGTCACTTGTAATACTAAAGCAAACAATTTTGGAGACAAATCCAGTTATTAGTACTAAAGAAGGGAATCATAAGACAAAAATGCAAACCAAAAAACAGCTCAATGAAATTCAAGAGATGTCACTCCCATTATCAATGAGTTTCAAACCATCGTTGATTCAGGTAGAAGATACTCCGGTTTAAAATACACTAACCCTAAAAACTACTCAGCCATGGATCTAAGCTAAGCATGCACCTATATTCAGATAAAATTCCAATTTTTTTTAGAAATGTCTCTAAAATCGAATTTATCTCATACAGAAAATCGCCGAAGTCGGCCAAAATCGCCATGAAGAAGTAAGCAGCTCAAACAGTAAATTACAGCAAAAGAATCTCGAGCTAACCCTGGAGCGGCTGGATCCGGGTCGAAGCTTGACGAAGCCGAATGAGGGTCCCGTGTGTCGCTTCATCATCTCGGCTTGTATCTGGTCGGGATTCATCCTGGAGAAATCTGGCGGCGGCAGAATGTCCCCCGGTCGAGTCCTCATCTGTCCCCATTTCTTCCATTCCTCGTCCTCCTCGTCGTCTACCACGTCGGAAAGATCGTCGGGGATGCTAACTCTACTCTTCCCCGCCGCCGCTACCACGACAACGAGCGAAATGACGAGGAGAAAGAACAGGCAAGGGCTGGACGCAGAATAGCTCTTGGAGCTTTCCATTTTGCCCGATGATTCCGTGGTTACTCGTTTTTAAGGGAACTCTTAAAGTAAAACTCAATTTGAATATATGTAAATCAAAATTTTAAAATCAGTTTTTTTTTGGGAATTGTTAAGTGCACTATAATTTTGACTAGATGCACTTCAATTATAAGTAAATTGAGATCTTACTTCCTTCCCATAAAAAAACTAGGTGCACTTTAATTTGAGTGCACGATGGCCCCTCTAGTCCGCGACTTTGGTTCTAGGGTTTCCTCACCTACGACTCTCCGCCGCCTCTTCGCCGTCGACGATCCTCCCTTCGTGGACTCTCCCGCCGCCTCTCCAGCCCGCAAAGACCTTCATGGACTCTCCCGCCGCCTCTCCTGCTGGCGACGATCCGCCCTTCGTGGTCACTCACGCCGCCTCTCCGGCCCGCAATGACCCCCTCGGCTCTCCCGCCGCCTCATCTGCGACTCTCCTACCACCTCTCCCGCCCTTGGTTCAAGGGATTCAAGCTTGTGGATGCAAGCAGATCTGAAGCTCTGGAAGTTGAGAACAGCTACATGTGAAGGCATCTGTGAGCTTGAGCACTCTGACAGCATTTGGAAGTGAAGCTTGGGCACTATCCCTTGGGAGAATATGAAGTATAATAATCATTTTGGAACACTATCATACAAAGGTATGCAATCATTAATTATAAAACATTTTATTACTAGATTTCATTACTTAATTGATTATTTTTATGCTTAAAATTGTAGGAATATGGATATCATAAGAATCAAAGAGAAAAAAGTTTTGATAAAAAAAGCGGAGATCTATTTAGTTTTTTTTGTTTTCTTATTTTGATGAAACTATATTGTTGTTAATTCATGTTATTTTTGGTCGTTAGTTTTTCAAATTTGAATGTAATCTATGACGTGTGTCATATTTATCCTTTGTTTTTTTGAACAAATATTGTGCTTCATTGATATATCAAGTTAATCCCGTTAGTTTGCTATTAACAAAAATGTGATGCCCCTAACAATTATGTCTGCACCTATCGTAGTGCGGTGCTCTTAACAAGAAAGTGCACCTAGCCAAAATGTAATGCACTTAACAATTTTCTTTTTTTTCTGGTGGTTTTTTTCTACGCAAACCAATTTGGATATACGTAAACCAAATTCACCGTTGTTCCCGCTGCATCTCCCGGCCTCTCTGTCCTTGCCTCCCCTGTTGCCCCTTCCGCCGCCTCTCTCGCCGCAACTCCCGCCGCATTTCCCGGCCTCTCTATCATTGTCTCTCCCGTTGCCGGTAGGTTGCGAGGCTGCTGGTGAGCGGTTTGACGTACAACAACCAGATGATTTTGAAGGTGTGCACGATAGTTCTTTGTTTTCGTTGCCTCTCCCGTCGCGGGCAGCAGTTTTTTTCATTGATTTTGAAGATGCGCCGTCGTTTCTCTTCATTTTCGTTTTGATTCTGCATCTGGATTCTTTAATGCAGATTTTCTTCTTTCATTTTCAGCATATTGAGAAGCTAATTTTTCGTTTTGGATCCTGCATATGAATTCTACATGTGAGCTTTTTCGTTCTTCGTTTTTGTTTTTATGTTGCAATTAGATAATGATACTAGATGGTTGATTTCTAGCCTCTTATGTCCTATTGTAGTTTATGAAGAACGAGAAACATATGTGTATTGCTTCCTATAACAAATAAAATTGATTCTTGTTTTTTCATATTTTCACATGTCTTACAAAAACTGCTGTAATTTTTTCATTTTCAAATTTTCATTTTTTTTGTTCCTAATTTCAGATACTGGAATCAAGCTCAGAAACTTCTAAAGATTTTCATTGTATACAGACATGTTTCACGGTTGACCTCTAAAATTTAAATTAATCAGGTTTATGAATTTTGTATGTATTGTTTGTTAATAAAAGTGTATATTTTTACAGGTTTTCATTGAAGTAAATGTGACAGTTATCATATATTAAATGTCATAAATTTAGTGTTTCTATGTTATAAACATGTTATTTTGTCGAACTGTTGCGCTGCACTTCTCATGAAATTTTTTTTTTGGCTAAAACATTTGATTATGTAATTTGTAGTGTTGATTTGTTGTTAACAATTTTGATTTATTGTTAACAATTTGGTTTGCATAGAATATTTTTCAAAATATATGGTTTGTCATTAACAATGATTTGCGTATATCCAATTTGGTTTGTCTTTAACAATTCCCTTTTAAATTTAACTTATTACGAGTGACAAACATGACTCTCCGCCCCTAGGGCCAACAGTGACATAGTGCAGGGGGTTATCATGCCCCGCGCGATATTATCCGGACCACGACATTGTCCTGACGCAATGACACTACTGACACTTGCAAACCCTAAGTGTTATACTTTGCTCGTCGCTTATTTTGTGGTGCTCACAGAAGTGTGCGAGCGGCATGGAGAACACATTTTTTTATTATAGGTAGAAGACTTTATTTATATGAAAGCATTTTTTTAAAATAAAAAACATAAATTTTAAAAATTGAATTTTTTTTAATAAAGATGGGGATAAAATCAAAAGTGAATGTTTAACCAAAGTGTTTTTTCCTTTTAATATAATATAGATAATTAGCGGAAAGGTATATACTAAATGCCAGACTAACATAAAGGAGAATTTTTTTTCCTACCATGCTCATTTTTCAATTTTTTGTCACCCATCAAAAAGGAGGGAATATGTGACATATTTTTTTAAGGCTTGAGCTCAGAGAGAGGGTAGTTGGTCTTATAGGAGATCGAGAAAACCTCATAGGAGATCTAATTGATCTCTTGGATAGCCTAGGAGGCGTCGGGACCCAAAAGAATTCGGTCCGGGTATCGGGCCAAATTTTTTTGCATCATATAATGCTTGCTTGCTTTATCTTTGTTGTTCTATTAAATGTTTTAAGTGAATTTAATCATAAATTTAAATAGTATTGTCATTGGTGAATGAAGGATCCATCATCAGGGTGAAATAAAAAAAATAAAATATTACAAAAAAACATTTCTTACCAGTTTTAAAAGAAGAGTATTAATTTAATTCTAATTTAAGTTGAAAAAAAGAAATATTATAATTGATGTCATATATTTTTATCTCTCACAAATCAAATCCTTACATTTCTAAAAGATCATGAGAAAACTAGTTGTGAAGATATTATCAATAGATAATTATACCTTTTTTTCAATTACAACTCTTTGAGATGCACAAAAATCTTATTATATAAAATAAAAGCTTTAAATTACAAAATTAAGTGGAATTCCAAGTTTAGTAACATTATAAACTCTCTGATATGCTCCAAAACAAATATTTGAAGACTAATAAATAGACGTCCAAAAAAAGGGCAGCCCTGTACACAAAGCATCCTCAGCGAGGGTTCAGAGGGGTCTCACTACAAAGGTGAAATGTAGGCAAACCTTACCCTAGATTTTTTGCAAGAGGTCTCTTCCAAGACTCAAACTCGTGACCTAAAGTCCCACGACAACACCTCAACTGGTGCACCACGACTCCCCTTCAAAAGAAAGTCCAAACACTCCATGAAAATTATGATTAAAAGAAAAATAGATATCGTGTTCATGAACACTATCAAAAGAACAAGAAAAACATCATTTTGAATCTTTGATCATTCATTTACGCTCTCATTTTATTCCAATTACAAATGTACAGAGGAGTTGCAGCCCTTTCCTATAATAAGAAACAAGGGTGAAAGGCAAAAAATTCAAGGGCAATGGGGTAATTTTATCTATTGTTTATTGGAATGAATAATCATAAGTGGTTACAATATTTGTGTATAAAGAGTAAAAATTTTAAAAATATTACTGATGACAATACTGTGATTACTATTTACTTTTTAATGAAGACATTAAATGTAAATAATGCTCAAGCTGCTCAGATTTGATTAAAAATAATTTAAATAGTTTTACCGGGAATTGAATGTACTAATATAAATAGTAAAATAAATTTAAAAAATATAGCTGGTAACAAATATATGCATTTAAGTTCTAATATAATAGGCTATGAAAAGATAATGGATATGAAAAACAAGACTACTGCTCCGTTTGGCAGGGTGGTGATGGTCATGAACATGGGGGGTCAAGAACATGGGGTATAATATGCATTTAACGAATGACAGTTTAACCCATGCTTTTACGACGGCCACCACAATGCCAAACAGAACCTACATTACAACAACACTCAAGCCTTTATCCCACTACAGTGGGGTCGACTATATGGATCGTTTGTCACCATTGTGCCATATCTTGTGTCATAATCACACTAATGCCTACGTATGTCATATCTTTCCTTACAGTTTCATTCCAGTCTTTATTGGTTTACCCCTCCCTCGTTTAGCATGCCTAAAGATTAGTCTCTCACAACGCTTAATAGATGCCTCTAATGGTCTCCTTTGTACGTGAAACCATCTTAGACGAGCTTCTCGCATCTTCTCTGCAATTGGTGCTATTCGTGTCTTAACCTAGATACGTTCATTCCTAATTTTATCCAATCTTGTGTGTTCACACATCCACCTAAGCATTTTTCATCTCCACAACTCCTATTTTTTGCTCGTATACACAATTCACTGCCCAACACTCAGAACCATAGAGCATCACAGGTCTAATTGCGGTACGGTAAAACTTGCCCTTAAGTTTTAGTGGTACTTTATGTTCACATAAGTTCCCTAACAAGCCTCCATTACAAAAAAAAAAATCCACAAATTTTAAAAAACAAATTCTGGCTGTAGACTGGTGATTTAACTACATAATATATAAAGCGATGAATGACATTTGTAGAGGTATATAATAATAATAATAACACTGCCGCTGGTGCTATGGTGCATAGGTTTAAGAAGAATGATAGCTGCACTGTAAAGATGCATGTAGGTTCTTTGATTATACTACATTAACAACCACGAGAAAAAAATGAAGGCAAGCTAATAAATTCCTTCAACCAAGATTCAAAAGCAAAGATGAGAAATTCAAATATGGGGAAGAAAACTCACAAACATACAAAAACTGGAGAAGAATATTTCAAAATAACTACATTTCCATGAAATTAGACAGGATATCGCAGGCTCCATATCCAGAAATACACAAATGGCATGCCCCAGAGATGATAAAATGAACCCAGGTTGTTTACGCAGCCAAGCTTTTGGAAGCGATCTCATAAACGTTCTCCGACAAGCCGTTTGCAGACATAATCTTCTCCAGCTCAGCCTGCAATTTATGTCAAACAAGGCAATTATTTCATAGGGACATTTACTGGGGACTGCACTGTAAATTTACAAAATTACAGGTTCTACTCCTCTTTCTTTTGAAATTATAAATACTTGCATTCTAGGTTTACATTTTATAATGTTAATGAACAAAAATACCCCCTGGATGTAAACGCAAAGGGGAGGTTTTTGTAATTTCAAGAGATAGAAGGGTGGAGGCTGTGATTTTGCAAACTTACAGGGGAGCTTTGGGTGATTAATAGTTATTTCATGATACATAACTTGGTCATTTTAGAGAAGAGAAGATGATTCAATAAAAGCTGAAGATCAATGCATACAAGATTTCACAAAAGGGCGTTTTCTGAGTGACTGATTTATCTTCTTGGTTGTTTTGATGACAGTAATATTATAATTTCTTTTGCTTCAGGTTTTTCAATTGAACTTGGGACATAAATATGGAAAATGTCTTCATTTGCATGTCATGTACATTTTCAGCTAATTTTATTATGGAAGTAAATTGTTTCACTGTATTTATAAATAAGCGTCCGTAAGTGTAGTTGTACCAAGCTAAGAATGATTGACACATGCTCCAACTTAAAGGGGAGTGATAAAGCCCGAGATCCCCACATAGGGGCCTATTGTAGTTTTCCTCTTTCTTGCATTTAATCCCACATCAACAAATGTGCAACTCTTCCTCTATTGCTCTATATAAAGAGGGCAGCTCCCACATAATTAATTAAATTTTTTGGAATAATATCATTTAATATTTCAAATTCTTACAGCAAACATACTTCCTAGAGAAAATCACATGATAGTTTTAATGAAGATTGAAATTATTCTAAGCATATTTTTTGCAGAAATATATGATAAGTTGTATTTTGTCTAGGATGAGGGTACAATCCGATGATCATAATGATGCAATGGGGCCTCGCCACAGCTACCGGAAACAGGGTGCTCGAGTGAGATAGCTGTCAAAACCTTCTTAGCTAGCGATTGAGAGAGATGAGAGAATGAACTTTAGTTCCCATCATTCTAGCAATAGAGGCATATAAAGAAAACTCAACATTTGCAAAAAAGACCAAACAAATGGACAATTATAAAAACACCCAAATGCTTAATTTAAACTGTTGCAAAGTTTATGCTTATTGACATGAAAAAAAGATATCACCCATTAATATGCAAGTTGCTTGTATTAGGACTTCAGATAAAAAAAGGAAATGTTATTGATACCCCATTTTTGGATATTCACACTAACGCGGGAGAAATCTATAGGCGGCGAGAAAAACGGCGACCTAACCCTACATGCTATGCAACAGCCCGACGATTAAATCACAATTAGGTAATAAATTATGACATGCCACGCAATTAATTCAGGGCAAGGCAAAATATTTTATTAAGACAAAACAAGCTTAGACTTGCGTCCACGTGGAGAGTCAAAGCAAGAGCGCGCGACCAATCAATCCTTCATACAGTTAGAGATTTCTCAAGAAACAAATAACATCAGAAACTATAATTCCACGCAAGCTCATAATATCCAAACCGTAGCAATGTTTATAACCAAACAACCATTACAAAACACCACAAAATGTTAGGGTTGTTGTCAATGTAATAAATCTGAACATTGGAGGGCTCAAAGAGGGATTCCAGGAGTTTGGTGTGACTAGATCTCGGGTAAGGGGAAGGTTGGTCAGGGGTTAAGAGGGTTGGATCGGGAAGGAAAGGGGTTGGATCTGGGCTGGTTTGCTCAGATCTGCACCGGAATGGATGTGGGTGGCTGTTTTGGAAGTGGTTCCACGATGCGGGGTGTGCTGGCAACAAAGGAAAGAGTTGGGCGGCTGGATCTGGCTGGAAACAGCCAGATCTGGGATGTTTTGGGCTAAAAAAAATCAGGCGGCTGTTTGGGGTGGTGCGGGTAGGCGACCTGGGGAGGGGACTTAGGGCCGGCGGTGGCTAAAACAGGGAGGGAAGCTTCAGCAGCAGGTCTGGGCGGTGAACTGGGAGGTGGCTGGCTGGATGTGCGGGAAAAACAGGGGCGGTGGCTGTTTGCAGGGGCTGGAATGCAAAAAAAAGAAGGGGGGGGGGGAGGAAAAATACCTAGATACAAAACATTACCCAAGGAGTCGTCACCAAGGGGTTCCACGGAGTCGGCACCACGGAGAGATCACCGGAAATAAGGAAGAGAAGTCTCCAAATTTCAGCAAGGAAGATAACGACATCCCTAAATATCCTATTTATAAGAAATAAAATTAGGGCACCCGGAATCAACGACTATGATTGGTCATTGGTCTCGGGGCCAAAACTACATGAAATAAAAACCCAAAAGTACAAAACTATACATGAAAATGATTCACAACGCGAATCCGGTCGCATCTACGGAGTCAGATAGTCGATCCGGGCACATCATATATGGTAAGTCGCCAAATCAGCCCCGAATTGGCCCAAAGCTCGTCCCCGTCTCTGGTCCGCATCACACAAATATAGTTATGGATTTAATCCTTTTTTAAAAAAAATGATATTTGTACCCACTGACACTTCATTTCTCTCAAGCAAGCCCGACCCCGAGACAGAACCCTCGCCCCTCTCTTCGCTTGCATCCCGTCGCCCCTCTCTTTGCTTGCATCCCGTCGCCCCTCTCTTCGCTCGCAGCCCGTCGCCGACGAAGATCTTTGACATTCGTCGCCATCACAGATCTGGTAACAGGCAGAAAAAGGAGGTTGCAATCAGGTAACACAGTGATTCTAGTTCTCGTCCTCACATTTCCTGGTTGCAACTTCCGCTTCTCTCATTCCCGGTGTTCCACCGGATTGTAGGCCCGCCCTATTCCGCTCGCAGGTGTCGCAATCTCCAGAGCTCCACTTTCCTCTTGAAGTCTTCTCATGTTCATCCTTTCTATAGGAGGTAGTTCCTTAGTCTTCACAAATGAGTCTTGATATTCTCTTAGTAGTTGTTGTAAATCTCGTTGATTTTCTCCCTGTTCTATTCCATCTTCTTAATTAGCTTGTATATGGATTGTTGTTATTGAATCCATTATGTATATTTTTTGTGGACAACATATCATCAACAAGTAGGAGAATGAGACATTCCATATAATACACGAATAATTTAATTTGCCACGTATGTCAATTTAAATAATTGGATTGTACATTATATTAAAGCTTTGAGTACTTACCAATTAATTTATTTTATATTTTGCAGAGTTGAAATTGTTTTATCACTTGGGTTTTTCAAGTAACGCACCGCATTAGGTTCAAAAAATATAAGATATTTACTTAGTTATTTATTGTTTTAAATTTAAAATATTAATTTAAATAATTGTTTCTTGTAGGCAGAGTTCATTTTGACAAGGAAATAAATAGCTTGCAAATGTTGAGCAGATTTTGAAGGACTAAATATAATTTTTTGAGAACAATAATGAACTTTTTTGAAATGTTAAGTGGATGTTATTTAAGTGAACCTTAAATTAAGGTGTGCAAAAAAATCTATGTGGATGTTATTTATGGTTGACAAAAAAATTGTAAGTGGATGCTATTTATACATATGTTAAAGTCCTATATTGTTTGGGTATATGAGATCAAAAAAATGAGTTCTTAAGATAACTCATATATTACTTGGGTATGATTACCATGTATGGGTACAAATATCATGTTTGGATACAAATATCCATGGGTTACAAATAGACATTTCTGGGATACCAATAACAATTTTCTAAAATATTTATCTTAATTTTTTAATCATGATTTAGTTTCTTACAACTATTAAGAGTAGAAAACTTCAGGGGCATGTGATAAATGATTCAAGAATGAGCACCTAAATTAATCAGGCATGCATTCTGATTATGTACATAGATGATACAAACCCAAATCTTAAGTTTTTGTTAAATAATTAAGATAAGCACTTGATATTCATCAATTTTTTATGTTTTATTTTTCTAGACTAATGAATAAATCACATAACATTAATGACTAGATGAGCTTCAATTTTACTTTTTCTCATAGGGACCCTAAGTTTGCGAAATTACAGGTTACACACCTCTTACTTTTGAAATTACAAAAACCTTTCTGTAAATACATTTCATAACATCCATGCTAACTTCCAGGGAAGTTTTTGGTAATTATTCTTTTTCTCATATACAATAGGAATACAATTTCAATGGGAGGAGAGGTAAACCTGAAACTCATCACAATGAAACAAATACAAAAACTGAGTTCCCAAGAAACCGAGATCATGAAAATAAAAAATAAAAAAAGTGAAACTCCGCTCCAATCACATAAACGATTGAACAATCTAGCCGTTTACGTGCAAGTTAAGCTTTACTAAAACATCTAGCATAATGATATTCCCTTGTCAAATAATAATTAATAATATGATTTACAGTTTGTCATAAAGGCCTTACCTGAGCAAGAGCTTGCCTGCCCTCATCATAGCGCCTCCACCTCGAGAATGCGGACACCATACGGGATGCCACCTAAGTTCGAATCAAGTAAAGAAAATATCAACACACACTATTTATCTACAACTTCATCGATATTATATGGCAACATCAAAGTAAACAACATTTCACCTGAGGGTTCAATTTATCCAGTTGCAGTACAATGTCCCCGAGAAATTTGTAACCAGAGCCATCTTTTGCATGAAAATTCACAGGCGATCCACAAAATCCACCTATTAAAGAGTAAACCTATAGGTAGAAAATACGAAAAAGTAAAATATGAATGCAGTCCAAGCCAAATGATTAGACCAAATATCAAGAAACTCTTGAAAACTCATCCTCAAAACTCTCAAAAATATTCTTTTAATTTTTGTTAGAAAAGCCCATGTAGTTGGCCCAGTATTGGGCTCATGTATTCTTTATTTCCTTCTTCTCCTATTAGTCCCACATCATTATATAAGATTTCTTCTCTCCTTTTCTCCCCTATATATTTGTATTCTCTCCTTGTATTTTGATACTTAAGTAATATATACAAACTTTGAGTTCTTTCAACATGGTATCAGAGCCAGGTTCTCCGGCCTCGCGGTTTCACCTTTTCTAACCGCACGGCTTTTCTTCTTCGCATATCCGCTATTCCTCTGCGGCCTGTTCCTCTAACTTGCACCGGGTAGCGGCCTGTTTCTACCCGTCTCTTTTCTCAACGGCTTCTCCCATGTTAAGCCGCTGTCCTCTCCTCTTCGTCTCTCCCTCCCGTGGATCCACCCCTCTGTCCATTTTATAACCTCTCCTCTCCCCCGTGGGCCCCACTTCTGTTTCTCTTGCCGCTTGCGGTTTGTCTGCTTCTAGCCGCCCGATCTCTCTCTCCTCTAGCCGCTCGAGTTCCTACTCGCGGCCTCTCTCCTCTAGCCGCTCGCGTTCCTGCTCGCGGCCTCTCCCCTCTAGCCGCTCGAGTTCCTACTCGCGGCCTCTCTCCTCTAGCCGCTTGAGTTCCTACTCGCGGCCTCTCTCCTCTAGCCGCTCGAGTTCCTACTCGCGGCCTCTCTCCTCTAGCCGCTCGAGTTCCTACTCGCGGGCTCTCTCCTCTAGCCGCTCGAGTTCCTACTCGCGGCCTCTCTCTTCTAGCCGCTCGAGTTCCTACTCGTGGTCTCTCCTCTCTATCCACTCGGCTTCCTCCCGCGGTCTCTGTTTCTGCTGGTCGCGCGTTTTTCTTACCGCTGCGACTTCTCCTTCTCTTTCTCGCGCGGGCTTTCTCCTCCTTCTGTCCGCGGCGACTTCTCCCTGTAACCGTGCGGGTTGTCCATCCTTCTCCCGCACTAGGTTGCGGCCTTGCTGCGCACTCTCCAATTCGCGGCGGTCTTCCCGGCTCCATGGGCTCCTCCATTGACTCTACCAGACAGGCGGCTAATCCTCCTGCTGACCGCCCGACCTCTCTTCCTGATCTTCGCGATGAGTTGCGGATCACCACTATTTCCTTATCTGGGAAGCAAAACTTTGTTCCGTGGGTCCACTCTGTCCGGCGTGTTCTTCAGGTCAAGGGCCTTGTGCTTCACCTTACTAACGCTCCTCCTGTCCCTAATACGGAGGATTGGCTACGCAATGACGGCCGAGTTCAAACTTGGCTCCTTAATTCGCTGGAGGGTGAGCCATACCAAATGGTCATGAGACCGCCAAAACCATGTGGGAGGAGCTTCACTCTTTATACTCTGGAAAGGATAGTCTTCAGCACCTCTATAACATTATTACAGACTTTCAGTCTCTTGATGCTGGTGGGGCGGCTGACATGACCTCTTTTGTTGCTCGGGCCAAGACTCTGGCCGAGGCCTGGATCCAGCATCAGCCTTATACCACCGACCTTGCTGCTCAGCGCGCGCAAAAGGAGGTCGTATGCATTGCCATGATGATGGCTCGTGTCCCACCTCACCTTCAGAGCATTCGGGCTCAAGTGTTGGCTTCGGCTTCTACTCCCTCTCTCTCTGATGTTTGCTCTATGCTCCTTCGAGTATCACCACCCCTGGATCCTCCGGCACCCTCCTCTCCGGCTCTCCTTCAGCGGGCCCTTCCACCCTTACTTCCCCCACCGTCTTCTGCTCGTGGTGGCCGTTCCGGCTCTCGCAGAAGGGGACGTGGGGGTCGGGCCCGCTCCAAGTGTTCCTACTGCGGCCGGGATGGCCACACGGATGTTTGCTACAAGAAACATGGATATCCTCCTCGCCCCACTGCGGCTGCTGCTGATGGCTCCTCCTCCACTGGTACCGACCTTGCGTCTGTTCGCCTCCAACTCCAGCAACTAGAGGGACTTCTTAGCCCTCCTCCTGCCTCTGTTGCCTCCACCTCTACTACAGGTATTACTTGTCTTTCCTCCGGTCCGCGTTGGATCTTGGACTCCGGGGCTACTCATCACATCACCTCGTTGCGGCCTCTCCAGTTCTCGGATGTTCCTCATCCAAAATCTATCACAGTCGCTAATGGTGCGACTGCTCCGGTCTCTGGCTGTGCCGACATCTCTCTTGCCCCCTCCATCTCTCTTCGCTCGGCTCTTTATGTTCCGAGCTCTCCTTTTAACTTACTCTCTGTTGGCCGCCTCACTCATGATATGGATTGCTTTGTCACATTTACTCCCTCTTCTTTTTTGATACAGGATCGGCAGACGCGGACTACCATTGGTAGGGGACGACTGTAGAACGGGCTCTACCTTCTGGATACCTCTCCCACTATTCTCTCCTCTGTCTCCGCTGTGGACTGGCATCGTCGTTTTGGGCATGCCCCTCTTCCTGTTCTCCAAAAGGCCCTGCCTGATGTTTCTTTACATGCTTTTCAATGTGATTCTTGTATTTACGGCAAACAGCCGCGTACTTCTTTTCCCGCTCATTGTACTCGGAGCGCTGCTCCCTTTGATTTACTACATTCTGATATCTTGGGTCCTTTTAAAGTTACCAGTATCTCTGGATATCGTTATTTTATCACATTCATTGATGATTACTCTCGCACCACATGACTTTACCTTCTTCGTGATCGCTCCGAGCTCCCTCGCATATTTCGCGCCTTTATCCAAGAAACTCGGACGCAATTCTCCACCACTATTAAAACCGTGCGCACCGATAACGCTAGCGAATACACCGACCATGAATTTGCCAACCTATGTGCAAAATTTGGTATTCTTCATCATACCTCCTGTCCCTATACCCCCCAACAAAATGGTGTTGCCGAACGCAAGAACCGCCACCTACTCGACGTTGCCCACTCACTCATGCTCCAAATGTAGGTTCCAAAACTTTACTGGAACTTTGCGGTTTCCACTGCCTCCCTTCCTAGGTTCTCAACTTTGCCACCCCATTCAGTCTCCTCTTCCCCTCCACTCCGGCTTTCCCTATTACACCAAGGGTATTTGGCTGCATCTGTTTTGTTCACCTCCTGGGTCCCTCCTCGGATAAGTTGGATCCCCGGGACGCCAAATCCATTTTTGTTGGCTATTCTCGCACCCAAAAGGGCTACCTGTGCTACTCTCCGGTTACTCGGAAGGTCATCGTCTCCACCGATGTTACCTTTTGGGAAGATCAACCTTTCTTCTCACCTCCTCCTGCTCCTTCCTCCTCGACGACATCTCCACCGCTCCCTATACCCCGCCCCGTCATCCCTACTACTGCGCATGTTTCCCTCCGTCCTTATACCCCTCCCCCTGCTCCCTCCAAGCCGCATGTTATCGAGGTTTAATCTCGCCGCCTTCCTCCTCGTTCCACTACCCCTCTGCAGTCGGCTTATTCCACGGCTACCCCGCGCTCTGTTGATCAGGTATCTCCCTCTACCGCTCATCCTCTGGCAAATTATGTCTCCCTACATCACCTCTCCCCCCACCTACACACCTTTGTCACTTCTCTTTCCTCCGTTTCGATTCCTAATACTGTGCAGGAGGCGCTACAACATCCCGGCTGGAAGGCTGCCATGGAGGAGGAAATGGCTGCTCTCTGGGCCAACAAGATCTGGACTCTCGCACCGCTTCCCCCGGGTCAGAAACCGGTTGGGTGTAAGTGGGTCTTCGTCATCAAACATGCAGCTGATGAGACGATTGACCGTCTGAAAGCTCGGCTGGTCGCCCGGGGCTTCACCCAACAACACGGGCTGGACTATGAGGAAACCTTCTCCCCGGTGGTCAAACTCAACACCGTTCGTGTTCTTATCTCGGTGGCTGTCCATCGCCGGTGGCCCTTACTGCAACTGGATATTAAAAATGTCTTTCTAAATGGCGACTTGCAAGAAACTGTCTATATGCAACAACCTCCCGGGTTTGAGACCACGGGGGAGTCTCAGGTTTGCCGTCTTAAGAAAGCTCTGTATGGTCTCAAACAATCACCACGGGCATGGTTCAACAGGTTCAGCAAAGCTCTTCGGGAGGTTGGTTTTTCTCGAAGCACGGCAGACTTCTCGATGTTCACTCGCCACCGTACAGTGGGGACAGTTCTTTTGTTAGTTTATGTGGATGACATCATAATTACGGGCGATGACTCACAGGGAATACAGGAGGTCAAACGACATATCGGTAAAGTTTTTCAAACAAAGGATCTGGGACCCCTCCGGTATTTTTTGGGCCTTGAGGTCGCTAGACGGCCAGATGGTCTCGTCCTCTCCCAGCGGAAGTATTGTCTCGACCTTTTTCATGATGCAGGTTACTCGGGTTGTAAGCCGATCAATACCCCAATGGATGTGAATCACAAGTTATGTGCTCAGGCTTCCGACTCAGATCTCTTACTTGAGAATCCTGAATACTATCGCCGTCTAGTTGGAAAATTGATCTACCTCACGGTAACTAGACCAGACATATCTTTCACAGTTGGTATTGTCAGCCGATATATGTATTCCCCCCCCCGAAATTCTCATCTTCACGCCGTTGAACGCATTCTCCGATACCTCAAAACGGCCCCTGGTCAAGGATTGGTCTACAAGACCTCATCTTCTGCTCCAACATTGATAGCTTACTCTGATGCTGATTACGCTGGTTCTCTTGATGATCGACGGTCAACCAGTGGGTTTTGCACATATTTTGGAGGACACTTGATTACATGGCGGAGCAAGAAACAAGCTGTTGTGGCTCGATCATCTGCTGAGGCTGAATACCGGGCAATGGCGTCTGTAGTGTCTGAACTAACATGGCTGGAGAGTCTTCTTACCGATCTTGGTATAAGACTTCCTTCCCCAGCCCTTCTCCTTTGTGATAGCCAAGCGGCGATACATATTGCCAAGAACCCGGTATTCCACGAGAGATCTAAACATATTGAAGTTGATTGCCACTTCATCAGAGAAAAGGTTCAAATGAAGAAGATTAACTTGAAGCATGTTCCCGGGACAGAACAAGTTGCGGATGTGCTCACTAAAGCTCTTCCCAGTACACTCTTCTATCAGTGCTTGTTCAAGCTTGGTGCATACGATTTGTACGCTCCAGCTTGCGAGGGAGTGTTAGAAAAGCCCATGTAGTTGGCCCAGTATTGGGCCCATGTATTCTTTATTTTCTTCTTCTCCTATTAGTCCCACATCATTGTATATGATTTCTTCTCTCCTTTTCTCCCCTATATATTTGTATTCTCTCATTGTATTTTAATACTGAAGTAATACATACAAACTTTGAGCTCTTTCAACAATTTTAAATAAAACAGTCCCGGATACACTCCCGGATATGTCTAAGAATACTTAAAAATGCTCAAAATTTATATATATTGTGATGATTGTAGAGAAATCTCAAAGCTTGTATGTATTGATTATGTAAATACAAGGAGAGAATACATATATATAGGAGGAAGAGAGAGAACAAATCCTATACAAGATGTGAGACTAAAAGAGAAGAAAGCATAAATGGGCCTAAAACAAGGGCCCAATACATATATGTATAGCCGCTTGACTATCACAAAGAAGAAGAGCCGGAGAAGGTAATTTGACACCCAGATCAGTGAGGAGACTTTCAAGTCACGTCAGTTCTGATACAACAGATGCCATTGCCCGGTATTCTGCCTCAGCTGATGATCGAGCAACGACCGCTTGTTTCTTGCTTCGCCATGTAACCAAATGGTCCCCAAAGTATGTGCAGAAACCACTAGTAGATCGTCGATCATCAAGAGAGCCAACATAATCCGCATCAGAGTATGCCACTAAGGTTGGAGCAGACGAGAAAGTCTGGTAAACAAGTCCTTGACCCGGGGCTATTTTTAGGTACCTGAGAATACGTTCAACAGCCTGAAGATGAGATTTACGAGGAGAGTGCATGTATCGACTGACAAGACCAACAACAAAGGAAATATCTGGTCTGGTAACCGTGAGATAGATCAATTTCTCAACTAGTCGTCGATAATATTCAAGATTCTAGAGAAGTAGATCAATTTCTCAACTCTCTTGACTCTCATCAAGAGAGTCAAATGCTTGAGCACATAACTTGTGGTTTACATTCATGGGGGTATCACTTGGCTTACACCCTAAAATACCAGCATAATGAAGAAGATCAATACAGTACTTTCGTTGAGATAGAATAAGCCCGTTCGGTCGCCTGACAACCTCAAGACCCAGAAAGTATCGTGGAGTTCTCAGATCCTTTGTCTGGAAGATCGAGTTTAGATGCACTTTGACGGCATGTATCCCTTGTGAGTCATCTCCTGTAATGATGATGTCGTCAACATATACTAACAGAAGTACCGTCCCTGTTGGTTGGTGACGAGTGAACAGCGAGAAGTCGGCCGAGCTTCGAGTAAAACCGATATCACGAAGGACCTTACTGAATTTGTAAAACCAGGCTCGTGGAGCTTGTTTGAGACCATACAGAGCCTTAAGAAGGCGGCAGACCTGAGACTCCCCCGTGGTCTCAAACCCGGGCGGTTGTTGCATGTAGACTGTCTCCTGGATATCCCCATTTAAGAAGACATTCTTGATATCGAGTTGAAAGAGGGGCCACTGGCGATGAACAGCGACAGAGATGAGGACTCGAACGGTATTGAGCTTGGCGACCGGAGAGAAAGTTTCCTCATAGTCGAGCCCCTGTTGCTGGGTGAAGCCGCAAGCCATAAGACGAGCCTTCAGACGGTCAATCATCCCATCAGCAGCATGTTTGATGACAAAGACCCACTTGCACCCAACCGGTTTCTGACCCGGAGGAAGAGGTACAACGGTCCAGGTCTGCTTAGCCCAGAGGGCAGACATTTCCTCCACCATGGCTGCCCGCCAGCCGGGATGTTGAACCGCCTCCTGCACAGAGTTAGGAACAGCAATCGAAGAAAGAGAAGTAGTAAATGTGTGCAGAGGAGGAGAGAGGCGATGAAGAGAGACGTAGGCATCCAGAGGATGGGCAGTGGAAGGCGTTACCTGATCAGAAGGACGCGAAGTATTCGTGGTGGAGGTCGGCTGCAGAGGGGCAACAGAATTGGGAGGGCGACGAGTGTAGACACGGATAACGGGTGGTTTGGTGGTAGCAGGAGCGGGGGCAGGAGAAACGGGCGAATGTGGTGTAGTAGCGGGAATAACGGGGCGTGGTAAAGATGGCGGGAGAGGAGTCGGAGGGAGCGCAGCAGGTAACGGAGCAGGGAAAAACGGTTGTTCTTCCCGGAAGGTAACGTCAGCAGAAACGATGATCTTGTGAGTAGCGGGTGAGTAACAGACATAACCCTTCTGGGTGCGTGAGTAGCCGACAAAGATGTGTTTCACCGCCCTGGGATCCAATTTATCCGAGGAGGGCCCGAGGCGGTGGACATAGCAGGTGTTGCCGAAGATACGGGGCGGGAGAGGGAAAGCCGAAGTGGAGAAACAATATGCTAAACGGAGTAGCATAATTGAGGACAGAGGAGGGGAGGAGGGGAGGCGGTTGATGAGAAAGCAGACAGTGGAAACCGCAAAGTTCCAGTATGCCTTGGGAACATGCATTTGAAGCATGAGGGAGCGGGCGACATCGAGTAAATGACGGTTCTTTCGTTCGGCAACCCCATTTTGCTGGGGCGTGTAAGCGCAAGAGGTTTGATGTAGAATCCCGTATTCCAAACACAAAGTGGTAAAGTCGTAGCTGGTGTACTCACGAGCATTGTCAGTACGGAGGGTTTTGAGAGTGGTGTGGAATTGCGTCCGGGTCTCGAGGACAAATGCCCGAAAAACCCGGGGAAGCTCGGAGCGTTCACGGAGTAAGTAGAACCACGTAGTGCGAGAATGATAATCAATAAACGTGATAAAATAACGAAAACCACAGATACTGGGAATCCTAAATGGACCACATACATCCGAATGAACGAGATCAAAGGGAGCTGCACTCCGAGTACAATGTGAAGGAAAAGAAGAACGCGGCTGTTTGCCGAGGATACATGAGTCACACTAAAAAGAAGTAAAAGGAATATCTGTAAGAGCCCGCTGAGAGTACTGGTAGAGGGGCATGACCAAGTCGGCGATGCCATGCAGTGGGGGAGATGGAAGACAGAATGGTGCGAGAGTCATCGAGAAGGTAGAGCCCGTTCCGCAGCTGGTCTCTACCAATGGTAGTCCGCGTCCGCTGATCCTGTATAACAAAAGAAAAAGAAGTGAATATAATAGAACAATCCAGATCACTTGTAAGACGCCCCACAGATAGTAAATTAAAGGGTGAACTCGGAACATGAAGAGCCGAGCGAAGGGGGATGGACTGGTTGAGAGGAAGATCGGCCGAGCCGGAGACAGGAACCAGCGCCCCATTGGCCACAGTGATAGACTTCGGATAAGGAGAGTCCGAGTACTTTGCAGGCCGTTGCGAAGTAATGTGATGAGTGGCAACAGAGTCCACAATCCAGCCCGGGCTGGTGGAGAGACAAGCAGTACCTGTGATGGAGACGGAGGCGACGGAGGCCGAGGGTGGGTTGAGCAAGCCCTGGAGATGCTGGAGCTGAAGACGTACGGTCACAAGATCAGGAGAACTGACTTCAGTAACAACAGAAGTCGTCGAGCGAGGGGGATAGTCGATTTTCTTATAGAAGGTCGCCTCAAGATGACCATCTTTCCCGCAGAAGGAGCACTTTGGCCGGCCGCGGCCACCACGGCCACGGCCCCGCGAGCCCGAACGTCCCCCCCGAGCAGAAGTGGGAGGGGATGGTAAGAGCGGAGGGGCCTGCTGAAGAAGAGCTGGTGGAGAAGGAGCAGGAGGATCTGAAGGAGGGGAGACCCAGAGAATCATGGAGCAGACATCAAAGAAAGATGGTGTGATGGGAGCAGCCAGGACCTGAGCACGAAGACTCTGTAGATGAGATGGAAGACGGGCCATGATGATGGCAATGCAAGCAGCTTCCTTCTGAGGTCGCTGAGCAGCATGATCATTGGTGGGCGGCTGATGCTGGATCCAGGCTTCAGCAAGAGTTTTAGCCCGAGCGATAAATGAGGTCATATCTGAAGCGCCGCCAGTGTCGAGAGTGAAGAGGTCAGTGAGGATGTCGTAAAGATGCTGAAGGCTGTCGCGGCCGGTGTACAAGGAATGTAGCTCATCCCACATAGCATTGGCGGTGTCGTGGTACATAGCCATTTGATAAGGCTCACCATCCAAGGAATTCAGAATCTAAGTCTGAACGCGTCCGTCATTTCGGAGCCAATCATCCGTAAGGGGAGGAGGTGCCTGAGTACGGTGAGGCAGAAGTCCCTTTAGCCTGAAGAACCCGCCGAACTGAAATGCACCCATGGAATAAAGTTTTTCTTGCCGGAAAGAGAGATTGTTGTGATCCGGAGCTCGTCATGGAGTTCGGCAGAACAGGCCGGGCGGTCTGGCGGACAGGCCGGGTGGACAGTAGGCGGGCTGGCCGCCGAGCTCGTAGAATTACCAGAAGAAGCCATAGAGACGGGCCGCAAAACCAGACGACCTAGGAAGACCGCCGCGGAAAGAGCAGGAGGCCGCACGACAAGGCCGCGACGGGAAGGACAGGAGACCGCGACCAAGAAAGCAGAAAGGAAAACTAGTCCGCTCGGTCACACTGGCACCAACGATGAGTCAGATCGCGACCCAAATGCGGAAAGAAAGAGAGTTCACACGGTCTAGGTGAACACAGTAGCGGTCAAAGCACAGGAATCAGGCCGCAGCGGACAAGAGCAGTCCACAAGAAGAGAGGGAGAGGCCGGCGGATAAGAACAATCCGCAAGAGAGGATAGCCGGCGCAACTAGAGCAGAGACCGCCCGGTCAAGGTGTGAAAAACACAAGCGGCTGGAGGAGGCCACGACCAAAGGCGAAGCGGATAGGGAGAAGAAGTCCGCAGCGGGCAGAGACAAGTCGCGCGGACAGAGAGGAGAAGAGCATGACAGAAAAGAAGGTGGCGGACTGAAGACAGGCCGCGGCGAGTAGGGAGTCCGCAGCGGACAGAAAAGAAGGTGGCCCCACGAATTAGGAAGGAGGAAAGGCTATAAAAAGCAAGGGGGGGAAGGGTGGATCCACGGGAAAAGGAGAGTAACAGGAGGTAGCGGAACAGCTGCGGACTGAGAGGGACAAGCCGCAGAGGCAAGCGGATAGAGACGAACAACTCGCGAAGGCAGGTCGCGAGAGACAGGCCGCGGGAGGCAGGCCGCGAGACAGGCCGCGGGAGGCAGGCCGCGAGAGATCAATAGGTGCGGTCAAAACAAAGGAGACCGCGAGAATCGTAACCTGCCTCTGATACCATGTAGAGAAAGCTCAAAGCTTGTATGTATTGATTGAGTATGTAAATACAAGGAGAGAATACATATATATAGGAGGAAGAGAGAGAGAACAAATCCTATACAAGATGTGAGACTAAAAGAGAAGAAAGCATAAATGAGCCTAAAACAAGGGCCCAATACAAGGGTTATTCTAACAATGATGATATGGAGAAAGGTATCCGAATGAAAAAAATGTTCAATGACAATTGTTGGGAGTCAATTGCTTACATACTGTCATTCACGACATGTCTCTAGGTTAGATACGGTTTTGTGACAGATAAATGTAATCTTCATTTAATATTCATTATGTTATGTGAGACATAATGATTGAAAAGAAATGAAAAAAATATGAATGTCGCAGTTTTCATATTAATTTAAAATTATATTTAAATAATTAAAATTGGACAATGTATCATATATCCTAGGTTTTTTTTTTGAAATTGCAAATCATGTATCGTATATTAGCATATCGTATCATGTTCTCATCTTCATGCAACATAGGCCAGTGCATAATAGATGGAAAGGTATCTTAATGACCTTGTTAGGATTTCGTAAGTCAAAGGCAGGATGACTCAGCAAGTTCTGAACATTAACCACATTGCCGGGGATGTCTGACATAGCTTGAAGAGCAAACCATTTGTTCACAACCTAATGATATAAGAGAGGGCAAAATGTTACAGATCAAGTTCTTTACCTCCAATTTTATACTAAAGATTAGGGTCATTTAGTAGGAATTCCCTTCTAACTTCACATAATTATAGAGACCTCTCCTCTGTCTTTCTCAAATATCAAAACCTCCCCTCAAAGTTTATACTGTTAACATGTATAAACAAAACATTGACATATATGTTAACAATGTAAACTTGGACGAGAGGTCTAGTAACTTTAAAAGTTAGAGGGGAGGTCCCAGTAGTTATGTAAAATTGGAGGAGAGATCTCAATAAATGACCCTTAAAGATTAGATTGAATATTACCAAGTAGTCATGAGACCACTTCTTATAAAAATCAGTAAGAACATCATCACGGGTTTGGCCAGGACTCTGAGCTATGGCTGCCAAAGCTGCAAACTGATCGGTCATGTTTGTGGACGTAGAATACTCGTCCACCACAAGATTGGTAAGCTCCGGATCGTTCAATAATGTGAGGTAAACTGAAAATGGACAAGTGAATAAGATTAATATTCGTTATAGAAATTCTCCATGTAATATCCATAACCATATCGTCGATGAAGAGCAATACCAAGAGCGCTGTTCTTTAAAGCACGTCGAGACATGTTCTCGTGGTCAAAAACGTAGGGGTCTGTACTTCTGTTGCTTTTGACCTGTTACAAATGTAGTTATTCAAAGTCTCAGACCACAACACTAAATTTTTCAGCACTCCAAATACATAAATAAATGCCTTCAAAATTTTAGTTGAGCAAAAGAATACATAATACTATAAATGCAAGAAAATTATCTTATAGAGCATTTAAAGGGCAGCCCAGTGCACAAAGCATCCCCACGCAGCGAGGGTCCGGGGAAGGGTCTCACCACAAGGGTGAAATGTAGGAAAACCTTACCCTGCATTTTTGCAAGAGGCTGCTTCCAGGACTCAAACCCGTGACCTCAAAATCACACCACACCTGAACCAGTGCGCCAAGACTCCCCTTCCTTATAGAGCATTTAGAGGGAAAAAACATTAGAGCATGATGCCCCGATTGAGTACAATTTCATCTTTTTTTTAAAATTGACTACGTCTTAATAACAAAATTCATGTATCCACATTTTTAATTATTGTAAAGAGAGCAGGAAAATAGAGAGACCTCCAACCTTGTATATACTTCTTGAATAAATAATTACAAGTATGAATACATTTATATAGGAAGAGAGGGAGAAGAGAAGATCCCAATCAAAGATCTGGGATAAATACAAGAAAAAATGGGCCTCTTAAATGGGCCTTTACAAGGGCTTTTCTAACACTCCCCCGCAAGCTGGAGCGTACAAGTCGTAGGCGCCAAGCTTGGATAAAAATTGGTAGTATAGCGGTCGGGAGAGAGCTTTGGTCAGGATATCAGCAACTTGATTTGTAGCAGAGACATGCTCTAGATCTACCTTCTTTGACTGTACTTTTTCCCGAATAAAGTGGCAGTCAACTTCAATATGCTTTGTGCGTTCGTGAAAGACCGGGTTCTTGGCAATATGTATTGCTGCTTGACTATCACAAAATAGGGTCGCCGGTGATGAGAGACAAACACCCAAGTCTCCCAGAAGGCTCTCAAGCCATGTTAACTTGGAAACTACAACAGCCATGGCCCGGTACTCAGCTTCAGCAGAAGAGCGAGCAACCAAATTCTGTTTCTTGCTACGCCAGGTTATGAGATGACCACCGAAGTAGGTACAGAAACATATGTAGAGCGCCTATCATCAATGGATCCTGCATAGTCAGCGTCCGAGTATGCAACAAGAGATAGAGATGTGGATGGCTTGTGCACAAGCCCTTGTCCTGGATCGTTCTTGAGATACCGAAGAATGCGCTCGACAGCTTGAAGATGAGATGTCCGAGGAGCATGCATAAATCGACTCACGACTCCTACGATAAAGGAGATGTCTGGTCGAGTAACTGTAAGGAAGATTAGTTTCCCAACCAAGCGTCTGTAGTATTCCAGATTCGTAAGCAGCTAATCGGAGTGAGAGCTATGGGCCGAGAGCCCGTGATTAGCGTCCATTGGAGTATCCGTAGGTTTGCATCCCGAATAGCCAGCATCATGAAGTAGGTCTATACAATACTTCCTTTGGGATAATACAAGACCATCAGGCCGTCGTGCAACCTCAAGCCCGAGAAAATACCGTAGGTTACCAAGATCTTTGGTCTGAAAGGCGGAGTTCAACTATTGCTTGGTATCCCTGTTGTATCGTCGCCAGTAATGAGGATATCGTCAACATAGACAAGTAGAATCACAGTTCCGGTTGGCCGGTGTCGAGCGAAGAGAGAGAAGTCAGCCGAGCTCCGAGTGAAGCCAATATCGCGGACTACCTTGCTGAATTTGTCAAACCAAGTGCGCAGGGACTGTTTGAGACCATAAATAGATTTTCGAAGATGACAAACCCGAGACTCCCCCGTGGTCTCAAACTCGGGAGGTTGATGCATATAAACAGTCTCCTGCAGATCACCATGGAGGAAGCCGTTCTTAACATCCAGCTGATAAAGAGGCCAATGACGGTGAACAGCCAAGGAGAGAAGAACTCGGACCGTGTTCAATTTGGCCACTGGAGAGAAAGTTTCCTCATAATCAAGGCCTTGTTGCTGAGTAAAACCCCGGGCCACGAGGCGGGCCTTTAGACGCTCAACGGTACCATCCGCGGCATGTTTAACAACAAAGACCCACTTGCAGCTGACACAGTGTTCGCCTGCAGGAAGGGGAACCAGATCCCAAGTCCGGTTAGACCAAAGAGCCCTCATTTCATCCTCCATGGCCGCCCGCCACCCCGCGTGTTGAAGCGCCTCCTGCACAGTGTTAGGAATAGAAATAGAGGAAAGTGAAGTGGCAAAGGCGTAGAGAGGTGGAGTGAGCCGATGGAGAGAAACATAGTTGGCCAGGGGATGGGCCGTGGAGAGAGGCACCGGATCAGCAGGCCGCGAAAGCACGTCGGTAGAGGGCGGCCGTGGCAGGGCATGAGAGCTCGGAGGGCGACGAGAGTACACCTGGATGATAGGCGGCGTAGGGCGGATTGGCGGGGGGGTAGGTGTTGGAAGTAGAGGAGGAGAAGGAGAGGTAACGGGCACCACAGGCCGAATTATAGGAGGATAAAGAAACGGATCTGTAGAGTTGGTATGGAAGGGTTGATCTTCCCAAAAAGTGACATCAACAGAGATGATTAGTTTACCGTTGGCAGGAGAACATCAAACATATCCTTTTTGGGTGCGAGAGTAGCCAACAAACATCATCTTGGTTGCTCGGGGAGCGATCTTGTCAGTGGGCGGAGCCACGTTATGAACATAGCATGTGCACCCAAAGACTCTGGGCGTGAGAGAGAACAGAGCCTGTGAAGGAAAGAGAAGAGTGATAGGAGCCACGAAGTGCAAGGTGGAGGAAGGCATGCAGTTGATGAGATGACAGACAGTAGAGACGGCAAAGTTCCAATAGAGAGACGGAACCTGCATCCGAAATATGATAGAGTGAGCGATCTCGAGAAGGTGTCGATTCTTCCGCTCGGCGACGCCGTTCTGTTGAGGAGTATAGGCACACGAGGTCTGATGAACAATACCAAACTCTGTGCAGATATTGGAGAAGGCGCGGCCCGTATACTTGAACGCATTATCGGTACGAAAAATTTTGACGCAGGTAGAAAACTGAGTACGAATCTCGACCAGAAAGGCACAGAAAGTCGAGGGAAGTTCAGTACGATCCCGAAGTAAATATAACCAGGTAACACGGGAGTAGTCATCGATAATTGTGACAAAATATCGATAGCCAAAAACACTCGGGAGTTTATAGGGCCCCCAAATATCAGAATGGACTAAGGAGAAGGGGGCATCACACCGAGTACTAGGTGAGAAAAAGGAGACACGATGTTGTTTGCCATAAATGCAAGACTCACACCGAAACTCAGAAGGGGAAACATCAGGAAGAGCTTTCTGGAGAATGGGAAGAGGAGCATGCCCAAGACGACGATGTCAGTCAACAGAAGAGAGGGTGGAAAGAGCGGTGGGAGCAGAGGAAACGAAAATGTAGAGCCCATTGGACAGCCGCCCAGTACCGAGGATGTTCCGCGTACCGCGATCCTGCACAACACAAGAGGTTGAAGAGAAGGTTATGTCGCAGTTAAGGTCGTGAATGAGACGACTAATAGATAGAAGATTAAAAGGAGAGCCACGAACATGAAGAACAGATCGAAGGGTAATAGAGAGAGTAAGAGGGATGTCAGCGGATCCAGAGACGGGAGTGGTATCCCCATTTGCAACGGTGATGAACTTAGGATGCACAGAGGCCAGGTATTGCGGAGGCTGTATGGGGGTAATGTGGTGTGTCGCACCGGAGTCCAAAATCCAAGAGGAACTGTGTACAAGAGAGGAGCTCCCACTATCAGAGATAGACACCACAGAGCCTAGTGGTGGGGCGATCAGAGCGGAAGAGGCACACATCCTGATAGGGGTCGCCAAAGACCAGGCCGCAGAGGCCGCAGCAGGAGCACCAAGCAGAGAAGAGACCAGGCCGCAGAAGGAGCCCCAAGCAGAGGAAAGGCCAGGCCGCAGAGGCCGCAGCAGGAGCATGAAGCAGAGGTGGCAACAAGGACCAGGCCGCAACCGGGACCAGTGACGGAGAGAGAACCAGCGACCAGCGACCAGCAACCAGCGACAAGAACCGGCAAGAAGCCGAGGACGCAGCGAGAATCAGGCCGCAGCGTGAACCAGGACGCAGCAAGAACCGGAGTAGTCGGCAGCGAGTAGAGAGGGGAGGCCGCAAATGCAGGAAGGGAGCTCGCCGATTGAAGAAGGGCAGCAGACGGAGCAGTCAACGAGCAGAGAGACCGCAACGGATAGGAGCAGTGAGCAGGCCGCAGTGGATTGAAGTAGAACGCGGAGATCGCAGCGGACTGGAGCAGCGAGAACCAGGCCGCAGCGAGAACCAGACAGCAACAAGAACCAGAGTAGTCGACAGCGAGTAGAGAGGGGAGGCCGCAAGTGCAGGAAGGGAGCTCGCCGATTGAAGAAAGGCAGCAGACGGAGCAGTCAGCGAGCAAAGAGACCGCAACGGATAGGAGCAGTGAGCAGGCCGCAGCGGATTGAAGTAGAAGGCGGAGATTGCAGCGGACTGGAGGACAGCCCACGCAGCGGGCGAAGCAGATCGCAGCGGACTATAGCAGAGAATAGTCCGCAGTGAACCCGTGGCGGACTGAGGCAGGATCACGTAGCAGACAGGAGACCGGTCCGCAAGAGAGAGGAGCCCGCAACGGTTAGGACAGGAGCAGTCCGCAAGGAGACTGGCGCGAGTAGAACTCAAGCACCAGGAGGAAGCGGGAAGGAGAAGTCCGCAAGTAAAGAAGCTCGGGCGGAGAAAAGAAGAGACCGCGAGGATGAAGAACCCAAGCAGCAAGGGAGAAGGGAAGCACGCAGCGGACAAGAAAAGAAGCCGCAACGGATAAGAGAGGCGGGCCCCACGGGACAGAGCAGAAGAGGGCTATAAGAAGCCTGAGGGGAGGGGGGGTGAACCACGGAGAGAGAGGAGAAGCGGACGCAGAGAGGCAGTCCGCAGAAGCCGCGGAAAGACAGGCAGGCCGCAGGAGAGCGGAAGGGATGGCGGGCTGGGCGGTTAGACAAACTGAAACCGCAGGTACAGGACCGCTGGCTCTGATACCATGTAAAGAGAGCAGGAAAAGAGAGAGACCTCCAACCTTGTATATACTTCTTGAATAAATAATTACAAGTATGAATACATTTATATAGGAAGAGAGGGAGAAGAGAAGATTCCAATCCAAGATGTGGGACAAATACAAGGAAAAAATGGGCCTCTTAAATGGGCCTTTACAAGGGCTTTTCTAACAATTATGAATGTTCACTGCAAAATATAGGGCTTGGTACGATATATTTTTGTTTAATAAAACTTCTCTTGGACTTAATTTCATGTAGCGGTAAGTGTTTGCATGCTGATTGTGTTCCTATTTTGTAACATTTCTAATTAAATTATTTTCCATGCAGACGGACGAGGTAATCCAGCAAAAAATTGTTGAATGCAAATTGACAACTTACGATAAACAAAAACTCTTCTTTTAGTTGCAGAGCTAGCTGTCTCCTGATAAAAGTGCGGACAGTATGAACAGCATCAGGATCTGCTACTTCCATCAAATCCATAATCTCCCCTTCGCCAGGTAAAGTGATTGCCTTTGAAATAAATTCCTAATTCAGAAAAATAACTTGATTGTAAATTTGACGAAGCAGTTCAATGGGGAGAGAAATAAGAAGCCTATCAAATAAATACTTTATCCAAACTGGAATTGAGTAGTATGCTTCTGATTCCATCGACAAACTTTAGATTCAGAAACAAATTCTTATTATTTTGTACATCAGTTACAAGACTGAGCATCAATTTCCTAGCCAAAATCTGGCCAGCTTCCCACCTGAAAAATTGGACAATCACAGACGAAGTGTGAAATGTGATAGTTTAATAAAAGTTTCTCTTGAAAGAGTGAGGGTTTTTTTCTCGGTGCTTACCGATTGAACTCGTCGGAGTCATGTGCAAGTAGAAAAAATAGGTCACTATCTGTAAGATCTGAGTCAAGACGAATAGGAGCACTGTAACCTCGAAGGAGGGAAGGGATTGGTCTCTCAGATACATCAGAAAATACAAACTCTTCTTCCTTCTGCAAGCAAAAGATAGAGGTGAGTACGTGATTTCCATGTCTCTTCAAATGGTGGAGTTTTAAAAAAAAATACAGAACCAAATTTAGACAAAAATAAGTTTGTGATCTCCGAGTTCCTGGGACTCTGCTAATGCATCCTGGAATGATGCCATCATTATCCATATTCGAACTATTCAGGATGGCTCCATGAATACACATTTTTTTTTCATTCGTACCTGCATAGTGTTGCCGTAGGGGCTAAAAATGTCACTGTCTTAAAATATATGTTTTGCATAACTGTTGTGACTGCTGCAGAAAATCCATTTTAAACCAAAATGCAGGCTCGGTTCAAGAGGCAGGTCGGGCATTTACGAACCACAGTTCACTACCGTCACAAATGAGCCAAACTAACCCATAGTCTATGCAAATTCTCTTTATAACGTTGGGTCTATATGATAGCTGATCACTGCCACTGAAACAGACAAGTAGATTTACTGAAATTGTGATACAATATATTGAGAAATGCTCAATATCGAACTCTTGAGGGCAGGATTCCTCTAAGAACTCTACTCCCCTATGCCTAAACAAGACAATGATCCAAGATACCACAACGACTCTCCTTCACTCCCTTATAGGTGGAAGTGAGTATACAATGAAATTACAAGAATGCCACTTAGGGCTACATAGACAAGCGAGTCTGGCAATATTTGACAAGGTGACTGTGGGTTTGGAGGGCCGTATTCGTATCAATACTCCCCTCCCGTAAAACAACTTCTATCCTCAATGTCAAGGTTCATAGTGTTGGACCTTGAATTGTCTGTGGCTAAAGAAGAACTTATAATAGACTAAGAACGAGGGAGGTGGATGAGATTCTCAAAGGTCTCACCACATACCTGAAAGATTTTGAAAGAGCTCTCCTTTCTAAGAAACCAAAAGCCCCTAATTAACTCACACAAAATACTCAATGTTGGGTATATCACTGGGATAGGTGAGAAGCATCTCATTGAGGGGGCAAGAAGCCAGGTGAGAGGAAAAGTTCTGCGAGAAGATGACGAACAGTTAAACTGGATGAAGATCGTCATTTGGTAGCCAATTCGTTGATGAAAACAAATTAATGAAGCGGGAGATAGGGAGAGCTTTGCGAGAGGCTTCTGGAAAATAAACTGGGCAAAGCCATTTATTTAGTGTTGAGAATCTATCCCGGGAGGACACATGTCACGATAGGTAGAAGGATGAGCGAGAAGCCCACTCACCTGAGAAGTTTGAATGAAATGAGTCATCAAAATGGGTGGCGGGTTATCAGATCAGATGGCGATGAAATCATTACCAACACGTAGGATTTAGTAGCGAGTGTCAGAGGATCTAAGTCAGTAAAATCAGGATCATCGTCTTCGGCATCGAGCAACAACTACAAGTCCTTGAGAGGACATTTGTGTGTGGGTGGATACAATTAGTGTCAACAAAACCAGAGACCCTTACGGTGAAGCTTGAGGTACTCTTGGCGAGATAAGTATTGAGGGGTGTGTGGGGGGGGGGGGGTGGGGGGGGAGGTGGGGGGGGGGGGGGGGGGGGGGGGGGGGGGGGGAGGGGGGGGGAAGTAGAGAAGGGTCACTAGACCATGAAGGGTTACTCGTCGAGGCAATGAGCTTGCTCCATGGCACTGTAGATTAGACGTGGACATGAAGGTGTGCGCGGATGTGGGTTTGTAGGCCCACTAGGCCAAATAGTGGTCAGGGGAGAATCCGGCACCTGCGTGGCGACCTCAATAAACTCGACGATGTAGGTCATGATGGTGTCGAACTAGTGACCGAAGCTGAGGTGTTTGAAGCATTACCTGGTTAGCACATGTCATAGTGGAGGAGAGAAGTTCCTCATTCAATGTGAGCTAGGAGAGATCAAAGACATTTTGGGGCGTCCAACGCAGACAATTAAGGGCAGGGCCCTTCATGTAGCTAGTTTCTATGGGAATTTCTAGTTGGGTGGGGGGGGGGGGGGGGGGCTGGGGACTGGAGGCAGAAAAATTGTTCGTCGCGGGAAATCCAATCAAGGGATCGATGTCGTTGAACACTGGAATCTCAATTCTGCGGTGGTGGGTCAAGTGAATGTATCGGCGAGGTGTAGGAACCCTGTATAGTTAACGATGGGTCAGTATGCGGCCGTTGGTGAAGGAGGGGAAAAGGTGCCAGGTCATGGTTGACAAGGGTGGTTGCAAGCCCATGGAGGAGAAGCGTGAGATCTACCAATCGAGCTACTAGTTGATCCAAGCAAGCAGAAGTCGAAGCAGATGTATCCTCATCAGTGCGAAGAGCCAATGAACGAGCCATGGGCATGAATCAAAGGAGCCTGAGGATCATAAGAAGGGAGGCAAATGGTTGTTGGATGCGCGAAAACGCGGGTTGAACTAGATTCGAGAAATGTCTGGTTGTTGGTATGATAAGCTGGCAGTTGGTAGCTTGCAACAACAGTGATTGCGCGAGATCGAGCGATTGTGACCCTAGATCGAGCGATTGCAAGCCTGGATCGGTGATCGAGCGTTGTCAAAATGGTTGGAACCTAGACCGTGGACTGGGTAGAGCACGAGCGTCCTAGGTTATCGTCAAGTAACATCGAGGACCAAATACCGTTATGCGTCCTGTGAGCCTGAACCGAGGATCATCACGCGTTCAGTGAGCTTGGACTAAGGATCGTCGTCGAAAATCATCGTGATTGAGCCCAAGGAAGCCCAACCTGATGTCGCTTTGTTGTCAATCAGGAGGCAATAGGCGAGTACGGCGGACATAGATTGGGAAAAAAATTAGGGTTTGAATTGAACCCTAATGGAGCGAAAAATCAAACCAATTGATAGCTAATTACAACCGTCAAAGCAAACAAAAAGTAGACTAATCAAAATTTTGATACAATATATCAAGGTATGCTTGAAAACCAACTCTTAAGGGCAGGATCCCTCAAAGAGCTCTTCGTTCCTATGAGAGCCTAAACAAGATAATGATCCAAGACAACATAATGACTCTTCTCCACTCCCTTATATAGGTGGAAGTGGGCACACTTGAGGCTACATAAACCATAGGCATGAGTGAGACTGTGATGGCAGTGTTTGGTGAGGCAGTTGTGGGCTTGGAGGGTCATGTTCGTATCAATATACCCTCTCCCACCTAATCTTTGACACTAACTCTACTTCTTGGAAAGACAGGGTTACCAAAATTAAAACTAATAATACTAAGTAGGTACATGCCATATTCTCTCATAACTGGTTTAGTTTTCAGCTACAAATAGTATAAAGAAACCGTGATGCATAAAAATGAAAGAGAATTTCCCACATTCCACTGACATAAGCGTTCCCAAAAAAGGAGCAAAAATAAATGTGGTTAAGTTATTAAATAAATATGCTTGTAATCCAAAATTCAAATTACATGTTTCTTAAATAAAGGGCGCTGATATTTGCAGGCCTAAAAAGGATATTTGCAGGCCCATTTTTTAAAAATCAACCTAATTTATAACATAAATAAAAGATCCTAATTGCAGCCCCATCTTACGATTTCTCCTCTGCAAAGCTCGGACCGGTCCAACCGGTCGGGCCGCTGGTCGAACCACCGCCCGGTCCGGTCAAGGCTAGTGACCCGGTACAACAAAGGACCGCCCAAGAACCGGAAAATCGGGTGGGTGGGCCGGTGAGCCGGGAACCGGGCACAGGTTTACCAAACCGGGCGGGCCAAAGAGAATAATTTAATATCCAAAATGTTGGGGGTGTGAGGATTCGAACCCCTGCCATCTACAAAGCTGCCATAGTGTTGAACCACCAAGCCAATTGGCTTTTCGGTTTTGTTATTAAAATATATTATATACATATACATATTAACATAAATATAAAATAAATTAATATTTCACTCTTATATGTATTAAAAATTGGTTAAATCCTCTCATTTTTATTCCTTTTTCAATTATATTTTTGCATATAATCTAAAAATTATGTCAATATATAAATGGATATGCCGATGTATCATATAATATAGATGGGTGATTTCCAACTGGTGACATCAAGCATGAGAGAGAGAACTCAAAATAGTTGCGGCCTTGCAGGGGGCAAAAGTATTATTTATCAATCTAGTATTACTAAAACCAATTCAAGATATTCAATGAGAATTGACAACAATTCGAAATGTCATTTTTAATTTTCAAAAAAATTGTTTGAAAGATAAAATTTAGATTTTGTTTCAATGATATATTTGTATTTTTTGCTTTATTTCATATTAATAATTAGTAGGAGGAAAAAAGTTAAAGAAAATCAATTTTATTTTTTTTTAAAAAAAAAGGGCTGCAAATATCCATTGGGCCTGCAAATATCGATTTGGGGGTTGCAAATATCCAAGGGCTGCAAATATCGATTATGGGCCTGCAAATATAGCACCCTAAATAAATAAACTTCAGAATATTTTAATTTGTGGTTAAATTATTAAACTATAGCTATAAAAACTTGGACAAAACACCCTATAAGAACATTTAAGCTCAATATTATATTCATAGAATGAGACGGAGATAATTGCTACATGATAAAGACAAAAAACAATCTAAATTAAGGAAATCGTCAAAGATGATGTCCTGCCAGGAGGAAGCCGAATAAATAATAAATGAATCCAAGGAATAGGACAACATAGCATTCTCATAGAGCTTATGAGTCTTATACAAATAAATGCATAAAAATTATTATAAATCATATCATCATGATTGTTCAGGTTATTGGACAGTGTACTAAATAACAAAATTGTAGGCACGATAACTGACCTTTGTGACTTTTAGCACTGTTGTGAAGACAGGTTGCTCATTGGTTGAAATTATTTCCAGAAGACCTTCATGATAAACGGTGGAGAGAGGCAAATCCTTTCCACTTGAATTAAGAAGTCCCACAACAACGGGTATAAACATAGGCTCTTTCTCAGGTTGGCCAGGTGTAGGTGGAACTTCTTGACTGGCAACAAATACAAAATGGTCAGATCCCTAAATCCATGAAAACCAGTACAAATATAACGTTTTCAACCTATTCTATACAACTACAATGACCTAAAAGGATGGGCCACAAAAATGGCCCTTCACAAAATAGAACTCTCCAAAACATGTTAAAAATTTTATTATTTTCAAATCCAAATATATGTAATTTTGTAATTAATGATTTACAAGTGCTCAAAGAATTGATATCAACCATGGAGCAATGCAATTACTAATAACAAATGAGGATTTGATGATCAGGACAAATTTTCAATGGTAACCATGATTTCAAGAGATAATGCACTTGTGCAGCTTAAGGCTTTGTTTGGAAAAACGGTGGCACGTTGAAATGGAATGGTGCAAAACAAGCGTAGTGTTTGGCTTCCTACTGTACAAAAGCGAAAGTCCGGCCTCAAAACAGTTTTGAGATTGCTCTGGATAAGCCAAATTTGTGTCCTTTTCCTACCCCAATTTCACACCGTCACAGCTCTTGCAAACAGCAATTTGGTTGGGGTAGTTGGGGCAATGTGAAATTTTGTTAAAAAATGAAATTGTAACGATTTACTTGCGTCTATAATTTTTGGGTCAATGTTTTGGCCCAAAACACTATTTTTTTAACCAAAGCATTTGTGACCAGGTAGCTCACGGTTTACCACACACGGATGACTATGGTGGTCTTTTGCTCAAGAATCATTTTGGAATTGGCGTTCACAACCGCAATTCCCAAATGCAACTTGCATGTTTCACAACAAGGTTCACAGCTGACACCGCTATTCCCACATCTTCTATCTCCCCTCAAGCACAAGTAGTCATCTATAGCAACGGAGGTAAACATGAAATTGATTTCTATCACCAATGAGATAATGAGACAAATCATAAGCACTGTTGTAAAATGAGTCGAAAAAAATCATGAAGTGTAGATTAGCTGTTACAGATCTACACGACGACGAGCCTCCTTCGAAAGTTTACACGCGCTCGGTGCATATATCGGATGGCCCCACCATTCCCGCGGAAGATAATTAGTAATTTATCGGTTGTTTTGTTTGCTTAAACCGTTTTATTTGTTACTTTATCTGCTTGGGTCATTTTAAGTATTTTTGTATTTCCTAATTTTCGAATTTCCTTTTGTATTCGCTCCTCATCGCTATAAGAGCACGTGTAAGCCCTGTGTTATTTTCATCCTGCAATGAATGTGTGTTTTCTCTTTCTCCTCTACACCATAATCCCTCCTCTAGTCCTCTCTCTCTCCCTCTCTTTCTCTCTTTCTCTCTTTCTTGTAGCTGTCGATATCCGAATACCCCAACAATTGGTCCGACCTGCCCGTCCGCCCGCCACCGCCGGCCGCCGGAGTACCAGCGCCAAGACCGCGACCCGCAAGACCGCGACCGCGACCCGCACCGCTCCCGCGTCACTGCCCAGCACCGCGCCCCACACCTCCATTTCGCGCCGCGTCCCGAGTCCCGACCTCTACCCCGCATGCCGCATCCAGGCCGCTGCCCCGCGCGCCCCCTGGCCGCACCACCCCGTCCGCAACCGCAACAGGCCGCAACGCCTCTGCCACGCCATACAGTCCGCACCAGTACAGCCCGCGCCGCGCCGCCACTGCCTCCCTTACTTTTGTGACCATAGCACCGAACACCCGTTCCACCGCCGATGCTCAATTGGAGGATGCCAACGAGGCCCTTCTACGCCGCGTCAGCACCCAGGAGTCCATCGCGGTCTCCTTGCATGCCTCCTTGCTCGCCATCCACGCAAAGCTTGATGCGTTACAATGCCCCACTGCCTCTTCCGCCGGCGGACCCACGTTCCCGACCACCGCCACGTCAATCTTGGGGGCGGCACCACTTCCACACATCGGGGATGTCGCACCCCCTCTTCCCTTGGTCGTCCGGCCCTTGCCTTGGATCTTTTCGCCTTCGCCGGAGTCGACCCGATTGGGTGGATCGCCAAGGCAGAACAGTACTTCGATCTCCACCACACATCCGAGCAGGACAAGGTCTCTACCGTCGTTGTGGTACTTGACGGCTCCGCCCTCCACTGGGCCAGATGGATCCGACATGCCAACCCGACCATCTCCTGATCGGAAATCAAGTAGGAAATAATTCGCCGCTATGATAGCCGTTATTTCGGCTCCCCCATCGAAAGACTGTATGGGGTACGATAATACGGTGCATTGGATAACTACATCGATGAGTTCGTGGCCCTCGTCACTCATGTTCCGGGCTTGCCACTGGATCACTATCTCGATTTCTTCATGCAAGGCCTTTGACCAAACATACGGTCCCGGCTCCGCACTCATCAGCCTCGGACGGTGTCCGAGGCCCTCAACATGGCTCGCCTTGTGGAAGCAGATTTATCCCCTCGGCCCCCGCCGATTCCAGGTGGGCCTCCGCCAGGCGGCCGACCATGGAGGACTGCTACTCCGGAGCCCCAAGCCCCTCGGCCGCCTCTGGCCTCAAGGCCAGCCAGTCCAGCCCCGCCTCAGCGATTCTCCAACCGCGAGTTCGACAACCTCCGCCGCAAAGGGCTGTGCTTTTGCTGCCGTCAGCCCTATTCTCCTACCCACATTTGCGCGGTCAAGGAGTTCCATGCCATCATCGGTGACTTCGAACAAGAGTTTACTTTGACGGACTTTTAAGACCTCGAGATCACGACGGAGGACGCCACAGAGGCTTCCGCTGACGCAGGCCTTCATCATTTGGAGTTTCCGTGGGTGGCATTTCAGGCCCCCAAACCATGAAGCTGGCAGGCAAGTTGGGCGACCGCCACATTGCCATCATGGTGGACAGTGGGGCGAGTCATAATTTTCTTTCCGCTCATTTGGCCCAACAACGTCTTCCAATGGAACCTTCTCCAGATTTCACGGTCAGTCTGGGCGATGGTCGTCGCTGCTCGATCCAGGCCCGTTTTCCGGCCGTCTCGCTTTCGGTGGGCCCTTACTCGGTGACGACGAGCTTCTACGTCTTCGGCCTTGGCGGGATTGAAGCCATTTTGGGAGTTGCGTGGCTTTGCATGCGAGGCGACGTGCGAGTTAACTGGGGGACTATGACGATGTGTTTCCTCCAGGACGGTCAGAAGTGCTGCCTTGTGGGAGACGCCGCGCTACTTCGCTCCCCCGTCACCGTCCGCACGATTCAGTGGACTGCGAACGTCGATTTTTTGGCTTGGCTCTGGCCCATCTCGGGCGCCGCGCCATCGGCCTCAGCACCACCTCCGAACCTTCAGGCCCTCATATCCGAGTCTGCGGATCTCTTTGCTGCCCCATGCAGGTTTCCACCAGCTCGGCCGCACGATCATGACAGACTTCTTCAGCCCGGGGTGTTAGCAGTCCCAATCCGACCATACCGCTACGGGCGCATGCAAAAGGACAAGGTCGAGAGGCGGGTACGCGACATGTTGATGCGGGGCCTCATCCGCCCCAGTGCCAACCCCTTTTCTAGCCAGGTCCTGTTGGTCAGGAAAACAAACGGCAGTTGACGCTTCTGTGTGGACTATCGGGAACTCAACAAAGCCACTGTCCCAGACAAGTACCCGATTCTGGTGATTCAGGAGCTTTTGGATGAGGTCAACGACACGACCGTCTTCACTAAGCTGGAACTCCGTGTCAGCTACCACCAGATTCGCGTTCAGTCGGCCGACGTCGCCAAGACGATTTTCCGGACCAATGACAGCCACTATGAATTCCTGGTTGTGTCTTTCAACCTAACCAACGCACAGACCACTTTTCAGGCCACGATGAACGAGATTTTTCACCAGATACTTCATCAGCACGTACTTGTTTTTTTGATGACATACTGGTCTACAGTTCTTCTTGGCAGGAGCACGTCCGCCAGACATTGGCCACTCTACGACGCCACCACCTAAAGCTCCACTCAACAAAGTGTTCCTTTGGGGTCCTAGAGGTGTGTTATCTAGGACACACCATCTCTGCTGCGGGAGTCGCCATGGACAGCGACGAGATCGAGGCGGTCCTTCAGTAGTCGATGCCATCATCTCTCTGCGATGTTCGGGGATTCTTAGGACTGACGGGATATTACCGTCGGTTCAGTCAGGGGTACGAAACGTTGACCCGACCCCTCACCCAGCTTCTGAAGAAGTCGCCCGAAGGCCCCTTCGAGTGGACGGCGGCGGCCTCCACCGCTTTTACCGCTCTACAGCAGGCCTTAGTTTGTTCCCCGGTGTTAGCCATGCAGAATTTCTCCCAGCCCTTCCTCGCGGAGTGTGACGCGTCGGGTGTCGTAGTGGGAGCCATATTGATGCAGGTCGGCCGCCCTGTGGCCTATTTCAGTCGCGCCTTTTCGGACACGATCCACAGCCGCTCCGCTTAAGAGAACGAGCTCACGTGCCTCGTCCTCGCTGTTCAGCATTGACAACCTTATCTCATGGGCCAACGGTTCGTGGTCCGCACCTACCACCACAGCCTTCGCTACCTTCTACAACAGAAGATTGCTACGCCCGCTCAACAACTATGGGTGGCAAAGCTACTAGGCTACGACTTCAGCATCGAGTTCCGGCCGGGGAAGACGAATCGAGCGGACGACGCCCTCTTGCGCAACCTCATACTCCCAGCCATCTCCCGCCCGGTCTGGGAGCATACAAATACCCTTCAACGGGAAGTAGAAGCCGACCCGGCGCTCAACGGGATACGAATAGCACTCCTCGCGGACGCCACGGCCCACCCACCGTACTCCTTGGTTGACGGTCGCCTACTCTTGAAGGGCCGCCTCGTACTCGCCCTATCCTCCCCGAGCATTCCTCTGTTGTTGGCCGAGTTCCATTCGTCACCCACGGGGGACACGCCGGGGCTTACCGGACGTACCGACGGCTGGCCGCCTCACTCTATTGGCCTCACATGTTCCAACAGGTCAAAGCCTCTGTGGCCTCCTGTCTCACCTACCAGAAGGCCAAGTACGAGGCCCTATTTCTGGGTGGCCTACTTCAGCCCCTCCCGATCCCCGATTGCATTTGGGATGACGTCGTCATGGATTTCATCACACGACTGCCCTGATCACAGAGACACGACTGCAACCTGATCGTGGTGGACCAACTTTCTAAGTATGCTCATTTCAATCCCCTCTGCCACCCATACACGACTGCCACAGTCGTCGACAACTTCATCCAGGGGTCGGGCGCCTCCACGGGTTTCCTCTGTCGATCGTGAGCGACCGCGATCCGCTCTTCCAGAATACTTTTTGGACCACGCTGTTTCGCTTACAATCAAAGGTCCTCAACCAGTGTCTGGAGACATACCTCCGCTGCTTCGTAGGGGAGCAGCCTCGCAGTTGGGCCAAGTAGCTCGGGTGGGCCGAATACTTGTACAATACCGCCCACCATCAGGCGGCCGATACTACACCATTCGAGTCTGTTTATGGCCTCCCTTCTCTGTCTATTGTCTACCAGCTTCCAGGGGAGTGCCAGGTGGAGAGCTTGGCCACCGCCCTCCGTGACAGGAACATCATTCTGGATCATTTGAAGCACCACTTACGTCAGGCTCAACAGAAGATGGTTTCCGTCGCCAACAGGAAACGTCGGGACCTCTCCTTCGAGATAGGAGAGAAGGTTTTCGTCAAACTCCACAACTACCGACAGCTCTTGGTGGACCGCCGACAAAAACTGGCACCTCGTTTCTTCGGGCCTTTCGAGGTCCTGCCCGCATAGGGGTGGTCGCCTACCGCCTTAGCCTTCTAGTCGGGAGCCGCATTCATCCGATCTTCCATGTCTCGCAGCTACGATGCGTAGTGGGCGAACACACCCCCACTGATCACATTCCAGCCGACCTCGACCTCGCAAGAGAGGCACCCTACTACCTCGCCTCGATCCTCGATCAGAGATGCCGCACCCCAGGGGACCGTCCATCGGAGGAGGTCCTGGTGGCTTGAACCGGCTGGCCCGATTCGGACGCGACGTGGTTTCCCCGGGATGATTTCCGCCGTCAGTTTCCCGACTACTACTGTACAACCCCGCATTCGCGGAATGGGGTCCCCCGACAGGCGCGAGGCTTGCTACACATTTATAAGCTTTTTAGAGGGTTTCGCACTATTGGAGGCAAATTTATGGTTAATCTGCATAATATACTAGTAGGGGCAGGAAAAATTTACCTAGCTTGCTAGTGCTTGGTGTACTACTTCAGGAAGCGAGTGCGGCGGGAGGCCGGCGCTCGCCCCGGCCCCTCCTTCAGGGGGCGGGGGCGGCGGGAGGCCGACACCCGCCCCGGCCAGTTTCAGGGGGCGGGTGCGGCGGGAGGCCGGCACTCGCCCCGACCCCTTCTCTAGGGGGCGAGTACGGCGGGAGGCCGGTACTCGCCCCGGCCTGTTTCAGGGGGCGGGTGCGGCGGGAGGCCGGCACCAGCCTCGGCCCCTTCTCTAGGGGGCGAGTACGGAGGGAGGTCGGTACTCGCCCCGGCCGGTTTCAGGGGGCGTGTGCGGCGGGAGGCCGGTACCCGCCCCGACCCCTTCTCTAAGGGGCGAGTGCGGCGGGAGGTCGACACTCACCCCGGCCTAGTTCTAGGGGGCGGGTGCGGCGGGAGGCCGCCACCCGCCCCGGGCCCCGACCCCTCTTTAGGGGGAGAGTGCGGCGGGAGGCCGGCACTCGCCCCGGCCTTGTTCTAGGGGGCGGGTTCGGCGGGAGGCCAGCACCCGCCCCGGCCTGTTTTAGGGGGCGGGTGCGGCGCGAGGCCGGCACCCGCCCCGGCCCTAGTGCTCGCCCGTCTTGAGCAGCTCGCCCGGCTTGAGGGTCTGCTATTTTGCCCCTGGTGGGTTGCGAATAGCTGTTCAGAACAGCGGAGTTTGGCTGTTGGCAGACCAACCCCGGGGTATTTCAGTAATTTAAGAGTAGCGGGATTGCGCTATTGGTAGGACATCCCCAAAAACCTAGAAATAGACCCTTGGGGTGCCTTGGAGAAGGATCAGTTTTTCACCACTCCTCGTCCTCTTCCTTCATCCTCCAAGACACCTAGCTCGACATTGGCTAGGGAGGGGGAGATCTCAAAGGTCTTCCGGGTGTGAGGTGGGACCTCACGCTAGAGCCAAGGGTCATTTCACAAATTCAGGTCTCTCACCAAGGAACGGCTTGGGAGAAGTAGGTGTGAGTTGCACCCTAAGTCCGAACTCTAGGTGGAGCTGAATCTCGGTTCCAACATTTTGGTGCGGTGAGCGTGGACCGTGACTCATACAAAAGTTCCTGAGCAGGTTCTATGGCGGGAGATCTTGGAGGTGGTGATGACCCCAATCAGCTCCCCAACCCAACACCCTTTGTAGGGAGGGAAGAGTTCATGGCGTCCATCCAAGGCATCATGGAGATGCTGCGAAGTATTGCCCCTCGGGGTGACTGCTCAACTCCCACCCCCCCAGGATCTAGTTCTCAGGGGTCTCGGCGAGACAGCCTCCAGGGGTCTCGGCGAACCAGCTTCGAGGGGTCTAAGTGAGATGACCCCAGGAGGGGTAGAAGAAAGTGCACCAGGAAGACGTCCCGGGAAGTAAAGGATGGGAGAGGGTGTCGAGCGAGACCTTACCGGCCGGGAGTTACTCCCAGCCCGACGAGTGCTAGCCTCCCAGGCGAGCAGGTCGCGCGAGTGGAGCATGCGAGACCACCAAGTAGGGGGTCACCCTTCAGCGAGCTGATTGTCTCAGCTCCCTTTCCCGAGGGGTTCAGAGAACCTGACATGACTTACTATACCGGGAAGGATGACCCCGTCCAGCACCTGCAGTGGTTCGAAGATGTGGTCTCTATCAGGCCAATGACGGATACATTCAAGTGTCGCCTTTTCGCGATCACGTTGAAAGACAAGGCAAGGGATTGGTTCCATCAACTCCCAGCGAGATCGATCTACGGGTTCGATGACTTGAGCCAGAGCTTTCAGCTTCGCTTCTCCACTTCTAAAAGAGGAACAAGAGTCCTGAGTCCATCTTCCTGATAAGTCAGAGGGCGGAGGAGTCGTTGGCCCAATATGTGGACATGTTCCAAGAAGAGATCCTGGACATCCAGGAGATGCCGGGGGATGCCCTCCAAATGGCATTTACGGTAGGATTGCGTGAAGGGTTCTTCAAGATGAGTCTGACCCGAAGGCCCCCCTATCCTTCGAGGAGCTGATGAAAAGAGTGACAGAGGAGATAACGACTGAGGCGGCCAACCCGACGTTCGTCAAGAAGTTGGCGAGGTTAACAGAGGCAGAGTCGAAGGAGCAAGGTGACTCGAGGCATCAGGAGGGAAGAAAAAGAGAAGAGTAGAGAGCTCAGGGGTTCCAGGGACCTCAGGATGGTCCGGAGTCAGGTTGGAGGCAACAGGGAGGGCCCGTTCAGGGTCCAGAAAGAGATCTCGTCCAGGGTGGGGGGAACTTTCACGGAGGCCAAGGGAGGTTCAACTTCCAGAGGCAAGCCCCTAGGCAGTCCTACCCCCACCGCAGCAAGCCATGGAGATAGGAAGAAGGGGAAGAGGTAACAGGAGAAATCACCCAGCCCGTCGAAGAAGGCAAGGAAGAGTGTTCCCGTACTGTGACTTCCACCAGGTAAAGGGTCACGCCACAGCTACCTGCCCCGAATTCCTGGAAGTGAGAGAGGCGAGAGCCCCAGCCCAGCAGCAGCCGCCGGTGCAGATTGAAGAAGTTCTACCCAGAGAGTGGGGAGATGTCGTATGTGAGGACCGGGTCGACGTAGGAACCCGAGGAGGTATAGGAGTGATCCACGGTGGAGTGGGGATTGAGGTCACTCGGAAGGCAAGCCTCCATGTCATGTACCGTCGGAGCGTCGTTTCGACATCCCAGACCCCACCCCTAGACGAGAGGATCACCTTCTCAATGAAGGACATGCCGGATCATGAGGATCCGTTCTGCGATGCGCTGGCCATCCAGGCAGTCATCGAATGTTACACCGTCTCCCGGATCTTGGTTGACAACGGGAGCTCCGTCAACGTCGTTTTCAAGAAGGCGTTTGACGGGATGAAGGTGGAACCAAGGAGGGTGTTGGCCTCAGACGGGCCACTGTTCGGATTTTCAGGGGAAGGAAGGAGGTAGAAGGTGGAGTCGGACTCCAGGTGAAGTTGGGGGGAACCTCAAGGAACTGCCGATTCGTCATTGTTGATGCCCCGAGCAGTTACAATGCCATCTTCGGAAGACCCCTCATTAGCGCCTTCCATTGTGTGTCATCGTACTTCCACCAGTGCCTCAAGTTTAACACTGCAGGGATCCAAGTCAGGGTCAGAGGAGACCCCAGGATGGCAAGGCAGTGCTACGTCACGGCCGTCAACACCATCTCCTGGCTAGCCAGGGCAGAGGAGATGGAAAAGATCATGGAGAGCTTGAGCAGGATAGAGGTATCAGAGGAGAAGGAGGTGAATGACAGCCATCATGCACAAGCAGCCTGAAGAAGCCTTGCTTTGGTGAGGACTTTTTCCATTTCATGTCGTTTTTGTAATGAGTCTACCCCTGACCGGAAGAGTCAGGAGGTCATGTATCTTAAAATTTTCTCCGTTTGAGGATGTTGAATTTAGAATGGTTCGAATGGTATGTCTAGCCCCACACCCCCGAGAGGATCTCCTCATCCAGGCTGTCATTAGCTGGATGGGTCGAATGTGCCTCGGCGGAGAGAAGGTTCCAACCCCGAGAGAATCTCCTCATCCAGGCTCTGACCAACTGGATGGGTCGAATGTGCCTCGGTGGCGAGAAGGAACCAAACCCCGAGAGGATCTCCTTATCCAGGCTCTCACTAGCTCGATGGGTCGAATGTGCCTCGGTGGCGAGAAGGTTCCAACCCCGAGGGAATCTCCTCACCAAGGCTCCCACTAGCTGGATGGGTCGAATGTGCCTCAGTGGCGAGTAAGTTCCAACCCCGAGAGGATCTCCTCATCCAGGCTCCCACTAGCTGGATGGGTCGAATGTGCCTCGGCGGAGAGAAGGTTCCTACCCTGAGAGGATCTACTCATCCAGGCTCTCACTAGCTGGTTGGGTCGAATGTGTCTCGGTGGAGAGAAAGTTCCAACCCCCGAGGGGATATCGTCACCCAGGCTCCCATTAGCTGGCATGATAGGTTGACCCCTCGGGGAGGTTAAGTGAATTCTACCCAGAGGGGATCTCGCCACCCAGGCTCACATTAGCTGGCATGGCAGGTTGACCACTCGAAGAGGCCAAGTATTTTTGGTCGCGAGAGAGCTACAGTCAGCGAATACGTTGGGTTGGATGTTTCTTTCTGAGCGTGGAACTCGCTCGAAAAGAGCGAGGATTGTGTACAATCCCGTATCCGCGGAATGGGGTCCCTCGCAGGCGCGAGGCTTGCTACACATTTATAAGCTTTTTAGAGGGTTTTGCACTTTTGGAGGCAAATTTATGGTTAATCTGCATAATATAGTAGTAATGGGAGGAAAACTTTATCTAGCTTGCTAGTGCTTGGTGTACTCCTTCATGGGACGAGTGCGGCGGGAGGCCGGCGCTCGCCCCGGCCTCTCCTTCAGGGGGCGGGTGCGGCGGGAGGCCGGCACCCGCCCCGGCCAGTTTCAGGGGGCGGGTGCGGCGGGAGGCCGACACCCACCCCGGCCAGTTTCAGGGGGCAGGTGCGGCGGGAGGCCGGCACTCGCCCCGGCCCATTCTCTAGGGTGCGAGTACGGCGGGAGGCCGGTACTCGCCCCGCCCTGTTTCAGGGGGCGGATGCGGCGGGAGGCCGGCACCCGCCCCGGTCCCTTCTCTAGGGGGCGAGTACGGAGGGAGGCCGGTACTCGCCCCGGCTGGTTTCAAGGGTCGGGTGCGACGGGAGGTCGACACCCGCCCCGACACATTCTCTAGGGGGCGAGTGTGGCGGGAGGCCGACACTCGCCACGACCTTGTTCTAGGGGGAGGGTTCGGTGGGTGGTCGGCACCCGCCCCGGCCTGTTTTAGGGGGAGGGTGCGGCGCAAGGCCGACACCCACCCCGGCCCTAGTGCTCGCCCGGCTTGAGCAGCTCGCCCGGCTTGAGCAGCTCGCCCGGCTTGAGCAGCTCGCCCGGCTTGAGGGTCAGCTATTTTTCCCCTGGTGGGCTGCGAATAGTTGTTCAGAACAGCGGAGTTTGGCTGTTGGCAGACCAGCCCCGAGGTATTTCAGTAATTTCAGAGCAGCGGGATTGCGCTATTGGCAGGACATCCCCAAAAACCTATAAATAGACCCTTGGGGTGCCTTGGAGAAGGATCAGTTTTTCACCACTCCTCATCCTCTTCCTTCATCCTCGAAGACACCTAGCTCGGCATTGGCTAGGGAGGGGGAGATCTCAAAGGTCTTCCGGGTGTGAGGTGGGACCTCCACGCTAGAGCCAAAGGTCATTCCCCAAATTCAGGTCTCTCACCAAGGAACGGCTTGGAAGAAGTAGGTGTGAGCTGCACCCTAGGTCCGAACTCTAGGTGGAGCCGAATCTCGGTTCCAACAACTGCCATGAGGACAAGGCACATTTTCCAGATGACGACATTGTCACGGAGCTACACAACGACAAGCCTCCTTGGAAAGTTTACACACGTCTGGCGCGTATATCAGATGGACCCACCATTCCCGCGGAAGATAATTAGTAATTTATTGGCTGCTTCGTTTGCTTGAGACGTTTTATTTGTTGGTTTGTTCGCTTGAGTCATTTTAAATACTTTAGTATTTCCTAATTTTTAAATTTCCCAGTATTCGCTCCTCATCGCTATAAGATGACGTGTAAGCCCTGTATTGTTTTCATTCTGGAATGAATGTGTATTTTCTCTTACTCCTCTAAACCCTAATCCCTCCTCTCTTACTCTCTCTCTCTCTCTCTTCCTCTCTTACTCGTAGCCGCCCGATACCCCAACATTAGCCATAATGCATGAAAAATCATTTTACCTGAACTTCAAAGAATATGTTCTGGCATCAGGGTTGTAGGATGTTGACACTTTAACTTGAGGAGTACCTGCTTGCGAGTACCTAAATATTGCGTATTCTTTTAGATAAAAGTCATAGACTCAAAACAACGAAAAATCAGATTTGAGGTGCATGGGCTACATACCAGAGCAAGAAATTCAGAAAATCTGCATCATTTGCATCTCTCATTGCAGCAAAAAATTCCTCACAAGTAACCGCTTGTCCATCATGTCTTTCAAAGTAAAGATCCATGCCCTGTTAATTGCAATCAACAACTATATGTTATAAAATCTTACGTGGAAAATTTTTAAACAATACCCAACGACTTAGAACAAGTGTAAGAATAATTTTTTTGTAGGAAATTAACAGTACTCCATTCTTACTCTTCGGAAGCCAGAACTCCCAAGTAAAGTTTTGTACATTCTCACAACTTCAGCACCCTATCATAAAGAAATAAATATAAACAACGAAACTTGTAACAAATAAAGACATTCCATCGAACAGGAAGCAAGATAAAGCTGCTTGACTAATATTAGTAATATGCTAACCTTCTCATACACCTGTAGGGTATCAGACCGGCCAAGCATAATCATGAAATGTTCATTTACAACAAGAATAACATTTAGAAACTATCACAACACTCATTTACATAGAAAAAATAGAAATAAAAGGGAAAAGGAAACAAGAAGTACCGTGACTGTCATATGCAGCAAGCAACAAAGGGCATGTGAAAACATGTTCCACCCAATTTCAAACAATCAAAAGTAAAGGAAAAAGAATGTCACAAATTATTAATAGAGAACAAATAGAAGTCTAAACATCAATTAAACAGATATGATAATGAAACAGAAAATCTCACCAGTATAAAAGTTGTCCATCTATTATACAAAAAAAAAACATCATCAGGTCGGCCTTTTCAATGAAGAACTCTAAAGAATGTGAAATTAATGAAAATAATTCTTAGTATTTTTAAAATAATACCTTTATATATGAATGAGGGCGAACGGGATGAGCCATAGGGCCAGCATCCTATCAAATACACAATATAAACCAACATTAAAGTTTACTATTTTACCAATAACTTAAAACAAAATTAGCAACTACTTAGATCTAAGAAAAGGAGGGCGCGTTCAAAAGAAAATAAACCAAAATATATAATGACATACATGTCAGTAATACACTTGAATCTTTTAATATTTATCAAAAGTAATTTATTAAGAAGCACAAGAAATAGAAGACATGTCCTCATCTCAATATGAATTGACCAGAGAATGGAAAATAGCTTGCAACATTCATCTTATATTCTTCTGCTCTAAATAACCCTATTGTGAGGTTTGTTTGCTTGTAGGTGAAGCCGGCTTAGTACTACTGAACGATGTTCACCACTCTCCCAAACATTCACCTAAGATTGTGCTACTGGATTAGGGTCGGTAGCCTTACTGATATGACCATTGTACTAGCTTCCAATATGAATTCCATAGCATTTTCCTACTGTATTATAAACATAGAAGAGAGGGAGTACATGTACCAAACTGAAATTCAGACCTGAGGAAACTGGTAATTCCGGAGTCTTGAGACATCGGCTATTCGTTTAACGGTGCGGCTACCCAAGTCAGATGAAAATTCCTGTAACATAATGCAGTTCATTTTTTTCAAGCATTCAATATTGTGAACAAACATTACAAATGAAAGGATAATAATCTGAAGAGCTTATAACCTGATCCCTGAAGACAGTCAGGCCTTCTTTAAGACTTAGCTGGAACCAGTCACGGCATGTTACTCTAGAGCAGACAAAACAATTTTAAAAAATATGTTTATCCTGTGCAGATGCATACCCATTTGAATGGATGTGTAAGCAAAGAATTTTATGCGCGAACATAATTCAAACATTAAATAGTTAAAAAACTTCAAGGTGATTCAAAGAATTATTTTTATCATCTCTATACTGCAATCAGTAGTAACATTCAATCAAGAAAATGAAGTGAGTCACCCATTAAAAAAAAATAGAAAAAATATGTTATCTAACAAAGGATTATATATATGTAAAATGCTTGTCGAGAAAAAGATACCTGTTGCCAGTCCAGTTGTGGAAATACTGCATATAAACATGACTAGGTCAATAAATTTCCCTTATAGATGAGCAGATCTCACATGCTGATAAAAATACTACATATAAACATGAGCAGATCAAGAAAAGGCATACCTCATGACCAATTACACCCAAAATTGCAGCATAGTCTCCATCAGAAGCAGTTTCAGGAGATGCCAATACAAGCCTTGAGTTGAAAATCTAGGAGACCCATTTATGGATCATACAAGTTATTCAAAAGTACAAAAGAAAAAAAATAGAAATCAAAAGAACTTAAGAGGCACGCACATTAAGGCTCTTGTTCTCCATCGCACCCCTGCAAATACAAGATCAGTTCCATAACAGGAAATAGATGATGCCAAATTGACAATTACTGGATAATCAATCATAAAGAAATGGAACGCTGACAATTTCAGTTACCAGTAATGTAGATGTGCACAAACACCAGTCATTTCCCCTAATCCTAGGTTGTTTAGCTTTAAAAGAAATAAGCTAGCACTGATCAGCAGTAAATCTAACTTGTCCAAGTATTCATAATCAGAACAAGTTGTCATGCAAGAGAACGGCTCTTATCCCCACAGAATGGCGCTTGGGTCATTGGAATTTTAAAGGGATCTTGTATAGAGATGGGGGAAAGGTGAAAATGACAATAACATATGTTCACTCTCATGTAATGTGCATGTTGACATTACAATAATTACAGCAGCAAGTGGAAGATGATGTCTAAAATACACACCAAATATATTTATCAGTGCTTCTATGTACAAAGGAAACATTTTTCACCAAGTATTTACTCAAGCCGATGAAAGAAATTTCAAAAGAAGTCGCTTGGATAAGCTAAAAGGGAGCTGGAATCACTTATACTCAGTTTAGTCATTACCATCCATGAATAAACACCATGTGCTGCCACATTTAAGTTTTTAGGCAGAGAATGTTTGGCTGACGGAAAAATTTCACCTATCAACATGAAGTTGAAAACAAATCCAAGATTTATGACTGCCGTCAATCGTCATTAAGCTCAAATTTGGAAGATGGGAATTTGAGTGAAAGAAAATGAAAAAAGAATTTCAAATCTCAAATCAATGGCTATTGTTTAATCATAGACCCCCTAAATTGCTTGCGTTTCATTTTGACTTCTGTCTCTTCTCTCCAATCCAAACAGAGCCTAAGAGTCAATAAGAAGTGATCTTCCCCATACTAAATAAGCCACTTATACAGATTTAAAGCATCTGAAGAAATTATAACATAAGATAAAGGTATAAAAATTAACATGTACAAAGCTAATACATAATTCTACTTACATGTTAAAATCAGGAACAGCCACGATATTGAATAAATCAAGATCATATTCAAGGCCGAAAACCTGATACAACATAGAAATGACCTTAAACATTTGGTTTAAGGACTTCAGAAAATAAAAACCAAATCACTCACCTCCTCATCCCATTTCATAGCTGCTTTGAGAGAATACATCGCATGGGCTGTCTTTGGGACATCATGTGATGGCGTCCAGATTCTCAGGGACACGGTTTTTCCAGATTTGGTCACAAATGTATCATTTCTGCTTTCTAATTGTCCAGCAACCAATGCAAATAAGTAACATGGTTTTTTGAAAGGATCCACCCAGACAACATAATGCCTCCCGCCCTGAAGATTTAGGAGAAAGTTTATATATATATATATATATATATATATATATAGAAGTCCACCTTATCAATAGTGTAGAACACAAAATTTATAATATCTTTTCGGTGCACAAACTATTACACTACACCTCTTCATATACATTTGTAGAAAGTAATAGAAAATAAGAAGTGCAAATACATTCATCCTCATAGAGGAGTACCACTAATCTCTACTAGAGATGAGACTACAAGAGTGAGAAAACAAACACACGACGTGGGCTTGGACAGTGGGCGACGAGAAGACACAAACAACATTGAAATACTAGGGGGCATTTGACTAAGGCAGAAGTATTAGTCGCCATACACAAACACTCTCACGTGTGAAGAAGACTGGACCATATCAACTATGTCAACTTGCTACAATAAAAAAATGAAGGGAGAGGCTTAGTGAATATGTTAACTAGTTCTTTGTCAAGTGTTGCGAACGGAGTGCATATGCATCTACTGATGATTTCTTCACGAACAAAATGATGGCTGACTTCAATATACTTTGTTCTTTCATGAAACGCTAAATTTTTTGATGTGCAAATAATTGTCTAATTGACGCAGTACATAAATACAGGTGTATTGTGATTTTCACCAAATCTTTTTAAAGAGTTATGAGCCACTTTAATTCACATGCTGTTTGTGTCATTCCACAATATTCAGCTTCTGCACCGGAGCTAGATACAACATGTTTCTTACTTCGCCATATGAACAGTTCCCCTTATAAATGTACAATATCGTAAAGTAGATTTTTTTCCAGTCTTGTCAGCTGCATAGTTAACATCAGAATATGTTTTGATACGTAGGTGGCCAATTTACCTAAACCATAGACTTTTATAGGAGAACCCTTGATGCATTCTAATATCTTCATGGCTACTTCAAGATGACACTCTAGGATTATGCATAAAGTGACTGACTTTTCCTGTTGCAAGACAATGTTTGACCTTGTGATTGTGAGATTGATGAGATTTTTTTATAGCAAGGCATTTGTAGTGAGTGGCACCCTGAAGAAGAGATGTGTCATTCCAAAGATTGTCGATCCCCACGGGCCAAACAGTGCGAGTTGGCTTAACTCCAAGTCATTCCCACTAAGAAGATCCATGACATATATTCTATGAGATAGTGCAATCCCATTGTTGCGTCAAACAATATTTATGTCCAAGAAGTACCGAGGGGTACCCATATCCTTTGTCACTTTAATATCATCTACATAGACCGCGAAAACAATAAGTCCAGTAGCTTTCTTCTTTACAAAGATTGATTGGTCAAAATGATACTGCTAAAAACCACTAGTAGAAATAACCATGTTGAACTTGTCAAACAATGCTTCAGGATTCGGTTAGAGTCCGTAGATAACCTTTTTTAACTAGCATACTTGAGATTCGTCATGAGTAACATATCCCGGAGGTTGCTCCATGTAGGTTGTCTCGTTTAAATCACCATAGAGGAACGCATTCTTGACATCCAAGTGAACATGGGATCAATCCTTTTTAACAACCACAAAGAAGAGCACTCGAATAGAACTGATACTAGTCACGGAGAAAAAACACAAAGCCTCGCCTTCTATCCATCGTTCTGTCCATCTGGAAGCTACATTATTAAAGGCGCGCCTCAAGCGCCAGGCGCACCGAGTGCAAAGAACACCTCCACTGCCAGGAGGAGGCGGGCAAGCTATCATAGGAGATGTTTAGGTGCGCCTAGGAGCGCGCGTCACCATAACCCTAGACGAGCGCCTCACCAGAACCCTAAGCACGCCTGGCTGTGTTAACGGGTTAGAACGCTTTACTTAATATTTTAGGTTTTATTCATACACATCTCGATCCCGTGAGCCCCCACTCTTTTTATGCACATCACGATCCTGTGAGCACCCTCTCACATTCACGCCAGCCTCCGAGACTCCTCATCGCCGTCAAGCGTGAAGAAGGCTCCCTCTCGTACTCCTATGAGCGCACCTCTCTCCCTCTCGCATTCTCGCAGGTTTCAGAGACTCCTCTCCGCCGAGACTTCTCAAGTATTTTCCCAGAATTCTTGCCCTTCAATTTTTATACTAATGCATTCACGATGACTCACCACGATGACTGGTGACTATTGAGATTGTATAGAATCCAGTTGTAATTTATTTATAAGTTTTTAACAAGTCTTTAAATTTTACTGGTAGCCAATTTTAATCATCATCGTCAACATTATCCCCACTAGATTTTGTGTGTGTTACTATTACTTGAACTTGGTTGTTAGTATTCTCTGATGTTTGACTTGAAGAGCTTGAGTTCCCACAGAAGAGCTTAATTTGAGTTATTTACAATCCATGACTCTCTTTGTATTTCCACTGTACATGTCTTCATTCTGTGTGCCCCTTTCCATAGGAATAAATTGTTCAATGGTAGGTGAGTGGACTGCAAAACTTTGGCGTATATATACGAGAAAAAGGTATCAGGGATCAAAAATCTTATGTCATTGGTGCATACAAAAACTATTGAAATATGGTACATACCCAAGGAAAATTATTCATTATTCATTGTTAGTTTATAGTAGAGGAAAATTTATTTGTAGATCTTATATTTTACATTTGATATGAACACAAATCATATTTCCATGTTGAGGATAAATTGCTTGGAATTTGTTACATGTTTCCTTAATTCATAAGCTTTAGTGTTTTACAATTGTTTCCCTAGTTCGGATTAAAGGCCTTCAATTATCTTCCCAATTTTTGTCCGTTGGAGCTTCCACTTCTACGAACTATAGTACAGTACCTCCTTACTGATCTTAATTAATTTTTATTTTATATGATGCTAAAGTTTGATCTGCATTCTACTTTCTATTGTTTTTGCTCAAAACTGCATTGTATTGTTCAATAGGCTGGAATGAAAGCGAGTGAGTTTGGTTCATTCAGTGTGCAATCAAACAAAGATCCCGACTGGAAGTATGTGCGGCAAATAATGACAAGTAATAAGAATGATTTTATTTGAATTTTTTGTCAAAAGATTACAAAGGATGAAATTTATCATGCTAAACAACACATTATTGGAGGATTTCGAAATACTAAATCTTGTCTCAAATTCGCAACAAAAATTCAAGAGTTTATGGAAAGGAAAGTTACTGTTAAGCAATACAGCGAAGCGCACATTCTCTGACTTTGTAGATGCTGATACATTCAGAAGCGACGAGGAAATGGATGGCATTGGGGAGAGGGACTCATGGAAGAGGTGCGTCAAAGAAGCCTCGGGCTAAATGACCAATAGATGTTTTTTTAACCCAATATTGAAAAGATGATGCAAAAACACAACAAAAAATAATGAAATGCACTTCTACTAATAAAGCTTGTAAGAAGCAACTTTGAGGGCGTGCTTGCAAGAATATAGCCCAATGGATGTATGATGCAACCATTCGATTTAATGTTGTGACTTATCCTAGTTTTGTGATGATGGTGGAGTCTATTGTACAGTTTGGGGTTGGATTGAAATCACTTAGTTATTATGAGGTTTGTGTGCATTTGCTGAATAATGAAGTTATTGAAGTCAAAGACATGATGAAGGCTTATGAGGATGAGTGGAAGGTGTATGGTTGTTCTATCATGGCTAACAGATGGACAGATCGAAAACTTTGGCAGCTGAATGTAGCAATCTTATGGAGCTTCAACTCCTAATCTAAGAAAATTTGCTATAAAGGTGCTTAGGGTCTATTTGTTTGGGCGTTTCACTTCTCCGTTTTGGGCAAACGCCGCCGGAAGGAGGGTGAACACCCGCCCACTCCCCAAAATGCTCGTTGGAGTGAGGTTCGAACTCTCCGTTTCCACACCCGCCATGAAGCCTTAGTCTTGCAATGCATCTGGTTGTGAGCACAATTGGAGTTTTTTTTTGAACATATAAGTATCTAAATTTTATATTGAAAGATTAATAAGATGATGAAGTGACGTTGATTAATTTATATGATTAATTGGTTATATTGCAGATTCATAGCAAAAAAAAAGAAACATGCTAGCTCAACAACGCTTAAATGATTTAATATTTGCGAAGTACAATCGAGCGTTGCGACGTCAAAATGATGAATGTGATTGTATTGATCTGATTTCATTGCCAGATATTGACGATAGCAACGAATGGTTGATGGGCAGAATGGAGGAAGATAATGAAGTTGAACATGAGGAAGTGGTTTTTGAGGAAGAGTATTTGACTTGGGGTAAAGTTGTTAGGGCCACTGGAGTTGAAGAGAATATTTATCACACGTGCTTATCAAAAAAATAATTGAAAAGGGAAGCACATTTAAGACAAAGGTTTCTACTCCGACAATCTTTAGAGATGATGACGAAAATGAGGAAGTTAAGTACATTAAAGAACAAGAAGATTATAATGACAGCGGGGAAGTTGATGAAGACGTAGTTTTTTCTGAGGATGAGTAATTGATATAGAACTGGTGAGTCATAAATTATTTGCATTCAATTTTTTTACTTTTAATAATACTTTTATTCTTCTTTTGTATCATATTATCCATTGTTGAATTAATTCTAGTGTGTTGATATGATGATAAATTTTAGGTGTTTTTTGCATTTAATAACATAGATTTTGTATTGTTTTTTTTTCTTTTTTGCTCCTTATATTTGTCAGGCGTGTGCCTTCGTCTAGCGCTTAGGCTCCAGGACTCCTTTGCGCCTTGGTGTATCTTGCGCATTTAATAGCACAATCTAGAGGGAACATAACAACAAAGACACAATGACAACTTGGCGATGTCAGTTTTAGGAGGACTTGACACAAGACTCTGAGTAATAGAGGATTGATGTAGATGTCACCATACATGTCCAACATGTCAGCCAACATAAAGCTTTCTTGGGAGAAAACGACGCGACATCGACATTTTAAGCAAAAAAGTCCTTTTGAAAACATCGCTCGATATAGCGGTGCAATTGTACATATTCATAAAAATTGTGTATATATATAAATAAATTTATTTAAATATCAAAATTCAATATTGTAGAACATAACTGATATATCCCTGCAATCCGACATCCGACATTTCAAACTCAAATACACCTCGTTCCCGACTCTGTCTAGCTACCAAATGCCTGGCAGCAGCCCGCAGCAACCCTCCCACACCCTTCTCGATCTCGTCCAGCCATCTATAAGCCGGCAACAGCCCTCCCACCTCTATCCCGACCCCGTCCAGTCATCAACGGCCCGGTAGCAGCCTTCCCACCCCTTTCTCAATCCCGTCCAGCCATCAACAGGACGTCAGCAACCCTCCCACCTCTTTCCCGACCTCGTTCAGTCACCAACAAACTTATCGACCCTCTTTTCAGCCAACCCCGCCCCGACGACCCGTTCTACAGCCAATCCCTCCCCAGTTGACCATATTCCAACCCTCCCCCATCACCACAAATCTCAAATCATCTTTGTCCAGCCACTACAGTCCACTTGTGGAGCCACCCGTCGACCTGTGGTCGTTGCCGCTACCGGATCTCCTTCCCCCACTCCGTCGTCACTTGCATGCGTAAGTCATTAGCTTGGATTATTTGTTTTTCTATGATTGTATACTTGAACTATGCTTGGTTGGGTGTGAAGTCATATTCTTTATTTATTGTGAAATCATGGGATTTGCAAGTTTATTTGGTGCTCGCTTAAATTATTTGTGTTTCACTCGTCTTGTGAATTGAGACTTGTTTTTTCAAAAGCATTATGTGATTAAATGCGCGCGTGAGGACCTTATGATAATTAAATATTTATTGGCAATTTAAGTCGGGCTAGTAATCTCATTCACATACGCATTATCCCTGCATTGGGATGACTTGCATGCACGTCCTTGTGCACTTTTAGGGTTGATATTAGTGTCATTTGGGAGTGTCGTATACTTGCTTGCATGATACTTAGGGTTAGGGATTCTGCTGCGCTCCGCCTCTAGACATGTGCTGCATCAATTTTGGTATCAGAGGGAGATTAAGTTTGCACCACATTTATATACGCAGTAGTGGAGCTTATAGGTAGTATGTCATGGCATATTATTACGATGATCATCATTATTCACATTCTGCTCCTTCTAGATATTGTGTCGAGTGTCGACCCTTCGCCACGATTTGCTAGAGGTAATTGCTATGATTCTAGAACTTCACGTTATCATCACTACACTACGCCACTACTTGATGTTGGTAGAGTTGAGAATCTTCATAGAGCCCCCTCCGAAGAGATCTTTATACTATTCTGAGGATCACCCTCGTCCATCGCCACGCGCTTGCAGGGATAACATTTACCATTTGCCACGTTGTGAGTCTGTTAGGGATGAACATTTTGATGACTATCCGGATCTCTATAGAGGTCACCATTATGTGGATAACTTCAAGAGTTTGGATCGCCCTAGTGTTCCACCAATAGAGATACCTGCAACCGAATTTCAGTGATTGGTTCTTGATCAATTTGATCGCGTACATGCTCAAATGCATCGCTTGAAATCTGCCTTAGGGGGCACCTATAGAGTGACACATCCGGATTTAAGTCAAACCACCGATGCGTGTAGTACTCCCATAGACATGAGCTATTCGTCATCTGATTTTGGTACTCTCGATGAGCCTCTGTGCCCACGTGATTTTGAAGCAGAGTCGGACCCTGGTCTTGTATTACAGGTGGAGAGCACCATTAGCACGTCTAATGAGTTTGGTCACAAGAGTAAGGCCGAGCGACTCAGTGACACTGTGATGGTCTATCCATCTCCTATACCTTATGATGGCCTCGTTATCCCCTTGGTTATAGACTCATTCTTGACACCCCGCCGACTAACCCCCACTTGAGTATGAATTCTTCTCAATCTCCTGTTAGCCTTATTTTGAGTCATGTCATGACTGAGAGCCTCAAGTCAAGTGTCGATATCTTGGCGGTTGTCCCACCCAGTTGAGTATGCTTTTGGGGAGGTTACATCCTCGACCTGTGGGTTATGCGCTTGATCCTTCAGATATCGGTTGTCCCATATGAGCATCCACCACACTCGTGATGAGTTCTTAAACATACCGTTTGCTGACACACCGGATGATTTCTTTCTTATTAGCGGCACTTGTCACACTCGAGTGTCACATCCTATTATTGATGTCACACGCTCAGGTGATCGTCTCTTTCACCACGAATTTTCATATACGTACCTCCCGGTGAGTCGCTTGATGCGTCACAATCTTTGAGAGATATTCGGAACCATATGAATTCGTATTGGAGTGTTAATGTTTCACACAATCATTCTGACACTCTTCGCACGCTTACTGAGTTTTATTACACTCCTCCCGACGAGACTCTCAAAAAACCACCCATTTCAAGGAATCTTTGTATAATTACAGGGACCTCACATCTATCTTTCAAAATTACCAAAACCGCCCCTCCAAATTTACATTGTTAACAAACATGTACAAAAGTAACCCTAAACCCCTACGTAGAAGGGAGGTTTTGCAATTTTAAAAAATATAGAGGAGGCCACTGTAATTAGTCAAGTTAGAGTCAAATTTTTCGTAATTATTCCTAATTCATAATATAAAGCTTACCTCAAGGTCTCCTTGCTCGATCAAATTCCCATTAGATAGCAGAACAGGATACAAACTTTTATCTGCCTCAACTCGGCAAGTATATCTTGCCATTACATCAGGGCGATCCTATCAAAGTAATAAAATCAACAATAAGTGTTGCTTTAAAAACTAATAACCTAATTAAGTTTAAAAAAACTACTGCCAAATAATTTCGAGTTAATGAATTAAATATCCAGGCAGTAAACATGGGAAAAACTTTCTCCAGGACTTCCAAAAGAGAAAATAGATTATTAACCAACCTGATAGAAAGTGATTTTGCGGAACCCTTCAGCCTCACATTGTGTGCAAAAGGTGCCAGTTGTCTTGTAAAGCCCCTTCATATACAGATGGAAAGGAAATACAGCATATAAGAACAATATAATGGCAAAGAGAAAAGGTAAACAAACAATATAACTTAATAATTCTACCTCCAATGATGTATTATTTTGGGGTTGTATCTCAGTATCAATTTCCAGAACAAAAGCTATACCAGGTGGGGATGACAGTGTCAAATGACGCGAGTATAAATGATAATCTTCTTTCTACATCAACAAGAGGAAAAAGAACATTAGTTTCTATTCCAAGTGTAAAATAGCCCTGTTTCTGCAAAAACACAATGAAAAAGAACAGAAATAGTTCTATTCAAAGTATAAATGCAGCGATTAACTAGACATACATCTGCACATGAAACTTGCAGACCCACCCACGAAGAAGCATGGACTACCACAATGACGGATTTCTAATGGACTGCAGGGAAATCCAAGCTTGTGTTAAAGTGGTTACGGACACTTCGCCCGCACCCGACGGGCGGGCTTATTTAAAATTATTTTGTTTAATTTACTTTTTAAATATTTTAAAATTTTAGCTTAATTATTTTACATTTAGCATTTGTTTTTAATTATTTTTTCATTTTCTTATTTATTTAAACCATTTTTAATTTGTTTTTTTTTAAAAATTCAAAATAAAATAAAACGCATCGCCTCATGATTGAGGCCGCCACCGCAGCTGGATTTCCAAGAGCACGCCAACGGGTTCGCCGGGCCCCAGTGAACCAGTTGGGGGTCGTCCGGCGGCGCACCGGTAGGGCCACCACCGGCGGTGGCCCTGACCGTGAGTGAGGTCCGGATTAGAGCTCACGGTCAGGGCCACGGCCGGCGGTGGCATAGGAGCGCCGCCGGACTACTCCCGGTGGGTTCGCCGGGGTCTGGCGAGTCTGTCGGTGGGTTTCGGGCAGGCCGCCGAGCCGCCGCTGGTGGCCTTAATCGTAAGGCGGGCGCTCACGGTCAGGGCTACGGCCGGCGGTGGCCCTGCCGGATTACCCCCGGTGGGTTCGCCCGGGTCCGGCGAGTTCGCTGATGGGCTTCGGGCAGGCCGTCGACGGCGGCCTTAATCGTGAATGGTAAAAAAAATATTTGAAGGGATCGGGAAATTTTTGGGAGGAGAGGTGAGGGAATTCTGAGAAATGTTGTTCGCAGTCCACCCCTTCTTGATCCAACGACTGAAATCCTTCTAACGGGCCTCAAGTATTACACCGCGCAAACCTAACAGCTTCTCGTACATTTTTTATATATAGTGTAGATATATATTAGTCCCACATTGTCTAGAATAGTTATTGCACCCTCCTTGTATCTATATATGTACATATATTCTCTTGAATAAATGAAATAAAATTATTATTTCTACAAAGTATCAAAGTTAACCGAAGCCTAAAGCTTGAACACCGGGCTCACCAACACTACTCGCACCTACAAGTCCAGAGCTCGCCATCTTTCATTCTCTTGCATCATCCAAAATAACTCCAACCTTCCCTACTTTTATAGCCCCTCGGACCGCCTACCTCCGCGATTTTGAACCAACCTACGACACTCCACAACTACCCAAACTCGCAAAACTTCTTCCTCTCGCCGCTGACAACTCTTTATTGCACACAGAAATCTCCCTGAACCTTCACTTGCTGCCTCCTGCTTGTGGTTTGTTGACACCAAGCCGTGACGCAGCTCCTTAGATGATGCTCGAACTCACGCGTACTCACCGCCAGTGTACTCTCCCCAAACCCTCGCACAAGACCCCTCCTAAGCTGAGACTGCGGACCTCTCGCTGCTCTCGCAACAGCTCCTCGCCGATCCATGCAACTCGAGAGAGTACTATTCTAGACGGACTACTAGCAATCTCCTCGTTCCCCGGGAGGAACCTCTAGATCTTGCAACTATTGTTCATCCGCTAAGCTTGTCGTTGCACTTACATCGCACTTCTTGTGAGCCCCAATTTTCTCGGGCTTTTGAATATCACTGAACTCCCCGAACCCTACTTTCATAAAGGACAACTTTAAGTCTCCTCATGAGGACTTTAAAATTAACATACGCCTCACCATTATCTCTCTCACTAGGGCTGCCAACTACTTGCCCGGATCTAACATTGTTGAAAAAGTTCTCAATAGTAAAGTCTTCACTAACTTGACAGTTATGCCCCTAGAGGCTAAGGATGCTACTTGTAGAAAGGAGAAGGGAAATAGAAGGTGCAAATATATTCATCATCATAGGGGCATTAAATAGGAACTACAACATGACACCCAACACCGATAGGCGGTGTGGGACTAAACTCAATAACATTAAAATATTGCATATATAATAACTCTAACACTCCCCCTCAAGCTGAAGGGGGACCCTACAGCTTGAACACAACATAAAACGGAAGGTACAAGAAGGTTGACAACGTGTGACAAAACAACAGCCACCGAGGCCCAACCGCGTGTCACTGGGGATACTTCAACCGGGCAAGAGCCACACGACGTTGGTCCACAAAACCGACCATGACCACGCTGGATACACTCGGAGCGGAAACTACGTCAACCACGAAAGACCAAACCAACCCTACCAAATCCAGAGAAAACAACGAGGAGACACAAATAACATACGAGATCGATCTGGGGGCCATGTGTGATTGAGGCAGGAGTCGGGAAAGAGGCATCCGAGTCGCCGTTATCACAAACACTCCCCCTCACGTGGATCATGTGCAAGAAGACATAGGTTATACCTAGGGGCCGGGTGTGACTAAGGCAGGAGTCGGGAAAGAAGCATCCGAGTCGCCGATATCACAAACACTCCCCCTCACGTGGAATACTGCATGAAGGTATAGACTACGCCTAGAGGCCGTGACGTACACTCCCCCTCACGTAGAACACGTGCAAGAAGACGGAAATCATAGAGACACAACACAACAACCACAAACAACAACTTAAAAAAATTTTAAATTTTAAACCCTACGGTCCGGGCTGGATCTGAAGAAGAAGGAAGCATCCGTCGGCACGAAGGAGCAGCACGGCAGCAGCGGAGGAGAAGCACGGCAGAGCAGCATCCAACAGTGGAGAAGAAGAGAGCTGCAGCGGGTGCAGACAGAAGTCGGAGGCGTCGAGAGAGAAGTTTAGACGAAGAAGCCGTCGGACCAGACGATGTCGCAGAGGAGAGACGACGATCCGATGTCGCAGAAGAAAGCTGGAGAAGAAGAGTCGTCGATGAAGGAAGCCGGAGGAGGCGTCCATGTCGATGAAGGAAGTCGGAGGAGGCGTCGGCTTCGGCGATGCAGATGGGAGCCGACGGGATCATCGATGTCGTTCACGAAAGCCTCACAGGGCAGCGGCGGCGAAATCTGTCGTCGGCACGACGGGAGAAGGTCCCGCTCCCGTCTCGGAATCAAGCGACGATTCCGTCGACGGGAGCGAGGGGGAAAGGACTTCCCGTGAGCCCTAGCAGCCGGAGTCGCGGAAGGACGGGTCCGGGAAGAAGCACGGGTCGGGACCGGGAGAGGGAAAGGGGAAAAAAATTTGGTCGCAGAACCTGCTCTGATACCATGTAGAAAGGAGAGGGAAAGTGCAAATATATTCATCCTCATAGGGGCATTAAATAGGAACTACAACATGACCCCCAACATCGATAGGCGGTGTGGGACTAAACTCAATAACATTAAAATATTGCATATATAATAACTCTAACACTACTTACAAAATGTGATTTTGGAACAATAATAATGTGATCGTGTGGCTCTCATATTCAATGGATGTCATGTTACACATCAGTCATGCCATTCCCAACTGTCAATGATGTATGGTCACATATCCGACCTTGTACTCATCCAAGGGCAACTTACATAAATTATATGATATCTTTCAACAAATGACCTCTGCCACCCCAACTATGGATATTCATGACTTTGGTGCTCTCTTTAGTGTCCTCCTTGAACAGTAGAATATATTTCAATCCATCTCCCCGGATCCAACTGTCTCTCAACTCCAGCGAGGAGCTCTCGTTGAAATTCAACTTTTCGCGCGCCTGCCCAGCTTCTTTGATGTTGTGTGTTCCCACATCCTCTCCCATCACAACTTTCCCTCACTGACAACCACTTTGTCCATCATTTATCAACTTAGCCCATCAGGTCCTTCGGCTGACGTTTCGAACTTTGCTCTTGTTGCACGTGGTTTGATTTCTCAATCCGTGTCAATGCTTCTGGAGATCGCGGCTCGATTAGGGGTCGGGGTCAAGCTGGATGGACAAGGAGGATTATATTGTGATTGGTGTGGAAGTATCAATCACCGTGAAGAAAAAAGTTTGGAGAAACATGGCTACCCAGAGGATGTCCCAACAACACGTCATTCCTTTGCACCATCGGCTAAAGCTCCTACTCCTCTCACTAACCCCAAGGATGGACAAGGTCACCTATCTGCGACTGAATTGACTCAGTACGTCTGCTCCTCTCACAGGCAGCACTCGTCAATCTTTCTCTCTCTTCAGGTATATCCATGTTATCTAACTCTGGTTCTTGGATTGTTGACTTGGTTGCTTCCAACCATATGTCTAAAGACGGTCCCATATATCTCCAAACTACGTCGTTGATGGCTCTACAATATCGGTTTCGGGATCCACCAATCTCTCGCTCTCTCCCATATTACATTTAAATAACACCATAATAGTTTTTGATATTAGTCATTAATCATTATATTCTTTCCATTTGCCAATTAATTCGAGATCTCTCCTGCTCCGTAACATTTTCCACCTCTCACTTTGTGATATAGGATTTGTCGACGAAACAACAAATTGGTGGGGAACATGAGCAAAATTGTGTGTACTATGTGGATCAAATGCCCAATACCTCCATGAGCACCTCAACCATCCAGTGGTATTGACTTCTCGGCCACCCATCTCTATCTTCCACGTGCCTTAAATTATCTAGTTTTTATTTTTCATATTTTTGATGTGAGCAATGTATTTTAGGCAAACATTATCGTTCTACTTTCTCTCCTCGCTCCTCAAATCGCAATAAACACATCTTTGAATTAGTTCACGGTGATATTTGGGGACAATTAAAACTTTCCAGTATAGGTGGTTGTAAGTACTTTTTTACATTTACTGATGATCAATCTGACATGAATTGGTTATATTTATTACGTTCTCAAACTGCACTTTTCTCAGCCCTTAAAATATTTTATGTTGAAATCTCGACTCAATTCAATACATCAGTAAAATCTCTTCGATCTTACAACGTAAAAAAATACATCAGCAGACCCCTTCAAGAGTACTTTCACTCTTGTGGAATTCTTCACCAAACTACATTCACATATACCCCTCAACAAAATAAAGTGGTTGGGCGCAAAAATCGCCATCTCTTAGAAGTTGTCCGCTCCTCAACTCTCCATATGAATGTTCCGAAGCATTATTGGACCTCCGCAATGTTCACTGCATGCTTTTACATTAATCACATGTAGTCTTGTATCCTACACAATTGAACCCCATTCTCCATCCTATATCCGCAAATTGTGCACTTCCCCCTCCCTCCCAAAATCTTTGGATGTATTTGTTACTCTCAGATCCTATCCCCCACTCGTGATAAACTTGATCCTCGAGCTCAACATATGTTGTTTGTCGGCTACTCTTGAACTCAACGGGGTTATGTTTGCTTTAACTCTAACACCCACCAAACCATAGTTTGTTATGTTGTGACTTTCCTTAAAGACATGTCATATTTCCCCTCCACTCCTCTCATGCCTCCTTCCACAACCCCTCGGATACCTCATTTTATAATCCCATAACCCAAGTCTGAGATTCCTCTACCTCTTGTCCCTATCTCATCACAAAACCCCATTCTCACCTATCGTCATTATGTATGTCGTCCCAAACTTGCCTCAAACCCCTCTGCATCATCCACGACTTCTATGCATCCCTTCACTGCAGATCCACCTATAAACCGTTTTGACAACTCACCAACCCGTTTTGCCGATTCGCCAACCAACTGGGTTCTTAGATACAGATCTCCTTCTTGCTCTCAGGAAATGTAAACGTCCTCGCATACCATCTCACACAACTTACCCGATTTCTCAATTTGTTTCTTATCATCGACTTAACCCCTGTGCTCTAAAGCTTGTCACTTGAACACTACATCCCCTCTAATCTCAGTTAAGGATGCTTTTCTCACCCTTGGGTGGCATGTTGCTATGAAAGAGGAATCAAACGCATTGATCTCAAATCAGACGTGGACTCCAGCTCCCTTACCTCCTGATCAAAGAGCAGTTGGTTTGTAAATGAGTACCCACCGTTAACAAAATTCTGATGGTACTGTTACACGACAAAAAGCTCATCTAGTCGCCAAAGGTTTTACTCCGCAATTTGGAACTAACTATAAATACGCATTCTCACCAGTTGCCAAATTATCTACTATATGTCTTGTCAATCATCATTTCCAAAAGATGGTCTTTTCATCAACTAGATGTGAAAATTGCATTTCTCCATGGTGATGTTTTTGAAACCATTTACATGCAGTACCCTCCTAGCTTTGAGTGACCGGGGGAGTCTCTAGTCTGTTTATTAAAGAAGTTCATTTACGGTCTGAAACAATTACCACGAGCATGATTTGATAAATTCAGCGCAGTGATATCCCAAATTGGCTTTATTAGAAGTGACTCTGACATCTCTCTTCATTCATAAACCATCTCAAGGGATTGTCATATTACTTGTGTACGTAGATGACATCATCATTATCAGAGATGATACTGCAAGCATCAACAAGATCAAAACATATTTGGCATCAAAATTTCATTCTAAGGATCTTGAACATTTCCATTATTTCTTAGGAATTGAAGTACCAAGGAACCATGAACAATTACAGTTATCTTAGAAGTACACCCATGATCTTCTAGCCAAAACAGGAAATTCTGGGTGCACCTGCAGATATACCAATGGGCTCTAACACCAAACTATCTCGTCTAGAATCTTCTACCGATTCATCTATGTCTGATCTAAGCCAATATAAATGACGACTTGGGAAATTCATTTATCTCACTATCACTCAACCTGATATAACAGTCGCACTCATCACTATGAGTAAATATATGCAAACTCCTTGGATCTCTCACATGATTGTTGTAAATAGAATTTTACGTTATCTGAAAGGAACTCCTAGACAAAAACTTCTTTATAAACCATTGTCACAATTGACACTAACAACATTTGTTGATGCAGACTTCGCGGGCTCTATTGATGATCAAAGATCTACGATTGGTTACATGATATTCTTAGGGGATAATCATGTAACTTGGTGTAGTAAGAAACAAAAATAAGTTGCTCATTCCTCTGCTGAGGATGAATATAGAGTCATGACGCAAACCATCTCTAAGCTGGTATGGCTCAACTCTCTCCTGAAAGAACTGGATATTCAAACGACACAAACTATCCTCGGTTGTGACAGCAAGGCCGCAATTTACATTGTTGAAAACCCTGTCTTTAATGAAAGGACTAAACATAATTGAAATTGATCATCACTTCATTAGAGACAAAGTAGAATAAAAGAAGGTGCTACTCCAACATGTACCATCCACAAAATAGATTGTAGACATCCTTACGAAGCCTCTCTCCAGTAGTCCTTCATATGTTTTACATCGAAGCTCGGCATGATCAATATCTATGCTTCAGCTTGTGGGGAGTGTTGAAGAATATTAAAGCCCGAGATGAAGGCCCATCCTGAAGGCCCACTTTCATTTTAACTTATATATATATATATATATATAGTCCCATATTGCTTAGAATAGTGATTGTTCCCTCCTTGTGTCTATATATGTACATGTATCCTCTTGAATAAAAAGAATGAAATTATTATTTCTGCAATCACCAAGATCAACATCCCTCTCATAGTATTCTACAGATATCTTGATATCATACTGCAGAATCATTGATTCAAAACGAGTTCAATAAACACATTTTTATTACAATTAGTAATTGTAGAAAACTGTGAAAATTTTATTAATGCCAAAAAATCTACTATACAACTTGAGAGAATACATATATATATATATATGAAGAGAGAGAGGAGAGCAATCTCAATCTAAGATGTTCTAAGAGAGCAATGAGTCACAACATGGGCCAAGGTAATGGGTCTAATTACATGCATTTTTCTAACATTTCTAACACTCCCACGCAAGCTGGAGCATACAAGTCGTGGGCACCAAGCTTGGATAAAAACTAATGATATAATGGTCGTGGTAATGTCTTGGTAAGAATGTCAGTAACTTGCCCAAAAGCAGAAACATGCTCCAATTCCAATTTCTTCAACTGAACCTTCTCCCGAATGAAGTGACAGACAACTTCAATGTGTTTGTTCGCTCATGGAACACTGGATTCTTGGCAATATGTATGGCAACCTGACTGTCACAAAAAAGAGTTCCTAGTGAGGATAGTTTAACTCCCAAATCACCAAAAAGACTCTCAAGTCAAGTTCTGACACAACAACCGTCATTGCACAATACTCAGCTTCAACAGAAGAGCGAACAACAACAAACTGTTTCTTACTACGTCCGTCAGGTGATAATATTTCCTCCAAAGTAGGTACAGAAACCAGCAGTGGAGCATCGATCATCCGGGGAGCCCGCGTAATCAGCATCAGAATACGCAATAAGAGATGAAGAGGAGGATGGCTTATACACGAGCCCTTGTCCAGGAGCAGTCTTCAAATACCTGAGGATACGTTCGACTGCCTGGAGATGAGAGAACCGTGGAGCATGCATAAAATGACTGACCACTCCAACAGCAAATGAGATATCAGGTCTCGTAACTGTTAGATATATCAGTTTCCCCACAAGATATCGATAGTACTCTGGATTCAGAAGCAGTGAACCAGAGTCAGCTTCATGAGCACGCAACTTGTGCTTGACATACATCGGGGTTTCCGCAAGTTTGCACCCTGAGAGGCCAGCATCTTGAAGAAGGTCAAGGCAATACTTTTGTTGAGTGCCCTGGGCACAAGCCGAGCTTTTAGACGTTCAATTGTCTCGTCCGCAGCATGTTTGATTGCAAAGACCCACTTACAACCAACGCAAGTCTGTCCAGGATAGAGATGTACAAGATCCCAAGTCTGATTGACCCAAAGAGCAATCATTTCCTCATCCATGATTGCATGTCACCCCGGATATTGGAGAGCCTCCTGTAAAGAGTTAGGTATATAAATGGAGGAGAGAGAGCACAAATTTAAGAAAAGATGGGGAGAGACGATTTAAAGAGACTTAATTTGTCAAGGGATGAGCTGTATATGTTGATGCCGGATCGACAGGTCGCGAGATCACATCGATAGAGGGAAGCTGCTGCGAGGCATCAGATATGGGAGGGCGACGAGTGTAAACACGAAGGAGAAGTGATTTGGATTGGACTAGCGTAGTAGTAAGTATGGGAAGAAGAGATGGAGGAGACATGACTGGAACCGTGGGCCCAGGTAGAGGAAGAAGAGGATCTGTAGGGATGGTGTGAAACGGTTGGTCTTCACGAAAAGTGACATCAGCATAAACGGCCATTTTACCGTCGGTAAGCGAATAGCAGACATACCCCTTTTGAGTGCGAAAGTATCCAACAAACATAAATTTGGTAGCACGTGGAGCAAATTTGTCAGTGTGTGGACCAAGGTTATGGACATAACATGTACATACAAAAACACGAGGCGGGAGAGAGAACAGAGTCTTTGAGGGAAAAAAGAGTAAATGGGGCCACAAAGTTGAGGACGCATGAGGGCATGCAATTGATGAAATGATAGGAAGTAGAAACGACAAAGTTCCAGTATAGTGGTGGAACTTGCATTTGAAATATGAGAGATCCGGCGACATCGAGAATATGACGATTTTTCTGCTCGGTCATGCCGTTCTATTGAGGAGTATAGGCACACGAAGTCTGATGGATAATACCAAACTCTGTGCACAGATTAGAAACAGTATGACTGGTATACTCACGAGCATTATCAGTACAATAACTTTTAAGCAAGTAGAAAATTGAGAACAAGTCTCCACAAGAAATGCACGGAAGATAGATGGGAGTTCGACACGATCACGAAGTAAGTACAATCAGATAACGCGCGAGTAATCATCAATAAATGTTACAAAATAACGATAACAAAAAACATTAGGGATCTTATATGGTCCCCAAAATCAGAATGCTTTAAGGAAAAAAGAGCATCGCTACGAGTACATGGAGAAGTAAAAGGCACACGATGTTGTTTGCCAAAGATACAAGATTCACAAGTAAACTCATGAAGAGAAACATCTGGAAGAGCTTTCTTGAGAATCTGGAGAGCAGCATGCCCAATACGACGATGTCAATCAATATAGAAGACTATAGAAAGAACAGTAGGTGGAACATCCAGAAGATACAACCCATTGGACAGCCGCCCCCTACCAAGTATATTCTACGTTTGTCGATCATGCACAACAAAAGAGGTTCGTGAGAAGGTTACACAACAATCAAGGTCCTGAGTAAAACGACTAACAAAGAGTCGGTTAAGGGGAATCGCGAAACATGAAAAACCGAGGATATAGAGAGGGTTGGAGTAAGGGGCATATGGGCAGCGCCAGAAACTGGGGTGGTGTCGTCATTGACCACTGTAATGAACTTTGGATAAGCATTGACCAAGTATTGAGGTGGTTTTTGCGGAGAGATGTGATGCGTAGCACCCGAGTCCTATGTTATTAAAGGCGTGCCTCAGGCGCGCCTCAGGCTCCAGGCTCACCAGGCTCAGAGGTTTGCACCTCTATGCGTATTATTTGCGCCTTTAGAATATAAAATGTGCATCTGGGTGAAATTTTTGTTGAAAATTTTTTTTTTCAAAAAATAAGAAAAAAGTGCAAGAACCCAATAATTTTTTATTTATTTAGTATTTGTGAAAGATAATTGTGTGTTGAGCCTTAGATATGATATAAGTGATCACATTGATTTTATTTTTTAAGAGATATAAATGACAGTAATGAATGATTAATTTGTAAACTAGATGAAGAATTTTATCAAAAAGCTGAAATGATGTTTGATGCTGATTATTTAAAATGGATGTGGTTGCGTCTTGCCTTCATCAGGTGCGCGCATGTGCTTTGAGCCTTGTGCCTAGGCTCCAAGACCCCTTTTGCCTTAGTGTGTCTTGCGCCTTTAATAACTAAGCCCGAGTCCACAATCCAGTGAGAGTTTTGTGAGAGGTAAGATATACCTTCATTGGAGATTGACGTCACGGATCTAGAGGAGAGACTAACCACCACTTGTAATTGTTGGAGTTAAGCACGCAGAGCAGCGATGTCATCACTGGTGGCGGAGGGAGAAGTTGCAGTAACGAAAGCAGTAAGATGAGGAGGTAGACCATGCTTGCAATAGCATGTGGCCTCAAGGTGACCGTCCCGGTCGCAGTAAGAACATTTAACGAGAGTACGACCACCACGACCCCGTCCTTGAGACTGGCGATCTCCACGAGCCGATGGACCACGAGCAAGAGCAAGAGTAGAGACGGGCTGCTGGAGGAGAGCGAGAGTTAGATTTGTAGGAGCATCCGGGAGATGAGTAACCTTCAGAAGCATCGTGCAAACGTCCGATACGGACGGAGTAACAATGGAAGACAGAATCCGAGCTCGGACACAATGAAGATGGGGCAGAACATGGATCATCATCATGGCAATCCAACTGCTTCTTTTTGCGCTTATTATACAACCAAATCTGTGGTGGGAGGCTGATGTTGTATTCATGCCTCAACAAGAGTTTTAGCCCAAGCAATAAAGGAAGTCAAGTCACCAGTGGCCCCAGGGTCAAGTGATTGAAGATCGATAATTATGTTGAACAGGTGATGAATACTGTCCTTTCCAAAATAGAGGGAGTGAAGATCCTCCCACTTTGTATGGGCCGTCTCGTGATACATGGTCATCCTATACGGCTCGTTATCCAGGGAATGGACACGACTATCATCACGTATCCACTCCTCAGTGGGTGCAGTGGGAGGAGCCCTTGTCAGGTGCTGAAGAAGACCATTAGTTTGCAGAACACGGCGAACTGAGTGAACCTACTCAACAAAGTTCTGTTTTCCACAATGAGAGATGGTAGTGATTTGAAGTTCATCACAAAGTTCAAGGGAGCAGCAGCAGCACGACCAGGAAGGGAGGAAGCAGCAGTCGAATCCATGATAGCAACAGCACTAGGAGTAGGTTAGTCGCTCCTCTGGATCTGTGGTGTCGATCTCCAATGAAGGTATATCTTGCCTCTCACAAAGCTCTCACTAGATTGTGGACTCAGGTGCTACGCATCACATCTCTCCGCAGAAACCACCTCAATACTTGGACATTGCTTATCTGAAGTTCTTCACAGTGGCCAATGGTGACACCACCCCGGTTTTTGTTGCTGTCCATATGCCTCTTACTCCAACCCTCTCTATATCATCGGTTCTTCATGTTCCGGGATCGCAGCGACAAAGGGCAGATCGCAGCGATCAACAAAGATAAGGTTGTAACAGGCACACCACAGCGGGCAAAGAGCAGACCGCAGCGGGCAAAGAAGAGCAGCGAGCAGCGAGCAGCGAAGCAATGAGAAAACCGTAACGGACACACCAGAGAGGGCAAAGAGCAGGCCGCAGCGGGCAAGAACTAGCCGCATGGTGTCAGGATAGTGGGACCCAGCAGAGAAGTCTATAAAGACAAGGTGAGACCCGAAGACGAAGAAGACACCAGCTCGCTGGGAACCCTGCAGATAGAAAAGGGGCTATCCGCCAGAGACAAGAGAGGAAGAGCCCGCAGGAGGGGTGCGGTTAGAAAGAGCTCTAACTGCCCAAAACAGGAAACTGCAGGGTGTGATGCGGTTAGAAAAAGGCTAACCACCCAGAGGGATCGATTCCTCTGATGCCATGTAGAAAATTGTGGAAATTTTATTAATGCCAAAAAAATCTACTATACAACTTGAAAGAATACATATATATAGGAAGAGAGAGAGGCGAGTAATCTCAATCTAAGATGTCGGATTAATCTAAGTGAGCAATGAGCCACAACATGGGACAAGGTAATGGGCCTAATTACATAGTTTTTTCTAACACTTCTAACAGTAATAAACTAGCAATTGATTATGGTGCTTTAATAGAAAATGATATTAAATGCTGAATATGCAGGCTTCTGGACGTGAATATTCAAATCAATTTTACTAGCACGACAATACTGAATGAAATTCTGAAAATGAGTCCAAAGATAGTGTTAGACCTAAAAGATGAAACAGGTAGCCTAAAAAGAATACCTTCAGGTCCCTCCCATCAACTTTGATTGATAGCAGCTTAAGGTCACTACCATTAAGTACCAAAGGACAAGATGTCCCTGAATTCAACAAATCAAATAATCAAAAAATTTCAAGAGTTCAAATTTAGTTAAATGGACAAATAATTCCGAAGAAGTAAATAAAATAAAAACTCTATAATTCAGGTAAGACATGAAAACAAAGAATTGGGTAGAATTATAATAAAATTGAAAATAAAACACCACATGCCTTCAATTCTTGGATACACAGAAATTTTGGAGTGTACAATTGTCTTGTCTTCACCGAGGATAAAATTCAACTCCACCTACAAATATCAGGAAATAAACTAGGATGTTCTGCATGTCTTATCTACTAACAACAAATTAAATGACATGCCAAATTGATGTTAAACTGGAAATGTGAAGAACACGATAAAAATATCAGCACCATGACAAAAGCAATAATGGTTAGAATGTGTGACAAGTAAATCCGTGGGAGTAAATAAGACTGATTTGACTGCATTGAACTTAAACCAGATTTGTTAAGGTATTGCTTATAAAGTAAACCAAACACCGAGATATTTTACAGTAAGAAACTCTAATTTACAGTAAATCCAACTCCATTAAGTTGTGTAGATATGGTGTTAGGTACGCGGAGAAGAATCAACTCTTGCGGAAGCTAAAGACGAGGATGAGAGGAATGAAAAGGAAATCTATCAAGAGCATTTCCCTTGGTAACATGTATAGGGGTTACAAAAGGAGAACACAATAATAGCTAATAACAAAGGGGAAATGCAATTAACATTTAATATAATATTAAAATAACATGTAATTTAAAGCTCAATAGCGGTGCTTGAGAGTTAAGTGTGTCTCGTATAGAGTATAGACCCTCCAGGCGTGCATGGGTTCTGCTGACATCGATGGGGGCCTCCATAATCTCCCCTGGGAAATATGGCGTGTCCTCAAGTCAATACGACAAGACCTAAGTACGAAGATCCTCCAAGTCAACCAACATTGCCTCGACATTGGATGTCTTGTCCATACGCCTAGGACTCGTACAATCTCTGTGTTACTCCTTGTTACACAGGTACATCCAGTCAAGCGAGCCCTCCCTGGCGGAGTTCATGGAGCGCGCATATGAAAGCCGCCATGATATATTCAGGGCGGGAAATAATATTAGTTATATTAATTATCTGGCGTGTGTTGTATTCGCTCCCTCATCTATATAAGAGGGAGAGGCTTATGATTTTGGCATTCCGGAGAATCATAATGTTTTGGACTCTCTCTCTAATATGTATCTCTCTCTAGAATTCTTTTTCCCTTGGAACTCTCCTCTCTACCGCTCATGTATCTCTTTAGTCTTTGCTATTAAGAATGTTATGGCAATGATATTTTGTGAATCGGCATGCCAAGAAATCTTGTTCGTAACAATTTTGTCCGACCTGCCGCCTCTGGCCGTGGTTTCCGTCGCCAAAAGCTCATCAGCGCTCCCTTCGGCCACTGCTCGAAACACCTCTCCAACCATATCCTCCACCTCCATCTCTGACTTTGTGTGCCTCGATCGGCAAACTGATATGCTCGCCAACCTACTTTTCATGGCACATGGCCTCAACGCCAAGATCGATTGACTCCACGAGCTCGACCGAATCCCACTTCGTTCGTGGTCCCCGCAACCCTTCCCCTCTGCCAACGTAGGACAGGCAGTACCACTACCGCAGGAGTTACCAACTCGGGTTACCGTTGTCCACCAGGGACGTTTGCACAAACCGACGGATAACCCCGCTACCCATGCAACGGGTGCCGCGACACGCAACCACGCGCCTAATCCCAGCTATCAACTTCCAGATCCCGCTCTTCGTCGACTGCACGCCGCCGCCAGATCTCGTCCACCGCCAGATCTAGCTCTTCGTCGACCGCAAGCCGCCGCTCCCGATACCGATTCTGCATGCCGCCAGATCCAGATACCGCACGCGCTCCTTGATCTTTGCATCTCCATCACATCTCTACAACAATAATCGTTGCAGCTCCATGTTTCGTGCACGCCCCCTCCACCCCCCACCCTCTATTCTTTTCCCTTTCACGCACGACACCTCATCCACACTCTACCACAAATGCCTCGATCCGCACTCTATGACAGCTCACGTACATGACTGGCAGCCTTTTCCTTTTTCTTTTTTTCTCTCATCTTAATCCTCCACTAGCTTCCCCCGCCAAATCTCTCCCTCCCTTTTGTTGTCACATCAGCTTCCCCCCCCCCCCCGTCTTCCATTCTTATCCTTTTCCCAAAAACAAAAAACAAACAAGATGCCAAATTTCTCTCCCCTAGCTGTCGTGGCCCATCTTTTTTTAACACCCATCTATTGTCCTTTTTAGCCCCACAACCCCCACCCACTCTCATTATCCTCTTTTCTTCTCACCACCCACTAATGACAGTTAAAATTTCACCCATTTTTCATCCTTTTTCACACCACTTCAATTGTACTCCTCATGGCACTCACCGCCACTACTGACAATACACCACTTTCCCTTCAACATCCTTAAAGACCCTGATAAAAGAATAGCACTCAACCTTGAGGACAAGGTCGATTTTCAAGGGCGGTATAGTGTTACCCAGGCACATTAACTCAAGCGGGTCCTCCCCGACGGAGTTCATGGAGCGTGCATATGGAAGCCACCATGATATATTCAGGGCGAAATATAATATTAGTTATATTAATTATCGGGCGTGTGTTGTATCACATCCCTCATCTATATAAGGGGGAGAGGCTTATGGTTTAGGCATCCCGGAGGATCATAATGTTTTGGACTCTCTCTCTCTAGAATTCTTCCTCTCCCTTGGAACTCTCCTCTCTACCGCTCATGTATCTCTTTACTATTAAAAATGTTATGGCAATAATATTTTGCTAAGCTGCACGCCAAGAAACCTTGTTTGTAACACTCTTGTTGATGTTCCTATGGTTTTGTCTGTAGTGTGTAACACATGTGACTTCCTCTACTTTTAGTGACTCAAAATTAGCTAGACCCATGTCATGGCCAATCATGACGCATAGCACCTTCATGGGGCACTCATGGGCCAAAAAGTATTGCAACGCAAGTAAAGTTCCGTTATTTGAAGATCATTATACTCCTGGTTGAATAGGTAGTAAGTAGGGTAGGATGGATAGGCATGGGGGTATGAGGGCATGGGGGCATGGGGAATGGTCAGCGGCCGAGGCAGAGGTTCATCTTGGTAGCTTAGGATTGTGGGTGAGATATGACTAGCGATGGGGATGGCTAGGTAGTGGAGGAAGAGTGTGGGTCTAGGTAACTAGCAATGAACTCGGCCTCTACGAGGAGATAGAGGACCATGGCTTGCTTGATGGTGGAGGGATGGAGGGGGCAGAGGTGAGTTCGATATAAGGCTGAAGGTCGTGCATGAAGTAGCCCAAGTAGTGATCGAATGGCAGGCCTGGAACAAGAGTGACAAGTTTAATGGACTCGTCCACATAAGAGTTGATGGATCCAGTCTATCGGGTCCCCCACAAGAGTTCGGTCGCATCCGTAGAGCGGAGATGAACGTTAGGTTGTATAAGGGCCTTTGTTGGATTCACATATCTGAGACTAGGTGAGAACCGGCAGAGCCAATGGGCCCACTGGAGCGCTAACCCTTCCATGCCAAGGAAGTCAGAGGGGACCTTATGTATTTTTATTGTGTGATGGAAGGGTCACTCCAGTGGGCCCGCTGGATTTGTTAGAAGTCGGAATCCAACCTAGTGGGACACTGCCGTTAAAAGTAAAAAAAATTGTTGTTGTGGTGGTCCGAAGGAGGCAACTCGACAATGGGCACACCTCCGGAGATGACTTTCTCAGGGATCCTAGAGCAAAGCAATGCTAGTAATCAATGGTTGGCACAACTGCATGGTGAGGAGCATCGTCAGGATCAACACAAACTGCTTTTCCTGTGGAACGAAGCAAGCGTTGATAGTCGTGAGGGAGCGCTTGATTGTATCCAAACACGAATCAGTCATTTGGCGTGTCTTGGGCATAAGAGGTGGAAGGCGGAATTGTTATGGTTGGTCAATGTCGCAACAAAATTGGCAGTCTGGATTAAGGAAGCCAACCGACATAAAACGGCACACGGGTCATTACCACAAATAGGTTGCAGGAAGTTGTTGCTCTGGAGGGAGTTAATGTGGTTTCATGGGTGTTTAGTAAGAAGAAAGGTGGAAGTCATTGGTGTGCTGGGAGAACGCACAGACATGAGTTGCTAGCAAAAGCAGGGGCCGATGATTGCGTAGACAGTGTCACTGGCAGAGAAGGGTGGCGGGCTCGTAGAGTGTATGGATGGATTGCTACAAGCAAAAGTGCGACTATGTCGGATGCTCGTACGAGGACAGCGAGAATGAAGATATTGTGGGGATCCCAACTATGACTTGAAGGTGTTGGGGTTTAGGCCAGTAGCTGAAGCAAGCAGTAGGTGGCACGGCAAGTCAGATTAATGTTAGGCATGCGAAGAAGAATCAACTCTAGCAATAGATAAGGAGGACGATGCGCTGGATGAAGAGGAAATCCAACAAAAACACTTCTCATGGTATCCTTAGGCTCTGTTTCTTTGAGCACTTTTTCTCCACTGTGTTTTTCAGAATACACAAACGTTTTTTGCATGTTTGGACCGTGTCCATTTGGAACCATCAATCCCCCAAAATAACAATTTATGCTTGCTTACAACCACAGAGAGAGAGAGAGAACTTCATTCAAAACTAATATTTTATCTTCATTTTCAACCACTTCATCTACAACCACCACCAACCCACCTAAACAGGCTCTTATGAAGCAACCCTAAAATTATGTGTAATTGAAAAGTTGACAACAACAAATCATCTTGAACCATATGATGGATCCAAAATGACATTTTAGGAAAATGGACTCCAATTGATCTCACTATATGGTATTGCGCTTTTAAGATCGATATAAACACATGGGCATCCATTGCACCCCATACTGATGAGAACTGTGAAATTTGACCAAAATGGTCATGTTTAACTACGCATTGTCTCAAAGATGTGATTTTGTGCACTCAAAATCAAACCTGGTCTATTATAGTGAGGGGTGTACCCACATAGGGGCTAGTGTGGGCGACCGCCCACACTGAATTCTAAAAACAATATTTTCAATAATAGAGGACAGATTATTTACATGATAGATAAGTTACCGAATAATAAAATATATTGTAAAAGATGGTTTCTTGGCTCAGTTGGTAGAGGTTGTAATTTTTAATCAAGTGATCAATCTTAGCGGCAACAAAATTTAATGTTTTTTATTTAGTAAATAATTGTGTTATTATGCTATTTTAAAAATATATATATAAAGAAGTTTTTTGTTATATTGTTGTTTAACTTTTTTACAATTAAGTTTGTTATTATGTTGTTGTATAAACCTTTTATATAGATTAGTTAATTGTTATGTTGTTTTTGAAATTATAAACAAATTTGTTATTATGTTGTTGTTTAAAACTTTTTTATAGACAATTTAGTTGCTTAATTTTTTTTAAAAAAAAGTTTGTGGTTATGTTATTTTGTGAAAACTAACAAAAATATTTAAAATGAAAGGTAGTATTCAAATAATTCATAAACGACAATGAATTGAGATTTTAATTTATAATCTGAATTATATTTACATTAATATTTGCAAATTTTATTATTTAAATTACTTCTAAATTATATATGATTTAAAAGCTTAGAATATTTATTAATTCATAAAAAGAATAGAAAATTGAATAACCCAATGCAATCAAGCAATAATTATTTAAAGCATTAAGGTAAAAAATAAAAATATTCTTGGGGTAAAAAAGTAGGGGCAACAAGTAAATTGGCTCAGAACTTTGCTTATTTTATAACATAAAGCTCAACAAATATTTTAGCTCGTGTATATCTTTAAAAACTTAGATTTTACTCTTTATCTTAGTTATTTGTAAAGAGAGGCCTCAAACCTTGTATATACTTCTTGAATTGTAAATTACAAGTATGAATACATTTATATAGGAAGAGAGGAAGAAGATAAATCTCAATCCAAGATGTGGGATAAATACAAAGAGAGAGAAAAGAGAGAAAAACGGGCCCTTAGATGGGACCTTACTAAGGATTTTCTAACACTCCCCCGCAAGCTAGAGCGTACAAGTCGTAGACAACAAGTTTGGATAAAAACTGGTAGTATAGCGGCCAGAAGAGAGCTTTGATCCGGATGTCAGCAACTTGGTTTGTAGCAGGGACATGCTCCAAATCTATCTTCTTTGAATGTACTTTCTCCCGAATAAAGTGTCAGTAAACTTCAATATGCTTTGTGCGTTCGTGAAAGACCGGGTTCTTGGCAATATGTAATAAGAGATGTCCACCGAAGTATGTACAAAAACCAGTTGTAGAACGTCTATCATCAATGGATCCTGCATAGTCAACGTCAGAGTATGCAACAAGAGATAAAGATGTGGATGGCTTGTACACAAGCCCTTGTCCTGGAGCGTTCTTGAGATATCGAAAATGCGCTCGACAGCTTGAAGATGAGATGTCCGAGGAACATGCATAAATCGACTCACGACTCCCACGACAAAAGAGATGTTTGGCTGAGTAACCGTAAGATAGATCAGTTTCCCAACCAAGCGTCTATAGTATTTCGGATTCGTAAGTAGCTTATCGGAGTCAGAGTTGTGGGCCGAGAGTTTGTGATTAGCGTCCATAGGAGTATCTGTAGGTTTGCATCCAGAATAGCTGGCATCATGAAGGAGGTCCATACAATACTTCCTGTGGGATAACACAAGACCATCAGGGCGTCGTGCAACCTCAAGCCCAAGAAAGTACCGAAGGTTGCCAAGATCTTTGGTCTGAAAGGCGGAGTTCAATTGTTGCTTGTTATGTTGTATCCCTATAGTATTGTCGCCAGTAATGAGGATATCGTCAACATAGACAAGTAAGATCACAGTTCCGGTTGACCGGTGTCGGGTGAAGAGAGAGAAATCAGTCGAGCTCCGAATGAAGTCAATATCGCAGACTATCTTGCTGAATTTCTCAAACCAAGCGCGCGGGGACTGTTTAAGACCATAAATAGATTTCCGAAGATGACAAACCCGAGACTCCCCCGTGGTCTCCAACCCGGGAGGTTGGTGCATATAAACAGTCTCTTGTAGATCGTCGTTAAGGAAGGTGTTCTTAACATAAAGCTGATAAAGAGGTCATTGACGATGAACATCCAAGGAGAGAAAAATGCGGACCGTGTTCAATTTGGCCACCGGAGAGAAAGTTTCCTTATAATCAAGGTCATGTTGCTGAGTAAAACCCCGGGCCACGAGGCGGGCCTTTAGACGCTCAATGGTGTCATCCGCCGCATGTTTAACAACAAAGGCTCACTTGCAGCTAATACAGTGTTGGCCTGGAGGAAGAGGAACCCGATCCCAAGTCTGGTTAGCCCAGAGAGCCCGCATTTCATCTTCCATGGCCGTCCGTCATCCCGGATGTTGAAGCGTCTCCTGCACAGTGTTAGGAATAGAAATAGAGGAAAGAGAAGTGGCAAAGGCGTAAAGAGGTGGAGTGAGCCGATGGAGAGAAACGTAATTGGCCAGGGGATGGGCCGTAGAAGCAGGAGCCGGATCCGCCATTGTCGGGGTGTCACTGGGAGCAGGGAGCTGGGGCAGGGAACCATCCTTGGAGCCGCGACGAGTATAGACACGGATAACGGGCGGAGGAACCTTAGGGGGGCAGGGATAAAGGAGGAAGGAGATGGTAGAAAGGAGGGCGTGATAGGTACGACAGGCCGGGGAAGAGAAGGAGAGGAAGACGGTGTGGGGGAAGGTAAGTGGAAGGGCTGGTCTTCGCAGAAGGTGACATCCGCGGAGACGACCAGCTTGTCATCCGAAGGAGAGTAGCAAACATACCCCTTTTGAGTACGGGAGTAGCCAACAAACATATATTTGGCCGCCCGAGGAGCAAGTTTGTCAGAGGGAGGGCCAAGAAGATGAACATAACAAACACACCCAAAGACCCGCGGTGTGAGAGAGGTTGGGTTGGTAGTAGTATAGAGGAGTTGGATAGGAATGACAAAGTCAAGAACAAAAGAAGGTAAGCGGTTGATGAGATGACAGGCGGTGGAGACGGCAAAATCCCAATATTCGATCGAAATCTTCATTTGAAACATGAGGGATCGAGCAATATCGAGTAGATGACGATTCTTCCGTTCGGCCACCCTGTTTTGCTGAGGGGTATACGCACACATAGTTTAATGGATTACACCAAATTCGGTGCAGAGATTGGAGAAAGTGTGCCTCGTATACTCGCAAGCATTATCGGTGCGGATGATTTTGAGGGGGTGGCGAACTGCGTACGCATCTCAGTTAAAAAAGCACAAAACACAGATGTAAGTTCAGTACGATCATGCATTAAATATAGTCATATAGTTTGCGAGTAGTCAACAATAAAGGTTACAAAATAGCGAAAGTCAAAGATACTAGGGACTTTATAAGGGCCTCATACATCAGAATGAACTAAGGATAAAGGAGTACTACTCCTGGTACATGCAGGGGAGAAGGTAGAACGATGTTGTTTGTCGTAGATACAAGATTCACAAGAGAACTCCCGTAAAGGAACATCAGGAAGAGCCCGCTTGAGAATCGGAAGAGGAGCATGCCCAAGGCGGCGATGTCAATCAATGGTGGAGACGGCGGAGAGAAGAGTGGGTGGGATATCCAAGATGTAGAGCTCATTCAACAGCTGCCCCCTACCAATGATACTCCGGGTGTGACGATCCTGTATAAGAAAGGAAGAAAGAGAAAAAGTTATGCAACATCAAGGTCGTGCGTCAGGTGACTAACAGAAAGTAAATTGAAAGAAGATCCCGGAACGTGAAAAACCGAGGAAAGAGAAAGGATGGTGTAAGCTGGAGAGCAGTAGCGCCAGAGACCGGTAGGGTGTCACCATTGGCCACGGTGATACACGGGGGATGAGCCGTCTGGAGATACTGGGAGGGCTTATGGGAGGTAATATGGTGAGTAGCACCGGAATCGACGATCCAGTGGGGGATAGGTGAGAGACGGGTTATACCTTCTACAGAAAAAGACGCAACCGAGCCGGAGGAGCGGCCGAGGGCACCCTGTAACTGGTGGAGTTGTGTGCGGAGCTCATCGATATCTTGGCAGGTTGCCAGATCCTGGGCAGAAGCCCCAGTGGGAGCAGGAGAAGCAGAGGAAGTAGCAGCGAGGTGGGGAGGGAACCCATGCTTGTTGTAATAAGTAGCCTCAAGATGTCCAGCCCGGCCACAATATGTGCATTTTATAGACGAACGACCACCACGTCCGCGTCCTCGAGACGGAGGTCGGCCCCCTCGAGTGGAAGATCCGCGAGCAGGAGGGGGGTCGGAAGGAGAGGCTGTTGAAGAAGAGCAGGAGCAAAGCTGGGAGGAGCCTCGGTAGGAGGAGTAACTCGAAGCAGCATGGAGCAGACATCAGACAGTGAAGGAGTCGTCGTGGAAGAAAGGATTTGGGCCCGAACACTATGCAGGTAGGGCGGAACATGGGACATCATCATCGCGATGGTGACAGCCTCTTTCTGGGCCCGTTGAGTAGGTAGATCCGTAGTGGGAGGCTAATGTTGAATCCAAGCCTCGGCCAGTGTCTTTGCCTGGGCAACAAAGGAGATCATATCGCCGGGAACACCAGGAGCAAGGTTCTGAATATCGGAGAGAATATCATATAAGTGTTGAAGACTGTTGTGACAAGAGTAAAATGAGTGGAGCTTCTCCCACATTGCCTTGGCCGTGTTATGATACATGGCCATCCTGTAGGGCTCGGTATCCATAAAATTGAGGAGCCAAGACTGGACCCGACCATCATCGCGAAGCCAGTCATCGGAGGGAGCAGCGGGGGTAGCACGAGTCAAGTGGTGGAGAAGACCCTTCGTCTGCAGAACACGACGAACAGAGTGAACCCATTCGACGAAATTGTGTTTCCCAGTCAGAGAGATGGTAGTAATATGTAGTTCATCACGGAGGTTGGAAGACGTAGTAGCCGCACGGGCTGGCGAAGCAGAAGTAGCAGTGGATGTATCAGAAGTCATGCGGCTAACAGAGAAGGTCGGGCTTCTAGGAGAAAAACCGGGCGACTAGCAGGAGAGGCCGGGCGGTCAGCAGGGTTTGGACCAGGCGGCAAGCAGGAGAAGCTGCGCGGCTTGGCAAAGAAGGTCGGACGGCTTGGGAGAGAAGTCGGCAGAGGGAGTAGTCGCACGGTCACGGCGGACACACCAACGACAAGGAAAGTCGCGACCAGGATGCGGCTAAGAGAAGAGGAGAGGCCGCTAGCGACAAGACAGGTCGCAGCGATTAGCAGGAAGGAGAAGTCCGCACGGTCAAGGTAAATCTACCAGCGACAAGGAAAGTCGCGACCAGGATGCGGCTAAGGGAAGAGGAGAGACCGCTAGCGACAAGACAAGTCGCAGCGACTAGTGGGGAAGGGGGTAGAAGAGGAGTCCGCACGGTCAAGGCGAGTCCACCAGCGGCAAGGAGAGAGGCCGCGACCAAGATGCAGATAGAAGAGAGAGAGAAAGAGAGAAGAGGAAGAAACCACAGCGACTTGAGAGAGGTCGCGACAAGCGGGAAGGGAGAGGCCACGCGGATAGCAAGGGATAGAGGTCGCGCGGATAGCAAGGTGGAGAGGCCGCGCGGATAGCAAGGGAGACCAGGAGGTCAGAGAAAGAAGCAAGAGAAGGTGGACCCCACGTGTGAGAAAGATTTATAAAAGAGAGGGTGGTGGAGGAGGAGGAGGAGGCCACAACAGAAGTAGAGAGAAGGGGACCGCGGCTAGAGAAAGACAGGCCGCTCGATACCGCGGCTAAGCAGGAGAAGGGACAGGCCGCGCGGTCAACCGGGAGACCAGGCGGTTTGCAAACAGACAGGCCGACTAATCGAGCTCCGGCGGTTAGGAAAGATGAGACCGCGAGTAACCGCGAACAGAAGACCGACCAGCCAAGGAGGAGACCGGTCCCTCTGATACCATGTAAAGAGAGGCCTCAAACCTTGTATATACTTCTTGAATTGTAAATTACAAGTATGAATACATTTATATAGGAAGAGAGGAAGAAGAGAAATCTCAATCAAAGATGTGGGACAAATATAAAGAGAGAGAAAAGAGAGACAAATTAGCCCTTATATGGGCCCTTACTAAGGCTTTTCTAACATTATTAAAGGCACAGCGCACCAAGGCGCAAAAGGATCTTGAAGCCTACGCTCAAGGCGCAGGCGCGCGCCTGCCAAAGACAAGGCATAACCATATTTATTTAAAAAAATAAGCATTAAACCTCAGTTCATCTTCTTTACCAAATTTTTCATCTATTCTACTAATTATTCATTCAATATTATCATTCATATCGCTTAAAAAATAGATTTAATGTGGTCACTTGCATCATATCTAAATCTTAACACTAGATTATTTTTCAGAAACACTAAATCATGCAAAAATTATTGAGTTCTTACATTATATATTTCTTTGTTTTTTGAAAAAAAAGGTTTGCAACAGAAATCGTACTCAGGCGCATCTTTTATTCTTCAAAGGCGCAAGAAAGGTGCACGAAGACGCAATCCTTTGATCTTGTTGAGTCTGGAGTCTTAGGCATTCCTGAGGCGTGCCTTTAACAACATAGCACTTTATTGAAAAAGACATACAATGGTCAAGAGATTATGAAGTATGCATTTCATTATTAATTTTTTTTGATGTGATTTCACTATAAGTGTGTGTTGTATTCAATTTATTTTATCAGAATCTCATTACATAATTAGATAGAAATGAATGGATGAATGATTATTTGATGACTTATATTAAAAAAACATTTTACCAACAACAATGAGATTACAACAACAACACTCAAGCCTTTATCCCATTATAGTGGGGTCGGCTATATGGATCCTTTGTCGCCATTATGCCCTATCTTGTGTCATAATCTCACTAATGTCTAAGTACATCATGTCTTTCCGTATAGTTTCATTCCAAGTCTTTATTGTTCAACCCCTCCCTCGTTTAACATGCCTAGTGACTAGACTCTCACAATGCTTAACAAGTGTCTATAATGGTCTCCTTTGTGCGTGTCCAAACCATCTTAGTCGAACTTCTCGCATCTTCTCTGCAATTGGTGCTACTCCTGTATTATCCTTGATAAGACAGGAGTAGCACCAATGAGAATATTCCTAAAAAATGAAACATTGTAAAAGAGTAGTAAATATATCATTTTTCCCAAATTGATCAACAATTATAAAATATTGTGGGACATTAATATGATATAGACATATTTTTGATATATTTGTTGATTTTTTTTGAATATTTTGTAGTTCGCCCACACAGAACAAAATTTTTGCGCCCGTCACTGATTGCATTGAGACTCCTATGATCGAAACAAACCCAAAAAGCCCTTCCAGACTCGATTCTGAGCATGATTGGTGAGGTTGACCATTTGACTTTTGTTTTTATGTAATTAAACTTAAAGTCATTTACATGAAATGAAGTTCCACTAGGCCAGACATCTATGTTTTTAGATTTAGGTATAAACATATAAAATCCATCTGTGTAACCCTAACTGGTGGAGACCGGTCCAGAACCGGTCGACACAAAAGTACCCGTCGCCACACCGAACCAGAACCCAACCTGCCCGCGAGCGCCGACCTCCCATTGCCTTCGGCCACACATGATGTGGGATTCACGCATGCCCCCTTGCTGATTCCGACCCACGATGTCGCCCGCAACCGCCGCCAGCCACGTCTGTGTCTTCACAACGCCAGTCGCTCGATCCGAAATCTGATTGATGGCCACAATTTTCCTCCATGAAAGCACCGGCGGTTCCGCCCAGTCCATGGATTCGATGTTTTTTTAAGAATTTCTGCTTTCAGAATCCTATAAAAGGGAGATTTGTAGCTCTGTATAGAATGATGGATTATTGAAATGTATTTGTCTTGTTTCGTGTAAATGTTGTCGTGGTTTGTTTTAAGTTTGTTGTTGTTGGATTGTCTCCATGAACAGTGAAAGGAGGACTCGATGCTGCTTTGTTTTTCTTCAGTTGTGTTTAAATGTTAAGTTCAGTTGAACATTGATGTCGTTGTTGGGTCATTCTTTCCATTCAGTTGAGTGAAAAAAAAAAATTTGTGCTTTGAGATTTCGTGAAACCTTTTGTGTGTGAGAGAGAGAGCGAATTTTCTTCGTGGTGTCCATGTGTGGTAGAGGCCAACTTCGGAGCGGGAGATCGAAGGTGAAGATGACGAGGTTTTCCACGCAGGATCGCCTTCGACTTCGATTGGAAAAAGATGACTCTTTCCATGCGTAATTGTTTCTCCCCCCTCCTCTGTGTGTGTCTACATTTTCTCTTTAGGTTATTAGATTCATTTGCTGGATTTTCGCCTGGATATTGTCTGCGAACGCTATGTTGAAAACTCCAATCGGAAATGTAAATTGGAGTTCTCGATTTTTGTTTTGCCACGATAAGGGGAATGGAACGAAAGCTGTTAATCTCCTTCCCCGGATTTTGAATGGAACCATTTTCAAGAAATTCATTTGAAAACAAAATAGTTATTTTATGTTTTGTAAAAAAAAAAATTTGTTTAATTTCTTAAAGTTTATGCAATGCCCGCTTGAGATTCTTTACGCAAAATTCAATTAATCATCGCATGCATTAGGGTTTTCTAGAATAAGCCGACAAGCGCGCAAACCCTACACGCCGTCCTGCATCACTAACCGTCATCTCATTCCATGATTGTTAAGTGCCCATCCCCACTTCCCTTTCTCACTTTTCCTCCACCCTCTCTCGGCCTGGCTTAAAGTGAAGTTCTACCCTCATGATTTGAAACTAGGGTGTTACCTTACCTCTAGACCCCTCCATTGACGTGGACAATGAATTAAAGCTCTACGAGAATCCATGGCCGCCTCCCCCAACATTTTTATCGAATTTGACCATTGCAATTGAGTTTCCTCCACCCTTCGAGCCTAGATATAGAATCTACAGTGTAGAGTCATTTCTACGTTGTTAATGGTCGTCTGCCCATGGATCGTTGAGGTCCTCATGAGCCTCCTATAGCTCACAACGAGTTATTGGATGTAGTAAGGATTTGAAATGAACCTCTTTGGTGATCCCTGTCGGGTTCTCAGGGCGGTAACTTCTAGTCATTGAGAGTTGGCAATTTTCCAATGAGATGGTGCATCTTCTAAAAGACCAAACTCTGGGTCGATGTGGCATTATTGTATAGTTATGGACCGCAACCTTTCAAGCCGTGTGGCTGGGATAGGCCTACAATTATGACAAATACCTTACAAATCACTGGGTCAGGATCGATGTGAAAAGCTATACAACATAATTATAAGTATATAATAGGACTTGGAAATGATATGCATACAAGCTTGCCACCTAGAAAGTTGTGCATGACGGTGTTGCCTTGGGTCTTATGACAAGCACCAGCCTTCTTCACAAGTTTGATAGTGTAGGTTTAGAGAACTTATTACGCATTATGAATGTTGTTTGTTGGTGGCGAGTCTTCTGGCTTGGTCGGGTTATACATCTCGAGGGGTTATACATCTCGAGTGTGTCTTAGCTTAGGATCGTGCTTCCTAAATGTTAGTCACCCAATAAGCCCAGCTTGAACTAGTCCCTTATCCTCCCTTATTCTCCCTCGCTCCCTCGCTCCCTCCCACCCTCTCTCTCTCTCTCAAGAGAAAAACACCCTTTGGTTAAACATTCAACTTTCCAATTTTATCCCTCTTTATTAAAAAAAATCAATCTTATTAATTTGTGTTTTTTAAATTTTAAAATATGTGCTCTCATATATGGAAAATCTCTTACCTACAATAAAAAATGTGCTCTCACTACCGCTCGCAAACCCCCAAGCACGAGGAAAAAACGAGCGATGAGCGGAGTATAGCGTTCGGGGGTTTGCGAGCGGCGGGAGCACCGTCACGTCGGGGAAATGTCGTGGCCAAAGAACTGTCGTGCGGGCATTGGGGGCCCACCTCGTGCATTGTCACGATCGGAATACAGTCATGGTTGGTCGTAGGGGCGGAGCCCCGTGCCTCTCACTCGTGTGTGTGTGTGCACGAGTGACAGTGGTCCTAAGTTCTGTTTATTAAATTCACCATCGCCTGAATCACGCCGCCCTCCCTCCACTCGCTCTCCGCCTCACGGGAAGCCTCCCCGCCAGGCAAATTCGTCGGCGGCCTGCCCGGAGAACCCCCGGCGGGTTCGCCGTGGTCCTGCGAACCCGCCGGTGGGGGCCGGGCAGGCCGTCGGTGGCGGAGGCCTCAATCGTGAAGGTCTGAATCATGTCGCCCTCCCTCCACTCCCTCTCTGCCTCACGGGAGGTCTCCGCCGCCGGCAAATTCGTCGGCGGCTTCCTAGCCCCTAGCGGCGGGTTGGCCGGACCCCGGCGAACCCGCCGGGGGTTGTCCAGTGGCGAGCTGGCGGGACCGCGCGTGGGCTCCGGGCAGGCCGCCGGCGGTGGAGCAAAAGCATCGTGAGCAAGGCTCACGAGCACAGACATTGAGATTTGATCGGGATGGAGCAGATGGATTTTCTGCTTTACGCTATTTGGAGACCTCTTCTTCCCTTTATCCAATGGCTGATATCAAGTCGGAGGGCCTCGGATGTTACACCACTAAATTGCAACGGTCCGTGATACTTTTTTGTATATATGTATAGATATATACATATATATATATATATATATATATATACTATTTTAAAAGAAGTATGAGATGGCTTTTTAAAGCCATGAGTTTAATATCCATTGAATTAATCATGGCCATTCATTCCTATGATCCACGGTCTTTATTAAAACAAACCTTTCTCACGCCATTTCATTTATACGCCAACCCTACTCTTGGAAACCCTCTCCTCCCCGATCTTGAGCAGCTCCTCCTTTGAGAAAGCCCCAACGAATCCTCCTCTGTGTGCCCTCTTCTTTGCATCCACCTCCACGTCGGGAATGCCTCCTCTTATTCGTGAGTTTGGACCTCTGCATCACCGACGTTGGCCATCAACACCAAAGCATCGACGTTTCCCCTGATCCTACAACTTAGAACTCTTCGGTAATTTTTCTCCATTCTTGTCGCCCCTCTAATTCATTCAGTGCCTTGCATTTCTGGATTTGCCATCACCTTCGTCATCTCCGCCCATTAACCACATTTGTGCTCTACAGGTATTATGACGTTTCCCATTTTACTACCCCTCGATCGACACCACTCGCTCCCTATGGCTTCTATTGGTGCATCGGGGCTGATATATATTTCTTGACTCAATGTAAAACTGCTACCTACAGTCGGGTCTCCATCCGTTCTTCATAGGTAACATCCAACATCCTCTTTGAACCATTTATTCTCACTTATAATTATGCTATAATGATTAGCAGCTCAGGACAATGGTAAGGCTTTCAGCATGTTTTTCCATTTCATTTTCACTTTCATTTTCATGCGCGGCTTTATCAAGATCAATGCGTTTCAGATCAATGCCATTTCTATTTTCAATGTAAATCTCTACACTGCCACCCCAGCATATTTCCAGAAATTTTTCAAATTTTTTTTTTTACTTTTACCAATAAGAAACACAATATTTTCAGGTTCTTCTTTCTGCCCACTATATGTGTGTTTTAATGCTCCAATGATTTTCCTTCTTCCGGATATGAGAAAAACAAAATCTTGATCGTCCAATTGGTTAACGAGATTTCATTTTTACGAGCCTAATCGCACCCAACGGGTGTTAGAGCAGTTTGATTGCCCTGATGTTTTGTTAACATATGATCAACCCTGAAATGTACAATATAAAGAAGATTATGGGTTTTAATACTCAAATCAATAACAACATACCCCAGGTAAAAGCCGTTTCCAATGGTGAAAATCCACACTCAGAAAAATTCAAAGCTCTCTGGTTTGATTGTCATGTTAAAGCATTTTTCTCTTTTTGTTTAATTTTTCTTCAATACTCATTTTGTTTTAAGTTAGTTTATAATTAAATGTATTTATTACATTATTGCAGCATAAATGCACTTGGTTTGATTTTCATATTAATGTAAATTTCTCTCATTTTGTTAATTTCTCATTTTGGTTAATGCACATGCTTTGATTGTTAATAAAGATTTCTTGACTGTCATTGATTAGCGGAAATTATGAACTCCTTGACATGGTCAGTTGCATCTCTTCAACTGTTGCAACATGCAAAGCAAAGAAACTTGATTCATGCACTTAAAAAATTATGAATTATCCGATCGGTGCAGACTATTGCTTGGGGCTTTATGGAGATTTTCATATTGACACTCACCGTCCGATTATCAAACTTGCAAGGATTAGTACTTTTTGATTTTTAAGCACGATGCAATGGTTCCTGCATTTCTTACTTCTAATGAACTCAATGAATGTATTTTTCTCCTGCTCTGTTTGTATGCTGTCGAATCCATGATTATTATAATCTGCAGTTCGAGGATTACTTCCAATGAATTTCTGGATTGACAGTCTGTTATATACTCTTGGTTCCGATCAATTTGTCGCAATACTAATTATATAAGTTCCTTGCATGCTCAAATTTTAATTACTCCTGTATGAGTTCAGTGTAAAATATTCTAAAAAAATTACTTTAAATGCAGTAGCTTTGAATCTATGGTCTAATATGTATTCCTCTTTGAAAAGATTCTTAATAATTAAACCATCAATCATTTTGATCTCTGCATCTATAAATATACTATGTTGGAAGGGAATGAGGGGGCGACATAATATCATGTTGCCGTCCACGACCAATATCGCCGTCCATGATCAATGTCGCCGCCCACGACCAATGTCGCCGCTCACGATCAATGCCACGGCCCACGACCAATGTCGTCGCGCATGACCAGTGCCGCCGCACATGACCAATGCCTTTACCCACGACCAATACCTCCGTCCATGACTAATGTCGCCCACCACGACCAATGCCTCCCTCCACGAACAATGTCGCCCCCCCCCCACGACCAATGATGTCCCCCACGACAAATGTTGCCCCACACGATGAATGTCGCTCTCACGCCGAATGTTGCCGCACACACTAAATGTTGCCACCCACGACCAATGTAGCCGCCCACGATCAATGTCGCCGCCTACGACCAATGTAACCGCCCACACCAAATGTCTCCGCCCACGACCAATGTCGCCACCCATGTCGAATGTCCCCGCACACGACCAATGTCTCCGCCCACGACCAATGTCGCCTCTCATGACCAATGTTGACACCCCGCCGAATGTCACCTCCCGCGGTTGGTCGTAGGGGAGGAGCCCCGTGTCTGTCACTCTCGCGCGCACGTGTGTGTATATATATATATATTATAAAAAGAAAAACATTCATGCACATTGAAGCCAAGATAAGAACATGGAATAGATCTCAGCCGCAGGATCAAACACAGGAAACACGGATCAACCGTTCAACAAACACACGACCCACAGGTAATAAAAACCCCCTAAACCCTACTTGCACCACAACTCATCCTCCCGCACGAAACCATTCGCGCAAATCCTCCGCCCCGCATCCTCCAGCAAATCAATCAATGCACAAAAAAAACTCCCTCTGCTCTTCAAAGACCACGAAGCCCTCTCGCTGCTCTTCAAAATCTGTAACCCAGCAGCATCACCAGCATCGGTCGGCCCTCATGTGAATCATCTCCAACGGCGACTATGATGGCCTCTTCAACATTTAGCGACGCTTCTACACAGGTATTCTCTCTTCCCCTCTTTCTCCACCCATTCCCCTGCTTCTCTCTCCATTCCTGCCACTTCTAAACCATGTGCCGGTCTCTTCTAAACCATGTGTCAGACTCTTCTTTCTCCAAAACTTCTCCAACCTATGGCAGAGGAAGTCGTCGTCCCCACTTGATCCCTTCTCCCCGAAGACATCGTCCTTCACCCTCTCCTAAAACCCTCACACACCTGCATTTCTTCCCTCCACATGGGCAGCACAAAGCCATTGCTACTGTTTTCCTCTTCATACAGGTTTCAGCAGAACAAAGCTACAGTAGGCTTTGTTGCTGCCCCAAGCCTCGCCTCCCCCGTCACATGCATCTGTAGTCAATCTTTCATCAAGTCGTCGTCCCTCTTGATGTCGTCACTTCATTCACAAGCTTCCTCCTCGCTCCAGGTTTTATAAATTGTCCATTCCCTAATTTTATAAAGAAACTCTGATAGATACCAAGTTGCAAACAACCCACCCTTGGCTCCTTTAGATTGCGAAATTGAAGGAGGATTGCAGAATGAAGAAACATGAAACATCAAGCATGAAAGGGAATCCCTCCAACTACATACGAAAATGAAGAACAACGTGTTATGATGAATTTGGATTCTGAAAGGGTAGCTTTTTTCGGAATTTGATAGTTTTTCTTCAAACTTTTGAACAATTGGATTCTGACAGGGTAACTTTCTCAAATGATTGTCTTTTACTTTGTTTCTTTAGAATTTGGCAAACCGCATCCTATCTTTTTTCTCTACAAAATTAACTTTGTAATAAGATCTACTATATGAATGATTATATTTTTAAAAAGGATAAAACACAATCTTATTTAGTTTATTCCCAATCTTGCTGACATACTCCATGAAAACATCCAACTAAAGAGGTAACCCTTATGCTGTCCAGTTAACTTATATAGCATATGTTTGGAATTCACAATAGTTGAATTTAACCAAGAAATGAGATGTTAGATTAGGGTGTTATCAAATTTTATTAGCTGATTTGATAAGGAATTTATTTAATTGTCAACTTGGAGAGATGAGTGCAAAATTCTTATCAAACTATTGTCAACTGGGGGGGGGGGCCGCCGCTGCGAGCCGAGTACTGTCGCGCGGGACACGGGAGGCCCCCCGTGCACTGTCACTCGTGTGTGTATATATATATATCTTTAAGATATATAAAGATATATGAATGACATGAAATAAAAATTCATTGAAACAATAACAGTCATCAAATTTTTTTCTTCAATACTCATCAACCATTGATGTTTTTCTAATTAAACAATTAAAATTGTGTAGATATCCTAAAGCTACTGTCATTGAAGGCTAGGCTAGGCTAGGAGAGAGAGAGGGGGGGAGAGAGAGAGGGCGGCTGAGAGGGGAGGCGGTGGAATTTTTATTATATATATTATATAATATATATTAATATACGGGATTGAATTGAAGAGAGAGATAGAAAGGGAGAGAAAGAGGGGGAAGAGAGAGGGCCAGGGAGAGAAAATAACCTTTTTAGGTGTATACGTATATTTTTTTTGCAAAATAAAATTTGTAATAATGATTTATATTTTTTTGCGGTCATTTTGAATATTCATATGTATACGTTGTGGACGCTGCCCGCAAACGCATTGAGCACGGGCGAAGCCTGTGCGGAGGCGGGCGAAGCCCGCCTGAATGCGACCGAGGCCGCCCGAGAGCATCGAGCCGGGCGGGCGAAGGCCGCCGTCGCTGACCGGGTACTGTCGCGCTTGGCCGTAGGGGCGGAGCCCCATGTAGGACACTCGTGTGTGTGTGTGTGTGTATATATATATATATATATATATATATTATATAAAACAATATACCATTCTTAAAGCACACCGTTAAACGCATTACGACCGTCCGATCTCCAGGAAACGTCATCTAGCCATTGGATCCAGAAAAAACGGCCTGCCAATAACCCATTCTCCAGAACTTCTACTGTTCATAACCAGCAAAATCGTGATCTCCCTCCCTTCCGCTCCGTCCCTTCACGGGTTCACCCCGCAGCCGGCGGCGGAGCGGAGCCGCCGGCGGCCTGACCGGCGCCCATCGGGGGGTTCGCCGACTTCCGGCGAACCCGCCGGGGGTTGTCCGGCGGCGAGCGGGCAGGGCCGCTGCCGGCGGTGGCCCTGCCCGTGAGCTCCAGTTTAGGGCTCACGGGCAGGGCCGCCGCTGGCGGCGGCCCTGCCCGCTCGCCGCCGGACCACACCCGGCGGGTTCGCCGGAGGCCGGTGAACATGCCGGTGGTGCCGGGCAGGCCTCCGGCGGCTCCGCCGCCAGCGGCATCGGCGGGCAGCGAGGCGGATGCGGAAGGGCACGGGATTTTCGGTTTTATTTTTTATTTCATTTTTTTTAATTAAATAAATTGTTTTAAAATTATAATTAGATTTTTGGTTTTATTTTTTATATCAATTTTTTAATTTTTTATTAAATAAATTGTTATTAAATTGTAATTATATAATTTGGTTTTTTATAATTTGGCCGACGGAAGGGCGGGCTTCGCATGGGCTGGTGAAGCCCGCCGCCGGGCGGGCTTTCTTTTTTTTGGTTTTTTATTAAATAAATTGTTATTCTATTATAATTATATAATTTGGTTTTTTATAATTTGGCCGGCGGAAGGGCGGGCTACGCGGTGGCGGGCGAAGCCCTCCGCGGGGGGGCGAAGCCCGCCTGAATGCCAAGCGGGCGAAGCCCGCTTGGTTGCGGGCGAAGCCCGCAGCGACGCATCGAGAACGGGCGAAGCCCGTTCGAAGATGCTAGTATATATATGTATATATATATACATATCACTAGCAAGGGGATCAAATGACTGGGTCATCAATACTACCCCAAAAAAATTGTTATACGCTAAGACATGATTATATGTACTTCCCTCGATAGAAGTGGATACGTCAATCTACTGCCACAATCTGGCCACGGCGTGGTGCTTGTTGGGGATACTTACCCCATGAAGCAAGAGGTGATGAGGTGTTTGATGTAACTGCTTGCAAGGTGAATGGAACTAGATGTTATACATTGTAGCTAATCTTGTTAAGTATGGATGCACAGTATGACTTTGATGAGTTTAATTTGTTAGCTTGATAGTGACATACCTTTGTATAAGAATAAAGAAGATATACAAAATTGTATTAATTATACAGGAACTAAATTGATGAGTCATATCATGAAACTATGAGAACGAGTAATAGAAAGAAGAGTAAGACGAAAGACTAGCATCTCGGAGAATCTCTTTAGGAGACTCATTGACAACTATCGAGAAAGAAAACAAGATTTGCATATGCTATTTATTGATCTTGAGAAGGCTTATGATAGAGTTTCAAGAGAGATCTTATGGAGAGTCTTAGAAAAGAAAGGTGTAAATGTATCATATATTGACATAATCAAAGATATGTATACAAATTCCTTGACAAGGATGAGGACATCTGGAGGATTAACAGTACAAGAAGAACGGATGACTTCGTTATTAAGTTGGGTGACCAAAATATTTCCCTTAGTGGGTGTTTTAAATATCTTGGATCGATAGTTCAAAAGGACAGAGGTATTGATAAAGATGTGACACATAGAATCCAAGCGGGTCGGTTGAAGCGGAGAGGCGCGTCAGAGATCTTATGTGATCGTAAAGTACCACTAAAACTTAAGGGCAAGTTTTACCGTACTGCAATTACACCTGCGAGGCTCTATGGTACTGAGTGTTGGGCAGTGAATTGTGTACATGAGCAAAAAAATGGGAGTCGCGGAGATGAGAACGCTTAGGTGGATGTGTGGACACGCGAGACAGGATAAAATTAGGAATGAATGTCTAAGGATAAGACAGGAGTAGCACCAATTGCACAGAAGATGCGAGAAGCTCGACGAAGATGGTTTTGACATGTACAAAGGAGACCATTAGAGCCACATGTTAGGTGTTGTGAGAGTCTAGTCACTAGGCATGTTAAATGAGGGAAGGGTAGACCAATAAAGACTTGGAATGAAACTATAAGGAAAGACATGTTGTACTTAGGCATTAGTGAGATTATGATAAAGGATAGGGCATAATGGCGACAAAGGATCCATATAGCCGACCCCACTATAGTGGGATAAAGACTTCAGTGTTGTTGTTGTTGTGTTGTTGATAGTGGCATACCTCTCATGAAGATGGTGCATAGCATTGTATCGATACGATGACTCGGTGGAGACCTAGTGCTTACTGTTACTTATACATATACAAGGCACTTATGAGAAAAAGAGTGTGTGTTGTGAACACTGCTAGTGTAAAAAAGGCAGTAGTATAATTCTTTGCATGTTTTCCTTCTTACACGACGTCACTTTCTACCTGCAATCTCTTATTACATTACTTCAACTATACTCATGACATATTGTACTTTCATGGATATATATTGCACTGTACTGACATTTACCGTGGGACAATTTGGTTGCATCTCTTGAGCATATAGGGGCTCAGTGGGAGAGGCAGGACACTTCGTCATGACATATGACTGATCCTCACCTTGGTTGTCATCTAGTGTGTATTAAAACGTTGTTAAAATGTATTAGAAAAGCCCATGTAAAAGGCCCATTTGATGGCCCATTTTTCCTCTCCTTCTTTAGTCCCACATCATGTATAGGATTTATTCTTCTCTCTTCTCTCCTATATATTTGTATTCTCTCCTTGTATTTACATACTGAAATAATACATACAAGCTTTGGGCTCTTCCAACATGGTATCAGAGGCAGGTTGCGTCTAGCTGCGGACTGCCCCTTTTCTGTCCGCCCGGTCTCCTGCGGACTGCCCCTCTGCTTCTGTCCGCTCGGCTACCCTGCGGACTGCATTCCTGTCCGCTCCGGTCTCGTGCGGACTGCCTTCCTTCATCCGCTCCGGTCTCGTGCGGACTGCCCTTCTGATTCCGCTCCTCTTCTCTCCCTCCGTGGTTCCACCCTCCTCAGGCTTCTTATAGCCATCTTCTGCTCTGACTCGTGGGGCCCACCTCTCTCTATCCGCTCCAGACGATCATTCCTGTCCGCTGCACTCTGTTTGTGTCCGCTCGAGCCTCTTTGCTCGCGGACTGCTCCTCTAGCTCGCTCTATTTCTGTCCGCTCGAGCCTCTGTGCTCGCGGATTCTCTCTCTCCGCAGTCTCTTGCGGACTGCTCCTGTCCGCTCGCGGACTCTCTCCGCCTTCTCTTGCGGACTGCCCCTGTCCGCTGCGGGCTCTTCTTGTATCCACTGTGCTCTTCTCTTCCAGCGACCTGCCCACAGTTCGCCGCGACCTCTGCCGCGACCTGCCCCCAGTTCGCCGCGACCTCTTGCGGACTGCTCCTGTCCGCTGCAGCGACCTGCCCCCAGTTCGCCGCGGCCTCTGTCGCGAACTGCTCCAGCTCTGCTCTCACCAGCTGCGATCTGCTCCACTGAGCTGCGACCTCTTCCAACTCGCCGCGCCCTCCTCTCGCGGACTGCTCCTGTTCGCCGCGGCCTCACTCAACTCGCCGCGACCTCCAGACCGCCGCGACCTCCAGACCGCCGCGACCTCCAGACCGCCGCGACCTCCAGACCGCTGCGGGCTCTCCTTTCTCCCACTGCTTGCCGCGCGGGTTGTTCTCTCCGAGCCCTGCTGTCTGCTGCTCTTCAGTCGCCATGTCCTCCAGCGACTCCACTACCGCTCAACCCCCTGCCGACCACGTGGCTCCTCTCGAACTCCGCGATGAGCTTCGGATTACTACTATTTCTCTCTCTGGCAAGGCCAACTTCATTCCCTGGGTCCACTCTGTCCGCCGGGTCTTACAGGCCAAGGGTCTTGCCCGTCACCTTACCCAGGGCCCACCAACTCCTTCTACTGATGATTGGCTCCGCAATGACGGTCGTGTCCAGACCTGGATCCTGAACTCGGTCGAGGGTGAGCCGTACCAGATGATCATGTATCATGAGACTGTTAAAGCCATGTGGGATGAACTTCATTCGTTGTACTCCGGGAAGGACAGCCTTCAACACCTTTTTGACATCCTCACTGATCTTCAAGCCTTGGATGTTGGCAAAGCTCTGGACATGACCTCCTTCGTGGCCCGTGCTAAAACTCTCACGGAAGCCTGGATTCAGCACCAGCCCGCGACTACTGATCTCGCTGCCCAACGCGCCCAGAAGGAGGCTGTTTGTATTGCTATGATTGTGGCTCGCGTCCCGCCACACCTGCACAGTATTCGGGCCCAGGTTCTGGCTTCACCCACTACCCCTTCCTTCTCTGATGTCTGCTCGATGTTACTTCGTGTACCACCTCCACCGGAGGCTCATGCACCACCCTCGCCGGCCCTTCTTCAGCAGGCCCTTCCTCCTTTACTCCCACAACCCTCTTTCCTCGGGGTGGCCGTACGGGCTCCCGTGGGCGTGGCCGTACGGGCTCCCGTGGGCGGGGCCGTGGTGGCCGCGGACGGCCCAAGTGCACCTACTGTGGCCGGGATGGCCATACTGAAGCCGTTTGTCACAAGAAACATGGCTACCCCCCTCGCCCGCCTACTGCTGTTGTTACTGATAGCTCTCCTCCGACTGGTACGGATCTTGAGGCTCTTCGCCTTCAGCTGCAACAACTCCAGGGGCTCCTCAACCCCCTTCTGCTTCTCATGTCTCCACCTCCCATGCAGGTATTGTCTCCACCTCCGCTGCAGGTACTGCCTGTCTCTCTTCCAGCTCTCGCTGGATCCTGGACTCGGGAGCCACCCACCACATCACTTCCATGCGGCCGCCCCAGTTCTCTGCTGCTGCTCACCCCCCGTCTATTACTGTGGCCAATGGTGCGCTTGTCCCGGTCTCCGGCTGCGCGGATCTCCTCCTTCCTCCCTCTCTCTCTCTTCGCTCCGTTCTTTATGTGTCAGCCTCGCCTTTTAATTTACTCTCTGTTGGTCGTCTTACTACTGATATGAATTGCTTTATCACCTTCACCTCTTCTGGTTTTTTGATACAGGATCGGCAGACGCGGATTACCATTGGTAGGGGTCGGCTGCAGAACGGGCTTTACCTCCTCGATGTCTCTCCCACATCCCTTTCCTCCGTTTCCTCGTCTGATTGGCATTGTCGGCTTGGGCATGCCCCTCTACCTATCCTGCAGAAGGCGCTTCCCGACCTTTCTCTTCCTGTTTTTAAATGTGATTCTTGTATTATTGGCAAACAGCCTCGCTCTTCTTATCCAGCTCATTGTACTAGGAGCTCTGCTCCATTTGATTTAATACATTCTGATATTTGGGGACCCTATAAAGTTTCTAGCATTTCTGGTTATCGTTATTTTCTAACATTTATTGATGATTACTCTCGTACTACTTGGTTGTATCTCCTGCATGATCGCTCTGAGCTTCCTCGTGTCTTTCAGGCGTTTGTGTTAGAGACTCGTACGCAATTCTCTACCACCATTAAAACTTTCCGCTCTGATAATGCACGGGAATATACTAGCCACGAGTTTGCCACTCTCTGCGCAAACTTCGGTATTGTTCACCAGACCTCTTGTCCCTACACCCCTCAACAAAACGGGGTCGCCGAACGCAAGAACCACCACTTGCTCGATGTGGCTCTCTCTCTCATGCTTCACATGCACGTTCCCAAAGTCTTCTGGAACTTTGCGGTGTCCACAGCATGTTTTCTTATCAACCGTCTCCCCTCTCCCGTTCTCCAGAACGCTACCCCCTTCAGCCTTCTTTTTCCCTCCACACCCGCCTTCCCCCTCACCCCCGGGTTTTTGGATGTACCTGCTTTGTCCATAACCTGGGCCCCACTCTTGACAAACTGGATCCCCGTGCGGCCAAACACATTTTTGTCGGCTACTCCCGTACCCAAAAGGGCTATGTTTGCTACTCTCCGGTCACCCGGAAGGTCTCTGTTTCGGCTGATGTTACTTTCCAGGGAGGATCAACCCTTCTTCCCTCCTCCTTTGCCACCACTTCTACCACCACCTCCTCCAACACCCTCCCTTCCCCGGCCGGTGATCCACGTCCACTCACCTCCCACCATCCCTCCGCCTCCTCCCACCGTTGACCCTCCTCGACCCCCAGTTATTCGGGTCTATGCTCGTCGCCCTCTTCCTCCCGTTGCTCCTCTGCAGTCGGCTTCGACCTCGGCTTCTCCGTGTTCTGCTGCTCCGGTGTCGGCCTCTACCGCTCATCCAATGGCGGATTATGTTTCTCTCCATCGCCTCTCTCCACCTCTTCAGGCCTTGGCTACTTCGCTCTCCTCGGTCTCTATTCCTACTTCTGTCCAGGACGCTCTTCAACATCCTGGGTGGTGTGCGCCATGGAAGAAGAGATGGCTGCTCTTTGGGCCAACCAGACTTGGACCCTGGTGCCCCTTCCTCCCGGCCAGAAACCCGTTGGGTGCAAATGGGTTTTCGTCATTAAACATGCTCCTGATGGGACCATTGATCGCCTCAAAGCTCGGTTGGTTGCTCGTGGCTTCACCCAGCAACCGGGGCTGGACTATGACGAGACCTTCTCTCCGGTCGCTAAGCTCAACACGGTCCGCATTCTCCTCTCTGTGGCTGTCCATCGCCAGTGGCCCTTATTTCAACTCGACGTCAAGAACGCGTTCCTGAACGGCGACCTTCAGGAAACGGTTTACATGCAACAACCTCCCGGGTTTGAGACCACGGGGGAGTCACGGGTTTGTCATCTTCTCAAATCTCTATATGGTCTCAAACAATCCCCTCGGGCATGGTTCGACAAGTTCAGCAAAGCTCTCCGGGACATTGGCTTCACTCGCAGCTCGGCTGACTTCTCATTGTTTACTCGTCACCAAGCCACTGGTACGGTTCTCCTGTTGGTATATGTCGACGACATCATTATTACTGGCAGTGACTTGCACGGCATACAGGCCGTTAAGCTACATCTGAGCTCCGTCTTCCAAACTAAAGATCTGGGTCCTCTTCGGTACTTCCTCGGTCTGGAAGTGGCCAGACGGTCGATGGGTTGGTTCTCTCTCAGCGCAAATATTGCCTGGATCTTCTTCATGATGCAGGCTACTCTGGTTGCAAACCTATTAACACTCCCATGGATGCAAATCACAAAATATGTGCTCAGGGCTCAGATTCTGATTCGCTTCTACCAAATCCAGAATATTACCGTCGTCTAGTTGGGAAGCTTATCTACCTAACAGTTACAAGACCTGATATATCTTTCGCTGTGGGACTTGTGAGTCGCTATATGCACTCTCCTCGAAGCTCTCATCTCCAGGCTGTGGAACGCATTCTCAGATATCTTAAGACAGCTCCTGGCCAAGGACTTGTATACAAAACCTCATCTTCCATTCCTACACTAGTGGCATACTCTGATGCCGACTACGCTGGCTCCCTCGACGATCGACGATCTACTAGCGGGTTTTGCACCTATTTTGGAGGACATCTGATTACTTGGCGAAGCAAGAAACAAGCGGTGGTTGCTCGATCCTCAGCAGAAGCAGAATATCGGGCAATGGCTGCTGTGGTCTCTGAACTCACATGGATTGAGAGTCTCCTTACCGACCTTGGAGTTAAACTACCTTCACCAGCTCTCCTCCTTTGTGACAGTCAAGCTGTCATACATATTGCCAAAAACCCGGTCTTCCATGAAAGAACGAAGCATATTGAGGTAGATTGTCATTTCATCCGAGAGAAAGTCCACATGAAGAAGATCGAGCTCAAGCATGTTCCGGGTACTGAACAGGTTGCTGACATCCTCACCAAAGCTCTACCTAGTACCCTCTTCTATCAGTGCCTATCCAAGCTTGGCGCATACGACTTGTACGCTCCAGCTTGCGGGGGAGTATTAGAAAAGCCCATGTAAAAGGCTCATTTGATGGCCCATTTTTCCTCTCCTTCTTTAGTCTCACATCATGTATAGGATTTATTCTTCTCTCTCCTCTCCTATATATTTGTATTCTCTCCTTGTATTTACATACTGAAATAATACATACAAGCTTTGGGCTCTTCCAACAAAATGAAAAGACGAGGAGATGATCAATGTTGAGATGATGGTTGTTATACATAACATATACTACTTCTATAGATAATTGTAGCTTACTCTTGTGTCTTTATTTATCTAGCTTGATGTATGTACTTGAGAGCTCCTGAATATTGTTATAGATTTGTTGTACATAGATTCTGAGGCCCTGTGCCCATATTGTTGCGATTAACTTTTTGTCGACTTCCTTTATGTATTGATATTTTTATGATTATTAAGTGATTTTGTAGCCTTTTACATGTATATTCTTATGTTATTTATTGATTTTGGCGTTGTTTGTGATGATTATTCGCTTAATATCATTGTCAATTCGTAGCGTTAGGAGTGAATGACAAGAGGGAGTTGAGAAGTTCATACACTCACTCTTCCGTTAGTCACTTCATTGTTGCTGGTTGGAGATAGTGTGCGATAAGATTCCCTCGTCGGTGCCTATTTCTCGAGGGGGTCTTATAGAAGCAGCGTCCTAATTTTATGAACATCAAGACATACGGAGACCAAAACATTGTTCAATTTGTCCACCAGAGAAAATGTCCTCATAATCAATGCACTATCAGTGAGTAAAACCATGGTCGAAAGACGCACTTTAAGGCACTCAACGAAACTACCCGACTGGCCGACTTGTGTTTGACAGTAAACACTCATTGACAACCAACACATGAGTGACCTGAAGGAAAATACACAAGGTCCTAAATGTCATTGTCCCAAGGTCTGCATCTCCTCATTCATGGCAACACGTCATTTAGAATGTTTTAGTGCATCGACAACGAAAGAGGAAGTGATGACGACAGATGAAAATCAAGCAAACATGTATAATGGAGGATCCAACTGGTGAAAGGAAACATAGGCCTGCAAGCGGTTCGGTTCGGTTTTATGTAAAACTGAAACCGAACCGAATAGCCTCGATTTTTACACACCCAAAACCGAAACTGAACCGAACCCAATCGGTTCGGTTCAGTTTTTTGCCCGTCGGTTCAATTTTCTACATTTTCTTGGAAGTTATTTTATGTGAATGAGTTCCATCATTAAATTCTATGAGATTTTTGAACTATAAGAACAACATTTAAATTAACTATGCATAAAAAAATTTATAACTATGCAAAATTGAGCTTGACAGAATTAAAAAAACTATTAAACTATTAATATGAGGCACCCCAAAGCATTTATAAATAGTTGAAAGTGAAACATTCTACAGAACTAGCATCATGTACAGACTAAGAGAAAGACAGACAATAAGAAAAAACAGTAAATGTCGTTATTTTGGTTCAGTTTTTTGATTTACCGAACCAAACCGAAATGAGATCGGTTTTCAGTCACTTGAAACCGAAACCGAATCAAACCGGTCGGTTTTGTTTGAAAATCGGTTCGGTCGGTTTCGGTTCTTATGCGCACCCCTGAGGAAATGTAATTCGACGAAGGATGGATGGTGCATAAATGCTTGCTTTTGTGAAGAACAATGGCGAGATCCCCGAGCACACGAGTTGAAACAGCAGACTGCACAACTGAATAGCGAGCTCTGGGGAAGATAAAGTGTTTTAGAAGTGGGGGCGCCGAACACAGAATAAGTGAGGTGGGGAAGGAGTAGCAGATAAAGGAGGAGCCGAAAAGGGTGAAAGTAATAAGTTTGGTGGAAGCTGAGATAAGAAGGATGGACGAGAGAGAAGTCGGTGTGGAAGGAGGGAAAAAGGGTCAATCCTTGAGGAATGCCACATCAACAGGAACTATAGATTTTTGAATAGAAGGAGAGCAGCATATGTATCCTTTTGAGTGCAGGAATACCAAACAAACATAAAGTTATCTACCACAAAATGAAATTTGAGGTTATGAGGGCCAAAGTAGAGAAATAAATGTATTTTTTATAAAACCAATATTAGGCCAACATTTTTATATGGATCTGAGTACCAAGCAATAAAAAAGTTGTTGATATCTAAATTTATAGCTGCATAAATAGGAATTCCAAGATGAATTACTAGAAAACTAGAAATATTGATTAATGAAAGATCATAAAGTTCATCGAAAATAGGATAATATAAAATAGACTTGGTAGTTTGCTAAATGCACACCGAAGAATAAAAGTTAACCAATTAAACAGTTAATAGATTTAGTGTCAATGAATTATGTAGGAGAGGGAGTAGACCCGAGGTAACATGTATACAAACTGGTCAAGATCTTTTGTGTATTTTAGGTTTAAAATCCAGGGTATCAAATAAAAACAAATGGAAAATGAAAATTCATAAAACAGATCTCAAATAGTTTGGACAAGGAAATTGATGATGTCGGCCATCCTATCCCAAATGTCTAATCATTTAAATTTGTGAAGAGTTCACAATCTAAGAAAATGCACGCATCAAACCAATTCTAAACTTTACCTTTAAAGATTCTTATCATTCAAAAATAGAAATTCAAAAATGCTCCATATTATAGATAATGTATTTAACACTAATTATATGATAATAAACTTCTGTTGTGAAGGCGGTCTATTTTAATAACCTGCAATTCTATTTATATTAAGCTTTACTTAATATTATATTCATATACTTCGTAAATCAAAGTAGAAAAACCTGTGGCAAACAGAAGAAAACAAACAAGAATTACACAACACTACCCGAGATAAAGTTTTCCATTCTGATGTATGATGAAAAATTAAACTAGAAGAAAGAACATGAAATAATCATGGGACAAGATAATGTTTTCCAGCTCTTTTACATAAAAATCACATAGGTGGCAGTAAATGAACATATATTCAGAAGAAAAGGCACTCAGCAGTACTAGACATCTATGATAAGAAACACTAATTGTTAAAATGTAAATAATGAGAACCAACACAAGTATAGACAACAAATCTGTCAGCATAAAAAATACACTCCTTAAACATGTAGCCACAGTAGAGTAAAGACTGGAAACACATCTTAATTCACAAAATCGGACATACTGTTCTGGGCGTTGCATCGGCTTTAAACATTCAACATTAAAGGAATTAGCATTATAATATAAATGATTGAGTGAGGACTATACCGTATCAAAATAATAGTCAGGCATCTTATAGTCCTTCAAAAAAATTTCTTTTGGAGTATCCATCTTCGATTCTTCACTCTGTGCAGGGAGGGGTTGTGTAGCTACTGAGCAAACTAAATTTCTGCTGGTTGCCTTCAGAAACGGGAAAAAAATTCATTCATTAAACAAATAATAGCATTTCTGATGAAAAAGAACAAAAGATACAAAGACAATTTTGAAAGGCATTTAAAAAACAAAACTATTACAGCAAATGATATAAATTGCAACAATAAGTACATGAGGGTTTACAAAAACTACAAAGACATCCGTGGATCCATCTTGAATGAAGTAGAAAGAAGAGAGCAAATGATGAAAACATTTTATTTCATCCAAGGAATCAAAAGCCGGAATAAATGTTTCAGAAATAAAAAGTTATGTATTAATCAAATTTTATGGATTCCTTTCAAAGGAGCAACTCATATAACAGAGCAATACATTGCACATTTGTACTTAAGACCCACCTTCGCGCTGTAGAAGGTGAGGTGTCTAATATGAGTTTCGTGCCCAATTATTATGTTGTTTTCTTTAGTCGAGTCAGTAGAGTTTTATTATGTTGTTTTCATTAGGTTTTATTATTGATTGTCATTTATATTGTATTTTATGTAAGTCAAAATGATAGGGCTTATGTTTATGTCCCCCTTGCAACTCTATTTAAAGGACCATTTGGGTCTTTGAATAGTATGCATGAATTAGTCTCTTTCTTTTTTTATCTTCAAGAGGTTTTGTTAACTCTCTCTCGAGCACACCCCACCTAGACCATCATCCCCGCCTCCGCCATCCTCCGGCTATTCTACCAACGTACTACGGCAAGCGCGTAACAATTTGGTATTAGAGCCAAGCGACATTAACTCCCTGTTCCAATAGTCACATCCATGTTCGCAGTAGCAACCCATGTCCCAGTATAGGGCGTGAAGCCCTGCTCTGCCCTTAGCTTCCTCAACGCCACATAGCGCTGACTTCATCTTCCTCACGGACAGAAGCCCAACATGTGAGATATGCACTGTCAACATCGCAAACGCGGCGAATTCAACTCCCTCTCCATTGCAAAGCCCATCAACACAGCAACTCTTGGAAGCGCAAGTGCCCATCGCAACAAACCAAGCTCGTGTGATACTACTAACCAGTCATTCTCGTTTCTACAGGCGCTCAAATTGATCAATCGGTCGAGTCATCCAGGAAAACAAAAAACATAGGCCGAGCCGCTGGTTCTTCTTCCTGTAGTTCTTCACATCTTCTGTCAGTCGACCTCTTTTGTCAGTAACTCAATCGATTCCGCCGATCTTGTTTACCAATCGATCTGACGCCCAGACAGTCACCTTTGCTAGCTGATCTCCTTTGTACAACTTTATTGGGGATTCTGCGTTACTCTGCCAATCTGTTTTCTCGAGCACACCCCCTCTTAGAGGGTTTTATTATCAATATATACATATATATATACATACATATGTATATATACGATTGACATTAAACGGGCCACGATAATACTCTGATCGCGACAATGCATCGACACGACAACACTCCCGCCACTCGCAGTCCCCCCGAGCACCTAATTTCAATCCCAAGAACATTGTGAAGGAGAGATTTTTATTTAATTAAATAAGAAATAAAGAGAGGAGAAAATTGAATGGAGGGCTAGGATTGTTTTGATGGTCCACATCATTACACCATTACACTATAAGGGGATATCTTTATATATTAGCATATAAATATATATGTATGTATGTATATATATATATATATCAATATAGGGAAGTGTTGTGGTTCATGTGGCATGTCAAGTTTGAGCACGTCAGCTCCGCTTGTTTCGCCAGACTCAAGACGACCCATCACTCGCTCCGTCACATACTAAGTTGAACCACACAGTTTTATCCTTCTCCACAAATGGACTACGAGCCTTTCTCAGGAGGTCACCCCTCCTGGGACTACTCCCACCAGAGCACGCTTAACCACGGAGTTTCTAACACAACTCCACCATTTGATCTAAAAAAGACATCTCTGATATTTAGGATTCTAAATTATTACTTAAGCTCAACAACTCACTCTAATTTCAATGTAAGATTCGGTTCATTTTTGCACCTCATTTCACCTACAAGTTTGTCATGCTAGAAGTTTGTAATGCTAGAAGTTTGTCAGGATTTTGCTTGGGCTACGAATTCTCTGTAAAGGTGTCTTCACCATTTACTCCGAAAAGGTGTCTTCACCATTTACTCCGAAAAGGCCTTGTTGATGTTTAGGGTTCTGAATGTAAGCTCAACAACTCACTCCAATTCCAATGTGAAATTAGGTTAATTTTTATAAATCCTCTTTTGACCCCAAAAGACATCTCTGATATTTATAGTTCCGAATTATTAATTAAGCTCAGCAACTCACTCAAATTCCAATATGAGATTCAGTTCATTCTTACATCTCCTTTCGCCTAGAAGTATGTCATCCTATAAACCTGTTAGGAGCAGTTATACCTGGGCTACACCACTCTAAAAGACACTCCATGCAATCATCGGTTTGCCTTCATCAGATTCAGGATGTTACAAGCTCACAAGCTTCCACATGGTTCGTCCCCAAACCACACACCCTACTGCAGGAGATCTGGCTTTGATACAATTTGTAATAACACAACCTACACAATATCAGAAGTATTGTCCGTTTTGGTTGAACATGACACATACTAAGCTGAACTACATGATTTTTATCTTTCTTCACAAGTAACTTACGAGCACTTTTCAGGATGTTACTCATCCCAGAACTATTCCCACCGGAGTCCGCTTAACCACCAAGTTTCTAACACAGCTCCACTATTTGCTACAAAAAGGCGCCTCTGATATTTAGGGCTCTAAATTATTACTTATGTCTAGTAACTTTCCCTTCAATTCCAATGTATGATTAAGTTCATTTATACACCTCCTTTCACCCCAAAGTCTACCAGAAGCTGCTCTCTCTGTGCTATACCACCCCCTAAAGACACTCATTGCCCTCATCGCACCACCCTTGTCAAATTTAAGATGTTACAACAGTGGTTGCCGTCTATCTCCTCCGAAATTTCAATCGCTCCATTCTATTCTCCGACTCATCTATTACATGCCTTGGACCCACTTCATGGCCCTCTGCCTAAACAAGGACACATCCGCTTCGGATTCTATCAATTCCATTCACTTATCAACTCAAAGCTCAGTTAAAAGATCCTACTCTCCTCCTCCGCGAGCTTGCGGCCACTGATGTCAACCGTCCACCGGCGCCTTCAGCACCTCTACTATCGCCTCCCTACTGACCCATCATTGGCTATATGAGGTTCTTACACCACGCTAAGGACATCCACCCAGTCCACCTCCGCAAGATTGAGATTCCAATGTTCGACGACACTGATCCCCTCAAATGGATCATATGTGTCGAGTAATTTTTTGACCTACAGTCCACCCCGACCAACCAGAAGGTTACCAAAGAAATTATTAATATAGAGAGACATGCATTACACTAGGTGTGTTGGATGCATCAACATATCTCTGATCACTCTTGGCCCAGCATGAAGGAGGAACTCCTCTGCCATTATGACACGTGTCAAACAAGTAATGTCTATGAGTGTCTCAGCTCCGCTCACCAATATGACAATGTTACCACCTACATCATTGAGTTCCTTGAGATAGCCACACACGTCATTGGACTATCCTTTGACCATTATCTGGATTCTAAGGTATTTCTCGTGGGCCTGCAATCCCACATCCCTACGTGCCTTCGTATCCACAACCTGTCTACTCTCTCCAACGTCATGGAGCAAGTTCATTGCCTCGATGAGTAACTCGACGCAGCCTAACTGTCGTCCTCTACTCAGTCACCCCACCAGCTGCTGCCACCGCCGAAACCTCAACAACCTCTCCATCGTATGGATCATCCGCCTCCACCTAAACCTCTAATGATCATCAGCCAGCAGCCTCCACCGCCAGTTCAGACGATCCTGCCTCCACTGGTACCTCGACCACCCCAACGCTTATCTCCCCAGCAGTGTCTCGAGCTTCGTTGAAAGAGCCTCTATTTTCGCTATCATTAGCCGTACTCACCCACCCACAAAAGCCCTCTCAAGTACTTGTTTTTGTTGCACGGTGCTGAAGATGACGATTCCAACTTCGCTGATTTGGATTCTCTAACACTCGTTGGTGACCCCAACGAGACCTTGAGGGCAATGTATATTTTCTAGATGGGATTTAATATGAATATGACTTCTCGGGTCATCTAACGTATTATTATCTACCTATATATCCTTAGGGCTTTTCCACAATTATATGTACACCACCCCCGCCTATATAAAACAATGGAAGTGAGTCTTTTAAGATATCTTGGATCATTAGGCTTTAGGCTCTCTGTGCAAAGAAGCCACTTAGAAAGATCATGTCGCTAAGAGATTTAGGTTGAATTTGTATCGAAATATTGTCTCTCCCTTTGTATTAATCAACATAATTTTGACAATAATGAAAATTACAATGCCACTTATTATTTATTGTCACGTAATGGATATAAAACTAAAATACAACAGCAAACAAAGAATAATTAACTTCTAGATTTCATTCAATGCAAAAAATAACAGATAGCATATAAAATGAATAAAATAGTTGAATCGTTAGGTTGGTGAATCAAATAAACAAAATTCACAATGATTCAGCAGGCAGTTCATGGCATTCATAAATCATGGCTACTAAATCTATCTATAACCCATCTCTCCATCTCAATTGTCACTGAAGGAGTTGTCTATTAGGGGCCTATTTCGGAATCTCGTCGGAGGTGGCAATGGAGGCGGAGATACAGGGGAGCCAAGCTCAATCCACGGAGAATGCTAGGGGAAGGAAGAGGGTGAGCCTTTCCTAACCTTAACCCTGGAATGGGGATGCAGAAAAAGGGAACTAGAGAGAGGAAGAATTTAGAGAGAGAGAGAATCTTGGATTAATTCATTAATATCCGCATACATGACCCAATGTGTCTATTTATAACATTACAAGTGACATGGGTGTAAATAACCACAAAATAAAAAGAAAAACACAAAACAATAAAACACTACAGACTCGATACATTGACTCGATTAATAAAAGACACCTAACATGAACACATGACGACACTAATTAACGACATAGATAACTGGTAATCTCACTCGTCCTTCAAATCAAGCTTGTTCCCAAGCTCCTTGTAGCGTGTTGCTGAAGCAGAGGCTACTGCAAGTGAAATGCTCGTGTCATGCCCACCGATGTCCTGACAGATAACAATTCTGTCAGAAGGTCTCAGAGGAGTGGGGTGGTTGGGTAACTGTGTGATGATAACTGTCCGGAAGTTGTGGAGGGTAAAGTATGACAAATAATCCTGCAGAATGGGGCCTACTGTGAGCAGGCGTTGTTGCACTGGCATGGTGGCAGTGGAGCAGAGCTCGAAGCCGATTGACTTAGTGACTGTAGATGAATTGGTATAACAAAAGCAGACGATAAAGGTTGTGGGTGTGGAATGGAGATGGACGATAACTGAACTGGTGCAGCGCTCAAAACCGGTGGGGTCAGCAACAAAGGAGGTGGAAGCAGCATATGGAGGCAGACCGGAGGGTTTGACAATAGCATGGTTTGCAACAGCATAATCAGTGACCTCGGTGGAGCAATCATAGGTTGTGGTGGAATAAGGATGTGCATTGATATTGTAGAAGTAGAGAAACCTCCAACCTTGTATATACTACTTGAATAAATAATTACAAGTATGAATACATTTATATAGGAAGAGAGTAAGGAGAGAAGATCCCAATCCAAGATGTGGGACTAAAAATAAGAAATAAATGGGCCTTATAAATGGGCCTTTACACGGTCTTTTCTAACACTCCCCCGCAAGCTGGAGCGTACAAATCGTAGGCGCCAAGCTTGGATAAAAACTGGTAGTATAACGGTCTGGAGAGAGCTTTGGTCAAAATATCGGCAACTTAATTTGTAGCAGAAATATGCTCCAGGTCTACCTTCTTTGACTGAACTTTTTCCTGAATAAAGTGGCAGTCAACTTCAATATGCTTTGTGCGTTCGTGAAATACCGGGTTCTTGGCAATATGTATTGCTGCTTGACTATCACAAAATAGGATCGCCGGTGATGAGAGACGGACACCCAAATCTCCCAGAAGGCTCTCAAGCCATGTTAACTCGGACACTACCAAAGCCATGGCCCGGTACTCAGCTTCAGCAGAAGATCTAACAACCACATTCTGTTTCTTGCTACGACAGGTTATGAGATGACCACCAAAGTAGGTACAGAAACCAAATGTGGAGCGTCTATCATCAACAGATCCTGCATAGTCAGCGTCCGAGTATGCAACGAGGGATAGTGATGTGGATGGCTTGTACAGAAGCCCTTGTCCTGGAGCGTTCTTGAGATACCGAAGAATGCGCTCGACAGCTTGAAGATGAGATGTCCTAGGAGCATGCATAAATCGGCTCACGACTCCAACGGCAAAGGAGATGTCTGGTCGAGTAACTGTGAGGTAGATCAGTTTCCCAACCAGGCGTCTGTAGTATTCCGGATTTGTAAGTAGCTCATCGGAGTCAGAACTATGGGCCGAGAGCCTATGATTAGCATCCATTGGAGTATCTGTAGGTTTGCATCCCGAATAACCAGCATCATAAAGAAGATCCATACAATACTTCCTTTGAGATAATACAAGGCCATCAGGCCGTCGTGCAACCTCAAGCCCAAGAAAATACCGTAGGTTACCAAGATCTTTGGTCTGAAAGGCGGAATTTAATTGTTGCTTGGTATGTAGTATTCCTGTAGTGTCATCTCCAGTGATGAGGATATCGTCAACAAAGACAAGTAGAATCACAGTTCCGGTTGGCTGGTGTCGTGTGAAGAGAGAGAAGTCAGCCGAGCTCCTAGTAAAGCCAATATCGCGGACTACCTTGCTGAATTTGTCAAACCAGGCACGCGGGGACTGTTTGAGACCATAAATGGATTTTCGAAGATGACACACCCGAGACTCTCCCGTGGTCTCAAACCCGGGTGGTTGATGCATATAAACAGTTTCCTGGAGATCACCATTGAGAAAGGCATTCTTCATATCCAGCTGATAGAGAGGCCAATGACGATGCACAGCCAAGGAAAGAAGAACCCGGACCGTGTTCAATTTGGCCACGGGAGAGAAAGTTTCCTCGTAATCAAGGTCGTGTTGCTGAGTAAAACCCCGGGCCACGAGGCGGGCCTTCAGACGCTCAACAGACCCATCCGCGGTATGTTTGACAACAAAGACCCACTTGCAGCTGACACGGTGTTGGCCAGCAGGAAGGGACACGAGATCCCAAGTCTGATTAGCCCAAAGAGCCCTCATTTCATCCTCCATGGCCGCCCGCCAGCCGGGGTGGCGAAGCGCCTCCTGCACAGTGTTAGGAATAGAAATCGAGGAAAGAGAAGAGGCAAAGGCGTAAAGAGGGGGAGCGAGCCGGTGGAGAGAGACGTAGTTGGCGAGGGGATGAGCCGTAGAAGCAGGAGCAGAATCTGCCGATACCGGAGTGTCACTGGGAGCAGGGAGTTGGGGCAGGGAACCATCCTTGGAGCCGCGACGAGTATAGACACGAATAACGGGCGGAGGAACTTTGGGAGCAGGAAGAGAGGAGGGTAGAAAGGAAGGTGCCGTGGGAACCGCAGGGCGAGGCAGAGCAGGAGAGGAACTCGGGGAGGAGGAAGGTGAGTGAAAGGGCTGGTCTTCGCAGAAGGTGACATCTGCGGAGACAACCGTCCGGCCAGTGGAAGGGGAGTAGCAAACATACCCCTTTTGAGTACGAGAGTAGCCCACAAACATATATTTGGCCGCACGAGGAGCGAGTTTGTCTAATGGAGGGCCAAGAAGATGAACATAACAGACGCACTCAAAGACTCGTGGAGGTAGAGAGGTGGGTTTGGTAGTAGGATAGAGGAGGTCGAGAGGAACGGCAAAATCAAGAACAGAAGAAGGGAGTCGATTAATGAGATGACAGGCTGTGGAGACGGCGAAATTCCAATATTCGATTGGAACCTGCATTTGAAACATGAGGGAGCGAGCAACATCGAGTAAATGACGATTCTTGCGTTCGGCCACCCCATTTTGTTGAGGGGTATAGGCACACGAAGTTTGATGGATAATGCCAAACTCGGTGCAGATGGAGGAGAAGGCGCGCCCTGTATATTCGCGAGCATTATCAGTGCGGAGGATTTTGAGGGGGGTGGCGAACTGTGTACGGACTTCAGTAACAAAGGCACGAAAGACAGATGTAAGCTCAGTACGATCATGCAGTAAATAGAGTCACGTAGTACGCGAGTAGTTATCTATAAAAGTGACAAAATATCGATAACCATAGATACTAGGGACCCGGTAAGGACCCCATACATCAGAATGAACTAAGGATAACGGAGTACTACTCCGGGTACAAGTAGGGGAAAAACAGAACGGTGGTGTTTGTCGTAGATACATGATTCACAAGAAAACTCCTGTAATGGAACATCAGGAAGAGCCCGCTTGAGAATCGGAAGAGGAGCATGGCCAAGGCGACGGTGCCAGTCAACAGACGAGACGGCGGATAGAAGAGTGGGTTGAGTATCCAGGAGGTAAAGCCCATTCACCAGCTGCCCCCTACCAATGATACTCCGGCTGCGACGATCCTGCATAAGAAAGGAAGAAGGAGAAAAAATTATTGAACAGTCAAGTTCGTTTGTCAGGCGACTAACAGACAGCAAATTAAAAGGAGAGCCCGGAACGTGAAGAACCGAGGGAAGAGAAAGGATCGGGGTAAGTTGGAGGGCAGCAGCACCAGAAACCGGGAGGGTGTCACCATTGGCCACCGTAATACTCGGGGGGTGAGCCATCTGGAGATATTTGGAGGGCTTCTGGGAAGTAATATGGTGAGTAGCACCGGAATCAACGATCCAGTGAGGGCTGGGAGAGAGACAGGTTATACCTTAAGCAGAAAAGGGCGCAACCGAGCCGGAGGAGCAGCTAAGAACACCCTGGAGCTGATGGAGTTGGGTGCGGAGCTCATCAATATCATGTTGAGTAGTGGAGGTCGGAGCCATGGCAGAGCTCATCAATATCAAGCTAGCAGAAGAACTAAGCCGGGAGGCTTGACCAGGGAGGTCGGGCGGCTTGGAGAAGAAAGAAGCTGGGCGGCTTGACCAGGGAGGTCGGGCAGCTTGGAGAAGAAAGAAGTCGGGCGGCTTGACCAGGGAGGCCGGGCGGCTTGGAGAAGAAAGAAATTGGGCGTCTTGACCAGGGAGGTCGGGCGACTTGGAGAAGAAAGAAGCCGCTCGGCTAGCAGAAGGAAGCCGCTCGGCTAGCAGAATAAGGGAGCCGGGCAGCTTGAAGAAGAAAGAAACTGGGCGGCTTGACCAGGGAGGCCGGGCGACTTGGAGAAGAAAGAAGCCGCTCGGCTAGCAGAAGGAAGCCGCTCGGCTAGCAGAATAAGGGAGCCGGGTAGCTTGACAAGGAAGGCCGCGGAGAAGAGGGCGCAGCGGCTGGGAGAAGGAAGCCGCGGGAAGCGGGAAGACACGGGAAGACCGCACGGTCAGAGAGGGAGACCGGACGGGAGAGAAAAGAGAGAAAGAGTGGACCCCACGGGAGAGAAGGTTATAAAAGCGGAAGAGAAGAAGAGGAGGAGGGGAGAGCAGAGGGGAAGATAGAGGAGAAGCGGGTAGAGAGGAACAGGCCGCCGGAAGCAGCGGCTTGGGCAGGAGGGAAACAGGCCGCGCGGTCAGCAGGGTGACCAGGCGGTTAGCAAACAGACAGGCGGTTAGAGGGAGACCGGTGGCTCTGATACCATGTAGAAGTAGAGAAACCTCCAACCTTGTATATACTACTTGAATAAATAATTACAAGTATGAATACATTTATATAGGAAGAGAGTAAGGAGAGAAGATCCCAATCCAAGATGTGGGACTAAAAATAAGAAATAAATGGGCCTTATAAATGGGCCTTTACACGGTCTTTTCTAACAGATATCATATATCGGTCGATGCTGGCAGAGAGTTGTGAAAGCGTGTCATATGATGTTGACATCTCCAATAGATGTTTGTACTCCGAACGAAGGATAATTTGCTCGTCAGAGCTCATTTCCATAACGACTGAACCGAATAACCACTAATTAATCAATAGCTTAACCCACTAAAGGATTAATCCATAAATTAATCAAGTCATCAATTATTTAATTAACGTGAATTGTTAGTCTACCATACCAAATCTCTAATGGCATGTGCAGTTTCTTCTGGCATAGAGCTCAAGCAGCCAATTCTCCACAGAGACTGGATGGAACGAACGCAGGGGACGACTACTGCGAATGGAGAAACGCTCGCTAGATAGTTGATCTGAAAAAAGGTTGTAAGTCCCTTCAATTATTGGGCTCGTGGAAGCATACAACACTGCATGTGAAGCTCGGAACGGCCCGATGGTTGAGCGAGGCAGGACAACGAGCTCATATTTTGTCGTTGTAGAGGCACCGACGAGGCTTGAGGGTTCTGTGACTGCTGCTGAGACCCGCAGGGAACGACAAGAATGAAATAGATGATCAATGGGTACTGGCAGGGGGTACGAGCTTAGCTGAAGCTTGTAGATCTAGTCTGGGTGGCGCTCGACCGATTCTCATCGAGACTGAGCTCACGTAGTCGACTGGAGCTTCTCATGGCTACTAAGCCTAGCAGCTTAGAGAGAGTAAGGCTCTGGAAAATTCCAAACGATGGTGAAGGGAAAGATTGGTTATGTGCTTCTTGTCGCAGTGGTGGGAGACTAAAGGGCTTTGATACCAAAGTTGTTAGGGACCTATTCCGGGATCTCTTCAAAGGTGGAGATGAAGGCATAGATGCAAGGGAGTCAAGCTCAACCCATGAAGAAAGCAAAGGAAAGGATAAAGGGGTGTCTTGCTTAACCCAAACCCTAGAATGGAGAAAAATAAAGGGAATTAGAAAGAGGAAGAAGGGCATAGTGAGGGTGAAACAAGGATTAAGTCATTATATCCACATACATAAACCAAGGCGTCAATTTATAACACTACAAGTGACATGAGTGTAATTAACCCAAAAATAAAGAGAAAAATGTGAAATATTAGAACACTATGGACTTGTACATCGACTCGATTAATAAAGACACCTACCTGAACGGCTGAACACATGATTGACGGCACTAATTAATGACAAAAAAAACTGGTCGTGTGGGACCATAACATTATCAAGCTTTGAGGATCATGCAAACAATACTACAAAGCTTACATGTATTGGCTAAACTCCAATATCAATGGGAATATTTTTTAAGGATTTTAGGTCATCTTTATTTTATGTTATTTGGCAAATTTGGGTTGATCATACCATGAAACTATGAGAACGAGTAAAAGAAAGAAGAGTAAGACAAGAGACTAACATCTCGAAGAATCAATTTGGATTCATGTCAGGGCGGTCGACCATGGAAGCTATACATCTCTTGAGGAGTCTCATTGACAACTATCGAGAAAAAAAATAAGATTTGCATATGCTATTTATCGATCTTGAGAAGGTTTATGATAGAGTTCCAAGAGAGATCTTATGGAGAATCTTAGAAAAGAAATGTGTAAATGTATCATACATTCACATAATCAAAGATATGTATACAAATTAGGTGACAAGGGTGGGGACATTTGGAGGATTAACACAAGAATTCTCTATCACGGTTAGCTTACATCAAGGTTCAGCTTTAAGCCCTTATCTCCTTACCCTTATCTTAGATGACCTCACCAGACATATCCAACAAGCAATACCTTGGTGTTTATTGTTTGTCGAAGATATCGTTTTGGTCGATGAGACGTGTGAGGGAGTAAACGCAAAACTTGAATCTTGGCGAGACACTTTAAAAAATAAGGGTTTTAGGTTGACCAAGGCAAAGACGGAGTATATGGGGCTTAAATTTAGCAGTGCAAGAAAGACGGATGACTTCATTATTAAGTTGGGTGATCAAGAAATTCCCCGTAGTGAGTGTTTTAAATATCTTGAATCGATAGTTCAAAAAGGACGGAGGTATTAATAAAGGTGTGACACATAGAATCCAAGCGGGTTGGTTGAAATGGAGAGGCGCGTCGGGATTCTTATGTGATCGTAAAGTACCATTGAAATTTAAAGGCAAGTTTTACCACACTGCAATTAGACCATCGATGCTCTATGGTTCTGAGTGTTGGGTAATCAATTGTGTACATGAGCAAAAATGGAAGTTGTGAAGAGGAGAATGCTTAGTTGGATGTGTGAACACACGAGACTGATAAAATTATGAATAAATGTATCAGGGATGAGACAGGAGTAGCACCAATTGAAGAGAAGATGCGAGCAGCTCGACAAAGATGGTTTGGACACGCACAAAGGAGACCATTAGAGGCACCTATTAGGCTTTGTGAGAGTCTAGTCACTAGACATGTTAAACGAGGGAGGGGCAGACCAATAAAGACTTGGAATGAAATTATAAGGAAAGACATGATGTACTTGGGCATTATTGAGATTATTGAGATAATGACAAAGAATCCATAAAGCCAACCCCACTATAGTGGGATAAAAGCTTGAGTGTTGTTGTTGTTGTTTAAGCTTGGGTTGACTTTGATCTTCTCTTAACATTTTGGGCTCATTTCTTCTTAAGTTCAAAAATGTTACTTATGCTTGGTTTTGAAGGAAAGTAGATAGTTTCATGCTAGCTACATGACTCTATGTGAGCTCTAGCAATCCATCTTTTACTAAAAAATGGATCAGAGAACCACCTTTAACTAAATTAGAGGCGCTTTTTTGGGGAGAAATCAAATAAATCTAGAAGGACTTTGGAATATGGAAAATTCATTAAAATGTAAACAACAGCTTAACATGCAGTCCAAAAAGAGCGGTGAAAAGGAAAAAAATTTCCTTGCTTGACACTAAAATGGTTATTTGTAATTTGAGAATAAATATTTTTTGGTAGGAATTTTTAGTCTGATTGTACACAACAACTGTACATAACCACAGTCCAATAACACAAATTCTAGCAAGAGACAAAAAAAGGATTCTTAACATATTATGCTTGATGACAAAAAATTGTCAAGTTATTTATGGCTTACTGATGAAAAGGAAAAACACTTTCTTCTCCTATGCAAACACTACAATAAAATGGGGAAAACAGAGATAAAGGAGTTATGTTAGTCACAAGATCCAAAGGAAAAAAAATGTTACCTTTATAAGAAAGATAGACAATGACATAAAGAAATCTTATAACTGAAAGAAATGACAAAGTGATACTGTTAATGGAACCTTATAAACCTTACCTCCTCAGTGATGTTAAAATTATTTCTGAAAATCTTCCTCTCTTGATATTGTAAAGTACAATGATGTTGTCTACTGCAGATCTATATAAAGAGAAAACATTGATGAAGAATTCTAGGAAAATTGAACAGAGCGATGAAAATAACGCTACGTAAACAGAAAGTATTGGTTTAATCCATTCTGATCCAAATGCAAGCTAAATTAAAGTGGGTGATAGTCTCGTATCAACGCTAATGATGTGAGTAACAACTACTAACTAACAATGCAAACAGAATGGTAGTAAAGAAACCTTAATAAAAAGTCTGCCAAAAAGGACCTTACGAATTCTTCACAAACAAACAAGCATACATAGAACAATATATGCACACATAACAAGAGTCAAACAAGCATACAGTAAAACTAAGGTCAAGTTTGTTTGGGTCTAAAAGTGAATGAATTGCACTTCAATAAGTGGAATCGAAGTATTTGTTTGGTTGAAACTGGAAAATTTTGACTAATTGAGTTCTCAATTTTCAAAATTCAACTTTAAAAGCCTGAGAAATAAGTTCCAATACTGAGAGCTAGAAATCAGCATATAAATCATTGTTTGCCTACATTTCACCCTTGTGGTGGGACCCTTTCCTGGACCCTCTCTGCGCGGAAATGCTTTGAGCGCTGAGTTTACACCCCCCCCCCCCTCCAAGAACAGTGGAGTAATATTAAATTAATGTGGAATGCTAGATTAGAATACTATATGCACTATATTAAAAACGAAAAGTTGAGAGCTAGAAATCGGCATTCAAATTTTTTTTTACTTTTTAACAACAGTGGACTAGTATTAAATTAATGGGTGCTAGATTAGAATACTGTGTACTATATTGAAAAGGAAGAGTTTGGTTAGTGATGGTCTTACCATCAAATGAATTTGAGCACTTCGATTTCAATCTCTAATTAAATGCGTGATTTTTCAGTACATCTATATCATATTAAAAAGGAAAATTTAAGTTGGTCATGATCCTACCACCAAATAAATCTGAGCCCTTCAATTTCAATCAAAATTATCTAATGAAATGCATGATTTCGTTTAATACATAAAGTCAAACATAGAATCAATGTGTGTGTGTGCGTGGTCCTCTGTACACAGTTGCGGCTGCGGGATAAATATGCAATTGGCCTACAACCATAAACAAACTGAGTTCATAATGGCAAGGTGCAAACAGGATTAATAAAATCTTAGGACAAAAGGAGAAGATTTGCAAAAAGGAGAAAAAGAAAAATAGAAGACACGGGAATAACATCCAAGGGGTTGTTCTAACAGTATGGGTTTGCCATCAAATGAATCTTAACCCTTCAACTTCAATCCAACACATGTTCTTTTTAATGCGTAAGTCTAGCATGCAATCAAAATTATATTTGTGTTGTTCACATATACTAACGGTAGTCCACGTGATCCTTTGTGCACAGTGCACGGCAGCAAGATAGTGGTAGAGATCATGAAATATTTCCAAACGCACAAACCGTCTCAGCATACATAATGATTCCAACAAAAACCATTACTGCATGAGCATTTCAAGCAAATAAGCATCCAATTGACTTACAACCATAAACAAACAGAGTTCGGAAAGGCAAGATGCAGACAGGATTGAAAAAATCATGCACTGAAAGATATAGACGATTTGCCAAAGAGTAACAAAAGAGAACAAGAAAAGACACGGGATTGACATCCAAGGAGTTGCACTCCACAAGTATGGCTTGCCAGCAAAGGTGAAGTCGGCAAAACAAAGAAACGGGGACGGAGGAAATCACATTAAAGGACGATAGTAATCCCAAAAAACCCTTCTTCGTCAGAATTGAACTGTTGCTAGGAAGAACCAGCCGAGCCATTCAGCCAAAACCGATCCGTTCAGTAGAAACAGTAGTGGACACAACCCTATATAGGCAGAAATAACAGGACTATTACGGAAGTGTGGATAAATCGGATCATGGGCGAGAAAATGCCCATATTTTATATTAACAAAAGCACCATAAAATGAGGAAAAATTCATTGTTGGAGATCAAAATTATAAATTGAACTTGGGAATGAAGAAAAAGATGATGACTCGACCCCGATTTCTCAATCGATCTACCTATAGTGATCAGCGAGATGGAGAATTGGAGAATTCGATCCTCGTGGAAGGGTTGCGGGAGATATCGACTGCAGCGAATTGAAACACCGTCGTAGGTATTATATATAGCTTGGGCAAAAACCTGGGATTCACGGATAAATGTGGATTAGCAAATCTATTTATGCTAACGGCAGCACATTGCTAACGATACATCGTATAATTATAATTGTAGACTATTGTGTTAATGGCAGATCCAAAAAATAAAAAAAAAATCAAAATTAGTCTTGTTCCACATCCTCTAGAGCATCATATTGAGATATTGATACAACCAAAGAATCATGAGCAATTAGAAGTGTACTATCTGAAAAAATTCCGATGGTTTCTTACAACAGATACTTCAAATTCAACTTCCTACTGTCATGGCCGGCCACACAGTAGTTCAATCGAATCCAGAACAAATTGTCCAAAATTATAAGAGAGATTCTGACAAATATGAAATCGAAAAAAACCCTAAAAGTGTTTGAAACTGAAGGAGAACAAGCAGTAATTCGAATTTAACAGCAAATTCATCTCAATTTTCCTTTGTTCGCATTTGCATTTGAAGCGATATTAAGAACATTGAGTGGGATTGAAGATCGGAGGCGGAAAGCCGGGGCTAACTTGAGGATGACTTGCCAGAAAGGAGTTTGAAACTGGAGGAAAATTTTTATGGGAGAAAGAGATGGGAAATTACAAGAGTTGACGTAGAGAATGAGATGCAGAATTGCGGAGATCGAAGAGTAAGGTGGAGGAGGAGGAGAAGGGTATAAGAATTCTGGAAGAGAAGGCGGCGCTGAGAGAAACCATCGGCGTCGACCTGGAGCGGGAGGGCAGTGGCGGCGACCTGGAGCGGGAAGGCGTCAGCGGCGACCTGGAGCGGGAAGGCGGCAGCGACCGGGAGTGGGAAGGCGTCGGCTACGGCGACCTGGAGCAGGAATGCGGCGGCGGCGACCTGGAGCAGGAATGCGGCGGCGGCGACCTGGACGAGGAAGGAGATGCACGATCGGAGCCGGGGAGGAACATCGTGCGCGTTATCGGGTTGGGGGATCAGGATTTTAGGGTTTTTTTGGCTGCGTTTAGGTTATAAAAAATAGAAGAATTCAGAGGGATTTGAAAAAAAAAATATTGTTTGCCGATAACTTCTCAAAAAGAAGTTATCTAGCCTAAGTTTTGGACATTTTGCTCGTTGATCCGGGAGAAAAACCGTTTAGTTGAAGTTTAAATGCAAGTAAATTCATATTTATTTTATTTATCACTAAAGTAATCTTTTTCTAGGTGTTGGTGCAAGAGAAGCCAAGGAGAATGACTTGGAAGAAAAATTTTGTCAAATATGATGTCCTGGAAAAAAGTTGCAGAATCCTGAAATAGGTTGCAACCCTTCCTGGACGAAATTCAGATTCTAAAATTCAAATCTGGCGTTGTTTTCTGATTCAGAAGGAGGCACCTTTTGGGTAAGGAATGCACGTTTTGGAGGAAGAATATTCTGGAGTTAAAGAGAAGAGGGGAGAGAGAAAATTTCGAATTTTAAAAAATAGGGACATTTAGCTTTTGAAAATTCCTGAATTTTTCATTCATCTTGGGAAAAAAGGTCTTCTTCCTCATCCTTCAAGGGGGCGGCTAGAGAAAAAGAGGAGATTTTCCGGCCTAATCGAGGGAGCGACCCCGGCGAAGTAATCCTACGTCGTTTAATCTTTAATTTCAACATGATTTATAAGATCTTTCCAACCGTTATGTGTGATTTCTCCGCCGTCATGAACTAAACATTTTTAATCTTATATTGTGAAAGTACTTGGTATTTTGTGTTGATGGAATCTTAAACTTTTCTTTGTGAATGTTTGGTGTATGTCTTTATCGAATCTATAATCTTTACCTTGAAACTTTTGGCCAAGATTTCGTCGCTTTACTACGTTTCATAATTCGAGAGAGGAGTTGCGTAAGTGTGTTATAGATCTGGTATAATATTTGAATGGAGAAAGAGATTTCTCCTTGATATTAGCAACTTTGGTTTTGAACTTTATGCGGTACTTGTCTCTCCCGAGGGGGAAATAGAGGTTAGGGATTTCTGATATCGAGAGGTACGAATCTTCTACCTTAAAATCGTTGCAAGACGTGTCACCACTCACTATCACAAAGTCATCTTCACAAGATCTGTCACACTAGACTTAGGAAATCATAATGCAAGATTATTTCTTCGATAACCAAGAATTTTCTCTTAGCAAATCGTAGTATATTTTAATTCACATTCTTTGTTATTCATAATAAGAGCATTTAACAAAATCACTATTTTATCTGACTTGAATTTAAAGAAAAAGAATAACACTGGTAGTTGCGAGCACTAAATTCACCACTTCTCCGTGGAAATGAACTTTACTCATTTTTATTACTTGATCCGGCACGTGCACTTACGTGTAATACTTATACTTGTTTTGGGCGTATCAAGTTTTTTGCGTCGTTGTCGGGGAGGTGCGAAAATTTAGCGTGTATTTCTCGCAATATTAGTGAAGTTTTAGTATTTAGAGTTCAGACATGTTCTGTTGTTTATTATCATTCCTACTGTTATTTTTGTTGCACTGCTTGATTATTTTGTTTGGTTATAGTCAATCATCATTCTGCTATTGTGCTTAGTTATGTGCAGGTATCGATCACCTGAATTATTACCTCTGAACCTAGAAATTGAACGGGCTTGCAGGCGAAATAGAAACGCATCAAAATTAGAACATAATTGACCTGCAACAATGAATTCAAATAATCAAAATGTTAACGTTAATAATAATCAGGAGGATTTAGGACAAGAGGGTGCGGTAGAACAGAATGTACAGCCCGCTAAGGTTAGGAGAACATGTAGAGAATATAATATGTCTTTTAATGGATGGGTTCATCATAGCATCATTAAGCCGACCATCGAGGTGAACAACTTCAAAATTGATTCTATGGCTATGAACTTAGTCCCACAAAAACAATTTAGTGGACTTAGTCATGAGGACCCGAATTCTCATATACGGACGCTCATGGATATGTGTGACACATTCAAGATTAATGGTGCATCGGACGAGGCAATTAGACTACGCTTGTTCTCGTTCTCCTTGGATGGTAGAGCAAAAGAGTGGCTTGATTCACAACATAGTCTCATCACTTGGCTACGGGTGGTAGAGAAATTTTTAGCCAAGTATTTCCCACCCGCTAAGACCGCAAGGTTAATGCGGGATATAACTAAATTTACTCAAGGGAACGGTGAGACGCTCTATGATGCGTGAGAGAGATTTAAGGAGTTGTTGCATAAATGTCCTCATCACGGATTGGCCATACACCAACAAATATGGACCTTTTATAATGGCCTCTAGACATCGACCATGATTCGGGTAGATGAAGTTGCGGGGGGAACTCTCATGGGCAAATAGCCTGAGGATGCATATGCCATCTTAGAGGACTTATCCTCTAACAACTACCAATCGTTCGAGAGACAAGTTCTTTCCTCATCCGTGAGTGTATTGTACCAAGTAGACCAACTAAACTCATTTGCTGCACAAATAACTGCCCAATTAAACACCATTAACAAGAGGTTAGATGGGTTAACTTTAAATTATAATCAGATGAAACCACAAGTGAATAGTATTATGACACCTCTTCCCACAAACCCTTAATTTACTATTGAACAACTAGTAAGCAACCCGACCCCTAGTTATAATGAAGAAATCAACTATATAGGAGGGCCACCTAGGTATAATAGCAACAACAATGCGATCCCAAATTATTATAACCTAGAGTTACGTAACCATCCTAACTTCTCATGGAAGAACAATACCGGAATGGCACACCCACCCGGTTTCAACTCAAACCAACATCCACCCCAACATAATAACTACAATCAACAAGGTCCTACTAGGAAATATTCTGATGAGTTCATCGTCGAATCAATCCAAAAGAGTGACGCCCGCATCACAAGTTTAGAGGGTTCCTTGCAGGTGATTGAAATGCAATTAGGACAGATTGCGAGTGCATTGAGCCTTAGACCCTAAGGAACACTCCCAACAGACACCATTTTGAATCCAAAGAGAGATAATCAACACTATAAGGCGGTCACTTTAAGGAATGGTAAGGATTTAGTGGGTACGGCAGCAAAGGAACAGAGAAGGATGGTAAGCGAAGAAAATGAATTGGCGGATGTTAGTCCTAATGCGCCTAGTGAGGAGCCGAAATAAAATGATATGGTTGACGAAGGAGTTGAAGTGTTAGGAGTGAAGGAAAGTGAGTCACTCGTAGAAAACATAAATAAGAAGAGTAGTGTGATAGTCTATCCACCAACATCATTCTCTCAACGATTGAAGAAGAGAAAACTTGACCACCAATTTCAAAAATTCGTTGAAATGTTTAAGAAATTACAAATCAACATTCCTTTCGCAGAAGCTTTGGAACAAATGTCAAGCTACATGAAATTTATGAAAAATATCATATCCAAAAAGAGACGATTCGGTACGAATGAGACGGTGACATTCACTCGAGAGTGCAGTGTTATTCTTCAGAAAAGACTCCCACCTAAGTTGAAAGATCCAGGGAGCTTTACGATACTATGTTCAATAGGATATAAGTTTGAGGGTAAGACCCTGTGCGATCTTGGAGCAAGCATTAACTTAATGCCGCTCTCGATATATAGAAAGCTAGGTTTGGGGAAAGTCTCTAAGACTTCCATAACCTTACAACTGGCCGATATAACCCTGACATTTCTGAAAGGCATAGTTGAGAACGTACTAGTAAAGGTGGATAAGTTTATCTTTCTGATAGATTTTGTGGTCTTAAATATGGAGGAAGACAAGGAAGTTCCTATTATCGTAGGGAGACCGTTCCTAGCCACGGGTAGAACATTAATTGATGTGTAGAAGGAAGAATTGACAATGGGGGTGAACGACGAACAAGTAACATTTAACTTACTTAAGGCAATGAGGTTTCCCCATCGAGAGGAGGACAACATGGAGGTGGTAAATCAGGTCTCCATATATGATTATGAGTCGACTCGCCCATTGTCTGATGAACAAGATGTTCTATTGACTCACGTATTGACGGAGGAGGATTTATACGAGGAGGAGGAAGACGTTCACGAATGCTTACAAGAATTTGAGAAGCAGCCTGTTTGGCTTCGTAAGCCGGAGCCACTAGAGATGCCCGAGAAGTCCATATCAGTAAAGCCTTCCATTGTTGAGCCGCCATCATTAGAGTTAAAACCCTTTCCTGAACATCTTACTTACGCGTATCTAGGTGAGAACGATACTCTACCGGTAATTGTTAACTCCAAATTAGAACCAGAACACCTACTAAAGCTTATTGAACTTTTAAGACGATACAAGTCGGCAATAGGTTGGTCCATAACAGATATTCGGGGGATCAGCCCATCATTATGCATGCATAAGATCCGCTTAGAGGAATTTTGTAAGGGATCGATTGAACCCCAACGTCGTCTAAGCCCACCGATGAAGGAAGTGGTGAAGAAAGAAATTATTAAATGGCTAGACGCGGAGATCATCTATCCTATCTCAGATAATTCGTGGGTGTCGCCGGTGCATTGTGTCCCAAAGAAAGGATGGATGATGGTGGTGAGGAACAAGAAGAGTGAGTTAGTATCCACTAGAACGATTACCAGGTGGCGAATTTTTATCTATTATAGAAATTTGAACAAAACCACCAAGAAGGATCGTTTTCCCCTTCCCTTCATTGATCAAATATTAGACAAACTGTCAGGGAATGATTTTTCCTGCTTTCTAGATGGTTACTCTGGTTACAATCAGATTACTGTGGACCCAGAGGATCAAAAAAAGACTATCTTCTCCTGTCCTTACGGGACGTTCGCATTTAGAATGCTGCCTTTTGGCCTATGTAACGCACCAGCTACTTTCCAGCACTGCATAATCGCGCTCATCGCGGACATTTTAGAAGAGGATGAAGACCCCGAGGATTATGGCATCGAGGTCTATATGGATGATTTCTCCATATTTGGCAAGTCATCCGAGGCTTGCTTGGTGTGTCTAGAGAGGGTGCTTGCGCGGTGTGTGAAGGCTAGTTTGGTGTTGAACTGGGAGAAATGTCACTTCATGGTACGTGAAGGGTTAGTGTTGGGTCACCATGTCTCTAAGAGTGGGTTAGGAGTAAACAAGGCAAAACTATACGTGATAGAACAACTACCTCCACCCACGAGTGTGATGATGCTGAGGAGTTCTTAGGACATGTTGGTTTCTACCGTAGATTTATCAAGGATTTCGCAAAAATAGCAAAGCCACTAAGTGGGTTATTAGAGAAAGACGCGAAGTTTTATTTCAACGATCAATGTTTAGAAGCGTTTAACGAACTGAAGAAACGTTTGACCAAGGCACTGGTCATTGTGACACCTGATTGGAAAGTGTATTTTGTTTTAATGTGCGACACAAGTGATTATGCGGTGGGAGTTGTCTTGGACCAAGTGCGGGACAAGATATTCCATATGATAGCTTATGCTAGCAAAACCCTCATTGACTCTCAAGTCAACTACAATACCACCGAGAAGGAGCTATTAACGATAGTATTTGCGTTTGAAAAGTTCAGGTCATATCTCCTATGCACAAAGGTTATTGTGTACACTGACCACGCAACGATTCGCTATCTGATGGAGAAGAAAGACGCAAAACCACGCTTGGTTCGATGGGTACTCCTCCTACAGGAGTTTGATGTAGAAGTCAGAGATAGGAAAGGTGCGAAGAACCCGGTAGCGGATCATCTGTCTTGGATTGAGTGTGTACATCTGTCACTACGCTCTGAGATTGATGAGAGATTTCCCGATAAGTGGCTTCTTGCTATATCTGAGAGTGATGCACCTTAGTATGCTGATTACGTGAATTACTTGGCAAGCAACATCATGCCTGTTGAACTTACCTTTTCACAGCGGAAAAGATTCTTACACCAGGTGCGTTCATATTTGTGGGACGACCCTTATCTGTTCAAGATTGGAGCCGATGGAGTGTTGAGACGTTGCATTCCTGAGGGGGAAATGAGAGTTATCCTGGAGAAATGTTACAACTCGCCATATGAAGGTCATTTTATGGGCACTAGGACGACCATGAAGGTGTTAGAAGTCGGATTCTTTTGGCCTAACTTATTTAGAGACTCCAACTCGTTCGTTAAACAGTGCGATAGATGTCAGCGAGTAGGGAACATACAAAAGGATGATGCGATGCCCATGAACATCATGTTAGAGGTTGAGTTGTTTGACGTGTGGGGTATAGACTTTATGGGTTCGTTTGTGAACTCATGTGAAAATACTTATATTCTTCTAGTCGTAAATTATGTATCAAAGTGGATAGAGTTCATCATCACGCCTAATAATGATGCTAAGGTGGTCCTGAACTTCTTGAGAAATTTCATATTCAATCGATTTGGAGTGTCGAGGGCAATAATTAGCGATGGAGGAAGCCATTTCTGCAACACCCAATTCGCTGCACTACTACAAAAATACGGGGTGACTCATAAGGTCGCACTAGTTTATCATCCACAAACGAACGAGCTCGCAGAGGTTTCAAACAGAGAAATTAAGAAGACTTTAGAAAAGACGCTGAGTATTAATCGTAGAGACTGGGCGCAAAAGCTGAACGAAGCCATGTAGGCATATCGCACTGCATTTAAAACGCCAATTGGACTAACCCCATATAGGCTCGTGTATGGAAAATCATGTCATTTATCCCTCGAGTTAGAGCACCGCACCTATTGGGCGATACAGAAGATCAAATATGATTTTTGGGATGCAGGAAAGAATCAGCTCTTGCAATTAAACTAATTAGAGGAGATTAGGATGCGAGCCTATGACAATTCTAAAATCTATAAAGAGCAAACAAAGAAGTGGCACGATTGACGGTTGAAAGAAAAACATTTCGAGTCGGGACAATTAGTCTTGTTGTTCAATTCTCATTTACGAATATTTACCGGAAAGCTTAAATCGTGTTGGTCGGGCCCTTTTATGGTCAAGGAGGTGCATCTGCATGGTGCGGTGCCTATCCTAAACAAAAGTGATGGAACAGAGTTTAAAGTGAACGACACGAGACTGAAATTATATCTTAGGGAGGACGACGACCGAGCGGTGTCGTGCGTAACGCTCCACTAGTTTTGTACCATCCTGCCATGACGAAAAATTAGGCGCTTGGTGGGAGGCAACCTATCTTTTATATTTTCGTATCAGTTTAATAATAGTTATGATACTAAATTTTAAGCCATGTTACTTGTCTACTTCGCATTTTGTAATAGCAATTGGTAGGAGGAATCCATGAGAGAGATGACTCATGAGCATATTTAAGTTGTTGCAACCCCAAAAAATAAAGGTCGCAACCTTTATTTTGTTGTTTGGATATGAAGAATAGAATGAGAAGCGCGCCTGGACCCGGTTCAGCTGAACCGGCGCTGTCCCTGGGCAAGAATTAAGTTGTTGCAACACAAAAATAAAGGTTGCAATCTTTATTTTTCTGCCTGGTGTTTAAGGACGACACTGCTGAATAGCCGCTGGACCGGTTCAAGTGAACCGGCGCGCCATTTCATTTTAAAACGAATTAGTTAGGATTAATATTATTCCTAATTAGAATTCCACCCAAATTAAAATCTCCTAATATAAACCTTCCTCATTTAAATCCTCTCCTTTCGAGACCGTCTGCCCTTGCCTTTTCGTCTTCCCATTTCTGTCGTGATCTAGGGCACGAGGGAGTTCCGGCGATCAGCGTTGGCGGAGAAGAACATCCCGGTGGGCGACTTCATTTAGGAGGGGCTCGGGAGATTCACCAACCATTATCGCCAACGGGAGAGGGTCCGCACAGGTTCGAAAAACATTTCGTGACCTAGTAAGGTAACTACCTCATCGTTAGAACTTGAACGTGGAGATGTTGGTTTCTCTTTTCAGCTGGGATCATTCGCCTTAGTTAGGTTTCATTTTTCATTCGATTGAAGATGTCTCCCAAGAGAAAAGATAGGGAGAAGGAGAAGGAGGTGGCGCAAAACAATATGAAGTTCCTATCGGAGGAAGAGTGGCACCGTTTCGAGGCTCTCAAGTCCGTTCCTTTCATCTATGAGAGGGGATTCAAAATGGAGATCTGGGAATGGAGTCGGGTGTATGTTGGAAACATTAGGGCTCTCCGGTGGGAGACTTTTTGCGATCCACGAACGGAGGTCGTGCTTCCTTGGGTATACGAATTTTACACCAATGCTAGGTACCGGGAAGGCGACACCGTTCCAGTCAGAGGCACATAGGTGGATTTTTTCGCAACAACAATTAACAACCTCTTCGAGCTTGACGACAACACTGAGGGCAACCTAATGTCACTCCAAGCGACCGTGCCACCAACTGACATTGTCGATGTTGTATGTTGTGTACCTAAACCTGAATGGGCACGCCGTTCTTTCAAGGCAATCAAGTCTACTAGCCTGTCGAGGGAGGCCAAAGTGTGGCTCCTTTTCATCAATGCCAGCATTCTCCTGAGTCGCCACCTGAACAACATTTCATTAGACCGCCTAACCTTGATTTACAACATTTTGAAGGGTAAACGGATCAACATGGGCGGGCTCATTGCTGAGCAACTAGCACATAGAGTGATGGAGGACAAGGTGCGGCCGCTTTGGTTTCCCACGCTTATCACGGAACTATGTCGCTTAGCCGGTGTGGGGAGTGAAAAAGGAGATTTTGTGACGTAGGTGGGACACCATATTTCTGAGATGGTAGCGGAGGTTAACATTAAGGTGGCTGCTGAAACCGGAGAGAAGAAATCAAAACTGAGCAGGTTGCGGGGTGAGGGACCCGAGCCATCTGAAAAACCTACGATGGTTTCCCCTATAAAGTTGGTGATCAGACAATCTAAGTATGAGGGGGAACGTGGCCTAGCAACAGAGAATGCAGAGTATATGAAAACCTACCTCAGATAACAGCACGTGTACTTTAAGTCGAGATTTAAGGAAATCCGTCGGAACCAGGAGAAGCCAATGCACGCAGCCAAGATCCCGATGGAGACACCCTCGTACCAGCTTCAGTCGTAGTTTGACTCTGAGGGATATTTGCTTCAGAGCGACTGGTCACGAGCCGACCCCGCCAAAATCGCTGCAACTGAATCTGACTTGGAGAGGAGACTGAGCCCGACGACGAGGACAATGAGGATAGAGGAGTCGGGAGATAGCAAGGCCGACTAGTAGTTCTTTCCTTCCTAGATTACTGATTTGACATTTTGATAGGGTGTTGACGGGTTATTTTTGTTATTTTGAAGGACATGATTTTGTTTTGTATGATATTCTGTAATGATGTTCAGGACTGTTGATTCATTTTTGGATATATATATTCTGTCTGATTATAGTACTGTTTCACATCTTGTCTGCGTCATTTTCCTTCTGAGTTAAAAAAACTTATCTTGTACTACTGTGATCAGTTGAGTGAGAGTTTCTTGAATGCTGACTGTTGGATATGGCTTTTCTTGACATATTACTTGTGATACATTTTGTGATATGCTCTTTTGATTTGATGATGTCCTGTATTTATGGTTAAGGCATGAGTAACTATAAATGTTAATTTAAATGGTTGTCTAGTATGTGGTGTGAGTCCTTTGCAGGTTGCAACCACGGGTAGGATTGATGAATTATCAGGTCGTAAAGGAGTCCATTAAACACAAGAATGCAGTTTTGGAAAGCTCTTCAGACACCCGGACGTTAGGGGAGTTTTTAAATTTCAATATTTCTTGCTTTTCTTAGCCTCATTATATTTGATCTTATGCACATTCTCTAAAAAAACATATATCATTATGAGTAGTGAGGTCGCTTTGCTAGGGACTAGCAAAGGGCAAAAGTGTGGAGGTAGGGATAGTGTAACCCCTACCAATTCGGTGAGGATTGAATATATAATAATTGTTGATCCTAGTTCTCGAAATAACTAATGAATAATGTATTCTACAGTCCATGATGATTTTAATCTAGGTGGATAGCCGACCCTAATGGTTCACATCATTTTGATTTGAAGTTAGCAAGATGAGCCAAATTTCTTTTAATATTTCATCTTTCCACATTATTCTTTTAAAAGAGCGACCTTCTTAAAAATAGACCTGTATGAACTTCTAAGAATAATAATAGAGGGTGAGCAAGAACCGAGTTAGAGATGTAAACCAAAGCATTGACCATCATTTGTATCCATTTGAGCTTGAACGTTGAACTTTTATGCATATTTTCCCTAGGCGTCTATTTGATGATTCTTAGTATGTTTCTCAATTATGAGTGTTTGCTAAAATAAAAGTGTGTGAGTCGTAGTGATATGTGCTCTAGGTGTGTGTACACCCATTTGAAATGATCTCAACTATGGGCTCTCTTTAAAAAAAAACTATATATATGAAAATATGTCATAGTGATATGCGGCCTAGGTATGTGCATTCATATCTGGAATGATCCCAACTGTGATTATAAAAAAGAAAAAGAAAGAAAGAGAAAAGAGTCGTAGTGATATGTGACTTAAGCGTGTGTACACCTACTTGGAATGATCCCAACTATGGACCAAAAAAGGAGAAAATAAACCTAATAGTTTGGAGTGTCGCTAAGAATTTTTCATCTAGGGAGACACCTTCTACCATCCATACACATTTCTAACCATGCCAAAGTCACTCTCACCACTAATCACCATGACATCTCTTCAAACCTAACTACTAACTCTTGCGGAGGTTAAGTCAAAGACACGGCTTATTCTCATTCCCTTTTAGTCATTAAAAAAAGTTCGACGGGAAAGTTGGAGGGACGTGAACGATTTTAAAGGGTAACACACAACACACTAGAAATTTTAATTGAGATTTCTCTTCCATCAAACTAACGAATTATCAAATGTTTTGAACTCTTAATGGTCGGTAAATCCTCAAATGATTTAATCGGTACTCTGGACTAAACCATTCAAGTTATCTTCGAGAAAAAGTATCATGTGAGTTATTTATTTTGTTAACTATCACCTCACTCAATTCAGTGATTAGAATTTTCTCTGCTAGCGACCAGCAAAGGTTCAAGTGTGGAGTTGTGATAACTTCTCAAAAAGAAGTTATCTAGCATAAGTTTTGGACCTTTTGCTCGTTGATCCGGAAAAAAACTGTATAGTTGAAGTTTAAATGCAATAAAATTCACATTTATTTTATTTATGACTAAAGTGGTCTTTTTCCTTAGTATTGGTGCAAGAGAATCCAAGGATAACGACATGGAAGAAGGATTTCGTCAAATATGCTGTCCTGGAAAAAAATTGCAGAATCCTGAAATAGGTTGCAACCCTTCCTAGACGAAATTCAGATTCTAAAATTCAAATCTGGTGTCATTTTCAGATTCAGAAGGAGCCACCTTTTGGGCAAGGGATGCACGTTTTTGGAGGAAGAATATTCTGGAGTTAAAGAGAAGAGAGGAGAGAGAAAAATTTCGGATTTTAAAAAGGAGGGACATTTAGGTTTTGAAAAATCCGAAATTTTTCATTCTTCTTGGAAAAAAAAGGTCTTCTTCTTCCTCATCCTTCAAGGGGGCGGCTAGAGAAAAAAAGGAGATTTTTCGGGCTGATCGAGGGAGCGACTCTGGCGAAAGAATCCTACGTTGTTTAATCTTTAATTTCAACATGATTTATAAGATCTCTCCAACCATTATATGTGATTTCTTCGCCGCCATGAACTAAACGTTTTTAATCTTATATTGTGAAAGTACTTGGTCTTTTGTGTTGATGGAATCTTAAACTTTTCTTTGTGAATGTTTGGTGTATGTCTTTATCGAATCTATAATCTTTACCTTGAAACTTTTTGTCAAGATTTCATCATTTTACTACGCTTCATAATTCGAGAGAGGAGTTGCGTAAGTGTGTTATAGATCCGGTATAATATTTGAATGCAGAAAGAGATTTTCCTTTGATATTAACAACTTTGGATTTCGAACTTTATGTGGTACTTGTCTCTCCCCAGGGGGAAATAGGGGCTAGGGATTTCAGATATCGAGAGATACAGATCTTCTACCTTAAAATCATTGCAAGACGTGTCATCACTCACGATCACAAAGTCATCTTCACAAGATCCGTCACACTAGACTTAGGAAATCATAATACGAGATTATTTCTTCGATAACCAAGAATTTTCGCTTAGCGAATCGTAATATATTTTAATTCGTAGTCTTTGTTATTCATCATTGGAATATTTAACAAAATCACTACTTTATCTGACTTGGATTTAAAGAAAAAGAATAACTGGTAGTTGCGAGTACTAAATTCACCACCTCTTCGTGGAAACGAATTTTACTTACTTTTTATTACTTGATCCGGCACGTGCACTTGCGTGTAATACGTATACCTGCTCTGGGCGTATCATTTGTCAATATCTAAACACGGTTTGCCAATAAAATTATCCATAAATATTTGTCAAACATACAAGTTATTAGAGTTTCGACTTTATTAAAATCATGAATCTAACCGCTAAGGTAGTGGTTTTTCAAATTATAACTAGAATTTTATTTGATTTGATCGGTTCTGGTTCCGGTTTCAGCATAATTTTTAGAATGTCGTATCAATGGTTCCGATTACGTTTCAACAAGGACCAAAATCAAACTGTCCACTAACGGTTCAATTCCAATCGACTCCAACCAAAATGAAAATCAAACTTGGCAGAATGAATGAGCGAGACTGATACTAATAAAACATAGGGGGAAAAGAAAAACCGTTAGCTTTTTTTTGCAAGAGGAAATTTGAAGTCTATGGCCCGGGCACAGGAATTTCACGTTATACCAAAGATGAATAATTTTTTGTGTAATATAAAACATATAACTGAATGTTAAAAATCAAAATCGCAAAACCACAAAACCGCATTTGACCGCACTAATTTTAAACCGCACCAAACGGTTTGGTTGTGGAGCGGTTTCGATCGTTGCAAAATTGCATTATTTGTGGTGCGGTTTTTGGCGGTGCAAAATCTACCAAACTGCGTCACACCTTTGTCATCATTCATACCGACTTCTTCTAGAGGGCCTGACATTCTAATCATTGCTAATGAGTATAGGTTATCTTCATTTTTTTGTAACTTTGTCATCCACTCTTCGGCTAGTGGCTCCTTCCTCTTCGACTCTTCCTAGACATCGATTGCATGTATTCATGTTAGAAATCATTTTAGTATTATTCTTCTTTTTGAATTTTTTTGACAGGTATTAAATAATATTCAGAATTTGAATTCTTGACTCTCAGGGGTTGAAATGAACCGCATGCCTCCACTCTTCATTCAAAAATTCAAAGATCGTGATCGTGTGGTGTTGATGCAATGTTTAAACCACACCGCATAGTTTTGGTGCGGTGCGATTTTGTTCAGTGCAAAATTGATCCTCTTTGGTACGATTATGATTTGAGTTCAAACTGCATCAGTTTCACCATTAATACTAAGTATAAATATTATAAATAGATTATAAAAATAACAATATTATATTATAATATTAATACTTAGAAAAATATTATAAAAAATAATAATAAACTTGTTACGGTTCGGTTCTACTTTGTCCGGTTTGGATCGGGTCTAAAATTTTGAAACCGCTTAAAACTGGTATGTTGTGGTTCCGATCTGGATAATAAAAATGAAAACGTCATACTCGGACTAATGTTGTTCATGGTTCCAAAATTCAAATCGGAACCTAGATAATTAGCGAACAGTTCGGTCCAGTTCATTGCGGTTACGGCTCGATTTACGATTTTCGGTTTTAAGTGTCAACTCTACTCGCTTTTGGTTATTTGTAAACATCAAATTATAATTATACCCAACAATGCTATTTGTATTTTTAAAAAACTATAAATATATTTTATAGATAGAACTAGGCATATATATTAAGTGTTTAACACATGCAATTTAATGTAAGTTAGTGTATGAACTATTTAGATACATATTTTCTCAAAAATAAAGTTCCCAAAAAATATTGAAATACATATATTTGATATAACACAACTCTGATCTATAATATCTAATTAATAGTCATTTGATATAGTTGTTTCCCAAAAAACTTACAAAAGTAGAAGAAAATAACAATTAACAAACATAAGATAATAATAGTCGTAAACATTCATATTTAACAGTACACACCTTATTGATAGGGATTAACCCCATTTTATAGAAAATAAGGTGTGCACATATCCACACCCCCATGATCTCCACCCAAAAGGAGTCGGGATCAAAAGTTTGATCACGCACACGATCACAACATCTGATCCCCGCGCGCCGATCTCACTCCGCATGGTGGGGTAATCGCCGCACCTCGCCGGCGACGGCCGGCCGACCTCCTCCTCGGACGCCGGCTGCCCGCCCCCATTTTCACAGCCGAAGGGGCGGCCTACGGGCCTCCCCTTCCTTGGCCGCTCGAGCGACCAAGGGGGCGGCCGACCGAGACGCCCCCCTCCTCAGCCGACCCAAGCGGGCAAGTGGGCGGCCGACCGGGCCGCCCCACTCCTTGGCCGTCGGCGACAAAAGGGGTGGTCGCCCCGACCTCCCCTTTGTCGGCCGCCCGTGCAGCTAAGGGGGGCGGCCAATCGTGCAGCCCCCCTCTCCTTGGCCGCCGACGACCAAAGGGGCGGCCGCCCCGACCACCCCTTTGCCCGACCGCCCGTGCGGTTAAGGGGGCGGCCAACCGGGCCGCCCCCCTCTCCTTTGTCGTCGACGGCCGAAGGGGAGGCCGCCCCTCGTCGTGGCCGCCAATGGCCAAGGGGGCGCCCGCCCGGGCCGCCCCCTCCCTCGGCTGCTGGCGCGCGGCCGCGAAGAGTGGCCGCTCCTCCCCGGCCGCTGTCCGCGACCCTCTCTCGCCGGCAAGTTCGTCGCCCGCCCGTGGAGGCCCGCTCCCGCCGTCCGATCAGGGGGGAGCATTCTCGGTCATTCGATCCATGCGTAACCACCCACTAACCACCAGGTTAGTGGGGAAATTTAATTAATATTTTATTATTTTTTTAATGGCGGTATCCAAATAGCAGGATACGCGCACCATAAACTAAAGTAAAAATATTCATGAGGGTTGTTACGGTGTGCAGATAACCGCATAACCACCATAACCACCCCCCGGAGCCTATAAAAAGAGTATCAAACCTCCTCATTTATGATCCTTTTCTGACTCTTCTCCTTGAAGTCTTCTTGTTCCTCAGGTCGAAGCTCTGTCAGTTTTCCTCCTACGAGCCATCTTCGAGCCGCCTCCAAGCCACACCCGAGCCACAACCGGGTCAAGTCGCAACCACTCGACGAAACCAAGTTGTCCAAGTTCCAAGCGTCTCAACAACCGCAAGACCAAGAGCGTCACCTCTCACCCAGCATCAACAAGCCGCTATCTTAAAACCACCGGCGCAAAGTGCAATTTGTAATAACTCCCGGCGCGACGGCTTGTCGTCTGCCGCGTGTAAAGTGCTCTCTCACCCCATAATTGTAACGAGAGGTGGTCTGTCACCCACGACTTCACGATCTAGCTGTAACCTCCAGAAAATAGTGGATTTTGGTCGGCACAGATCCGGTCATGTGGTTTTTTACTCAGTTAAGGGGTTTTTCCACGTTAAAACTGCTTGTGTACAATCAACCTATTTATTTGGCTGTGTGAGCGCTCGACCGTCCCGAGAGCTAAGACGGTCCAAAAATTCTGGCCCGACCGGAACGTCGAGTTAGTCCACAACACTTATATCATCAAATTCTTCAAAATTCTTCAACCATATTTCATGCAAATTTCATTTTAGCTATGTAAGTTGAATAGGTGGTCATTAACGAATGACGGTTTATCACATGTGTTTACGATCGCGGCCGCCGCTATGTTAAACAAAGCCTAAGAAGAGTAAAAGTGCACATTCCTAGTCATGTTCACAACCTATAGTTATATTATAATAGATTAAAGAACAAATCTCAATTAAAATATTTTCTTGATTTTCGTTTTAGGGTCAATACCATTCTGGTTAATTATTATTTATTTCAGGTTGTCTCTAATTATTATATTATATATCAATATCTTACAATAATATAATAGTGAAAATATATTAATTCTTGGGGTCATATGAAAGAAGTACTTTGCAAGAGACGTGTTGCATTATAATTTCATTACCTTAGCTTGCGTACGGCAAGCTTCGATTCGTATATTGAGACCATTATATAATTAAACACTGCTCCAGTTATTTCATAATTCATCCATGCTATTGAGAATTTGAGATCTTCTTTTTTTTACCAAATAAATAAACTATATATTTCTGATAGTGCATGCAGAAATTTTTCCCAAGTGCCCCTAAACTTTGAAATTCTTAATAAATCAAAAAATACAGTATGCAACTATGCATATATCTTATATATCTTATACATATATAAGAGAATATAAATATTTGGAGATACATCATAAATTGAATATTGATCATTGGATCATGAGAGAGAGCATGAGAGGGGAGAATTGGGGGAGAGAGAGAGTGGAGGGAGAGAGACGGTGCACAAGAGAGAAGAGAGAGAGAGGGGGGGGGGGGGGGGGTGATAAAGAGAGAAAGAAAGGGGGAGCGATGAATTATTTTTTATATATTAAAATTTGCAAAATTTTATAAAATAAAAATAGGAATAGAAATTTATTTTTTTGCGGTCATTTTAAGTACTCATATGCATATGTTTTGAAAAAAAAATTGGGTGAGTGTGCAGCCCGCAGCGACGCATCGAGCACGGGCAAAGCCCGTGCGTACAGGGGCGGGCTAAGCCCGCCTGGATGCAGCCGACGGCAGCCCGAGAGCTTCGAGCACGGGCGTAGCCCGTGCAAAGAAGCTCGTGTGTGTGTGTGTGTGTGTGTGTGTGTGTGTGTGTGTGTGTGTGTGTACATATAATAACATCTTCGAACGGGCTTTGCTCGTTCTCGATGCGTCGCTGCGAGCTTCGTCGGCAACCAAACGGGCTTCGCCCACTAGACATTCAAGCGGGTTTCGCCCGTCCCTCAGCGTTGAGTGCACGTCTGCCCAGGCGTTGAGTGCACTCTCAACGCCTGCCTGGGCGTTGAGTGTGCCCTCAACGCCTGCCCAGGCGTTGAGTGTGCACTCAACGCCCCGTCGTTGAGTGCACTCAACGCCTCCGTCGTTGAGTGCACACTCAATGCCTGAGTGCACTCAACGCCCCCTGAGATTATTTATTTATTTATTTAAATTATTAAAAAAACAAAAATTAATAACAAAATCGCGGAAACAACCCCCCCCCCCTGTTCTGCTTCCGCCTGCCCGGTCCCGATTCCCTCTGCCGCCGCCGGCGTAGCCGCCGACGACCTGCCTGACGCCCACCGGGTGGTTCACCGGCCTCCGGCGAACCCGTCAGTGGCTGCCCGACGGCGAGCGAGCAGGGCCACCGCCGGCAGAGGCCCTGCCCGTGAGCCCTAAGCTGGGTCGGCCCAGGCTCGGGCCAGGCCCAGACCTAGCCTAATGCCCGGCCCGAGCCAGGCCCAAACCTAGGCCCGGCCTGAAGCCTGTTGGGAGCCCAACATTATTATAATGATGGGCTGCCGCCCATCATTACAATAATGCTGGGCTGCTGCCTAGCATTTAACGCTGGGCGGTTGCCGCCCAGCATTGAACGCTGGGCGGCTGCCGCCCAGCATTGAACGCTGGGCGGCTGCCGCCCAGCATTGAACGCTGGGCGTTGCAGCCCAGCATTTAAATGCTGGGCTGCAACGCCATGCATTAAATGTTGGGCTGCAGCTCAGCAATACTGGAAGCATTATTTTTTTAGGCCTGTTTGGGCCCGATTTTGTGGGCTCAGACAGGCCCTCTTATTTCGCATAGGTCTGAGCCCGACCTGGGCCCGTTGGGTCTGGAAGAAAAAATCTCGGGCCCGGGGGGGGGGGGGGGGGGGGGGGGGGTCTGGGCCTGGCAGGTCTAATTTGCGCCCCCACTCTTGAGCCCGGCTTTTGAGCAGCAAAACTCATGTAGTTTAACTATTGGCGTATACGTCTAGAACATTAAGTGTTGCTTACAAACGTTGAATCATGTCATGTGGGCATAATTATAGTATATTTTGTAGGTCTATTCATCTGAATGGACAATGAGAAAGACAACGGGTTCTATCTTGACCTGCAAGATAAAAAAAAGTTCATAATAAGTAATACAGTCTGAATTTTTTTAATTATATGCAGTTGAAAATTTATGGTTAAAAATTCAGTCCGAAATTTAGCTTATTCATACAGATAGAAAAATACAATCTAAAATTCAGACATAAAATTAGTTTATTCATGCGGTTAGAAAAATACAATCAAAAATCCAGCCACAAAATTAGTTGATTCATACAGTCACAAAAATACACCCTAAAATCTAGTAACAAATTTAGTTAATTAATACAATTAGAAATATATGCTATAAAATCCAGTCATAAACAAAACAACAATTTTACAAAAATACACCCTAAAAATTCATGCTCACTATATAATCGTATGGAATTACTGAATTCACACAACTTATAAAACTTACTGTTTCGTCAGTAGCTTGGGGGTTTGAATTCGTCATCGTGAAGTCTTCTCAACTACAGGCAGTAAACAGCATGTTGCGGACAGCGAACAGGCGGTCTATCTTTGACAACTTATTTCTGGGTTCAATTAGTCGTTTGCTTCAGGCGGTCTATTCAGTTCGGCATCAGCAGCTTGTGTGGTCTGGCAGCTAGACGACCTCGCAGTTAGGCGGTTTGCAAATCGGCGGCTAGAGCTTAGCATTGGAATAACGGGCTGTCTAAAAACAACTCAAAATTATGATAAAAAGGTAAAAAAATAGAGTTACATTCACACTAACCTAAGCTTAAAGGAGCTGTGGATACAGAGGTGGAAGAAATGGAGGCAATTATAATTAGTAAAATCTTGTTTCCAGTGTGGCAATGACAACTGCGAACAATGGCAACTGCGGCACACCTGTAGCTCGGCAATGGGGGGAGGGAGAACACACGGAACACCTGCGACTCTGCAAGGGGGGAAGGAGAACACCAGTAGCTGGACAATGGCATGAAGGAGTTGAAGTTGGGGAATGGCGAGGGTTTTCGGTGCCTGTTTTGCGTTTTTTCTGGGAGGAAAAGGCGAAAAGAGGCGAAAAAGAAGGAATAAGGTGGGTCCGGCCTATTTAAAGACGCATGGAACTTCGGTGTGTGATACACCGAAAATTTTCGCCTCCCACACAAATCACGCTTAACTATAGAAGGAAACTCTCACACAGATCACACTTAACTATGAAATTTTATAATAACTTCACAACTTGGTCTGAAATAGTACAGTGCTCTAAATTATCACTTTAACTTGGTAATATTTCCTATAATTATGAAGTGAGGTTCAGTTCGTTCTTTTCATCTAAAAGTTTGACTTCCTAGATGTTTGTTCGGGATTGCCTTTGATAATGTCTCAATATATCACCACCCATATCAGATTTAAAATGTCATAATATCACTTTGCAATGCATATGAATTTTTCAAAATGCCTCCTAACAAAAGGATTTAAGAAAAAAACTAAAAAAAAAACACTATAGCACACTCATGCCTCCGTGCTGACTAGCAGGACAATGCGACCTCGCTAATGTGTTCGCAAGGGACATAAACGGAGGCAATAACAACGAGTATAGAAGAAGACGACATCTGTGATGGTGAAAGAAAATATACCTTCTCAAATTAGGAATTTTGAAAAATGTTTTGCAAAATGAATGCCCTTAAAAGGCCATAAATCCTTGAACAAAACAACAATTTTACATTACTGTCATTGCCCCAACCTCATTGAAGCATATTGCCCCAACAATTTTCTTTCTACAGATAACAGGGTCATTGCTGAGGGGAATACAGGGGAATTCTCAACACCTTTATTGGCATTGAAGCATTTGCTAGCTTAATCAACTGCAACTGGCTGCATGAGCTCTGCCTCTTTCTTTAGATCTTCAAATAAAACAGATGACAGATATCTCTCTCCCAAGCTTGGATGGATAGTCTGGTACACAAAAAATTATTATTATTATTATTATTATTATTATTTTAAAGTATGTATTAAAGAACCTTTATATTGTGCACAGTATATAGGAATCTCAACAAGTGTGCAAATTAAGGCTCTGTTTGACACGGCGGCGGTCATGAATGCGGTGGTTATGAACCGTCTCATTAGTGAACGCCTAACATCACCTAAGGAACTTCATTCACTTTTATGTTCAAAACTATTTTTCTTTTCTTGGTGGTGGTAATAACCGTTTTCATGTCAAACAAACATTCTGTGATGGTGGCGTATTTGTCCAAACTCACAGGTGCAAAAACACCACTCCAAACAGAGCCTAAATCCTATACTTATTAAAGAGAGTGTTCAGATGTCTCCAACTATATTTGAAGCGTGTTTAGTCTCATTCCTTTAGTTTGTGCCCAACGGATACACTCTCTTGAGAACTGGTGCCCAAACAATGAGCAGCAGAGCAGGGTCAAGTCGGTCCGTACCATAGTTTGGGCAAGTAGTGAGGATTGAGAAGTAATACATAAACTTTAGTAGTTATAAGGTTTTGGGCGTGGAAAAATATAACTATCCCCTCTTTACTTCAATGTAACTCCAATTCTTCATTGTGAATACATGTCGTTACATGCGGATTTGCGTTTCTTCTCTGCTTAATTCTGTACAAAAAAAGGAATTTGTATTGATATGCGATAATAGCGATTTGCATTTCCTAATATGCTTGTTAGGGAGCAGGAATCAAAGGGACCATAGTTTGGGCAAGTAGTGATCACATCTATATTTAACACAATAATTTAAGCTTACTTATGAAGGTCAACCATAAGGTATTATTGCACCAATATATTTTCATGCATCTAGTATGAGACTAAACAAATACTCTAGAGTATCTTAATAATCTACATAGGCCATCATGCCCTTGATTAAGTTTTTTAACATCGTGAAGTATCATTAACCGAGAACGAACACAAACATGTGGAGCTGTTGGGAGCGTTGCGGAAATGAGAGAAGAATGAAGAAGGAAACAGAAGTAAACAATCACAGATGACACAGATTTACGTGGTTCATCCCAAGATGGGCTACGTCCACGGGCAGCAGCAGTCGGATCTTCACTATCAAGAACAAAGACGATTACAGAGAGTGGGCGGATTTCAGAATACCAAACACTCAATGCCTAGAACGACCAGAAGTATATATAACACTAAATACAATTACAATTTTGAGAAAAAGGATTGACATGCCCTTGGCACACGCCAGTGTGCCTCAGGCGTGTGGCCCAAACGATGAAAATTTTCATTAATAGACATGTAAAAACCGCCATGGAACCATCAGAATGGCCCACACCCTGGGCACACGCCCGTGTGCCTCAGGTCGTGTGCCCCAAAACATTGTGTCTCTGCCTTTTGGATGCGTCCACTGACTTCTGTAAAAATCCCAACGGCACACGCACTGGGCACACGCTTGTGTGCCTCGACCATGTGCAAGAAAAAATTAAACTTCGAAGGCGTGGACGAAGGAACGCGTGAAATCATCGTTGTTGAAGCTTTCAATCTTCGTATTGAATATGCTTTAATCTTGATCGCCTTCATATTCTCATATGATTGCTGGAATGGGGCTAGGGACTCCTCTAGACGTCAAACACGGGAGGTCTCTTCAATCTTCATAATACTTTGATTCGCACACAAGAGGAGCGAAGAGCTCTTTAAATAGGAGTATGTCTGTTATCGCCAACGGTAAGGCTACCACGCGCCGGTATTCTTTTGGAAAGAGTTTAACCACTCCAGCCAACTTGAAATGGAACTTTATTCTCGCTACTTAGGATATAGATATCGCAGTGCAATAAGTCATATCGTCCTGCGGTAGCATAATATTTTGTCCTGCTAAAATACGATATCCCACTTCAATTGGCTCTTCAATCTACGTGTGATTGTCGGGGTTGCCTAACTATTACTGTCGCGTGATAGGGTTATTGTGGTGCGATAACTCTTTACAGAATAGGTAGGTCTCTTGCTCCCACCAAGTCTTTTACAAAATATCCCTTGCCACCTATCCTTCTGGAACAAACGTTACCGCCAACGGTAGTCACTATCACCCGTGGTAGTACCTATTTCAGAGCACCGTCTTCAATTGTTTGTTCTGATCGAATTCCCCTATACATTTTTTACTATTGTACCTGTATACCCTGCACATTATAAACACAAGCAAAGTAGAACAAATATAAATTAAGATTTGTTATTCTCAAATCAAGAGATGTAAAATCCATGCTCCAACAATTTTTTACCCAACATCAACTTTATGCAATAGAAACTACTTTGTGCTTATTGTTATACTCTCCCAACACTATCTACAATGGGTTTTTACAATGGGTTTAATTCAACTCTCCTCCTTAAGATAGGAGTATATGTCGATCATTCTCAACTTAGAGATATTGATATGCTAGAGTCGTATCGAGATCAATATGATGAAACAATCGAGAAACAAGTTCTCGTCAAGCATCCGGAGGCTGGGTTCTCCTTGACACTCCACTCTCCAAGAGAGCCAAAACCTAATACTTAAAAAGATTGTCATCTAAAGATACTATCACTCTTATATATAGGCGAGTGGGGAACTACAAAGTGCAATAATGTCTGTGGGCTACATAGACTAATATCGGCGGGTGGCGATCCGCATCGTATCAACACGCCCCGCCCGAAAAATGGCCTTGTCCTCACGGTCAAGGGCCGAAGGGATCGTCAAAAAGCGTCAGCGGATCCAATTCCTCGGAGTCCGGATCAGTATCTTCAGATCCCAGCAACACACATAGATTTCTGAGGAGGCGGACGTAGGTGGGCGAGAAGGGTTGCTTGCAGCAAAAGTAGAGGCCCTTGCGACAAAGCACGGCTTGTTGTTGGCAAGTCAAACAATGGGACCGTCGGGGACATTGTGTACGTAGAGATGGCGGCTGTGTAGGAGGGAACAGTAGCTGGGGCCCAGGTGGGGGAAGAGGGTCCACATGTGGAAGAGGTGACAATAATGGTCGCGATTGTTGGGGCGGCCGGGTCGAGGAGGATGGTGGAGCTGCGTAGATTTCCTCTTCGAGATACTTAGCCTGCTCCATTACGCGGGAAAGAGTAGACGAGTTGTGGACCCGAAGGCGCGCACAGAGGTGGGGGTGCAGACCCGCCAGAAAATAGTCCCAAATAGTGGTCAGGGGCCAGGCCGAGAACATGAGTAGCAACCGCAATGAATTCGTCGATCTAGGTGGCCACAGAGCCAGACTGGCGGACGGAGTCGAAGCGCTTCAAATGCATTACCCTCCTGGAGGCTGTCGTAGTGTCGGATGGGTTCCTCCTTCAATATGGGTCAGGGAATGTAAGGTACCTGCTGGCGCATCCAACGCACCCAATGGAGCGTTGAGCCCTTCATTAAGATAGGGGCGAGGGGGACCTTCTGGTTGACGGGGGTGGACTGCAGGTCGAAGAACTGCTCGGCGCGGACGATCCACCTGAGAGGGACGGTGTCATCGAATCCAGGAATATCAATCCAGTGGAGATGGGCCGGGGAAATGTCCTACACAGGGTGCAAAAACCCCCTTATGGTGGGGATGGTTTGAATTTGTTGTGGTAGAGGAGAGTCCAAAGGGCAATTAATTGACGTGGTAAATACTCAAAGGAGGAGAGTGAGATCCGCCAGCTAAGCTTCGATGTGATCCATGGGCTGAGAGTATGAGATGGCAGTGGTGGAGGCGTTCTCGTCGACATGGAGGGTCATTGCCCGAGTCGTGGGCATGAAACAACAGCTAGGTGTAGTGGCGAGAAGCCATGGAAGACTGCAATAGCTATATGAGGGCGGCCCGACACGGAGGAAGGCGGAGAGGAGGAGAAGCGGCCGCTGGAAGGTCGCAGAAGCCGCAGGATGGCCTCCAGAATGTGGGAAAAAAGCTGGAGAAGGCGTTGTTGGAGGTGGACGGCTCTGTACTCAACGAAATCGCCACTGGAAGGATAAGGCGGCGCTGGGTAGGCTAGAGCATCCGCTGGAAGGGGCAGAATGCGATGAAGATGCGGGAAAATGTCGGCGCAGTAGTTGGAGGAGTCGGGCGAGAGATGCGAGGTGGTCGGCGTTGTCAGCGGTGCGGAAGTCACGATGAAGGTAGACACATGGCAACGGATCTTGGAGGCAGACGCTCGGCTGGATCGTGGATGCTCGGCAAGATCGCGAAATCAGAAAGAAGAAATGGAGTAGCGGGGCGGAAGCTGCACTCGCGGAAACGGAACGAGAAGAGGCGACAAAATTAGGGTTCGGTGGAACCCTAAACGACATGGTAGGTTGGATCAATTGATATGCTAGAGTCGTATCGAGATTAATAGGATAAAATTTGCATTGCATTAAGCAAACATAAAGATACAATTGAGAAACAAGTTCTCGCCAAGCACCCGGAGGCTGGGTCCTCCTTGACACTTAACTCTCCAAGAGAGCCAAAACCTAAGACTCAAAAAGGATACTCATCTAAAGATATTACCACTCATATATATAGGCGAGTGGGGAACTACAAAGTGAAATAATGCCCGTGAGTTACATAGAATAATATCGGCTGGCGGCCCCACATCATATCAGATATTATCGTTGAATGTGTCAAAACTCAGGCTTTTGGTAAAGATAGAAGTTAGCTAATCTTGGAATTGGATGGGCGGTGTGCATATGTTGCCTTTTTCCAAGTAATCTTTGATGAAATGTCTGCCAATTTCAATAAATTTTGTTCCATCATGTTGGGATTGTGAGCAATGTTGATAAAAACTTTATTGTCGCAATAGAGATGTAGAATTTCCATCTTGCAGACCCCAATCTTGCATTATAGATTAAAGTCATAGTCCCTTGCATATCTCTTGTACTTCAATACTCATAAGCATGTTTTGAGAGAATAGAATTTCATGTCCGGGAGACTTCTTCGGGCACCGTAGTACCCGTATGGTAGCTTTACGATGTCTTAAACTGGGAGAATGTATGTAGCTGCTCAAAATCTCAATTGCATGTGTGATTTCAAGATGGGTGTGTGATATATATACGCCCACACGACCAATATATATATATATATATATATATATATATACGACAAATATATGACAAATATACCTATATACAAATATATATATATAATATATATATATACAGATACCCACGACAGATACAGATGTATATATGTCATAATAGCATCTTCGAAAATGTCGCCCTCACGACAAATGGAGGAACTGCGCGGAGGGAGGTGTTCGCCCCTGAGTGGAGGTCGCACTCAATGCGTCGCCCCCACGACAAATGCGGGCTTCGCCCGCTTGACTAGCATCTTTGAACGGGCTTCGCCCGTTCTCGATGCGTCGCTGCGGGCTTCGCCCGCAACCAAGCGGGCTTCGCCCGCTTGACCCCCCGGCACCCGCCCCTCATTATAAAAGTATTTAAAAGCATTTTAATAATTTTATTAATTATAAAAACATATAAATTATTTAATTAATTATTAAATAAAAAGGAAAAAAAACCCCATACCCGTCCCGCACTCCCCCCCCTCACGGCCTCACCCCCGCCGCCGCCGGCGGCCTGCCCCGGCGCCCACCGGGGGTTGTCGCGGCGGCCGGCAGGGCCACTCCGGTGGTGGCCGAACCCGTCGGACAACCCCCGTTGTCCGGCGGCGAGCGGGCCCTGAGGGCCACCGCCGGGCAGGCCGCCGCGGCGGCGGGGTGAGGCCGTGAGGGAGCGGGAGTGCGGGACGGATATCGGGATTTCGGAAGCTGTGAACAGTGCTGGTTTTTGGAGATCTGGATATTAGCAGGCCCGTTTTTGAGATCCAATGGTCAGATGCGATTTTCTGGAGATCGGACGGTCCAGATGCGTTTGATGGTGTGCTTCCAAATATGAGTATTGACTTATATAATAAAGATATATATATATATTGTGTACATCTTGTGTGGTAGAGTTAACTTAAGCTCACCTTAGGTGTAGTGAACATCCTCTCTTGTACATGTAGATATATTACCTTTATTCTTGTGAATATAGTGAGAATCTTCTTTTCCTATCATGGTATCAGAGCTAGGTTACCTTTATTCTGACAGGGACACTCCTTGGAGCTGGCCGTCTCCGTAGCGGCATATACGTCCTTGATCACCTCCATCGTCTATCCACTTCATCGTCACCAGCTGCCTCCTCTTTTTGTCTTCCTTCAGTGGGTTTCTTTCAATGGCATCACCACCTTGGTCACCCAAGCGGTTCGCGTCTGTTGTCGTTCATCAGTACTGGTCTTCTTGGTCGTGTTTCTATTGATCGTTCTCACTCTTTGTACGGGTTGTAAGTTTGGTAAACAGCTACAACTCCCCTATCAGTCTAGCGAGTCTAGGTCTCAGCATCCTTTTGATTTAGTTTATTCATATGTATGGGGTCTTGCACCTTTTGAATCGAAGGACAGACATCGGTCTTATGTTATATTTATTGATGATTACTCTTGTTATTGTTGGATTTATTTTATGCACTCTTGAACTGAATTCTTACAAATTAATGATACTTTCTCTGCTATGGTGCGCACCTAGTTTTCTGTTTCCATACGCATTTTTCGTTCCGACTCGGGGGGGGGGGGGAGGGGTACCTCTCTCATGCTTTGCGATCTACTAGCTACCCCCGACACTTTCCCTCAACTTGCCTGTCCCGGTGCCCACGCTCAGAATGACACCGCTGAAAGGAAGCATTGTCACATCATAGAGACAGTCCGCACTCTTCACATATCTTCTCACGTTCCTCCTCACTTTTGGGCCGAAGTTGTTTCCACTGTTGTCTACCTTATTAACTTGCAGGCCTCCACCCTTATTCAGGGTCCGTGTCCTGGTGAGTGTCTGTACTCTCGACCCCCACGTTATACTCATCTTCGAGTTTTTGGTTATCGGTGTTATGTTCTACTTCCTCCACGTGATCGTACCAAACTATTTGCTCAGTTTGTATCATGTGTCTTTCTTGGATACAGTATTGAGCATAAGGACTATCGATGTTATGATCCTGTTGCACACCGACTTCGCATCTCACGTAATGTTACCTTTGACGAGTCTCACCCTTTCTTTGTGTCCTCCGTCCCCTAGACCTCACACTTATCTGTGACTCCCTTTGATGTGCAGTTTCTCACCCTTCCCATCGCACCACATCCTGTCCCCTCCTCCCCACTGGTAATGTCCACCTCCTCTCCCCTTGCCACCGCCTACACCATTTTCAACCTCCCCAGTCCCATCTTCTCACATCTCTTTTCTGTCTTCCACTTCTCCCTCTGACGCGCTTATCGTTGTCCTTCCATATCATTACACTCGTCGTCCTCCTCCTCTTGTTACCTCGTCTCCAGTTCCCCCAGACTCGGTGTCTGCCTCCTCCAGTGAGTGACCTGTGGATGATCCTCATGTGCGTCGCAACCCACCTCATGAGAGACATCCACCCGACCGCCTTAGCTTTGCTACACTACCGTTGGACCTACCTGCCCTTCCTGCCACTGTCTGTCGTACTCCAGAGTCGGCTTCCTATTGTGAGGCTTCCCAGATACCTGAATGACAGGTTGTTATGTCTGCTGAGTTGGAGGCACTTGAGCACACTCGTACATGAGACCTTGTTCCTCTTCCACCTGGTGTTGTTCATATTACTTGCAAGTGGGTCTTAAAGGTCAAGACTCGCTCTAATGGTTTTGTGGAGAGGTACAAGGCTCAGTTAGTTGCACATAGTTTTTAGCAGAAGCAGGGGAGACACTATGACGAGACTTTTGCTCCAATCGCTCACATGACTACAGTTCAGACTCCTACTGTAGTTGCAACTGTTCGTCATTGGTCTCTGTCTCAGCTCGACGTGAAGAACGCATTTCTTCACGGTGATCTTCAACAGGAGGTATACATGCTTCCTCCTCCTGGTCTATCCTCCCCTCCAGGCCTTGTCTGCTGCTTGAGGAGAGCTCTTTATGAGCTCAAGCAGGCGACCCGCGCGTGATTTGCATGTTTCAGCACAGCTATTACAGTCGCCATTTTCCAGCCAAATCCATATGATCCAGCTCTGTTCGTGCACTCCTCTTGTGGTCGGACTCTTTTATTACTTTATGTGGATGATATGACTATTACTGGTGATGACCCTTCTCATGTGGTCTTCGTCAAACATCACCTTCAACAGCAGTTTCAAATGACTGACATTGAACAACTGAGCTTCTTTTTGGGTCTCGAGGTCAGCTCTACAGACCACGATTTTTAGCACTCTTAGTATCGGTACACATCAGATCTCCTAGCTCGGGCTGATCTCTCTGACTCTCGGCACAATGGACACCCCTATGGAGCTTCACCTTCAGCTACGTCTGGATGATGGTGTTCCACTCTCCGATCCCACTCGCTACCGCCACCTCGTTGAGAGTCTCGTCTACCTCGCCATTACTCAGCCCAACATTGCCCATGTTGTTCATGTGTTGAGTCAGTTTGTTAGTGCGCCTACTCTATACACTACGGGCACCAGTTGCAGCTCCTGTGCTATCTCCGTGCGACAAATTCTCGTGATCTTTTCTTCTCCAGCAGTAGTTCTCTACAGCTCCGTGCTTACTTGGATGCTACCTGAGCTAGTGATCATGTTGACCGTCGCTCTGTCACTAGTTTTTATATGTTCTTTGGTTATTCACTTATTGCATGAAAGTCCAAGAAATAGACTGGTGTTTCTCATTCCAGCACTGAGGCTGAGCTTCGGGCCATGTCTACCACCACTGAGGATATTATTTGGCTTCGTTGTCTTCTTGAGGACCTTGGCGTGTCTTCTCCAGATCTCACCCCACTCTACTGTGATAACAACGGTATCATTCAGATAACTCTAAACTCGGTGAAACACTCACTCTCCAAGTATATCAGGGTGAATGTTTTCTTCCTATGTGAACACTATGACTGTGACACTCTTGCTCTTTCCTTTATTCCTTCCGAGCAGCAGATTGCAGACTTAATGACTAAGCCACAAACGAGGACCCAACATGCACATCTACTATCCAAACTCTCGGAAAATGATCCCACGTGAGTTTGCAGGGGGTGGTGTAAGATATAGCGTACATCTTGTGTGGTAGAGTTAACTTAGACTAACATTGGGTGTCATGAACACCCTCTTCTGTACATGTATATATATTACCTTTATTCTTGTGAATATAATGAGAATCATCTTTTCCTATCAATATAAGTCGTCCCACCAATCTTTGGTAGTCGACAAAATTCACCATCTTTGTCTTGGATGTCAACTTAGGCTCTGTTTGGCTCGGCTGCAATTATGGGATATGCAGTGGTTGGAAGCAGTGATGAAAAAATTTGTTGTTTTGAATAATGGTGAGAAAATCAATGAAATTATTTGGAAGTATAGATTTCTCAGTATTGTTTAGAAATTGAAAACTTTTTTAACTGTTTGGATGAAAATAGTGGTGAAAAAATCTAAAACCAGAATTTTTTGTCAATGGGCAGTGCACCCTTGAAATGGAAATGCATGAATTTTCCTGAATTATATAATGAACAAAATTTTAAGGAAAAAATAAAACAAAAAACCACATCAATTTTTGCGGAATCCATTTTCTCGGAGGTTGAGCAATCCACTTGACTGATCATGTTAGGAAATACAGAACTGAAGCCTTCTTCCCAAAATTGAGGAGATGGCTGAACTGAACCTAATATAAGATCATGTCAGGAAAATGGAGGACATGGACGAATCTAAAGCCTTCCCAAAATTGGTTGTACCTCGTGTAAACAGAGAGATATTGATCCCCCTTTCTCTGCCAATACCCGAACAAGAGAATGGAGATAACTCCTTCCGGCAAGAATCTGCAGAGCTAAATGTCGAGAGCAGCAAGAGAACGATCTCAATAATCTGGATCTCTAGAAAACAAAACCAAAAACTGCCGGGGTTGGGGGCTTCAGTTTGCCGAAAGCTGGCTTTTTGGCACTTTGCACCCCCCAATTAACGGATTTTGGCACTTTGCACCCCCAAAGTTCAAAATTGGCAGATTTCACCTCCGAATTCATAAATTTTGGCACTTTGCACCCCATGGAGGGTATTTATGTACTTTGACGTTATTAAAATTAGGATTTAGGGTTTTTATTTCTCCCGACTTCACTCTACGCTCCTTTACTCTCCGCTCAGCCCTCGACGCAGAAGCCAAGGATTGTCGAACGACGAACAAGAAGCCCCCCTCTGTCGTCGACCTTCACGCCGAAGCACCGCCTGGAAGCGATCTCTGGTGCGGTCGACGAAGAAGCCCCCCTCTGTCGACGACGACGAAGAAGCAACTCTCTGTCGTCGACCTTCACGCCGAAGCCCCTCCTGGAAGCCATCTCTGGTGCGGTCGACGAAGAAGCCCCCTCTGGTGCGATCTCTGGTGCTAGTTTTAAGGAGTTCTTCACGCCAGTTCAGGTAGTCTCCAAATAAAATATGACTTTGATTAACATTAATTAGTCCAGATCAACATTAATTAGTCAAAATTTTATGTCCAGATCTTACTCTATATTATGTTCTATGTTGAGTCAAAAATTTTATGTCCAGATCTTACTCTATATTTTTCTTCTATGTTCAGGTAGTCTCCAGATCAACATTAATTAGTCCAGTTCACAACCCCAATCTCTGGTATTGTTTATATTCACATGTTTTTTTTTTCAGATTTCAGATTTGTTAGGGTGTGCGTCAACTATAATTTTGTTTTTTAGGTGTAATTTGACTTTGATTAAGTAAATGACTCATTCTGAAGATGTGGAGTGGGGAAATATGTTGGTTGACGACATTTATTCTGAAGGGATGGGGGGTCTTCTTGGTAGTAGTGATGACTCGCAGAGCATGGACGAGGAATTTGATGATCAAAATTCATCATTTTCTGATGATGATTTGAATGATAGTGAATTTGAGGTAGAAGATTTGAATTTCGATGATAATATAGATGAAGAAATCGAATTGATTGGTGAAAGAGTCGAATCAAATCAACCTTTGAGTACGAATGTGGGAATACATTTAAGGGAGCATGGTAGTCAATCATCATCCAAGATACAAAAAGGGAAATGTCGTGAGGTCCAAGTATATCAAGGAGACGCGAACGATTCCGACTTTGAGTTTGAGGTCGGCTTGTGTTTTAATAGTGCTTCTGACTTTAGGGATGTTGTGAGGTTGTACTCTACCAAGCAAGGGAAACCACTCAAATTTGTTAAAAATTGCAGTGACAAAATCAAAGTAAGGTGTGATTGTGGTTGGATTATGTATTCTTCTTTCATGTCAAAGAATGAAAAAACCTTTCAAATTAAAACAATTCAAGGGGAGCACACATGTTGTAGAGTTGCAAGTTCCCAACATTGTAACTTTAAGTTTCTTGCCCATAAATATGAACACAATATTAGAAGCAATCCGGAGTGGCCCGCTAGTTCAATGCAGGAAATCATGCAGAAGGATAACAAAACGTCTCTCAGTATATGGAAGATGTATAGAGTTAAAAAACATGCTTCCAAATTAATTAGTGGCACGAAATATGAGCAGTATGCAAAGCTTTGAGATTACTTTGAAGAAATTTATAGGACTAATCCGGATACCACAATCAAGGTGAAATGCAAGCATGATGTAGCCTCCCAAACATGTTTTTTAGAAGACTTTATATATGTTGGGGTGCGTTGAAGAAAGGTTTCATGGCCGGATGTCGTCCTATTATTGGTTTGGATGAGACTCATTTGAAGACATCAACTGGTGGAGTCTTGTTATGCGCTATTGGAGTTGATGGGAATAATAACATGTACCTTATTGCTTACGCAGTTGTTTTAAAGGAAAATACTAAGACATGGAAATAGTTCGTTAGTCTTCTAATAAAAGACTTGTGCATTGAAAACACACACACATGGTCGATAATATCAGATAAACAAAAAGGGCTAATGAAAGCTATCGAGCAGCTACTACCCAATGCGGAGCATAGATTCTGTTTGCGGTATATGTATAATAACTTCAAACAAAAACATAGAGGCCTGCACCTAAAGGATATGTTTTTGAAGGCTGCATCCGCTACTAGGATTGTGGATTTCAATCTTGAAATGGAGAAGTTGAAAGCGTGTGATAAAAAAGCTTACGAATGGGTTAAAGAACGACATGAAAAACATTGGGCAAAGTCTCATTTTAGTACTTGGCCTAAATGTGACATGTTAAATAATTTTTGTGAAGTTTTTAACAAAGTGATTCTAAAAGCTAGAGATAAGCCTATAATAACAATGTTGGAGACTATAAGGGTGCTACTTATGAAGAGGCTTCACATGCAAAGAGATAAGGTATTCAAATTTAATGGCAATATATGTCATTCCATACAACAAATATTGGAAAACAACAAAAAAAATGCTCATAATTACATTTTAGTATGGAATGGACACCACAAATTTGAGGTTGAATGGTGGAGAGGAGATAAGTGGACGATTGATTTGGGTTGTAGGAGTTGCAGTTGCAGGCGTTCGGACATAACAAGTATTCCTTGTGTGCACGCAACATCATGTATATTTTATCGGAGAGAAAATATTGAAGACTACGTTGAACATTGGTATAGAAAGGATATGTTTATAAGGGCATATGAACACATGTTAAATCCCATAAAATCACATAAGGAATGGCCATCGGCGAATTTAAATCCAATAGTTCTGTGGTGTAACGTTCACAAAAAGCCCGGAAGGCCGTCACATTATGCTAGAAGAAAAGAGGAGGGCGAATTGGAAGACCAAAAATACGGAGTTAAAAGACATGGGATGAAGACATGAAGTACACATGCTCCAACTGTGGTATGAGAGGGCACAACAAGAAGAGTTGCGTTGAAATCTGCAACACCAACGCTACAACATCTACTACAAAAAAAACTACCGGTAAGCATTTAGTCATCTTAAATTTCTTTTGTCATTTTTATTATGCAATTGTTTTTTAATTACAACGTGTTTATGTGTAGGTAAGGAAGAATATGTGATCGTGAACTTACTCTTGTGGAGCTTCTCGTGATCTTTATGTTGCGCAACATTATGATTTTCATGTCGTGTATCTTTAAGATTTGGAACTCATGTATCTTTACTATTGGAAACTCATGTATCTTTACTATTTGAAACTAATGTATTTTTACTATTTGGAACTCATGTATGTTTATTTGGAACTCTTTATTGTGTTTTTTGAAATATGGATGTATTTTAATTTAGACTTTAAAATTATGATATCTATGAATACATATGATGTTAACGAGGCTTTATTAGTTATGGTGGTTCTTCTACTCTTGCTATAGCTATTGCTACAGGTATGTTACTATGTTTTAACAGGCATAAAGCTTCAGTTAATGCTTATCATGGAAAAATCTCGGAAGGTGAAGTTTGTAGCTTAGCTGATTTAATAAAACATATAACAAAAATATCTAATCTTGAGCGTATTAGATATGTTACTTCTCACCCTATTGATATGGCAAAAGATTTAATTCAATTACATGGAACTGAAGCAAAATTAATGTCGTTTTTACATTTACCTGTGCAATCTGGTTCAGATAAAGTTTTGAAAGGAATGAATCGTAAACATAGCAGAGCTTATTATTTTGAGATAATTAATGAACTAAGAGATATTAGGCCAGATATGGTTTTTTCTTATCTATGTATGCATAAAATAGAAAATTTAAAAAAAAGAATTACGGTGTGCAAATAGCTAAAAAAAGAAGTCTGGGGTGCAAAGCGCCAAAATTGCTTTTTGGAAAGGAGTCGGACCTAAATACCCCTCAAAAATCGGCCATGGGGTGCAAAGTGCAAGAATTTATGAATTCGGGGGTGCAATCTGCCAATTTTGAACTTTGGGGGTGCAAAGTGCCAAAATCCGGTAATTGGGGGGTGCAAAGTGCCAAAAAGCCCCGAAAGCTTGATATCTCCAAAGTAAAACCGTGAAGAAGAGGAAACTGGTGATGACATAGAATGAAGAAGAGGCGCAGCCGAATCAAGCGAAAGGGGCTTCTGGATTCGCGATGGAGGTCCGTACAATGAGGAGAAATGGAGGAGCTTTGTTCCATGTGAGAGGCGACCAACGGGTTTTGATCGGATCGGGAGGAGTCGATGAAGAAAGCCCAGCGGGATGAAACACCTCGTGCGAATGGCGGAAGGAAAAAATTGATTTTTGAAAATCGAATCGTGATCAATGACCCACAGTCGGAAAAGAGAAGAAAATAAGGCTTTTTATGAAAATCAATTTTGCCACTGCTCATGCTAAATCACTATTTGACACGACTATTCAGAAAATAGTGATGCGCCGCACTTGTATCGCCCTCCCAAACAGAGCCTTAAAGGCATATGTTGTGCTATGATGATATCCAAAAGTTCATTATATTTCCAGAGTATGCCCCGTTTAGGCAGTCGCAGTTCCCCGCCTCCGTCATCCCCGCCTCCGACAATCCTCCGGCAACTCTATCGATGTTCTACGTTGAGACTGTAATAACTTGGTATCAGAGCTCTTTGGTCCTCCTCTCTTCCGTAATTAGCAGACTCGCACCCCGAATAGCCGCAGAAAGGAGTCCCATCGAACAGCTGCAAAATGAATATTACATTTCAATCCTCCTCTTCCGACTCCAGCAGACACGCACATGATACCTCTTCAAAATAGCTCATCTGATGTCCCTCCGCCCCTCTCCAGTCACCAATATTTCTTTGTTCGCAATCCCTAGCTCCTGCACGTGATTCTTGTACACAAGAATCGTGACACTGTTGCATTGCTCTCCAGTGGGTCGTCCGAAGCTCGAGACACCATGACAATCTTAGATCGACATCCCTTGCAATCCTTGACGCTAAGCAGTCCTTGACCCTAAGCTACGTGCCTTCTCCCCATCACGTTTCATCAATCCCAGACGCCGTTTTCATGCCACGAAGGAATCCGGCGATCTTTCGTAGTGCGTCACCGCGAAGCCATAAGGAGAAACTCCTTAGATTTGTATTTTGTATCCCCCGATCTTTCCCCCTCACATCCCCCTCCCACGTCCAAGCCTCCCCCTATTTTTTCATCTCCCATAAGTTCCCACTATATTCATTTTCCACGATCCCCTACTTGTTTTCTCGTGAAGCCCACCCAGTCGATGCACAAAAGGTTTCACGCCAAGGCTCCGTGATCCCAGAAATCTCGCCCCCTCCTATTCACACCAACTCTTTGTTTTCCTGAGAACTCCAAATCCACGTCCACATCTCCTCCAAATTTTCCTGTGATCTTACGTAGATCCTCTCCCCTACCTCTACCAACAGACAACAGTCATATGTTGGGTCTAACACTGCCTTTTCCATGAGGCTGTTGTTGGATTCAAATTTCCTTCACTCGCCCCTAAGTTTGGCCCCATCCAGCAACTCTAGTATACTTCTGATGTTTCTGATGTTTGTATTATATTTGGAACACCAGGCTTTATGTTACCTAGACTCACAGAAGAAATCAAGTCACAGTCGTGCCAAGTGGATAGAATATGCATGATTTTTATTACGTTCTTAAACATCAAGCTGGTGTTGAGAACAAACCATTCGATGAGCCTAGCCGCCAAATAGGCCTACTCCACACCCTTATCACTGCGATCACGGGACTTGAGTATCTGATCAGGGAATATTTGCCTTGTTCAGGCTTTGCGGCTATATACTCTGCACTGTCTCGGGACCCACCTTGGGTTAACCCTGACTTTTTGATCATCAACGATTATCTATTTCGCGACACACTCCTATGCATTCCCAGGACATCCATCTGAGATCATTTAGTTTGGGAGATGCATATTGGCGGTGCGGCTGGTTACTTTGGTAGAGATAAAACCACCGCACTTGCAGAAAATCATTTATATTGGCCAACACTCAAAAGGGGCATTGTCCGGGTCGTCCGACATTGCTACATCTATCAGACAGCTAAAGGGTTGTGAAAGAACACGGGTCTATATACACCACTTCCGGTACCACACCAGCCTTAGATGAAAATTAGTACGGACTTCGTGCTCAGATTATCTTGCACCCTGCCACTACTCTATCTTTATCATTGTTGATTGATTTTCCAAAATTGCTCACTTCATCGTATGCGGCAAAATTGTTGATGCATCTCACATCGCATCGATATTCATTTGGGACATCTTTAGACTTCACGGTCTACCTAAGAGTCTAAGACCATCGCATCTGATTGAGATGTTTGATTCATAAGCTATTTCTGGAAAACTCTTTGTACAAGAAAACCAACACTACACTATAGTTCTCATCCACGTACCACCACCCACAGACGAATGTTGAAACTGAAGTAGTGAAAATGGGTCTAGGAAACCTCTTATGATGCCTTGTCGGTGATCACACCTCCTCTTGGAATTCAGTATTACCCGTGGCGGAGTTCACATTTAATAGCTTGATAAATAGGACATGGTTGAGTCCATTCCAGGTAGTCTTAGGGTATCAGCCTAGGAAACCCGTATATTTTATTCCTTTACCCATATAGTCCCGCCCTAGACAGTCTGTCAAGTTCTTTGTTAGACACCTACATAGTTTGCAAGAGTCTATCCTTACTTGCAATAATGACATGTATAAATTTTATGTTTATAGTCATAAGAGACTACAAAGCTTCAAAAAAGAAGAACAGGTGATGGTTCGTATACGTGTTGAGAGGTTCCCTAAGGGAGCTACTCGATAGTTAAATGTTAAGCGAATGGCTCTTTGTCCTGTCCCCAAAAGAATTAAAAAAATGCATATGAATTAGATATTCCAAAGAGTATGAGGATTTCACTTGTATTCAACATTGAGGATTGTCTCCATTCTGTGAGCCACATGACTATATGTACCATTCGCCTAGTACCACCGCAGCTCCACAGCCTCAGTCTTCACCTACTACTCAGCCATACTCCAACAGCCGGTCAACCAATTCCTCCTCCCTCTCCTTCACGTGGAGCCACCCATTCCTATTGTCGAGCCTCTCCCACTCCCACTTATATCCATCTACAATCCCATATCCCTCTTGCCGAACCTCTCGCACTCCACCTACAACCATCTATCTACATGAAACTATTGTCAGCCTTCAAACAATAGCCCAACACAGTCCATGTTACTGTCCTAACTCCAGGATAGCCTCTTTCAGCAATTCCTTGTTAATTCCAGCCCCTCCTATCCAGCTTTCATGTGTCCTGGATCAATTTTCTAGTAAACATTGTCGCTGTCCAGCAGTTGGGCCCTCATCTGGACGTCTAAAACCAGTCCCGGATTGTGTTTTGGCTTACCCACAACTCTCCTAACATGCCTCCAACAACCCCTTCCTATGTTGGCGGCTATAATAGAATGAACAGAGAAATTCTTTTCTTTGTTGTCGTTCTCCCAGCGCCGCAGCCGAAAGCCCGTCACTTTTCAGCAAAGCCCGCTCCTCCAGCGTTTCTCGACGTCCCAGCCGCCTGAGGTCTCCCCGTTCCGACACACAGCCGTCTTCTACTGCTAGCTTGGGCACCGACGACCTGTTCTCCTCTGCCAGTAGACTGGGGTTACGATTCCCTCACCAGCTCTTCCCTCCCGGTCCGTCGACATCACTCCCCCTGGACGCTACCTGCTAGATCAACTTCGAAAGTGTTCCCTACGGGTTCTCCTACTTCCGGAGAACAATCCTCTGGCAGATCCAGCGAGCCTCTGGCGTCTTCTTCCTCCCAGTTAGCTGTGTCCTTTGTTCCAGAGTTTGCTGCTACCGCCAGAATCCCAGCCAACCTCCAGCGACCTCCTGGCAGACCGATCACAGTCAGTCCCATTTCCAGGCAGCGCGATTCCAAGCAGTCTAGTTTTTGAGGGTTTTTCATGCACAGTTGTTGCTACTCCTTCCCTTGTGGTAAACCTCTCCATATCCGCTCTCATGCATTAATCGTTTTATGTTTAAATCATAAACGAATAGTTAATTAATTAGAGCTTTCCCTACTTAATCTTTTCTCCTGATTATCATTTATTTTCAAACACGTGAATGCCACCACCCAATTTCTCCTCATGTGGAATGTTGATTCGTGGCATTGTTTCGTTTGTGCGGAAGTCTTACGTGCGTTCGAAACGCCTAGGTCAGTTATCGTTTAAAATAATCCGTGAAGTTTCCTTGCGCCGCAATCATTTAAAAGATCGCAAGCATTTTATATTTTAAAACTAAAACTCTAGTTTCAGTCTACATCAGTTTGGTGTGGTTGTTGGGATATCTCACTCCTATTGTGCTATAGCCGATCGACATACCCTTATTCCTAAGTTTAGGATTCTTACTTTAAAAAATGGAGGATTTAAGCGAACATATTAAAACTTTGTTGAATAATGTTGAGTGTGTCACTGCAGACGTCCGACAGAATCTGAGTGGGTTGTGCACCAAGTGACAATGCGCACGCATTATGCTTCTCATGCATACCTCCCATCTTCATATCATATAGTGGAACCTGAGGTTAGGTTCTTCGGTAGTCCTCTTTCACGCCTCGACAATTTCTTGACGAGCACCTTGGCCCCATCCGACCCCACCCACCCCCACCATGATACTCACTTCAGTCAAGGAGGTTCTTCCTGAGCCCCAGCTGAAGTAATAAAAGCTTTCCTCCTATTTTTATCACCCTGACTGAAGTCGTGACTCCACTTGTCTCCGCTATAGCCCCCCTTCAGCAGAGGAGTTTCTTCCTGACCCCCACCTCCAGGAGATGATTCATGGTCTTTTAACACCTCATAGGGACACACGTTTCCATGGTTTCTTATGGAAAATTTTACATGATAAAATTGGGATCTTTTTAAAATTTTGAGACATGAGTGGGACTTCATCGGGTGAAATCATAGCGATGGTCGATCCTGGTCTAGCAGACGTTCGTATGTGTCTATCGAGCGAGCGTATGTTGCGTCATGAATTACTAATTCCACGGGTTGATCTTACTTGTTTCCTGCTCTTCCTCATGCCACATGTTTGCCCCACACGCCGCCTCTGTCATCTTCTGAAAGATCTAATAGTTATTGTTCATTTGAATATTTGACATGAAATTTTGACCGATGGATTGCGAGCTTTTTGGAGCCTTATAATCTCATGGTTGATTACATCAACAGAGGTTATAATCCCCAAAAAGGTTAGTTTCCTGTCTCTTTCAAGGATGAGGTTACCTCCAGATTGAGTCGCAGCGACGACATCCGCGGGACATTTATGCAGCATTTCTCTGATCGACATTTGGACTTTCTACTTGCAAGTTACATTGAGTCTCGTCGATATCGAGCTCTTTCAACCTCGGGAGAATTGATGCAACCCGTGTCACATCTTTTATTTTATTATTACATATGTTTGTTATTTTTGTAGTGCATGCTTTCGCGCTATTTTTTGGCTTCGTTATACATTGAGTTGTGTCGCGCGTGTTATAAACGATTGGGTGTTATTTTGTATCACGCATGTTGTCGCGCAATTTTTGTTTGGCTTGTTGGTGCGACCGGCCAATGAGACCCTAAATGCATAGGTCTGGTAGTCTATGAGATAGGTTAATTTAGGGCAAGCTAAATTAATTAATTATTTTTAAAGGTAATGTCCATATGCCTGCAGCAGACCCCCGCCTTTGAAATTCTCCTTCGCGTTTTATTCTGTCATTATTGAATGAAACTCCTATGTTTTAAAACCCCTATGTTTTAAAACTACTATCTTCAATTTCTACCAATTAAAAGAAAAATACCTATGTTATTAAGAAGTGGCTGCCAATATCAAACTAAACCTAATCTCTCTTATAAAACAAACACCCCCCTTCCTATACTGGAGGATGGAATAGAACGAACGGAGAAATTCTTCTCTGTTGTCGTTCACCCAACGTCGTAGCCTAAAGCCCGTCACTTTCTAGCAAAGCCCGCTCCTCCAGCATTTCTCGACATCCCAGCCGCCTGAGGTCTCCCCGTCCCGACACGTTGCCGTCTTCTACGACCAGCTTGAGCAACGACGACCTGTTTTCCTCTGCCAATAGACTGGGGTTACGATTCCGTCACCAGCTCTTCACTCCCGGTCCATCGACATCACTCCCCCAGGATGCTACCTGCTCGATCGACTTCGAAAGAGTTCCCTACGGGTTCTTCTACTTTCGACGAACAGTCCTCGGGCAGATCCAGCGAGCCTTCGACGTCTTCTTCCTCCCAGTCAACTGTGACCTTTGTTCCAGAGTTTGTTGTTACCGCCAGAATCCCAGCCAACCTCCAGCGACCTCCTGGCAGCCCAATCCTAGTCAGTCCCATTTCCAGGAAGCCTGATTCCAGGCAGTCCAGTTCTTGAGGGTTTTTTGTGCACAAGTGTTGCTACTCCTTCCCTTGTGATAAACCTCTTCATCTTCGCTCACATACATTAGTCATTTTATGCTTAAATCATAAATGAATAGTTAATTAATTAGAGCTTGATCGACTTAATCTTATCACCGGATTATCGTTTATTTTCAAACACGTAAATGCCACCACCCAATTTCTTTGCATGTGGATTGTTGATTTGTGGCGTTATTACGTTTGTGCGGAAGTTTTACGTGTTTTCGCAACGCCTAGGTCAGTTATCATTTAAAATAGCCCGTGAAGTTTCCTTGCGCCGCAATTATTTAAAAGATCACAAACATTTTATATTTTAAAACTACAACCCTAGTTTCAGTTTACATCATGGGGGCTAAGTGGGGTTGACCAAAGTAAAGTCCAACCCAATGATGGAACCACCATGAAATGTCGCGCGCTCACCGCTTTAGCGGCAAAACCACCACACTGTCGCGGGGGCCGCGCGGCTCCTAAGCTGCACGACAAAGAGGGTGGTTGACACAGTGCAGTCGCGCGCCGAGCGCACGCGGCCGCGGAGCCAAGCAATAGGTCGGTCGCCTGGTCGCCGCCGTGTGGCTACTTGGCCGCACAGCCACACAACAACGTGGTCCGCGAGGCCAAGCGGTCGACCGGCCGCCGCCACGCGACCACTCAGTCGCGCGACCGAGCGCCTAGGACCCTCCTTCTAGAGCGATCAAAAACTATAAATAGGGCCTAGGACCCTCCTTTCAGAGCATCTTTTCCTCCTCCCACTTCACCTTCTACGGACAAGAGCTCGGAGGAATTCTTCGATGATCTCCTTACGTCATCGAAAAATCCTTCGAAGATCTTCAAGCGTCTTCGAAAAATCCTCCAAAGAACTTCGTGCGTCTTCGAAGATCTTCGATCTCCTTCGAGCGCTCCTGCGCACGTTCCACTATGCGTACGTTCCACCCTGCGCACGTTCTACAATGCGCACGTTTCACCCGGAGCGCACTTCGATACGAACGTAGCGCCCTTTGTGCACACAACGCCCTCCACTCAGTGGCAATCCCTCCACTCAACAATAATCCCTCCGCTCCAGACTTCTCTGCGTGCAACAAGCGACAAGTCGCAGAAAACCAAGTCGCCCAGAATGTGCTAATGCAGCTTCCGAGCGCTAGCAGAAGGCCCCAAAGTGCCCAAAGTGTAGCGCTCCCCAGAGCAACTTAGAAAATACGTAGCTTCACGAGCGGTTGTCTGTCGCCTTCAGAGCCTCTTCTCTCCTTCTCTCTCAATGTTGGTAATGAGAGGTGGTCTGTCGCACTCGCATTCTCAAAAATCCCTGTAACAGCACAAAGATAGTGAAAGTTGTGTCGGCACTGAACCGACCACGTGATTTTTACCTCTTTCTGAGGTTTTCCAGGTTAAAAAAAATCTCATTGTCGGTCGTCTCACTTACTTTGACTGTTTGCGTGCTCGACCACTCCCGAACTAAGACGGTTCAATTTAGACCGATTTACCGGAGCCTCAAGTTTCTCTGCAACAATTGTCTACTCAATAAGTGTGTTATTTGTAATATTTGCTTCAAACATTTGAACTTCGTAAATTTTCATTTAGTTAGTGATTTGAACTTTTTAAGTATTCTTTCACATATAATCTATCTTGTGTATCCTTGTTCGTTGCTTTATCTTTTATGTCATAATTGGTATTCAGAATTGCAAGAAACTTAAATCACCGGATGAATGTTTGCATATAATTCATATCCCTAGCTCCTTTAGGATCTTACCCTGCCCTCTGTCACCGTGGGCATCAGATTTGGTAATGTTTGATAGTTTTAGGTGGAATGGACTATATTCATATTGTCCTTATTATAAAAAATTGAGAGACTTGCGGTTTTGGATGAGCATTCCAGAGTATATCTTGTATGTACTTGACTTGATCACAGTGGGACCTTGGATGTCCATGATGTTGTGTTTGGTTCGGATCCAAATCCAAACCGCATTCAGTCATTTTTGGAAACGTCATGCAAGGAAATTTTCCCTCCCTGGATAGAGAGAAAATGAGTTAATGGAAAGGAATCCTGAAAATAAAAAATAAATCTGTCGGCCCTCTTGACTTTCCATTTAGAGAGAGAAAGCTCTCCTTTCTTGCATGAAAAAGGGAAACCACCGCCTAAGTTTTATATATAAATATATATAGGTATATATGATGATTTCCTGTTCACGTGGAGGAGGGAATAGCAGCCGCCTGGGAGAGAGACCGCTGCCTGGGAATAAAAGTCCGGTTTCCTATTCACTAGGAGTGGTTGCCGCCCCAGGCTCGCGTTGAAGGAAGACTGCCAGCGTCGTCGGTGGTTGTCAGTGGTGCAACACCGTGCAGTGGAGCCGGTGCCGTTGGTGCCAATCTTGTCGTTTCCATCTTTTTTCTTCCTCCCATGTGGAACCCGCAGTGCATCCCCCAACTTTGGAGATGATAGCCGCCGGTCTTGGAAGAGTGTCTTTACCGGTCTTGGAGGACATGTGTTGGTGGGAGTTAGTCGACTTCATGGTCGGGACCTCCGGTTGCGGAGTTCAGAGAGTCGGATCCGGACTTGGCTTTGTTTGGCATATTCGGCGTTGGAGTTGATGTGGTGCGGGCGTGGCGGCGAAGGCGTGCAGGAGTGAAGTGGCCTGGATGGTGTTTATCTCCGGTGGTGCGTCTTGGTGTCGAAGGCATGCGTGGGTGCAGTTGGCCTCGACAGTGTTTTTCTGGTGGTGGCAGGTGGTTTGGTCGTCATCCGATGATGAAGGTTCCCGGTGAACCTTGTGCTCCCGCTATGCTAACGGATTGCAGTCCAGATTATTCTCTCTCCCACGGATCGAGCGAGTCTGGCTCCTACGCGGTGTATTCTGTAACAGATATTGGTACATTTCTTCTTATTTTTATTGTTGCAGTTATCATTTATATATGCAGATTTTATTCAGATTTCAGTGTGTGCGTATTTGTCTGCCTTGTATTTATTCAGTTGCGCCTAGGGGATAGTTTTCGCACTATATCCCAACAAGTGGTATCAAAACGAGGTTTATTAAGCGACAGATTGGACATTCGAGGAATGGTTTGACTGCGGTGGGTGACGACCGAGTCTGCTCCCTATCTTTTCAAATCTGACATTTGAATTAATCAGGCCTCCTGATCATGTCGTAAAATAACCATAACAGAGAAGAAGTTGAATCTAGACAATATTTCTTTGAAGAAGTGCGACAGTAGCGAGTTTGACCTATGACAAATGATATTGCATGATATGGTCAAGATAACCGCTAATATGTTACAAGGAGATAATTATATGTGAGAACACATGACGTGTTCAAATGATTTTTTGTGTCAGTTAGAGATAGTTGGTGCATAGACAGAGGAAAACGTGAAGATCTTTTTTTCACTTACCTCGCTCACATATTTTTACCCGGACTTAGTGACGATGCTCTTGTATGAGAAAGATACGGTGGAGCTAGTGGAGGCCGCGATTACAGTGTTATCCAGACAGATGTTAGTGGACCCTACTTCTGAGGACGGTCACATCTTAGCAGCAACGAATGGGTAAGGTGAGGCAGTTTGACAAGAGATTAAGTGGAGCACGATCCCGATTCAAGCCAAAGGAGGGTATGATATTTTACCATTGCAGACAGTGCAGTCACACGGGAGAACGAGTTCGCAGTGTACAAAAAGGGCCTCGAGGCCAGGGTGCGGACAGGGTGTCGGCTAGTTCAGGGTGCAGAGTGATGATGTCCTTCACCATCACTGAGAGTCTGTGCAGCTCTGACAGCTAGATTTTTGACATCATTGAGCGGATTGGATTCAAGTGGCTACAGTTGGGTGGCCCGAGGTGGAGTATGGTGGAGTGAGGGCATATCATGCTCAGGAGAGTTGTGCAGCGCGGTAGTCTATACTGGTTGATGGGGACCACAATGTGTGGTGGTGTACCCATGATTTTTGAGGCCGACATGGTGGATTGTCGTGGTGTTGCAGAGGATCATGCTTCCGGGACTCGGGTTCTACGAGTCAATTTCTACGATCAGTTTGTGACGATGTTCACGGGTTGAGCAAGAGTAGAGATGAGTTGACTGAAGCAGCTCGGCTGATGCCTCAAATTAAGGCGGTGCTACGTGCATAGTTGTTTGGTGCAGTTGTTGTTGTGTGCAGTGAGTGTTTTGTGCAGGTGGTGGCTTCAAATCCCGAACCAAGCTGGTGATTGTTGTGTTTGATTCAAATCTGGATCCAGTTTTTTTGGAAACACCATGCAAAGAAATTTTCTCCTTCCTAGGTAGAGAGAGAATGAGTTAATGGAAAGGAATCCTGAAAATAAAAAAAAATACGTCGACCCTCTTAACATTCCATTTAGAGAGAGAGAGCTCTCTCTCTCTCTCTCTTCTCTCATGCATGAAAAAGGGAAACCACTGCCTAAGTTTTATATATAAATATATATAGATATATATATGATGATTACTTGTTCTCGTAGAGGAAGGAATAGCAGCCGCCTGGGAGAGAGTTTATCGCCTGGGAATAAAAATCATGTTTCCTGTTCACTAGGTGTTGCCGCCCCGGGCTCGCGTCGAAGGAAGGTCGCCGGAGCCGCCGGTGTTTGTCTGTGGTGGTGCAACATCGTGCGGCGGAGCCGGTGCCATTGGTATCAATCTTGTCGTTTCCACCTTGTTTCTTCCTCTCAGGTGGAACTCTCGACGCATCCCCCGTCTTAGGAGATGATAGTCGTCGGTCTTTGAGGAGAGGGTCTTTGCCGGTCTTGGAGGACATGTGTTGGTGGGAGTTAGTCGGCTTCACGTTCGGGACCTTCAGTTGCGGAGTTCAGAGAGTCGGATCCGTACTTGACTTTGTTTGGTGTAGTCGGCGGTGAAGTTGATGCGGTGCAGGCGTGGCGGTGAAGGCATGCAGAAGTGCAGTGACCTTGATCGTGTTTCTCTCCGGTGGTGCGGCTTTGTGTCGAAGACATGCGTGGGTGCAATTGGCCTCGACAGTGCTTCTCCGGTGATGACAGGTGGTTTGGTCATGAGTCATCATACGACGAAGAAGGTTCCCGGTGAACCTTGTGCGTCCAATGTCCGTCTCCTCCGCGGTGTATTCTGTAACGAACGTCGGTACATTTATTCATACTTTATTATTGCAGTTATTATTTTTATGTGCAGAGTTTTGTTTAGGTTTTAGTATGTACTTTCTTGTCTAACTTGTATTTATTTAGTTACGCATAGGGGATAGTTTCCACACTATATCCCAATACATGAGGCCGTGAACATAGGTGCGCCTCACTGAACCAAGTATATATGCATCTCCTTATTTCTTTTTCTCGCAACTTATATTTTCTTGTTCTGGCGTTCTGTATTCTCTCTTGGATCAGCACATTTTTTTTCCAAATGATAATACTCAAGAAGCCGACCCACTATAGTGGGATAAAGGCTTGAGTGTTGTTGTTGTTAAGTGTTGTGGTTGTTGAGTGTTGTTGTATAATACTCAAGAAGCCAGAAACCGGTACATCTAAACTAGGTGCTTACCACAATAAGTTTACCCTTGTTCTCCGGCATTTTTGCTAGCATTAGAGCTGCAACTGTATTGGCTCCTGATGGATATTCCAACCTGCAAACCATGATTAAATAGATATAATGGACATAAATATATTTTTCAAAATATTATTTTTTGCCTGTCATTCCATTTTTCCCCCGCATTTGAAGGTGATGGGACTGATTTCAGGCACTAGAATGAATGTATTACCAGAAGACCCTCCTTTAGTGCCAGCTCTCTTGCCATCTTCACAGCATCATCACTGCTAACCTGTCAATGCATCCCAAATTTTTAAAAAACTATCATTTGCTTAAATTTTGTGCCAAGTGAATACATGGCTTACCTCTAAAACTTTTTCCATTATATCCATATCCAGAATATCTGGCTTAAAACCAACCCCATTTCCAGTGATCTGGTGAGGACCTGCTCGAAGATGTTCAAGCATAGATTAAAATTGTAGAAAGAGCTCAAAATTTCTATGTATTGTTTGTGTAACCAAATACAATGAGTGAATACAAATATATAGGAGGGAGAAGGAGAGAAGAGATCATATATAAGATGTGAGACTAATAAGAGAAGAACAACAAAAATGGGCCCAAATACGGGCCCTTACATGGGCTTTTAAAACACTCCCCCGCAAGCTGGAGCGTACAAGTCGTATGCGCCAAGCTTGGATAGGCACTGATAGAAGAGGGTACTAGGTAGAGCCTTCGTGAGGACATCCGCAACTTGTTCAGTACCCGGAACATGCTTCAGTTCAATCTTCTTCATGTGAACTTTCTCCCGGATGAAATGACAATCCACTTCAATATGCTTCGTTCTTTCGTGAAAGATCGGGTTCTTGGCTATATGTATGGAAGCTTGACTGTCACAAAGGAGGAGAGTCGGTGAAGAAAGTTTTACCCCAAGATTAGCAAGAAGACTCTCAAGCCACGTGAGTTCCGAAACCACAGATTCCATGGCCCGATATTCTGCTTCAGCTGAGGATCGAGCAACCACCGCTTGCTTCTTGCTCCGCCAGGTAATCAGATGCCCTCCAAAATATGTGCAAAAACCGCTGGTTGATCGTCGATCATCGAGGGAACCCGCATAATCAGCATCAGAATATGCCACCAATGTTGGGGTTGAAGATGAGGTTTTGTATACTAGTCCTTGGCCAGGAGTTGTTTTAAGGTATCGGAGAATTCTTTCAACGACCTAGAGATGAGAGCTTCGAGGAGAATGCATATACCGACTGACGATACCAACAACAAAAGATATATCTGGTCTCGTTACCGTTAGGTAGATCAGTTTCCCAACAAGACAACGATAGTATTCCGGATTTTTAAGCAGAAGATCAGAATCCGAGGCCTGAGCACATAGCTTGTGATTTACATTCATTGGGGTGTTTACAGGCTTACATCCGGAGTAGCCTGCATCATGAAGGAGATCGAGGCAGTACTTTCGCTGAGAGAGGACAAGGTCGTCTGGTCGTCTGGCAACCTCCAAACCCAAGAAGTATCGAAGGTGAGCCAGATCTTTTGTTTGAAATACGGAGCTCAGATGTTGTTTGACCGTCTGTATTTTGTTCGAGTCGTCTCTAATAATGATGACGTCGTCAACGCAAACCAAAAGGAGAACCGTTCTCGATGCCTGGTGGCGAGTGAACAACGAGAAATCTGTCGAGCTCCGAGTAAAGCCAATTTCCCGTAGGGCCTTACTGAACTTGTCAAACCATGCCCGAGGGGATTGTTTGAGACCATAGAGTGACTTCAAAAGACGACAAACCCGAGACTCCCCTGTGGTCTCAAACCCGGGAGGTTGCTGCATGTAACCGTTTCCTAGAGATCGTCATTCAGAAAAGCATTCTTGATATCCAGCTGAAGGTCTATCGCCAGTCGAGACCTTGTTGGGTGAAGCAGCGAGCCACCAGACGAGCTTTGAGTCTGTCAATGGTCCCGTCAGGAGCATGCTTGATGACAAAAACCCATTTGCATCCAACCGGTTTCTGACCAGGAGGAAGGGGTACCAGGGTCCAAGTCTAGTTTGCCCAGAGAGCAGCCATTTCCTCGTCCATGGCGGCGCGCCAGCCAGGATGTTGGAGAGCCTCCTGCACAGAGTTAGAAACAGAGACCGATGACAGTGATGTAGCAAATGTCCGAAGGTGGGGAGAGAGGCGATGCAGGGAGACAAAGTTAGCCATCGGATGAGCTGTAGAGGCGGGCACCGGATCAGCAGGGCACGGAGAAGCCGAGGTCGAGGCCGACTGCGTAGGGGCAACGAAACGAGGAGGGCGGCGATTGTAGACACGAATAACAGGCGGCTTGGAAGGAGCAGGAGCTGGGTCATGAAGAACCTGTGGAAGAGGCACAGTAACGGGGATGACAGGTCGTGGGAGGGATGGCGGTAGAGGGGTCGGTGGTAGAGGAGGAGAGAAGAAAGGTTGATCCTCCTGGAAGGTAACATCAGCGGACACGGAGATCTTCCGGGTAACCAAAGAATAACACATATAGCCCATCTAAGTACGGGAATAGCCGACGAAAATGTGTTTAGCCGCCCGGGGATCCAACTTGTCCGTGGACAGACCCAGAAGATGGACGAAGCAGGTGCAGTCAAAGACCCTGGGTGTGAGAGGAAAGGTCGGAGCGGGGGGAAATAGGAGGCTGAACGGAGTGGCATGGTGGAGAACAGAGGAAGAGAGACGGTTGATGAGGAAACAAGCAATGGAGACCGCAATATTCCAGTAGACTTTGGGAACATGCATGTGAATCATGAGGGACCGGGCAACGTCGAGCAGGTGTCGGTTCTTACGTTCGGCAATGCCGTTTTGCTGGGGGGTGTAGGCACATGATGTATGATGAATAATACCGAACTCCGCGCACAGATTTGCAAATTCGTGGCTAGTGTACTCGCGAGCATTATCGGTGCGCAACGTTTTTATGGTAGTGGAGAATTGTGTACGAGTCTCTAGCACAAAAGCCCGAAACACGCGAGGAAGCTCGGAGCGATCACGAAGTAAAGCCACGTCGTGCGGGAGTAATCATCAATAAAGGTGATAAAGTAGCGATAATTAGAAATACTAGTAATTTTGAAAGGACCCCAAACATCGGAGTGCAGTAAATCAAAAGGAGTCGAGCTCCGAGTACAATGCGCGGGAAAGGAAGAACGTGGCTGCTTGCCGAAAATACAAGAATCACACTGAAATGGAGGAAGAGATACATCAGGAAGCGCCTTCTGGAGGACCGGCAGAGGGGCATGCCCAAGATGACGATGTTAATCAACGCAGGAGAAGGAGGAGAGGACGGTAGGAGAGGCATCGAGAAGGTAAAACACGTTTTGCAGTCAACCACTACCAATAGTAATCCGCGTCTGTCGATCCTGTATCAAAAAAGCAGAAGAGGTGAATGTGACAGAGCAATCCATATCATGAGTAAGACGACCAACAGAAAGTAAATTAAACGGGGAGCCCGGAACATAAATAGCCGAGCGAAGAGAGATAGAGGGGTTGAGGGAGAGGTCAGCGCAGCTGGAGATCGAAACAATCGCCCCATTAGCCACGGTGATACACTTCGGATGAGGAGCATCCGAGTACGTGGGCGGCCGCAGCGAGGTGATGTGATGAGTGGCACCCGAGTCCAAGATCCAGCGCGGACTGGAGGAAAAACAAGCAATACTTGCAGTGGAGGTGGAGGCAACAAAAGCAGATGGAGGGTTGAGCAGCTCATGGAGTTGCTGTAGCTGGAGGCGAACGGCCTCAAGGTCGGCACTTGTGGCAGAAGGGCCGTCAGCTGCAACAACAGCAGTAGGACGAGGAGGGTAGTCATGTTTCTTGTAGCAAACTGCCTCTGTGTGGCCGTCCCGGCCGCAGTAGGAACACATTGGGCGGCCCCGACCACCACGCCCCCTTCCGCGGGAGCTGGAACATCCACCACGAGTAGAAGACGGTGGAGGAAGTAAGGGGGGAGGGTCTGCTAGAGAAGGGCTGGAGAGGAAGGTGTAAGAGTATCCGGGGGCGGTGACATTCGAAGGAGCATAGAGCAAACATCAAATAAGGAAGGTGTAGTGGCCGAAGCCAGAACCTGAGCCCGGATACTCTGAAGGTGGGGCGGGACACGAGCCATCATCATAGCAATGCAGACGACCTCCTTTTGAGCTCGTTGAGCAGCAAGATCAGTGGTAGATGGTTGATGCTGGATCCAGGCCTCCGCAAGAGTCCTAGCACGAGTAACAAACGAGGTCATGTCCACAGTCCCGTCAGCGTCGAGATCCTGAAGATCGGTAATAATGTCATAGAGGTGCTGGAGGTTGTCCTTGTCTGAGTATAAGGAGTGGAGCTCGTCCCACATATCTTTGGCCGTCTCATGATACATGACCATCTGGTAGGGCTCACCCTCCATGGAATTGAGGAGCCACGTCTGAACGCGATCGTCGTTTCGCAGCCAGTCGTCGGTAGGAGGAGAAGGAGGACCCTGAGTGAGATGAAGCACAAGGCCCTTGGCCTGAAGAACTCGGCGAACCGAGTGCACCCATGGGATGAAATTCTTCTTTCCAGACAGAAAAATGGTGGTGATTCGCAGCTCATCGCGGAGGTCAGGAGGAGGAGCCAGGCGGTCTGCAGTAGGGTTACCCGCCTGGCCGGTGGAGTCAACGGAGGAACTCATAGAGATCCGAAGAAGCCGCAGCGAGCAGGAAAGGGTGCAGCGAGCAGAGGTCGCCGCGGCTAGAAGAGGGTGCAGCGAGCAGGAAAGGGCGCTGCGGGTTGAAGAGATCGCCGCGGGTTGACGAGGTCGCACCGGGTTGAAGAGGTCGCCGCGGGAGAGCACTCTTGAACGAACCAGCCCGCGCTATTACACGAAAGGCCGCAGCGGGTAGTCAAAGCAACAAGAGCAGCGGAGAGCAAGAGAGAGAACGGGAGGCCACGACCTGAGTGCGGAGAAAACAAACCGCACGGTCACAGTGAGCACACTAGCGGCCAGAGAGGGAGCGACAAGAGAGGTCGGCTCGAGCAGAAATAAAAAGAGGACGCAGCGGTGGAGAGACCGCGCGGGAAGGAGAGGCCGCGAGAAGAGAACTCGAGTGGCAAAGAGATGGCAGCGGCTAGGAGAGACCACGCGGGAAGAATAGGCCGCGAGTAGAACTCGAGCGGCAAGACCAGGCAGCGGCTAGCGCGGAAAGACCAAGCGACTAGCGAGAGAAGGCGGGGCCCGCCTGGCAAAGGGTGGAGTGCTATAAAAAGAGAGCAAGAGGGAGGGAGGAGGCCAGGAGAAGCTGCGAGAAGAAACGCGGTTAGAACAGAGAAGACCGCAGGGAGACCAGCGAGGAGAACCGAAGGACTACCCGCGGATAGAAAGCGTGTAGAGAAGGAGAGGCCACATAACAGGAGAGGGAGGCGGTCTGTGGGTGGTTAAAAAGAGGGAAACCACCGGTACCGGAACCTGGATCTGATACCATGTAGAGAGAGCTCAAAACTTGTATGTATTGCTTATATAACCAAATACAATGAGTGAATACAAATATATAGGAGGGATAAGAAGAGAAGAAATCTTATACAAGATGTGGGACTAAGAAGAGAAGAAGAACAAAAATGGGCCCAAATACGGGCCCTTACATGGGCTTTTCTAACAAAAATCATAAATGAGAAGAAAAAACTTTTTTTTGTTATTTGGCAATTTTACTGCCCTGCCTGTAATTCTTAAAGGTTTAGCAAAATCAATTTACAATTTTATTATGCAGTAAAAAGTTATAGGGGAGGAACCCATTCCCCAATGGCTTCAGTGATATCCCATGGTCCAAGCTCGAGTGATATATTGGGCTGACAGGATAATCCACCAGAAATCCGACAAAAATATTTCAGGTCACGGGTGCAGGATTAGTCAAGTTCATCTTAGTCTTAAAGGATCCTAATAAAATTGTATCGTGCTTAGGTAAATACGAAAACTGAATATTACTCTTTCGATGTGTGGATTCTTATTATTTTTTCATCATGAGATCACACAAATAACATTTTATCAGGTTGAACAAATTCGAACGCCATATTTAATTTGTATGGGTTTGACATTAAATTTGCACAAAATAACTGCTTCCCGTGTAAGATTGAACTTCCCATTTCCTTCAATAAAAGGGTCGAACCTGACCCTTTCTGGTAAACTCCCTACACAGTATTCAAACCATTTGTAGCCGTGAAAGGATGCTCGCAGTCACATTCGGTATTAGGCGGCCAATGGTTTCAATCAGAAAAAAATAACCTCAAAAGGAGTGCAACTCTCATGAAATGCGCGTCTTATAAAGTTCTCTTTGGATGACTATTGAATTGAGACTAACCTGGTTTGCCACCATTTAAAATATTGCTTTCTGCAGGCTCAACACCATATATCTGGAAAAAAATAATTAGAGATGATATAGTGAGCAACCAACAATGCCCAATTCACAAAACCTCTATAGATTTTAGATTGCCAGCTTTTGTGTATATATGAGAAGCAAAATACCTTTACATTAGCGTTCATAGATTTAAGGTATTTTCCAACACCTGTCACAGTACCTCCACTCCCAATTCCCATCACAAAGATATCGACTTGGCCAACAGTATCCTCCCATATTTCAGGTCCAGTTGTCTCAAAATGTATCTGAAATATTCTATTTAGTTAGATACCAGTGAAACCATAAAGATAATGCTTCAAAGTACAAGCATCAAATTCATAACTTACCTACTAAATAGTTAACAACAACACACAAGCCTTTATCCCACAATAGTGGGGTAGGCTATATGGTTCCTTTGTCGTCATTGTGCCCTATCTTTAGTCAAAATCTGACTAATTTCTATGAGTACATCGTGTCTTTCCTTATAGTTTCATTCCGAGTTTTTATTGGTCCACCCCTCCCCCCGTTTAACATGTATAGTGACTAAACTCTCACAACGCTTAATAGGTGCCTCTAATGGTCTCTTTTGTACATGTCCAAACCATCTTAGTCGAGCTTCTAGCATCTTCTCTGCAATTGGTGTCACTCCTATCTTATTCCCGATACATTCATTCCTAATTTTATTCCAGTCTCGTATGTCCACACATCCACCGAAGCACTCTTATCTCCGCAACTCCCATTTTTTTGCTCATGTACACAATTCAATGCCCAACACTCAAAACCATAGATCACCGCTAGTCTAATTGCATTACAGTAAAACTTACCTTTAAGTTTTAATGGTACTTTAGGAACACTTAAGATCTCTGGCGTGCCTCTCCACTTCAACCAACCTGCTTGGATTCTATGTATCACATTTTTATCAACACTTCCACCTTTTTAAACTATCGATCCAAGATATATAAAACACTCACTGCGAGAAATATCTTAATCACCCAACTTAATAACGAAGTCATTTGTCCTTCTTGCACTGCTAAATTTAAGCTCCATATACTCCGTCTTTGCCCTGCTCAACCAAAATCCTTCTTTTATAAAGTGTCTAACCAAGATTCAAGTTTAGCGTTTACACCCTCGCGCGTCTAATCGACTAAAACTATATCATCCTCAAACAATAAACACCAAGGTATTCCTTGTTGGGTATGTCCGGTGAGCTCATCTAAGATAAGGGTAAAAAGATAAGAGATTAAAGTAGAACCTTGATATAAGTCAATAATGATAGAGAATTCCTATGTTAATCCTCCAGATGTCTGCACCCGGTCACTGTATTTGTAAGCATATTTTTAATTATGTCAAGGCATGATACATTTACACCCTTCTTTTCTAAGACTCTCTATAAGATCTCTCTTGGAACTCTATCATAAGCCTTATCAAGATCGATAAACTGATAGGAGAAGAGGAATTGATCATCTATATTCACATAAGCCACAGTAATATATATACATGTACAAGAGAGGGTGCCCACAACACCCCAAGTGAGCCTAAGCTAGCTCAATCATATAGAATATATATTATATCTAACCCCCCCCCCCCCCGCAACAAACTCACGAGGGATCATACACCGAGAGTTTGGATAGTAGATAGACATGTTGGCTCCTCGTCTGCGGCTTAATCATCACATCTGCAATCTACTGCTCGAAAAGAACAAAAGAATGAGTGTGTCATGATCATAGTGCTCACATAGGAAGAAAACATTCACCCCGATATGCTTGGAGAGTGAGTGTTTCACCGGGTTCAGAGTAATTTGAATGACATCGGTGTTATCACAGTAGAGTGGAGTGGGATTAGAAGAAGAGACACAAAGGTCCTCAAGAAGCCAACAGAGCCAAATAATATTCTTAGCGGTAGTAGTCATGACCCGAAGCTCAGCCTCAATGCTAGAACGAGAAACACCAGTCTGTTTCGTGGACTTCCATGCAATAAGTGAAGAACTGGAGAACAGACAAAAACCAGTGACAGAACGTCGATCAACAGGATCACTAGCCGAGGTAGCATCCGAGTAAGCACGAAGATGTGGGGAATTGCCGCTGGAGAAGAAAAGACCACAAGAAGTCGTCACCCAAAGATACCGCATGAGCCACAACAGGCGATCGTAATGCACAGAGGTGGGCGCACTAACAAACTGGCTCAACACATGAACAACATGAGCAATGTCGGACCGAGTAATGGTGAGGTATACAAGACTCCCAAAGAGGTGGCGATAGCGAGTAAAAGATTAGAGAGTGGAAACCCATCATCCAAACGTAGCTAAAAGTGAAGCTCCATAAGGGTGTCCACTGCGCGAGAGTCAGAGAGAGCAGTCCGAGCTAGGAGATCTGATGTGTAACACAACTGAGAGAGTTGAAAATCACGCGGTCTATAGAACTGACCTCAAGGCCCAAAAAATAGCTCAGTTGTCCAAGGTCGGTCATCTGAAACTGTTGCTGAAGGTAATGCTTGACGAAAATCACATGAGATGGATCATCACCAGTAATGATCATATCATCCACATAAAGTAAAAAAAGAGTCCGACCACGAGAAGAGGAGTGCACGAACAGAGCTGGATCATGTGGGCTTGGCTGGAAACCATTGGCTGTAATGGCTGAGCTGAAACGCGCAAACCATGCGCGGGGGCGCCTGCTTGAGCCCATAAAAAGCTCGCCTCAAACATCAGACAAGGCCTGGAGGAGAGGATAGACTGGGAGGAGAAATTTTATATACCTCCTCTTAAAGATCACCATGAAAAAAGACATTCTTCACGTCGACCTAAGACAGAAACCAATGAAGAACAGTTGCAACTGCAATAAGAGTGTGAACTGTAGTCATATGAGTGACTGGAGCAAAGGTCTTGTCATAATCTCTCCTCTACTCCTGCTAAAACTACGAGTAACTAGCCGAGCCTTGTACATCTCTACAGAACCATCAGAGCGAGTTTTGTCCTTGAAAACTCACTTGCAAGTAATAGGAACGACACCATGCAGAAGAGGAACAAGATCCCATGTACGAGTGTGCTCAAGCGCCGCCAACTCAGCAGACATAGCAACCTGCCACTCAGGTATCTGGGCAGCCTCGCGATAGGATGTCGGCTCTGGAGCACTACAAGCAGTAACAGGAAGGGCGGGTAGGTCCAGCGATAGTGTAACAAGGCTAAGGCTGTCGAGAGGACGTCGCTCACGAGTTGGGTCGCGACGCACTGGAGGATCATCCACAGAGCACTCGCTGGAAGAGGCAGGCACTGAGTCTGGGGGGCACAGGAGGCGAGGGAGCCAGAGGATGACAACGAGTGTAGTGATATGGAAAGGGGACGACGAGCGTGTCAGAGGGAGAAGTGGAAGGCGAAGAGGAGTGAGAAGGTGAGACTGGAGTGGTAGGAGATGGTGTAGGTGAAAGCAAGGGGAGAGGGGGTGAACATACCGGCGAAGAGGAGGAGACATGCGGTGGTGGGATGGGAAGTGAGAAACTGCACATCAAAGGAGGTGACAGATGAGTGCGAGGTCGAGGGGACATAGGACACAAAAAGGGTGGGACTCGTCAAAGGTGACATCACGTAAGATGCGAAGTTGACGTGCAGCATGATCATAACATTGATAATCATTGTACAAAGTATTGTACCCAAGGAAGACACAAGATACAGATTGAGCAGAGAGTTTGGTACGCTCACATGGAGGAAGAACATAACACTGACAGCCAAAAACACGCAGATGAGTACAATGTGGGGGTCGAGAGTACAAACACTCACCAGGACAGTGAACCTGAAGAAAAGTTGTGGGTTTCATGTTAATAAGGTAAATAGCAGTGGAGATAGCCTCAACCCAAAAATGAGGAGTAACGTGAGAGAAGATGAGAAGAGTACAGACTGTTTCAATGATGTGTCAATGCTTCCTTTTAGCGGTACCATTCTGAGCTTAGGAATCGGGACATGCAAGCTGAGGGAGAATGTCGTGGGTAGCTAGCAGATCACGAAAAACATGAGAGAGGTACCCCCCCCCCCCCCCGAGTTGGAACAGAAAATACTGATAGAATTAAAAAACTGGGTGCGCACCATATCGAAAAAAGTAACATATATCTGGAAGAATTCATAACGAGAATGCATAAAATAAATTCAACAATAATAAGAGTAATCATCAACAAATATAACATAGTACAGATGTTCGCTCTTTGATACAAAAGGTGTAGGACCTCATACATCTGAATAAACTAAATCAAAAGGACGCTGGGATCTATACTCACTAAACTGATAGCGTAGTTGTTGTTTGTCAAGCTTATAACACGTACAAGAGTGAGACCGATCAATAGAAACACGATCAAGGAGACCAGTACTAATGAGGGAGGAAAGACGCAAGCCACTGGGATGACCAAGTCGGTGATGCCACTGAGAGAAGCTCACTGAAGGAAGACAAAAGGATGAGGTCGTTGGTGACGATGGAATGGATGAAAGATGGAGACGATCAAGGACGTATACCCCGTTACGACGACGGTCAGCTTCAAGGAGTGTCCCTGTCAGACGATCATGCACACGGCAAGCAACTCATCAAAAATAACAAGACAACCGTGAGACGTGAGTTGACTGGAGTATATAAGGTTCATGGATAACTTGAGTATGTAAGCCACATCAGGAATATAAAAATGAGTAGTATGAAGGAGGTCACGACAGGTGATAGGGAGAATAGTATCATCTGCTACCATGACATTAAGGGCAGACGAGACGGGTTGAAAGAACAAGAGGTGGGTGACATCATGAGTCTTGTAAAAAGAGGCTATAGAACCAAGCAACCAGTCGGAGGAAGAGATACACGCAGGGGCAGAGGCAACCGACTGAGAGGCAGAGACAACAGAAGAATCCGGTGAGAGCACGAAGGCATAAGAGCGGTGCAGTGAACCATGAGATAGCTACATGGGCAAGCTCAGAAACAGAGAGTGACTATGTCATAACAGAGAAGTGAGCTAAAGGAGCACCAGGGGCATGTTGCTGACTAGACTGTTGAGCCCTCTGAAGCTTGCGACACTCAGATTTGACGTGGTCAAGACACTGACAGTAGTGACAACGAACAGACTGGCGACGAGGAGCACCTGACTGAGCACTAGAGGATGTCGAAGGAAGCGGAACAGGCTACACCAGCGCACTATAACCCGACGAAGGCAGCAGAGGAGTACTCGCAAGAGAGGACTGCGATGGAAACTCGGGAGCAACAAGGACAGCATGAGTTAGCACACCAGAAGGTGTAGCAGTATCCAAGGAGTGGAGACGAGTCTCTTCAGCGATTACCAAGGCCCGCTGAGAGAAGGTGCTGAGTACAAACATGTTCAAACTCGGGGTGTAAGCCCATAAGAAACTCATACATGCACCAAAAGTCTCGATCCTGAGATGTAGCAAAAACTGAGGGCAAGTAGTGCAGGGGGAAGAAGTCATCTCATCACACTGATGTCAGAGGTCCAGAAGCTCGACAAAGTAGCCCTATACAGACTGATCACGCTAATAGAAGACGTCAAGGATCTGGAATAGAGAGTAACGCGGGGCCTGACCAGATGGCAGGTAGAGACGACGCAAGTGATCACACATCGCCTTGGCCATAGGTTGTTCGTGGATGGTCATGTGAGTAGTGAGCTTGCAGGACTGACAGATGACGGCTTTTGCACGAGGGTTGTCCGAGTGCCACTTTGTCGTGTCGAAGCACTAGATGGAAGCGACTACTGATAGTGGAAGAGTCGTCAACAGGACTGACAACTGGTGGATGTGGAGCAGGCTCAAAGCCGTCAATGTGGCCCATGGATCTAGACCACGGAGGATCACGTCGACAGTGGCGGACCATGCCTTGTATTTTCGTCCATCGAGGATGACATCCTCCTTCTAGATAAAGGAAGAGGAAAAAGAGGTCATTGGAGCTACAGAGTCAGCCAGAAGAAGATCGAGAAGACGAGATCGAGGGATGAGTCGGGCTGCAAAATAAGACAAGATCAAAATAGCATCGACAGCATAGGAGGCGCGCTGGGATCAGGATACGGGATCGGGAAAAAAAAACTTGTGCATGACTGGATCGGGAAACTTGCGGCGCGGCCGGATTAGAAGAAGAACAAGGTTGATTGCTTCGTCTTTGTCCAGCTGGCGCTGGAACAACGGAAAACGCGCTGGAGAGGCGGAGCAGGAAGAGTGTGACTCGTCTTGAAGGAAACCAAAGACTCGTCTTGAAGGAAGTCGCAGAAAACTGCGATTGGATTGACACGCGAACCCTAGATGGGCTATGATACCATGATAAGAGAAGAGGAATCGATCATTTATATTCACATAACCCACAGTAATATACATGTACAAGAAAGGGTGCCCACAACACACAAGGTGAGCATAATCTAACTCTACCATACAAAATATACATTATATCTAACATAAATAACATATGCAAATCTTGTTTCTTTCTCAATAGTTGTCAATGAGTCTCTTCAAGAGATGTATAGCTTTCATGGTTGACCGCCCTGGCATGAATCCAAATTAATTCTCTGAGATGTTAATCTATCGTCTTACTCTTTTTTTATTACTTATTCTCATACTTTCATAGCATGACTTATTAATTTAATTTCTCGGTAATTAACACAATTTTGTATATCTCATTTGTTCTTATGCAAAGGTACCAAGATACTTTCTTTTCATTGCTCTGACATCTTATTTGACTTCAGTGTCTTATTGAAGAAATATGTAAGTCACAAATTTTCTTCTTTCACAAGATATTTTCATACTTCGATGGGTATATCGTCTGACTCAGTCGTCTTTCCATTTTTCATCTTTTTTAGAGCATCATTTTCCTCTAATACTTAAATTGTACGATAAAACGTTATGTTTCTATAATTCTCTGATTTACTTAACTCTTTCAAATCAAGTTCATTGTTTTTTGTTTCATTATAAAGCTGATAAAAATATTTTTTTCATCGCTCTTTAATAGTCATATCATCAGTCAAAACTGGTATCTATTTCATACTCCATGCATTTCACTTGACTTAAATCTCTTGTTTTTCTCTCTTGCTTAAGCAATTTTATATATGTCACGCTCTTTTATCTTTGTTATCTAGTCTCTTATTAAATTATACATAAGCTTGACTTTTTGTTTTACTTAGTGCATGTTTAGCTTCTTTCTTGGCAATATTATACTTTGTCAAGTTTTCATCATTCTACAAGCGTAGTGTGTTTTATAGCTGACTTTTTTTGTCATCACTTTGACTTACACTCTCTTTCTACCATCAAAATTATTTATTTGGGGCCCACAACCTTTTAATTCTCCAAGTGCGTTCTTTCCACTTAATCTTAAATGTGAAGACATACTTTCACATGAGACACTAGGATCAACATAAGGATCATCAATTAGTTATTTCATAACTGTTGTCTTGAAAGCAACATGTTTTTTCATCTTCAAGTTTCGTCACCGAATTTTTGAAAACACTTTTCTCCTTCTCTTAAATTTATTATATTTAATTTGCACGTCGAACATCACTAATGTATGTTATATTATCAAATTTCTCATTGTATGAATTTGCAATCCTTACAAATCATTTTATTTATTTTGCGAGTCATAAAATAATCAATTTGTGATTTATTTAGTACGCTTTTAAACATAATTAAATGTTCTTCCCACTTCAAGAAAAGCGTATTTGTCATAAATAGCTCATATGCTATGACAAAGTCTAAAAATGATTTTTCTTTAATTTTTTTCATACCCAAATTTTTCATGAATGATTGTATAACCTATATTTTTCTTCTTTATATGTCCATTTAAGTCTCCTCCTATGAAAATTTTCTATCTTCGTGAGATTTCTCTTACTAAATCATCTAAATCTTTCCAAAATTATACTTTAATAGTTTCACTTAATCCTATTTATGACGCATAAGCATTGATCACATTAATAATTTCTTACCTACAATCAATTTGAAAGTTAAGATTCTATCACATTTTCTACTCATCTCCAACAACTTCATCTCTTAAAGTAATATCCACAATAATATTTACTTCATTGTTTGTTTTATCTTTTTTTGTGTATCATACTTTAAAATCTGAATTATCTAAAATTTTAGTTTTCTCACTCACACATCTAGTCTCTTACAGACATAAGATATTTATACTTCTCATAATCATCATATCCACTACTTTCATTGTTTTTCTCGTTAGTGAACTTATATTTCAACTTCCAATCCTAAGTCAGTCACAAATCTTACGATATACTTTCTTATGACGTCTAATATGTGCAGTCTTATGTCTATTTAACACTACACCTAAGTTCACTTGGAGGTGCAACGGTCTTTGCTAAGATGTCACGTTCGGACCATACAATGAGTACTCTTGCATATTTAACACTACACTCAAGTCTTGTAGATGTAGCGGTCTTTGCTAAGTCGCCGCATTCAGAACATACGAAGCGTTTCTTAGGAAAAACAACATAGATTTTGCACAATTTCTCAAATGATCCATATTCATAAGGGTGACAATTTTACGTTGACCGTCTGTCTAACACAACTCTCGTCACTTTTCATCCGGGCATGAGACCGACAGTTAATTTATCAACTAAATAGTCATTTAAAAAATTGGAAACTGGTCGTCAACATTAGGGGTTAAAACTAGATTGTTTTGAGCGAGGCAGATCTAGATCGATGTTACGACCGTCAGATCTCAGCCTCTGATCGCAGGGTCTGGAATCCGCCAGCTGTCCATTTAGATTAGAAGGATTATTGTACTGTTAGTATTGTTGTATAAATATGGATTAAGGATGTAATTACTTTTTTAAGCAATTAATAAAGTTCTACCTTTTAACTCTTCTCCTTCCCGAGCCCCCTTCCTTTGTTCTTTTCCGCCGCCATTAATGGCTTCCTCTGATTACCAACCCTGATCCTGAACCCCCCCCCCCCCTATCAATTGGTGCTCTCGTCATTCTTTCCTCTCGACATCAACTAAGCTTTGTGTTTCCATGGCTGAAAAAACTCGATCCCATGATTCCCAAGCCCAGTTCTTGGCGGCATTACAGACTGAGCAGACTGCTCGCCAAGCACAGATTGAGGAAATGAAATGGGCAATCAACACGGAGATGGCACAACAAATGGCGGCTTCCCGCGAAGCTTCTTCGGAACAGTTATCATCATTCCGGAAGGAGATTCTTGCCTTTTTGGCCGACAATAAGACCGTGATCAGAGTTCCTCCGTCGGCCATACGGCACACTGTTGCGCCCACTCCATTTGCTCCGCCTCCGCCTACCGATCCAGGGTCTTCTTCAGCAACGACTCCAGTTCTGGGACATTTCGCTGCCACCTTTACAGCTCCGGCCGCCGCCGCTCAGCCGGTTCCAGACACGTATTTCGGGCTTCTTGGACAGTTCGGGCCTCCTGTTGTAACCCAGGTTGTACCTCTCCCTCACCATAACCCTGTACAAATTTCTTGTCCGCGTTTTAGTGATGGCGACCCGACAGATTGGTTATACGACTTAAAGCTTTTTTTCAATATAATAACGTACTCCCACAAGATTATCTAGTCTTGGTTGTCGTTCACCTAGATCCGTCAGCCTCGCGTTGGTATCATGCTTCTTTATGCGATCAACCTGCTTTGTCATTTCCCGTTTTCGTTGATGCAATTTTTCAACGTTTTGGACCCTCTTCGTATGATGACCCGACATCGAGTATTACAAAATTAATGCAGACCACAACGGTACATGAATATAAAAAACAATTTGAGGATCTTTCTACTCGTGTCACGGGCATGTCTATCGCTGCATTTACCAGCACCTTCGTTTCGGGTCTAAATCCACAAATTAGGCTTTTGGTCAGAACTCAACGTCCAACCAATTTATATGATGCTTTCTCGTTAGCTCGTATGTTTGAAGATGAAGCAAAGGAATAAGCACGAACGAAATCATCTTCCCAAGCACACAACAAATGGACACAACAAACTTTTTTCAAATCTCACCACGCTGCCACACCTCCATCGACTTCAACAGTTCCAATTAAACGCCTCACGCCAGGAGAATTACAATATCGACGTGATAAGGGTATGTGCTATAATTGCGACGAGAAATACGCATATGGGCATCGATGCAAAGGGAAAGGTACTCTGTTATATTTTGACGGGACTGAGGATATAGAAGATGATTCCTTAGTTGACACTCCTGAAGACGAAATAGCGGAGCCGAACCTCTCAGCCGAATCTATACATGCATTGCATGGTCCAATACCAGCACATTGCTTGCGAGTCACGACTTTAATTAATTCGCATCCTCTTGAGTCTTTAGTTGACGGTGGAAGCTCGCATAATTTTATATCCATAAAAGCCGTTTCTTTACTTCGTTTACCAGTCACCAATATTCCGTCATTTCCTGTTTATATGGGTAATGGGACGTATGTGAAGTGTCTAGGAAAGTGCGCTTCAATTACATTATTTATCCAGGGGAACTCTTTCACACTCATTTATACGTCTTAGACCTTCACGGTTCTGATATCATCCTAGGAGCACCATGGTTTCATTCTCTAGGGCCGCTCACCACAGATTATGACAAGAAAACAATATCATTCATGGGAGTAAACGAACTTATTATGCTCCAGGCATATAGTTCCACACACCTCTCAAAGGCTTCTTACCCGCAAATGGCACGTCTGATGTCGTTACAAGGCGAATTGTGCTGCTTTTTGCTGCACACGTCTCAGATTCTTCAACAGAAGGGTCCTTCTGAATCGATACAACACCTGCCACAGAAATTTCAATCGTTAATATCACAATATCACATGCTCTTTCAAGAGCCACACTCCTTACCACCTCACAGGGGCTATGAACCATTCTATTCCTCTACTTCTCAATTCAGCTCCTACTAATGTTAAACCTTTTAGATATCCGCAATTCCAAAAAAATTAAATAGAGAAAATTGTTAAAGAATCGTTACAGTTAGATTACATACGCCCAAGCACTTCAAGTTTCAGCGCCCCAGTAATCCTCATTAAGAAAAAGGATAATACATGGCGTTTTTGTGTCGACTTCAGGGCTCTAAATAAAATATCCATTAAAGACCGATTTTCTATTCCCACGATTGATGAGTTACTGGACGAACTCTTTTGGGCAAGAGTTTTTTCCAAACTTCATTTGCGTGCAGGATATCAGATTCGAATGGCGGAACACGACATACACAAAACAGATTTCCCTACACACCAAGGCCATTATGAATTTACGGTTATGTCATTTGGATTAACCAATGCACCTTCAACCTTTCAAGCAGTAATGAACACAATTTTCCAAGATTACTTAAGGAAATTTATCGTCGTCTTTTTCGATGACATTCTAATTTATAGCGTTAATGAGGACGACCATTTGACACACCTCACTATCGTCTTTGAATTACTTCAAAGACACCAACTTTTTGCAAAATTATCAGTGTATGTTTCGTACTCACTCCATTGAATTCTTGGGCCACGGAATTTCGAACGGAACGGTGTACCCCACAAACACCAATATATGTGTCGTACTAAATTTTCCTCAACCTAGGACACACAAGGATATTAGGGCCTTTTTAGGTTTAGCCGGCTATTATTGAAAATTCATCAAAAATTTCTCAATTTTGGCAGCACCTTTATCAGATTTACTAAAGTCAACCCCGTACGTGTGGGATGACGCAGCACAAACATCATTTACTACGCTGAAGTCATTGTTAACCGAAATGCCCATTTTAACATTACCAGATTTTTCAAAACCGTTTTGTATTGAGACTGATGCCTCCGGTATTGGAATTGGCGCCGTTTTGCTCCGAAGTTCCAAACCTATTGCCTATTATAGTCGTAAACTCACAACCTTAATGCAACGTAAATCTACATACGTTAGAGAATTGTACGCGGTCACGTCAGCAGTGGCGAAATGGAGGCATTACCTCCTTGGACATCATTTTACAATTTTTACCCACCACAAAAGTTTGCACAATCTACTAACTCAGGATTTACATACTCCAGACCAACAGTTCTTCCTTTCCAAATTACTTGGATATGATTATTCAATCCAGTATAAATCGGGCAATCAAAATAGGGTGGTCGATCCCCTATCGCGATACTCATCTGAAATGAGTAATCCGGCTACTCTGAATAGTCTAAGCACTGTCACTTCGTCTTTATTAGAGGGGTTAATTCAAGACTATCAAAGTGATGCTTTTACACAACAATTAATACCAAAAATACTCACAAAAACCACCTTGCCTGAATGGACACAACATGGGGAATATATATATTTCAAACACCGATTGTTCATTCCGGACAATTCTCGAATTAAAAGTCTAATCATTAAGGAAGCTCATAATACTTGTTTTGGGGGGCATTCGGGCATATGTGGCACCATGCATCGAATACAACAACAATTCCATATCCTTAATCTAAAAACAGAGATTACCAAATATATCAAGGAATGCACTATTTGTCAGCAAGCGAAACCCACAAATCATTCACCATTTGGCTTATTACAACCCTTACCGACTCCGACAAAATTATGGTCAGACATAACAATGGATTTTATAACGCATTTGCCAGTTTCTAATTCGTTCAGCATAATATTTGTTGTCGTAGATCGTTTTTCAAGGGCTGCACATTTTGCACCTATAAAACCACCCCTAACAGCACCTTTAGTGGCGGCAGTTTTTTGGGATAATGTGGGAAAGCTACATGGAATACCCGAAACCATAATTTCGGACCGCGACACAATATTTTTAAGTAACTTTTGGAAGGATTTATTTAAAATATAGGGCACCCACCTAAAATATATCTCGGAATACCACCCCCAAACTGACGGGTTGACAGAACGGGTGAATCACTGTGTTCAACAATATTTACGTCTATTTTCTTTTAATCATCCAAAAAAATGGTCCTACTATTTAAGTTCGGCAGAATATCATTACAATACGTCATTTAATTCGGCGGCTGGCATGACCCCATTTGAGGTTATGTTCGGTCGCACACCTCCTGGTTTACTCTCCTATTGTGCAGGTACCACAAATTTGGAAGCGGTGGAAACTACAATGCGGGAACGTGATGAGATTATTCAGCATCTCTGTGAAAATCTGCACAAATCACAACACAGGATGAAGATGCAAGCAGATAAAAAGCGCACAGATAGGCAGTTTAAGAAGGATGATTAGGTTTTACTGCAGCTACAACCATATCGGCAAATTTCCATGAGGCGGCCAGCATCGCGCAAACATTCGTTAAAGTTTTATGGACCTTTTCAGATTGCAGAACGAATCGGGGAAACCGCCTACAGGCTTATTTTGCCAGCAGATTCTAAGATACATTCAGTGTTCCACATATCACTACTTAAGTCTTACTATGGATCTACCTTCACACCAGCCACAAGGTTACCAGAAAATCATTACAACAACAGTCCAATACACACACCGTTGGCAATTGTTAGTACAAGAGAAATTTTCAGAAAGGGGAAAAAAATTAAACAGGCACTGGTTCAATGGGAGGGGTTGCCGCCGGCTGACAGCACCTGGGAAGATGAAGACTCCTTGGAAGCCGACCTGCTACACCGACCATCAACCACCGCTGGGACCGAACCAGTTGGGCAGAATTGGACTTCGAAGAACACACGAAAGCGTATTCCAGGGGGGAATCTGCAGGAAATAAGGAGAAGACCTCAAATCTACAAACTTGTTTACAGAGCAGCTCATGGGGGAAGATTGGGATACAAGCAACAAACGGTCTCGTTCCATCACAGCCGAGTTATTCCAGTTATTGCACTATCCTGTCAAACTGAAGGAGAAAACAAAGGATCAGCCCCGCTTACCTCCAAGTCTTCAAGCAACATCTACCAGGCGAGCACATTCGTGGTCCTCACGGATGTATCAGTTCCCACCGGCTCCTTTTCTGAGAGCGTCTTCGTGGTCGACTTCGCTGAACCAGGAACCACCGATTCCTACAACATCCCGCCGTCTTCCGGTTGACACAGCCCTAGGGCTCATTTCGGGGAGTTTAAGGTGCAGCAATGAGGACATTGCTTTTAAAGAAGGAGGCAGCTGTTACGACCGTCAGATCTCAGCCTCTAATCGCAGGGTCTGGAATCCGCCAGCTGTCCATTTAGATTAGAAGGATTATTGTACCGTTAGTATTGTTGTATAAATATGGAATAGGGATGTAATTACTTTTTTTAAGCAATTAATAAAGTTCTACCTTTTAACTCTTCTCCTTCCCGAGCCCCCTTCCTCTGTTCTTTTCCCCAGCCATTAATGGCTTCCTCTGATTACCAACCCTGATCGTGAACCCCCCCTCCTATCAATCAAACTCGAAAAAATCAAATTTAGTTCTCCATGAACTCAACTATAAGTCGAAGTATATTTCAAGTTGAGTCAACTTGACTATAAATGACTCAATTCCAAGAGAGCCATATCCTGACCATGTTTGGGTGAGATACATAAGTATGCTAAGCCGAACTATATTACCTTACATATATATTAGTATTCAAATATAAAAATTTTGAATTCTAGTGTTACAAATCAAGTTCCTGACATGGAGACTGGGAGGAAGAAGGATGGATTTGACCATGTATAGTTGAAATAAATGTGTTTTCTCCACCAAGTGTTTCCTTCTTCATTAGGCAAATCTTTTTTGAAACAAAATGTAACATATCTTCCTAGTTTTACAATAATCAGTCATCCGACCGGGTCAGCGATATAAAGAGAACTAGGAAACAGTATTAAAACCAGTATGCAACAGGTAAAAAGAAGCAACTACTAAGAATTTAAAACTTACAACGGAAGGTAAGAAAGTAAACTAAGGGTAACCATATACCTGATATCTGGATTCACAGAGCCACTAAACATGAATATAAATGAAATGACTGAAAATCTGAAATAACATAATAAGTTTGATATAAGGCATATAAAACATTAACAAGTCGCATTGTTCACAATTACAAGTATATGCTGAAATAGAGAAAACTGAAAGTAGAAGCAACTACAAACTAACTCCACCTAACGCTCATCCTAGGCGTAGTTTCTCACCTGCGTCACCTGTAAAAACATTGCCCACAAGGGGTCAGAGTAAGGAAAAATAACTCCTCCTAGTGACACTAAAAATATTTTCTCATATGATGAATGCATGTCTTTAGAAAATAGTTTCGTGTATTAAAAACATTTATGTTATATGTTATGTATGCCTTCGCAATACTTCCTGGTCAATACACCTACTTGTTCTATGTTTGTGACTTTTAGTTCAATAACCCAAGTCCCGGCGTTGACTAACTAGTGTACTGTCTCACGTCAGGTCTATACTTGAGTTCTAGGTGGTTTCTAGCCCGCACATCTACTTGGAAGGCTCTAGGCAGAGCAGCTCCTAACGGGCATTTGAAACTGACGACCCGAGACCATCTGACGAACTCAATTGTTTTAGTGTCGCGCGGACACGGTCTCGAATCTACTAACTGTCTCAAAGGGAAGTCAACTCTCAAGACTATACTGCTCATAGGGTACCATATGCCTTATGAGAAAGGTAGTGCGTCTCTACCTAGCACGAAAAGACTTATGTGTGCTTACCGACCTTTTTGGTCTAATGCTACTCTGCTTGGGACATCTCTTTTGGTGTACTACTGAGCGACCCTTGACTTTCTCGTGATCAACTAGAAGGGACATTCACGTCCTTGGTTGGACAAATTCCAAGTTTATGTATAAGGGTAAAGGTTTTGTACATAACGTTACTGTTCATGATCTGACTACTTTGGTCTTGGAGAAAGGTGTCATCCTACACATTTTCCGCGACCGTTTTCCTACCACCATACCTTTCTATGCATGGTCATGATGTTTGTACAAAACCTAAACATGCGTATACATAATACATTTCTTGATATGTCTAACTAACAGGAATTAGGTTTCCTTACCGTGGTGATACGACGCTCGTATACTTGGCGCGTTGACATTTGATTTTCCGAAGGAAGTCCGACTGCTGGGGACTTTCAGAAACTTGCTCCGAGGCCACCAAAATCCTGCAATCCAAGACAAACCCTAAATTTCACATTTTCACCTTAGGGTTTTTGTTGGAAAAATTCCAAAAATGCTAGGGTAACCCAAAATAAAAGGGCTAACATAGTGTATTACCTTTATGTGGCAGTGATTGAGGCTCACAATGCGCCCAACTCCAATATCGCGGTGGATACCGTACTTCAAAACCTAATTAGGGCAAAAGTAAGAAAATCTAGTTTAGATTAACTTCCAAATCGAAAGATTTTCATAAAGAATAGAGACAAGGGAGAAATAAAACTCACTGGAAACAAACGTTTTCAACTTCCACCGGTTATGCTTGAATCTGGTCCTTCTACGGCCAAGGAAGGAAAAGGAACACCCACCGGCGCCCGTAGAGGAAGGAGGAGAAGTCGGCGTTGATTTCTGGAGAGGGATCGGCCGCCGGCTAGGGCAGCGGGGGCGTGAGGCGTGAGCGTCGCCGCTTGCGGAACGGGAGTATCAAGAGGGAGGAGTTGTCCGCCTGCGGTTTCTCCCGTGAACTGAGGGTTACTGGATTATAAATTTTTGGGCATGCGGTTTTGATAATAACCGCAAAAGGGAAAGGGGGTGAGACTTGCTATTGGCACCCCAAAATGTGCTAATTCACATTAACTTCTATTCAACATAAAAAATTGTCGTGCTTCGTCACTAAATTAAAATGTGTCTCACTATCAATATAACTAACATAAACCATAAATTAATGAATGCAACCTTTTGACCACACTAATATCGTACCTCGACGACGTGCAGTCTCGATCACAATCCGTCGCGACTCGACCCACAATTTAAATGAATTTTTACGTCAGTAGGGATGTTACACAAAAAACAGTTGCATGACAGTAATTTGGAAAACCAAGTGCACATAACAGACATGCATTAGCAAAGTAATATCAATTGGATACTTATGTTACTTGAGTGGATAATAAGGAATTTTATTTATTATTCAAAACTTTTATATCTTATCTCTATATATACACATACATAGGAAATACAACACCGAGCTAGTGGTGTGTGACTAAATACAAAGTCAGGAGACCGCTATTTGCACACCAATCACCAAATACCAACACTCTCCATAAAGGTGGGTGAAAGATATCCACTAAACTCATCTTGTCACTCAATCTACACAAGTCCAGTGAGCCAAGTCTTTTAATTAGACAATCAGCTACTTGCTCTTTTATAGCAACATGTCCCACATTTAGTATTCCACCATCCAGCTTTTCTTTAATAAAGAACTTATCAATCTCTATATGCTTGGTTGTATCATGCTGGACATGATTATTTGCACATCAATCACCAAATACCAACACTCTCCCTCAAGGTGGGCGAAAGATATTCACTAACCTCATCTTGTCACTCAATCTACATAAGTCCAGTGAGCTAAGTCCTTTAGTTAGACAATCAGTCACTTGCTCTTTTGTAGCAACATGTCCCACCTTTAGTGTTCCACCATCCAGCTTTTCTTTAATAAAGAACCTATCAATCTCTATATGTTTGGTTCTATCATGTTGGACATGATTATTTGCAATGTTAATAGCTGACTTGCTATCACACCACAACGCCATGTGTCCTCCTTGATCTATCTTGAGTTCAACCAGCAAGGCTTTCAGCCATAACATCTCCCCTGCACTTAAGGTCATAGCTTTTTACTGTGCTTCAGTTGTAGATCTCGCAACTACAGTTTGTTTCTTGCTTTTCCAGGAGACAAGGTTGTCTCCTACAAACATGCAATATCCTGATGTTGACCTTTTGTTATCTGCACAGTTAGCCCAGTCGCAGTAGCAATAACCCTCGATATTTAGATGTCCATTCCCCCCAATATTTAGATGTCCATTCTTCTGGAAGATCAGTCCATTTTTGGTTGAGCTATTTAGGTATTGAAGAATCTGATATACGACATTCAAGTGACCCTCCCTAGGATCATGCATATAACGAGCTACAACGCTCATAACGAAAGATATGTTGGGACGGGCGTGACCTAGATAAATTAAGCGGCCTACCGGCCTCTGGTATCTTTCTCCATCAATTGATTTTCCTGCTTTTGCACCAAGCTTGGTCTTCTGATCAATAGTAAAGACGGCAGGCCTGCAACCCATCATACATGTCTCTTTGAGTAGGTCCAACACATTTTCATTGGGATAGAACAATTCCTCGTGCGCCACAGGCTATCTCAATCCTAAGGAAGTATCGTAACTGACCTAAATCATTCACCTCAAATTCTTTGCCCAATCTCCTCTTAAGTTAGGTAATTTTATTTTCATCATCTCCTGTGATGATCATATCATCCAAATATACAAGTATTGTGATGTGACATTCATGCCTCCTAAAGAATATGGTATGATCATCATTGGTCTGTTGATATTCTATGACTGTCATGGCTCTCCTGAGTCTGTCAATCAAAGCTCGAGGAGACTGCTTCAACCCATATAGCGACTTTTTGAGTCTACACACCTTTTTTGTTGTTTGTTTTGTGTCGAGGTCTGGCAGTACTTCAATGTACACTTCTTCCAACAGATCCTCATGAGAAAGACATTCTTCACGTCAAGCTGGTATAGTTTCCATCCCCCATTTGCCGCTAAAAGATATTAATGTCCGTACAGTGCTCATTTTTAAGAAGGGTGCAAAGGTCTCATCGTGGTCGATATCATAAGTCTGATTGTACCCATTTGCTACTAGTTGGGCCTTGTAGTGCTTGATCCATCCTTCTGTGGTTTATTTCACGGTGAAAAGCCCCTTGCACCAAACTGCTATTTTTCCTGGTGGTAGCGACACAAGATCCCAAGTTTTGTTCTTCTCCAATGCTTCAAATTCTTCTAACATTGCAGTTTTTCATCGTGGATCCTCCTTAGCCACCTGCCAGTACTTAGGAATGAAGTTTATATCTAAAGATGTAATAATTCCCCATATATAGGTGATATATGAGAATATAAAACAAACTTAGCAATATAATGAGAAAAGTCATATCGGTCAGGAGAGACCCCGCATTCTTACTGGTACTCCTTATCGGTATGGGAGTAGAAGTAGTGGGATGAGAAATTTTATCACATGTGGGTTCAGATGTTGAGATGCATTGAACAGAGATTGAGGTCAATGGAATCGGTTTCGCGGGAGACGGAGTAGGCAGTGGCAATGGACTCAGTACAGGCGGATCTGTGGGCATTATAGTCTCACTCTGCTTCCTTTTTCTTGTATATATTTTTGCATCCCCCTAGGTGTGAGGTCCACTTTCCCCAGATGCATTCTGCTCATGCACTGGTATCACATCTGACTCTATGTTTGGCAACACTGAATAAGGGATACTTATTATTTGCTTCTCGCCACTACCGCTATCCTCTTCTTGCATCGTACTAATTGTACTTACTGAGTCCTCAAATGGCGAGTCAACTGGAGAGGAATAACATGACTCATGCTCGCAAAATGTGACATCCATACTAACAAACATTCTCCACTCCACTCGGCTCCAACATACATATCCCTTTTGGGTAGCTGAATACCCAACAAAAATACACATCAAGGGACCTTGGATCCAGCTTTCTCATATTTGGTCTATTGTCTTGCACAAAGCGTACACATTTGTAGAAAAAACCAGGAGAGAGAGAATAAACAGAGAATTTATTAATTTCTCAAATCCTTCATCTAATGAATACATGTATTTGTACACTTAAATAAGAATGGAAGGGGGAAAGGAGAAATTATCCTATAATGTGGGATTAAAGAAAGAGATAGGTTAAATTATGGGTCTTAATATTGGGCTTTTACATTTTCCTTCAACACTCCCCGCAAGCTGGAGCATACAAATCATAGGCACAGAGCTTGGAAAAAAACTTGTAGTATAACGGCCGTGGTAGGGCCTTAGTGAGAATGTCAGTAACTTGCCCAATAGCAAGAACATGTTGTAACTCTAACTTCTTCAATTGAACTTTCTCCCGAATGAAATTACAATCAACTTCAATATGTTTAATTCGCTCATGGAACATGGGGTTCTTAGCAATATGTATAGCAACTTAACTGTCACACAATAGAGTTGTTGGTGAGGAAATGTTGACTCCCAAATCATGAAAAAGACTTTTTAGCCAGGTGAGTTCAGACACAACCATTGCACGATACTAGGCCTCAGCAGGCGAACACGCAACAACCGATTGTTTTTTGCTACGTCAGGTAATAAGATGTCCTCAAAAGTAAGTACAAAAACCAGTTGTGGGGCATCGATCATCCAGTGAACCAGCATAATCAACATCAGAGTAGGCAATTAGAGATAGGGAGGAAGAGAAAGATAGTTTGTATACGAGCTTTTGTCCAAACGTTGTCTTTAAATATCTGAGGATGCGCTCAACGGTCTGAAAATGTGAGGTCCGTGGAGCATGCATAAATTGACTGACAGCTCCAATAGCAAAGAAGATATCAGGTCTTGTCACAGTAAGTTAAATCAACTTCTAACAAAGCAACGATAATACTCAGGGTTTGGAAGTCGCAGATCTGAATCAGAGCCTTGAATACAGAGTTTGTGCATGACGTCCATCGGAGTGTCAGTCGGCTTGCATCCCAAATAGTCAGCATCCTGAAGCTGGGAAAATTCCATACTCCAAAAATCGGATCAAGGCAGTATAAGGTTACTGATTCTACGGTGCGAAGTCACAATTCAAATGACTAACGCGAGAGAGAGAAAACTATCTATAAGCACACCGCAAGTGGTACAACAGGGAGGTACCACCACATACCCGAAAGTTTGGGAGAAACATCCCCTCCGCAACCAAAAGGCTTTGCGAGGAACTAGGCTGACAAGGACTTGGCGAGTATCCACTTGGGGGGACCTCAACCTCTTACAAAAGCCCATTTCTAGTACCCCTGTGGGGATTATTTATAGAGAAATCCTGGGGAGGAGGTATAGGCGAGTATCCAGCCTCTGTTAGCGAGTATCTAGGGCTACTCGCGACGTACTCGTCAATACTCGCCCAAGCTCGTCTTTGCTCACCCAAGCTCGCCTCTGCTCACCCAAGCTCGCTTCTGCTCGCTCAATCTCGCTTCTGCTCGTCATAGCTCGCCTCTGCTCGCCATAGCTCGCCTCCGCTCGCCCAATGGTCTGCGAATAGCCGTCTGCATGGGTACTTCTGATCTCGACGAATTATTGGTTATAGACAATCCACGTTTTTTCGAGCTCGACACAAGCTTGGAAAAATAATGTTGAACCCGTAGTTCGGAGAGATGGCGCCAGACAATGCGCCGCACGAGGTCTTTTCTAGGAGTGGAGCTCAACTGGATGTGAAGAGAAGGTTGATACCTCATAGGAACCGAGTTCAACGGAATTGGAGAAGAGGTCGATACCTCGCAGGAGGAAGCTCAGTTGAAGGTGGGTAAGAGGTTGACACCTAGCAGGAGGAAGCTCAACTGGAGGTGGGGAATATAGTCGACACCTAGCAGGAGCCGAGCTCAACTGGTGGTGGAAAAAGAGGTCGACACCTCGCAGGAGCCGAGCTCAACTGGAGGTGGAGAAAAGGTCGACACCTCGCAGGAGACGAGCTCAACTGGAGGTGGAGAATAGAGTCGACACCAAGCAGGAGGAAGCTCAACTGGAGGTGGAGAAGAGACACCTTGCAGGAGCCGAGCTCAGCTGGAGGTGGAGAATAGAGTCGACACCTAGCAGGAGGAAGCTCAACTGGAGGTGGAGAATAGGTCGACACCTCGCAGGAGAGAAGCTCAAATGAAGATGGAAAATATAGTTGACACCTAATCAGGAGGAAGCTCAACTGAAGGTGGAGAATATAGTCGACACCTAATCAAGAGGACGCTCAACTGAAGGTGGAGAATATAGTCGACACTTAATCAGGAGGAAGCTCAACTGAAGGTGGAGAAGATAGTCGACACCTAGTAGGAGCCGAGCTCAACTGGTGGTGGAGAGAAGGTTGACCCCTATCAGGAACCAAGCTCAACTATAGGCGGAGAATCGACACCTCACAAGAGCCGAGCTCAACTAGAGGTGGAGAAGATAGTCGACACCTAATCAGGAGAAAGCTCAACTGAAGGTGGAGAATATAGTCGACACTTAATCAGGAGGAATATCAACTAAAGGTGGAGAATATAGTCGACACCTAATCAGGAGGAAGCTCAACTGAAGGTGGAGAAGATAGTCGACACCTAGCAGGAGCCGAGCTCAACTAGAGGTGGAGTCGACGGCTTTCAGGAGTCGAGCTCAACTGGATATGGATCGACAGCTCTCAGGAGCCGAGCTCAACTGGAGGTGGAGTCAACTCGGGTTGAGCTCGTAGTCAGCTTGCGGAAGGGAAACTCGTACAGGGGGGCCCGGACTATGGCAACAACGCACACGAGGAATCTATCTCACCCGAGGGGTTGGTAGCCGATATGCAGGAGAGGAGCTCGTGCAGGGACTCGGACTACGATAACTTCGCGACTCGAGGACTTCTATCGGTGCTGAAGTAATTCGCAATGTTACTTCAGCACCTCGAGTCGCGGTGTTATCGTAGTCCGAGTACCTGCATGAGCTCCTCTCCTGTATATCAGCTACCAACCCCGTCGGGTGAGATAGATTCCCCGTGTGTGTTGTTATAGTTCGGGCCCCCTGTACGAGTTTCCCTCCTGCAGGCTGACTATGAGCTCAACCCGAGTCGACTCCATCTCCAATTATGCTCGGCTCCTGAGAGCTGTCGACCCATCTCCAATTGAGCTCGACTCCTAAGAGTTGTCGACTCCACCTCCAGTTGAGCTTGGCTATTGCTATGTGTCGCCTATATTCTCTACCTTCAGTTGAGCTTCCTCCTGATTAGGTGTCGACTATATTCTCCACCTTTAGTTGAGCTTCCTCCTGATTAGGTGTCGACTATATTCTTCACCTTCAGTTGAGCTTCCTACAGATTAGGTGTCGACTATCTTCTTCACCTCTAGTTGAGCTCGGCTTCTGTGAGGTGTTGAATCTCCGCCTACAGTTGAGATGGGCTTCTGATAGGTGTCAACCTTCTTTCCACAACCAGCTGAGCTCGGCTCGTGCTAGGTGTCGACTATCTTGTCCACCTTCAGTTGAGCTTCCTCCTAATTAGGTGTCGATTATATTATCCACCTTCAGTTAAGCTTCCTCTTGATTAGGCGTCGACAATATTCTCCACCTTCAGTTGAGCTTCCTCCTGATTAGGTGTCAATTATATTCTCCACCTTCAGTTGAGCTTCTCTCCTGCGAGGTGTCGACCTATTTTCCACCTCCAGTTGAGCTTCCTCCTACTAGGTGTCGACTTTATTTTCCACCTCCAGTTGAGCTCGGTTCCTGCGAGGTGTCAACCTCTTCTCCACCTCCAGTTGAGCTTTCTTCTGCTAGGTTTCGACTATATTCTCCACCTTCAGTTGAGCTCGGCTCCTGCGAGATGTCGTCCTCTTCTCCACCTCCAGTTGAGCTCGGCTCCTGCGAGGTGTCGACCTCTTTTTCCACCACCAGTTGAGCTCAGCTCCTGCTAGGTGTCGACTATATTCTCCACCTCCAGTTGAGCTTCCTTTTGCTAGGTGTCGACCTCTTACCCACCTCTAGTTGAGCTTCCTCCTGCGAGGTGTCGACCTCTTCTCCAATTCAGTTGAACTCGGTTCCTATGAGGTATCAACCTTCTCTTCACATCCAGTTGAGCTTCACTCCTAGGAAAGACCTCGTGCGGCGCATTGTCTGGCGTCATCTCTCTGAACTACAGGTTCAACATTGTTTTTCCAAACTCTTGTCGAGCTCGAAAAAAGCGGGGATTGTGTATAACCTGTAATTCGTCGAGATCAGAAGTACACATGCAGACGGCTATTCGCAGACTATTGGGCGAGCAGAGGCGGGCTGTGGCGAGCAGAGGCGGGCTGTGGCGAGCAGAGGCGCGCTTGGGCGAGCAGAGGCGAGCTTGGGCGAGCAGCGGCGAGCTTGGGCGAGCAGCGGCAAGCTTGGGCGAGCAGCGGCGAGCTTGGGCGAGCAGCGGCGAGCTTGGGCGAGCAGCGGCGAGCGAGCAGCGGCGAGCTTGGGAGAGCAGCGGCGAGCTTGGGCGAGCAGCGGCGAGCTTGGGCGAGTATGTGCGAGTACCTCACGAGTATGTGCGACTAGCCATAGATACTCGCTAGCAAAGGCTTGATGCTCGCCTATACTCCCCCCCCTCAGGATTTATTTATAAATAGCCCCCCCCCCCCCCCCCGGATACTAGAAATGGACTTTTGGAAGAGATTGAGGTCCCCGCAAGTGGATACTCGTCAAGTCCATGTCAGCCTAGTACCTTGCCAGCCTTTTAGTTGCGGAGGGGAAGTTTCTCCCAAACTTTCGGGTACGTGGTGGAACCTCCTTGCTGTAGCACTTGGGGTGTGCTTATAGATAGTTTCCTCTCTCGCGCGCTAGCCATTTGAATTGTGACGTCGGACCATAGAATCAGTAACCTTAGGCTGTCTTGATCCGATTTTTGGAGTAGGGAATTTTCCCGACTTCAACGGTCAAGATAGTATTTCCTTTGAGATAGGACAATGTCATCAGATCGTCGCGCTACCTCAACTCCAAGGAAGTACCGAAGATTTTTCAGGTCTTTAATTAGAAATACTGAGTTTAAGTATTGCTTAATCACCTGTATTCATGCGGAGACATTTCCCGTGATTAGGATATCGTCAACGTAAACCAAGAGAATTACGGTGTTTATTGGTCGATGACGAGTAAAGAGGAAGAAGTCAGCTGATCTTCGAGTGAATCCAACACCCCGGACAACTTTGATAAACTTGTCAGACCATGCACGGGGAGAATGTTTGAGAATATAAATAAATTTTTTCATATGACAAACACGAGATTCGCATGTAATCTCAAACTCGGGAGGTTGATGCATGTAGACAGTTTTTGAAGGTCGTCATTGAGAAAAATATTCTTGGCATCCAACTGATATAAGGGTCATTGACAATGAACTAAGGAGATCAAGACCCGAACAGTATCCATCATGGCAACTGGTTAGAAAGTCTCATCGTAGTCTAGGCTTTGCTGCTGAGTGAAGCCTCGAGCCACAAGCCAACCTTTTAGGTGGTCAAATGTCCTATCTGTGCATGTTTTATGGTATAAACCCACTTATACCCGACGCAAGTCTGCCCGGGAGGAAGTGGGACAAGATCTCGGGTCTGGTTAGCTCATAGGGTAGTGATTTCCTCATCCATAACCGCAAGCCACCCTGGATGATGAAGAGTCAGTCACGACCCGTCTCGACAAAAGTCAGAGTGCACTTCAGGCGGATCGTGATGCCACAGGCATGGGCGGAAGGAAAACCATGTCTGCTAAGGCGGATGCAGAGAATACTTAAAATAATTTTAAAATAGTTACTGTTAAGTAGAAACAGGTTGATTTTTATATGCGGAAGCTTTTAGAACATGATAGTGGAAAATTTGAATGCACAAGTATTTTTAATAAAATTCCGAACACAAGTTTCGGATACAGGTTTTTATGTCATAACATGCTCACATGAATGGACATGCAAATAATACTAAATTTTAGTACATATAATATATAAATAGCCTAGCAATTGTCCATGATACTAGAGAAAATGTCTGATTGCAATTATTACATAAAGGAAATATTTGACAGTAAAAGAAATGTAAACATAGAACCTGTAACTTAATGTTGATCGGGCTCGAGTACCTAGCGGCACTGCACGAACACTAAGGCAATTCCAAAACAAAAAGGAAAAGCCTCAGAACATTGAAATAAATAGAGTGAACAGAGTAAAGTATAGAACAGTAACAGAAGCAGAAAAGCATGAGTATATCAGTTTCTCATAAAGCAAAACTATTCAATGACCAGCAAAGAAAAAAGCTAAACAGAACAAGTTAGTTTATTATACTACTCCGGAGTATAACATACAGACAGATCAAGAAATGTCATTAGCTGTAATAAGTGAAAGGTGGAAGTGTTTTATTTGATGCACGAGATTCTAATGTAAGTCTAAATGCAAGTCTTATCAAAATGGTTGTGCTTGCTATGGCCATTTGTTGGTTTCCGTTGTCAGTCAAGCGGAAACTCGAGTCAAAGCGTCACATCAATTTAACACTACCTTTCATTGAATGTTAATGACATTAATGACTTTAAAGATTTATGATTTAGGAGATTCCTCACATATCAAGACCTGATACAAATTTAGCGATTCAGTTGTACAAGATTGGAGTTCATAAACGTGTCAAGAGAGGAATTGAGCTATGGAGCAGCATTCACTCAAGTCTTAGAACAAACCTAAGAAACAGAATTCGGTGACACAAAGCAACTAGATAATGGACTTATGATTGTGGGTCCAAGCATTCACGTGTGACACTATTACAATACGCTATTTTCCTGGACACCAAATATTCATTTAAATCGATTTATTCTGAGACACGATTATTTCCCAAGTAAGCATACGTTACGAGCATGATATATCCAAACACAAATCATATACGTGTTAAGCCGAATTCATTATAAGTATTGTTGTGACAATATTGCTCGTGATTAACGCTCTACGATTCTTCAAATTATTCATCAACAGAGACGAAATCCATCAATGTAAGATACCATTCATATACGTATGAATCCAAATAATACAATTCATGCAAGTCCTAATGACCCTCATTACGATATTTGATAATCATTCCCTAAAATCCAACATGCTTCGATTTATACATCAAACGAGAAAATCAGTTCATCTAAGTGAATACTCAAATAAAATTATCTGTGTACGCAATCTTATGACATTCTAAATACATTATCCCTAAGATATTAACTAGCCGGATTAGACATTCGACATTTCAATTCATTTGACAACACAGACAGATAGGGGTGAATTCGTATAATCATAAAAACATACCAAGTAATTGAAATTCAATGATTGCAAGAGAGAGATCTCTACTTGCCTGAAGGAAACTGAAACTGGCGGTGACGGCTGAGCGGCATAAGCGAAATCAGAAATCCTATTTTGAACCTGTACAGGAACGATGAAAGCGACACAGTAATTTATCACTACGCTAATAGACAATTATTCGCTACAAAAATTGAATCAAGGGCGGCTAAGAGATTTACCTCCCTTGTGAGTGAGGGGAGAGGAGACACCAAGCAGAGACGAAGACTTGACGACGTTCGGCTAGGGAAAACCCTAAATCAAAGAGGACTGCACATGATTCCCACCAACTGAGTTGAGCAGCGGCACTGGAAGGCACACCTACACAAAAGCTAGACAAAAACAAGAGGGGCACAACTAGGATCACGAAGTATAAGAAATTAGGGCACAAAATCAAAATAGGGTTCACAGAAAAAAAAATCTGAAATTAGGGGGAAGAGAGGATATCTTACCATGAGGAACCAAAACCAAGCCCGAGGAGGAGAGGGAAGGAAACCCTAGGCGTTCCCCTCACAAATCTCGGCCAAGACAAAGGATAAGAGGCGAAATTAGGGCTGACGAGCCTTAGAGGAAAAGGAGGAGGCTGTTGTCCTTGCTGCTAGTCCAAGAAGAGGAGGGGGGCTGATGGCTGCCCTTGGAGGAGAAGTTTCTGGGAGGGGGAGATCTAGTTGTCGTCGGCCTGAAGAACAGGAGGCGCTGACATCGGCCATGACAGGAGGAGCAGGAGGCACGAGCGGCGGCAATGGAGGGAGGAGCCGGAGAAGGCGGCGGCGCCTAGAGCGGGAGGAGGCGGAATCAGGACCTGCGGCTTGCGATACGGGAGAACAGCGGCTTGCGGGAAAATTAAAAGCGGGGGAGGCGGAAACCCTGGGTCGACGGGTTATAGAGGGATGGCTGGCTCGGGTTGGACCGGGGAGGGCTCAGCTAAAGTTATAAGGGGGGGAAATTTTAGGTTATTTGTTATTATTATTATAACATAAAACGGGTTGTTGCAGAGCCTCCTGCAAAGAGTTAGTATCGAAATGGAGGATGGAGACAACGCCAATTTGAGAAGAGGCGGGGAGAGGCGATATAAGGATACATGATTCGCCAAGGGATGAATCGTAGAGGACGATGCTGAATCAGTCGGTCGCGCGATATCACTGGTAGAGGGTAACTGCGATGGGGTATCAGATTTGAGAGGACAGCAGGTGTACACACGAAGAGGTGGTTTGGGTTGCACTGGTGGTGGTGGAGGTGTTCGAAAAAGAGGTGGAAAACGAGACGTAATAGGGACGGTATGACCGGGTAAAAGGGGAGGTATAAGAGGATCTAAATTAGAAGAGTGGAGTGGTTGGTCCTCGAGAAATGTGACATCTGCCAAAACCACCATTTTGCGATCGAAGGGAGAGTAACACACAACCTTTTTAAGTGCATGAGTATCCAACAAACATATATTTGGTAGCTCGAGGAGCAAACTTGTCAGTGGATGGACCAAGGTTATGGACATAACAGGTACATTCAAAGACACGAGGCACGACGGAAAATGACGGTTTGGAAGGAAAAAGGAGACTAAACGGAGTTGCAAAGTTGAGGATACAGGAGGGCATGCGATTTATGAGATGATAGGCAGTAGAGACCGTGAAGTTTAGTATAGGGTTTGGACCTGTATTAGAAATATGAGGGATCGTGCGACGTCAAGAAGGTGACAATTTTTTCGCTCTGCCACATCGTTTTGTTGCGGGGTATAAGCGCATGAAGTTTGATGGATGATTTCAAACGCGGTACACAAATTAGAGAAGGTACGGCTTGTATATTCACATGCATTGTCTGTATGGAGAACTTTAATAGCAAGAGAGAGAAATCTCTACTTGCCTGAAGGAAGCTGAAACTGGCGGTGACGGCTGAGCGGCACAAGCGAAATCAGAAATCCTATTTTGAACCTGTACAGGAACGATGAAAGCGACACGGTAATTTATCACTACGCTAATAGACAATTATTCGCTACAAAAATTGAATCAAGGGTGGCTAAGAGATTTACCTCCCTTGTCAGTGAGGGGAGAGGAGACACCACGCGGAGACGAAGACTTGACGACGTTCGGCTACGGGAAACCCTAAATGAGAGAGGACTGCACATGATTCCCACTAACTGAGTTGAGGAGCGGCACTAGAAGGCACACATACACAAAAGCTAGACAAAAACAAGAGGGGCACAACTAGGATCACGAAGTATAAGAAATTACGGCACAAAATCAAAATAGGGTTCGCAAAAAAAATCTGAAATCAGGGGGAAGAGAGGATATCTTATCATGAGGAACCAAAACCAAGCCCGAGGAGGAGAGGGAAGGAAACCCTAGGCGTTCCCCTCACAAATCTCGGTCAAGACAAAGGATAAGAGGTGAAATTAGGGCTGACGAGCCTTAGAGGAAAAGGAGGAGGTTGTTGTCCTTGTTGCTAGTCCAAGAAGAGGAGGGGGGCTGATGGCTGCCCTTGGAGGAGAAGTTGTCGGGAGGGGGAGATCTAGTTGTCGTCGGCCTGAAGAACAGGAGGCGCTGACATCGGCCATGATAGGAGGAGCAGGAGGCACGGCGGCGGCCATGGAGGGAGGAGCCGGAGAAGGCGGCGGCGCCTGGAGCGGGAGGAGGCGGAATCGGAACCTGCGGCTTGCGATACGGGAGAACAGCGGCTTGCGGGAAAATTAAAAGCGGGGGAGGCGGAAACCCTGGGTCGACGGGTTATAGAGCGATGGTTGGCTCGGGTTGGACCGGGGAGGGCTCGGCTAAAGTTATAAGGAGGGAAATTTTAGGTTATTTGTTATTATTATTATAACATAAACCGGGTTGTTACAGAGCCTCCTGCAAAGAGTTAGGTATCGAAATGGAGGATGGAGACAGCGCCAATTTGAGAAGAGGCGGGGAGAGGCGATATAAGGATACATAATTCGCCAAGGGATGAATCGTAGAGGATGATGCTAAATCAGTCTGTCGCGCGATATCACTGGTAGAGGGTAACTGTGATGGGGCATCAGATTTGAGAGGACAGTAGGTGTACACACGAAGAGGTGGTTTGGGTTGCACTGGTGGTGGTGGAGGTGTTGGAAAAAGAGGTGGAAAACGAGACGTAATAGGGACGATATGACAGGGTAAAAGGGGAGGTATAAGAGGATCTAAATTAGAAGAGTGGAGTGGTTGGTCCTCGAGAAAGGTGACATCTGCCAAAACCATCATTTTGCAATCGAAGGGAGAGTAACACACAACCTTTTAAAGTGCATGAGTATCCAACGAACATATATTTGGTAGCTCGAGTAGCAAACTTGTCAGTGGATGGACCAAGGTTATGGACATAACAGGTACATCCAAAGACACGAGGCACGACGGAAAATGACGATTTGCAAGGAAAAAGGAGACTAAACGGAGTTGCAAAGTTGAGGATAGAGGAGGGCATGCGATTTATGAGATGATAGGCAGTAGAGACCGTGAAGTTTAGTATAGGGTTTGGACCTGCATTAGAAACATGAGGGATCGTGCGACGTCAAGAAGGTGATGATTTTTTCGCTCTGCCACATCGTTTTGTTGCGGGGTATAAGCGCATGAAGTTTGATGGATGATTCCAAACTCGGTACACAAATTAGAGAAGGTACGGCTTGTATATTCACATGCATTGTCTGTATGGAGAACTTTAATAGCAGTGGAGAACTGAGTACAAGTCTCAGTAATAAATGCACGAAAGGTAGAGACAATTTCAACACGGTCATGAAGTAAATATAATCAGGTTATGCGTGAGTAATCATCAATAAACGTAACAAAATAACGATAATCATAAACACTAGAAATTTTATATGGTCCTCGAATATTAGAATGTACCAAAGTAAACGGAGCATCACTCCGAGTACAGTTAGGTAAAAAAGACACAAGGTGTTGTTTGTCAAAGATACATGATTCACAAATAAACCCGTGACGGGAGACATCGGGAAGAGCATTCTTGAGAATCGAGAGGGGGGCATGCCTAAGACGGCGATGACAATCAACAGAAGTGACCGAGGAGAGAGCAGTGGTAGGAACAACCAAGAGATAAAGGACATTATACAACCGCCCCTTACCAATGATACTCTGCGTCTGTCGGTCCTGCACAATAAAAGAAGTAGGTGAGAAAGTTACACTGCAATCAAGGTCTTGAGTAAGACGGCTAACAGACAGTGGGTTAAAAGGCGATCCCAGAACATGCAGAACTGAGGATAGAGTAAGGGTCAAAATCAGAGGCAAATCAGCAGTGCCAGAAACCGGGATAGTGTCATCATTGGCCACAGTGATGAACTTGGGATATACAAATGGCAAGTACTGAGATGGTTTCTACGGAATAATATGGTGTGTGACACTTGAGTCCACAATCCAATGGGAGCTACGGGAGAGACAGGATATACATTTATTGGGGATCGATGCAACAGAGCCAAATGAGTGAGTGATCACCCCGTGAAGATGTTGGAGATGGGTACGTAAAGCATTGATGTCTTCACGGGTGGAGGCGTTAGGATCGACTGCAATGTAAGCAATGAGATGAGGAGGCAGATCATGCCTGCGATAGCAGGAGGCCTCAAGGTAATCTTCTCGACCACAATGAGAACACTTAGGACGGGGTCTCCCATTACATCCCCATCCCCGATTGTTGGTGCGACCCCCATGAGCCGAAGGAGCAGAGGAGCGGTGAAGGGCTGATGAAGAAGAGTCGGAAAGGGATACCAAGGGACATCAAGTGGCAGAGTAATCTTCAAGAACATATAACAGACATCCGACAGGGAGGGAATTGTAGATGAAGAGAGAACATGAGCCCGAACGTTGTGGAGATAAGGTAGAACTCGGGTCATCATCATGACGATTTTGACTGATTCTTTTTGTGTCCGTTGTGCAGCTAGATCCGTCGTAATATGCTAATGTTGTATTCATGCGTCAACAAGAGTCTTGGATCTCGCAACAAAGGAGGTTAAGTCACCCGTTGCGCTGGGGTCAAGAGTTTGAAGATCGGTGATGATATCGAACAGATGCTGAAGGTTGTTCTGGCCAAAAATAGAGGGAGTGGAGTTCCACCCAGATAGCTTTGGTTGTCTCATGATACATGGTCATGCGATACGGCTCCATGTCCATAGATTTGAGGATCTGTGATTGGAGACGGTTGTCATCACGGAGCCACTCTTCGGTTGGCACAGTAGGAGTGGTTGTTATCAGATGGTGGAGAAGCTCTTTGGCCTGCAGAACGCGACGAACAGAGTGCACCCACTCAACAAAGTTCTGCTTGTCACTAAGGGAGATAGTAGTGATCTGAAGCTCAATACGGACTTCAGGGAAAGGAGCAGCAACACAGGAAGGAAGCGAGGAAGCAGTCTTCAAATCCATGGAGCAGCAAGACAAAGCAACGACTAGGCAAACAGAAGTTGTGTCAAAGCCCAGGAGGCGGTAAGAGTTGAGAGATATGAGATATTACGTAGTTAATACAAATATCTTATATATTAAATACTAATATCTCATATCTCTCAACCTCTACCAGCGCCCGCTTCCGCCGCAGATCCTGATGATGTGGACTTGCATATCCCACTTGCTCAGTTACGTAAGTCTGCATGTACTAATCATCCTATTTCTAATCACGTTGAGTACCACTATCTCTCAACTATAAGAGCAACAAACCACAAGGCGCGGCTAGGAGAGCAAACCGCACACGGATAGGCGACCTGGAGAGAACCATATGCGGCAAGGAGAGGAGAGGGTGCGGCCTGACGAGAAATTACAGCTTGGAGAGGAGACAACCTTGAGAAGCGGCGTCCTGGAGAAGCAGCAGACAGAAGACCCAACAGCAACCTGGAGAAGCAACTACCAAAAGAAGCAGCGGCCTGGAGAAGCAGCTACCTGAGAAGAACCTGCGGCCTAAGAAGACCTGAGAAGAACCAGCAGCTTGGAGAAAAATCAGCGACTTGAGAAGAACCAGCGGCCTGAGAAGAACCAGCGGCCTGAGAAGAACCAGCGGCCTGAAAAAAACCAGCGGCCTGTGAAGAATTGGTGGCCTAGAGAAGAACCAGTGGCCTGATAAGAACCAGCGGCCTAATAGAAGCGACGGGTTTGAGAGGCAGTGGCGGCCTGGATAAGGGCTGTGGCCAAGAGGAGATACTTGTCAGAAAGGAGAAGAGTTGCGGCAAGAGGAGAAGTCGCGAACTCAGAAGCCGCACAAACTGCGACAAGAGGAAGAAGTTGAGGAAAACGTACAGAGGCGGGGTCCAGCCGAGACAGTGGATAATATCTATAAAAGGAAGAAGGAGAAGAGAGAGGGGCAGAGGGCGGAAGCAGAGGGGGCAGCAGAGAAGATCAGTGGCTAAAAAAAACTAGCCGCAAGAAGCAGTGCGGTTAGAAAAAACAACTAACCACCCAGGGAGTGCGGATAGCCAACAAGGAAAAGAAAGAGCACGAGTCAGCGACTGTGGATCGATGCCTCTGATATCACGTAGAAAAACCAGGAGAGAGAGAATAAACAGAATTTATTAATTTCTCAAATTCTTCACCTAATGAATACATGTAATTGTACATTTAAATAAGAATGGAAGGCGGAAAGGAGAAACTATCATACAATGTGGGACTAAACAAAGAGATGGGCTAAAATATGGGCCTTAATATTGGGTATTTACATTTTCCTTCAACAACATTCAAATGTTTAAGGGGAAGAGTATCCACTTTTTCCTCGCAGCATCTCAACTGGAGATTTCTAATTCAAGAGCGACTCTAAGTTATCAAAGGCGCAAGGCGCACTGAGGCACAAAGGGCCCCTGGAGCCTAAGCGCAAGGCACAGGTGCGCGCCTGAGGCACGTGAGGCGCACAAATGGGGAAAAAAGGAAAATGAGCGAATCGGGCGCCAATTCGCTGAAATTGAGCAAATTCGGCGCCCAATTCACTGAAATTGAGCGAATTGGGCGCCCAATTCGCTCAATTTAAGGGAATTGGGAGTCCAATTCGCTCAATTTAAGGGAATTGTGCGCCCAAGTGTGCCTAGGGGTGTCTCGGTTGCATCTGAGATCATGTTTTTGCCCATATCAATTTTTTTAAAAAAAACACCTTGAAAGGCTCAGGCGCGCCTGGGAGCCTGTAAGGCGCGCACCGCCTAGGAGCTTGTAAGGCGCGCGCCTGGGAGCCTGTAAGGCGCGCACCTAGGCGCGCCTGAGGAGCGCCTGGGGCACATCGCCTGCCTCAGCTGTGCTGAGGCGCGGTGGGTTGCGCCCGGTGCGCCCGGCGCCTCAGCCGCACCTAGGCACGCGCCTTGACAACTATTGTGAGAGCATCTGATTGATCAAATATATTGTTGTCAGAATAGCTTGCCCCCACAAATGCTTCGACACATTCATCAGAATCATTATACTCTAGGTCACTACGAGAAGGTGTTGGTTCTTTCATTCAGCTACTTCATTCTGCTCTGGTGTGTATGGACAAGTAGTTTGGTATTGGATCCCATATGAGGACAAGTACTCCTCAAATGTCATGTTGATGTACTATGTCCCATTGTCCGACCTCAACACCTTCACCACTGCGTCATATTGCGTTTGAACTTTTTTATGAAAATCCTTGAAACAGACAAACACATCACTTTTGTTTTTCATTAGGAATAGTCAAGTCATACGTGAAAAGCAATCAATAAAAGACACGAAGTATTGAAATCCATTCACAGTAGGCGTGAGATAGGGTCCCCAAACATCAAAATGAACTAGATTAAATAAATTAGAACTTCTTCTAGCGGAACTTGAGTAGGAATTTATGGTATGTTTTCTCAGTTCACACGCATCGCATACAAGTTTTTTCTTATTGACTTTTTCAAACAAAAGTTGATACATTTGACTCAAAAAAGAAAATGAAGGATCACCCTATGATGAAGTATGAGTTGGTCCTCTATGCTCCTTCCAACTCCTATGTATCCTTTATTAGTGTAGAAAGAGTCGAGTCCAAGCTTTCCCTATCCAGGTACCACAAGCCCTTACGTCATATGTTAGTTTAAAGTTCTATGTCAGTCTCTTTCTCCTGGAAGATCACCTTCAGGATATCAAACAAGACAGTACACTTTAATTGAGAAATGATGCCACTAAAAGACAATATTTACGAGAAAGGAAGGCATGCACAACATTGGGCATAGTCAAAGTGTTGGTACACTGTACGTCACCCTTACCAACCATAGGTTGAGTTGTGTCGTCGGCAATTTGAATGTGTTCTGGGACTACTAGGGGAGTATATGAAAGAAATTCTCTAGCATTCTCAGTAACATGTCGGGAACTATCCACTCTGGTGATCTAGTGATGGATATAGATATGAGGGCATGTGTATCGCACGTACCCTTGGCGTAGTGAGTAAAAAAGGCAATGTTACCCCTAGATGATGTTGGAGTGGGTGTGACATCCATCACTCTCTGATTCCTTTGCATCAGTTGGTGATATGCATCCAAAATCTCCTGCTCCTTTGGGTGACTCATATTAGCAATACTTTCTTCTGTCACTTCCTTGCTTATCATCAGATTTGCCAGATAGCCTCCTCGTCCATCACCTCTACGACCTCCACGGTCGCGCCCAGGACTTCCAAACCTTCCTCGTCCACCTGCATCCCCCTCCTTTGATGGCTTGGGGCAAGCCAGTCAGAGATGACTGATTTCACTACAATTGTAACATTTGTCGCGTCTCACTTGTGTATCCCGCATGCCCCGGATTGGTTACCACTAGGGGCGATTTTGCCCCAGCGAGTGCCGTTGCACCAGACTGAAGCCTAATTCGGCTCTCCTCCCTCATCATAGCTGAGATTGTCTCATCCAGGGTAGGAATCTTTGGCTGAGCGAGCAACATGGCACTCCTTTACTCAAATGTTGGGTTCAACCCCCTCATAAATTGCATAGTCCTCCGCTGAGCACCTCACTCCCCTTTTGTGCATTCAGGATATTTGCAACATGTGGTTAGTGAGAAATAATCATAGTCCGCTCATAGTCACTCCAGATCTGCGGCAAACTCCGGGATCGAGCGATCTCCCTGGGTTACAGTCTCAATCTCTCGTTTGATATGAAACATGTGCATGTTGTTGTCGACTACTGCATAGAGCCTCTATAACTTCCTCCAAACATCGTTTACAGTCTCTATACCATCCACTGTCATAGCAATGCAAGTGACCAATGAGTTTAGGAGTCAGGTGTGTAACAGACTTTGTGTAGTCTTCAATTCATTGTACCCATCTGAGTCCTTCTCTGGCTCATTCTCGCCAATGAGATAGCCCTTCAGGTTCCTTCTATAGAGTGTCCTTTTCACCAGACGCGGCAACTTAAGCAAGTAGCTGGTCCATCGAGCTTCAGCTCCATAGGGGGAAGGTCTAGCTTTACTAGAGGAGATGGCGACTGAGCCAATCCCTCGTCTTTTGACATCCGCAGGAACTCGAAGAACACCTAATTTCTCCATGAGCACACTCTCACTCTTGATTGATTTGCGAGTCATAGTTTGATTTGCGAGGCTTACACCGCTTATTTGAGTTGCTCCTCTCCCCATCGATTTCACGAGTAAGTTTCTTTGCCGGGAAGCTGTCTTCACCGTCGCTGGTGCGGGAGCCTGAGGACGATCTTCACAATCGAAACCCGCTAGCTTAATCGTGTGCTCCCTCTACGCGCACTCTCGCAATCCCTTTGTTGGCTCTTTTACACTGCATTCAACAAACAATCCTTCGTCGAAGCTTCTGCGAACGATTTTTCAACCGTGCGACAACTACGACGTCACAACTGTACTGCAGCGCAGATTCAGTCGGAGATTGTCTCCCGCGCACAATCTCTCACTGATATGTCGGAGATCATCTCCCGCGACGCAGATGCTTCAGCGCATGCAACAACTGTGATGATCCTTCTCCCCCTGCGCGCGACGATTCTTCAGCGCGCGTCAACGAGCAATCCGCTGCGATGCTAGCTTCTTCGTCCTCTGATGTGCGATGCTCCCTCTGTCGCATTGCGCCACTATGCCCGCTCCCCACGCACGCGAGAAGGAGAAGCTCCCGAAGTACCCGCGCACTGCGCGTTCTTCTTCCTCGCAGACACACGTGTCCCTGCTACGCACAGCCCCTCGCAGACGATCCTCTGCGCACGCGTTCTTCTTCCTCCATCTCCACATGATGATTCCTTCCGCTCACTGTCAGGAAAGGAAAGAAAATAATAAAAGATTGTGGGAGAGGGTTGTGATCACTAAAGAGGGATTACAAGAATTTCTTCAGATCGATTTTATTTATTTATTTCCAAACCTCCCTCTCATACTAAATGAAAAATAAGGAATTTTATTTCTTATTCAAAACTTTTACATCTTGCCTCTATATACACATACATGGAGAACTACAACACCGGGCTAGGGGTGTGTGACTAAATACAAAGGGAGAAGACCAACATCTGCACACCAATCACCAAATACCAAGACCTTGTAATTTAGAGGCATCACAACATTCTGGAAAAGTAAGATAATCCATATTTTGCATATAAATTGAAAAAAAAATGATTACCTGAACATTTGCTGGATTCTCAAATTGTTGGAGCATGAAAGCATCGGGGTGAGATTCTTGAAGCTCATATGCCTTTCTTACTGTTCCTCCCATTCCCTTGGTAGGATCGGTGAGTACTAAATTTGCACCAAAGGCCCTCATCGTCACCCTCCTTTCAATGCTTGTGTAAGATGGCATGGTGAGGATCAGATTGTAACCTTTCATGGCTGACATAAATGCCAGCCCAATCCCCATATTTCCAGATGTTGGCTCGATCAATGTGGTCTGTTATAACAAAGAGGATTACCGGTGAGATAACTAATAGAAGTGTGAAATATCACCCGAAGCTCGAGTTCCATGCGGGGATTTCCATTAAAAATTTGTGAGGGGCTTAATTGTATGGAGATCAATAATGAATGAGATAAACTCAAAATTGACACTACTTTATCCATTTATCTTACCACCATTAGGATTTTTTACAATAATTTTGATCAAGGTGTGCTTTAATATTTGAGTCATGAAATGATTTTAACTTGAAGCAATTCTTTACTCCCAGTGTATTTTGTACTCACTTAACCCACTTATTGAAAGTTGTGTGTGTGTGCGTGTGTGTGTGGTGTGTGTGCGTGGGGGGGGGGATGATTTGGGCAGATAAAAAAAGAAAAGATTGTGTTCTTTTCTTTTTAATGGGAGTTACAAACAAAAAATTTACTCATCCCATTCTTGACTAAGAGAGGGAAGAAAAGAGTGGGCCAGTATAATACTTGCCACAGAAGGATATGAGATAGTGAATAAGTATTGTTTTATTAAAAGAAGGTGATTTGGGTGTTACAAAACAAGAAAACTTGAAGAATTCTTTTCGCTTTATTTTTTTTTTCTTATGGAAGAAAAATAAAATCATCCAAATAGAGAAAGGCCTTCATGATTTTTTGTCTTATCAATTTAACCTCACAAAAAAGAAAGTGTTCGTTTTCTTTCTATTTTTTCCCTTTTCCATTTACTAACTCTAATCAAAGTGGAGAAACACCACCGCAACTTCAGAGTTCTTAAGAATAACCACACCATTTTAAATACCAGTGCTTTCTCCTCATTCAAGCTTTCAAGGCTGAGTTCATTTCTCCATAGGTTGCCAAAAACACCTCTGATATTTTCGTTTTGAGTAGAAGATGATGCCCTAATAACAACTCCATACTTTCAAAAAATTCATGCTTCCAAACTTTGAGGGCATTACTCTGTATATTCTCTAGAGAATGTAGAATAAATTTGATAGTTTCCCTAGTTCAAAATTCCCGAGGGAATGCATTTCTCTCTTGTATCAAATTAGACTAATTCAGTAGTACAAATTCATTTAAGAGGCTGATTAGCTCAGTGTTATTTAGATGTTCGTGTTATTCAGATGTTCCTGTTATTTACACGTTCTGGTTATTAAGATGGCAGTTAGACTGATATCAGTCGAATGCCAGGGAGTCAGACACAGCTCAAATGGAAAATTTTGAGTTTTGATCGGATCTAAATCGACTCAAACTCGAAACTGATTTTGAGTCGACTCGAAATTAATATGGAATTGAAATTAAAATCGTTTAGAATTATTTCTTGCTCCTCTTACAGCTCAGGCTAGCTTGAAATCAAAATCAATTCGAGTTGGAATTAAAATAAAAAAATGGTCCAGCTTGAATACTTTTTTGAACGAGCCAACAATTGTCTATTTGGTGGTTCCCTTCCTAAGTGGAGAACCAACAACTGCCTATTGAGTTGGAGCCAAAAAAAAGCTTTATTTTGGAATCTATTGGGGCTCTAGGGAATAGTTCATTCAAGCACCAATTAGTGAGTTGAGTTTTCTCCTCTCCGAAGGCTACGCATCCATCTTTCTCTAGCGATTGAGCATTCATGTCTAACTCGTCACCAGCTGAATTTGTGCTATGCTCTCCACTTCTCTGTCAAAGGGCGTCTAGTTGACCGAAGAGAGTATCGAAGGGATGCTAGTTAATTGAAGGAGGTGCAAACAATTTGCTAACCACTTGAAGGAGTACTGACTGTCCATTGGTGGGAGAGTGTAAGAAACATGAGTGCACCCTAAAATGTCCACTCACCGCCATGTCAGTAAAAGCAGCCACCTCAGCACAGTAGAAAGTGTCGCCTGACAGTCCAACCCAAGAAGGCGAGTAAAAAGGGACTCTTCGGGTGAATGTGTACCCTGCCCAGAGAGGCTATGTTGTAGTTCAATGTATACAAGACATCTCAGAAAAAGCCATCTCGAAGAAATCAAATCACAAAGCATTTACACAAGAGTTAATCGAAGTAGTGTTCATAAAGAGTAGACAATTTCTACGAGAGATAATCCCTCTCTCAAGGCACATTCAAGGCCAGAACAATAACCCGGTGGTTACTTGTATCTTCCAAACAACTAATTAATACCTTGTAATTAAGGTAGAACTAAGATAGAAGTGCACTTTAATCGCAATAACTGTGTAAGGACAAATGAAGAAGGATCTAGAACCTGGTGCTCTGATGCTTCTCTCCTCAAACCTAGCTTATGTCTGGTTCACGGAGGGTTAGTTCTTAATACTCTTGAGTCAGCGGGAGAGAAAGCGAACAATGGTGTTGAAATTCAGTGTGTCGAATCTGGTATGAAAGGTTGATAAAAGTGGTGTAAGTTCATCTATATTCTTGGTGGAGCTTTCTGGAGTTGCAGATCCAACACCCCGTAATTTTGTTTCATTGGATTTTTCCACGTGAAATTTCAGTGTATATGTTTGTGCCTAATATAATCGTCCTCACAATTTCACATCAGTTGGAAGATTGAAAGTTTTGCAATTTGTTGTCTGATGATGTGATCCAGTCTAAATGACGATCGGGATGGGTGCAGGTGGCGGCACAGGAGTGGAGCTGTAGCGGATTACAGGGTGCGGGCGGGATGGCATCTTTTAAATGTTTTGAATAAGCATGGCAATTGTGTAATTTCTTTAACCTTTGTAATTTGCCTATAAATTGGGCGGGAGCTTGACAACATTAGCTTTTATGATTCTAGTTTTCCATTGTGGTAGCAGATTGGGAATCTCTCCATTCCTTGCTTTTGTCTGTTTAGAGGAAGACCTCTGTTGTGGGCCGGAGGCCTAGGAGCTGCTCCAGTGGATCCATAGTCCCTCCCTTTCTAGCCGGCGCCACAACAAGGGTCCACGGAAGGCCCATACGCACCCCAACCCATCTCCGCACGTGTTCTCGGTGTGGCGGGATGTTGAGGAGACGGCTCGAACCCTCCACCTCCTTGATATAAGCTGAAGTTAAGAGCTTATGTCAAGGAGGTGGAGGGTTCGAGCACTCTCCTCAACATCCCGTCGCACCGAGAACACGTGCGGAGATGGGTTGGGTTCGTATGGGCTTTCCGCGGACCCTTGTTGTGGCGCCGGCCAGAAAGGAGGGACTATGGATCCACTGGAGCAGCTCCCAGGCCTCCGGCCCACAACAACAAAAAGCGCATTTTGTTGTTGTGGGCCGGAGGCCTGGGAGCTGCTCCAGTGGATCCATAGTCCTGCCCTTTATGGCCGGCGCCACAACAAGGGTCCGCGGAAGGCCCATACGCACCACAACTCATCTCCGCACGTGTTCTCGGTGGGCGGGATGTTGAGGAGAGGGCTTGAATCCTCCACCTCCTTGGCATAAGCTCTTAACGCCAGCTCACATCACCAACTGATCCGCGGATCAGTTGGTGATGTGAGCTGGCGTTAAGAGCTTATGCCAAGGAGGTGGAGGGTTCAAGCCCTCTCCTCAACATCCCGCCGCACCGAGAACACGTGCGGAGATGGGTTGGGGTGCGTATGGGCCTTCCGCGGACCCTTGTTGTTGTAACATCTGTAATTTAATACGAAGGTTAAATTTGTTTACAGGGCGCGATCACGAGAGATTTTGATCGACAAATTAACGTGTTGATTAGTTGATTTTTAATTTTTCAGTCGTAAAGTTTGTGTGCGGCGTATTTTACTTTAGTAAGATAGCGTAGCACAAATTTTTGGGAGTAATTGCGGAGTGGCGTTTTGGTAATAGTGAGGAAGTGTGTTTTTCCTTCTAGATTTAACGTGAAGGGTCACGATTTTGTCGTTTCCCCCTCACTCGTCAGTTACTAAAACCGCACCCGCCGCTCAATAGGAACCGCAAGCCGTTGTTTTCCCAGCCCGTAGCCCTATTTCCACGATCCGAAATTACGTCCTCCCGCTCTCTGGAAGCCGACGACGGAACCACGACACTGCGGCAAGACTTCCTCCTCCCGATCGCGCCAAGACGACACTGCGTCGAGTCTCTTCCTCCCGATCGCGCCTCTGCAGGAAGTTTTTCTCCTCCTCCTTGGTCGGCAGTGGTTCCAGCCCTTAGGTAACACTTCATAGTTGTTTCCCCTTCTTCTTGGGTTACCCGATTTTTCCCCTTTTCTATCGTGCAGGCCGGTAGAACTTTCCCTAGATTCCAGAGATTTTCGTTAGCCTCACTTTGGGGTTTTCTCTTGCTTTCTTTTCAGCCAAATACCCTTGGACTGCAGAAATTTAGGGAGAACAACTCCTTAGTCCCGGATACCCTAAGCCTTCGTCGTTAGGAAAGTGGTAAATCTTTCTCTTCACTATGTTATAATATGCCCTAAATTAGCAATGTTTATTATAAGTTTAATTTTATTTTAGGGTGTAGGGAGATTCAGAAGGAGGGTTGTTAGCACTTTCCAAACATATAAGTCATGTCGCCGCGTCAGGTGTACGAGTGTCGCAACGCCACCGTAAGAAACTCTAATTCTTTTTGGCTAGACATATCAAGTAGTTTGTCTTATGAATATTCGTGTACTTCTGTATAAAATATGATAGATGCACTAATAAACAAGTATAGCTTGGAAAACGGTAAATTAGTATTCATAATGTCACTAGTTGCATGAGAATAATCTTTTCCAAATCCCTCAACGGTTAGGTCACGGGTTAGTGCCCGATACGAAAGTTTTACACGTAAATGCACATAGATACGAATAGGTAGTACTGAAGGCATGAATGCAACGTTTAGCCAACCATATCAATATGATGAACGGCCTTTAGTACACCGAAAGGATATGTCCCCACCAGAGTGGTACTAGTTCAAAGGTGATTAGTAAGCACATATGAGTCCTCCTCTCGTGCTTGATAGAGGCGCACTATCTTTCTCATAAAGCGTGGAGTACCTTATGGGCCTCAGGGTTTTGGGGGATGGTATGCCCGTTATGGTTATTAGTAGATCCGAGTTTGTGTCCTCGTGGCGCTAGAACACCTGAGTTCGTTAGTCACTTAGTCGGGCTCGGATCGTTACTCTACGGTTGCGCGTTAGGAACTACTCTTCTTAGAGCTTGAGATAGAAGTGTAAACATGACCCATTCAGAACTCAAGAATAGACCGTACGTTATAAAATACTTAGGCAACCAATGTCGGAACTTGAGTAACATACGAGAGTACGTAAACATAGAACAGAACATTTATGTTACTAATAATATTTTGACAGAGCATGCATAGTATACTAGCACGAGTTTTTGTAGTATAAAACTGGTTTACAAGCATGCATATATTTTTTAAATAATTTTAGTGTCACTAAGAGCAATAATTTTTCTTACTCTCCCGTTGGGCTGACCCATGTTTGGGCAAGTTTTTACAGGGGACCCAGGTGGGAAACTGCGTCTAGGATGAGCCTTGTTATGGAGTTGCTCCTATAGTTTGCCTCCTTTCAGTTGTTTTATTTCTAGTACCATACTGTTCAGATTTTGGTATATGTAATATTAGATTTACTTGTACCAGATTTGCCGTACTATTTCAGCTATGCAGTTATTTGTTTCCTTTTCATTTTTAGTGGCTCTGTGACATCTTCTTTAAGAGGTACACTTTTAACCTTAGATACCAATGCCTCGTCTGCCTTTATGGACCTGATGAATATAATTTTTCGAGAATTCTTAGACCGTTTCGTTATCGTCTTCATAGATGATATTTTGGTGTTTTCCAGGAGTACGGAGGATCATGTTGTTCACCTCAGGACCGTGTTGAGTACTCTCAGGAGGAACCAGTTGTATGCAAAATTTTCTAAGTGTCAATTTTGGCTACCAAAGATTGCATTTTTTGGACACGTCATCAGTCAGGGAGGTCTCTTGGTCGACCCGAAGAAGATAGAAGCGATAAAGGATTGGCCGAGACCGAAGGAAGTTACGGAGGATCGTAGCTTTTTGGGTTTGGCAGGATATTACAGGAGGTTTATCAAAGACTTATCGAAGATAGCTTTACTGTTGACCTCTCTCACTAGGAAGGGTAAAGTCTTTGATTGGACGGTGGAGTGTGAGCTGGCTTTTGAAGAGCTAAAAGATAGACTAATGACCACCCCGATTCTGAGTTTACCGTTAGGGTCAGATGGATTTCAGATTTATAGTGACGCATCGGGTCAAGGTTTGGGTTGTGTACTCATGCAGCACGGAAAGGCCATAGCTTTCGCCTCTAGACAATTGAAGGTTCATGAGAATAACTATCCCGTGCATGACTTGGAGCTAGCAGCGGTCATCCACGCTCTGAAGATTTGGAGTCATTATCTCTATGGGGTTCGTTGTGAGATCTTTACGGATCATAAAAGTCTCAAGTATATATTCGATCAGCAAGAACTCAATATGAGGCAGCGCAGATGGCTAGAGTTCCTGTCAGACTATAAGGTGGACATTCAGTACCACCCAGGGAAGGCGAATGTGATTGTTGATGCTCTTAGCCGTAGAGGATCAAGTTTTTATCTCCTTACTCAGTATAAGGAGCTGCTGCAAGAGTTAGAGAGGCTAGAGATTAGTGTAGTGTCGTGTTCTAACTTTGGGTTTGCAAGGTTGGGTTGGATGGAGATTACTTATGATATCAAGGATAGGATCAGGGCAGTTCTACCTTTGGATCCTAAGATGTCAGAGATTTAGGATTTGACTCAGGCAGATCAAAAAGAGAAATTCAGTATACTTGAGAATTTACTACTGCACGACGGCAGGGTGTGCATACCAGATGTTAGCCACCTTCGAGAGAACGTACTGTATGAAGCTAACAACTCCAGATATTCGATTCATCCGGGCAGTACGAAGATGTATGCAGGCCTTAAGAAGATTGTTTGGTGGTCAAGCTTGAAGGGTGACGTTGCAGACTACGTTGGAAATTGTGAGACTTGCAAATTGGTTAAAGTCGAGTGTCAGAGGGCAGGAGGCAAGTTGCAGCCACTATCCATTCCAGAGTGGAACTTCGAGGACATATCAATGGACTTTGTTCATGGCCTACCTAGATCTCAGAGTGGTAACGACTGCTTATGGGTTATAGTTGACCGTCTCTCCAAGGTCGCCCATTTCATAACCAATAAGAAGTCGGTTCAGGGTCCGAGGTTAGCGAAGTTATATATAGATGAGATTGTTCGACTCCACGGTGTTCCCAAGACCATAGTTTCAGACAGAGATGGTAGATTTACTTCTAAGGAGTGGAGGTATGTCCAAGAGCGGTTGGGCACTAAGCTTCGTTTCAGTACCGTTTTCCATCTCCAGACAGATGTGCAGACTGAGCGTACAAATAGAATCATGGAATATTTGCTACGGATGTGCATCCTGGACTTTGGAGGGAAGTGGGAGAATTATGTTACTCTTGTAGAGTTCTTTTACAACAACAGTTATCAGGCCAGTATTGGGATGACACCGTTCGAGACTCTTTACGGTAGGCGTTGTCGGACACCGTTATGTTGGGCTGAAAGTGAAGAAAGGTCTACCATCAGGGAATCATGGATTGACAAGATCACTGATTGTATCAAGCTCATCCAGGAGCATATGAAGACAGCTCAGGATCGTCAAGCAAAGTATTATGACCAGAGGCACAAGACAGTGGAATTTAGTGTTGGTGATTATGTTTACTTGAAGGCCAGGCCTGTCCGAGGAGTCTCTCGAATCAAGCGGATGAAGAAGTTGAGCCCAAGCTTTGGGGGTCCTTTTGAGGTACTGGAGCGAGTTGGAGAGTTTGCTTATAAGTTGTCTTTGTCTGAGGAAATAAGTGGTCTACATGATGTATTTCAAATCTCCTATCTGAGGAAAGCAGTTAGAGATCTCAGCCAGATCATCAGTACCGAAAAGCCACTCGTCGAATCAGATCTTAGCATCAGTGTTAAACCGGTCAGAATAGTTGACTCAAGAATTCAAAAGCTCAGAAACAGAGAAATTCCGTTTATGAAAGTCCTTTGGATGAATTGTGATCGACAAGAGTATACTTGGGAAAGAACAGACGAGCTTCAGAAGATGGAAGAGTATGCTTTCCTCTTTGATTCAGGTATGTGTAGTTTTCGAGGACGAAAATTTTATTAGGAGGTGAGATTTATAACATCTGTAATTTAATACGAAAGTTAAATTTGTTTACAGGACGTGATCACGAGAGATTTTGATCGACAAATTAATGTGCTGAGGTGTGACACTATACTTAATAATCGCATGTTGATTAGTTGATTTTTAATTTTTCAGTCGTAAAATTTGTGCGCGACGTATTTATTTTAGTAGGATAGCGTAGCACAAATTTTTGGGAGTAATTGCGGAGTAGCGTTTTGGTAACAGTGAGGAAGTGTGTTTTTCCTTCTAGATTTAATGTGAAGGATCACGATTTTGTTGTTTCTCCCTCACCCATCGGTTACTAAAACCGCACCCGCCGCTCAATAAGAACCGCAAGCCGTTATTTTCCCAGCCCGTAGCCCTATTTCCACAATCTGAAATTACGTCCTCCCGCTCTCGGGAAGCCGACGACGGAACCACGACGTTGCGGCGAGACTTCCTCCTCTCGATCGCGCCAAGATGACACTGCGGCGAGTCTCTTCCTCCCGATCGCGCCTCTGCAGGAAGTTTTTCTCCTCCTCCTTGGTCAGCAGTAGTTTCAGACCTTAGGTAACACTTCATAGTTGTTTCCCCTTCTTCTAGGGTTGCCCGATTTTTTCACCTTTTCTATCGTGCAGGCCGGTAGAACTTTTCCTCGATTCCAGAGATTTTCGTTAGCCTCAATTTGGGGTTTTCTCTTGCTTTCTTTTCAGCCAAATACCCTTGAACTGCATAAATTTAGGGAGAACAACTCCTTAGTCCCGGATACCCTAAGCCTTCATCATTCGGAAAATGGTAAATCCTTCTCTTCACTATGTTATGATATGCCCTAAATTAGCAATGTTAATTATAAGTTTAATTTTATTTTAGGGTGTAGGGAGATTCAGAAGGAGGGCTGTTAGCACATTTCAAACATATAAGTCATGCCGCCGCGTCAGGTGTACGACCGTCGCAACACCACTGTAAGCAACTCTAATTCTTTTTGGCTAGACAAATCAAGTATTTTGCCTTATGAATATTCGTGTACTTCCGTATAAAATATGATAGCTGCACTAATAAATAAGTATAGCTGGGAAAATGGTAAATTAGTATTCATAATGTCACTAGTTGCATGAGAATAATCTTTTCCAAATCCCTCAACGGTTAGGTCACGGGTTAGTGCCCGATACGAAAGTTTTACACGTAAATGCACATAGATACAAATAGGTAGTGCTAAAGGCATGAATGCAACGTTTATCCAACCATATCAATATGATGAACGGACTTTAGTACACTGAAAGGATGTCCCCACCAGAGTAGTACTAGTTCAAAGGTGATTAGTAAGCACATATGAGTCCTCCTCTCGTGCTTGATAGATGCGCACTATCTTTCTCATAAGGCGTAGAGTACCTTATGGGCCTCAGAGTTTTGGGGGATGGTGTTCCCGTTATGGTCATTAGTAGATCCGATTTTGTGCCCTCGTGGCGCTAGAACACCTGAGTTCGTTTGTCGAGCTCGGATCGTTAGTCTACAGTTGCGCGTTAGGAACTACTCTGATTAGAGCTTGAAATAGAAGTGTAAACATGACCCATTTAGAACTCAAGAATAGACCGTACGTTAGAAAATACTTAGGCAACCAACGTCGGAACTTGAGTAACATACGAGAGTACGTAAACATAGAACAGAACATTTATGTTACTAATAATATTTTGACAGAGCATGCATAGTATACTAGCAAGAGTTTTTTTGTAGTATAAAACTGGTGTAAAATCATGCATTCATTTTTTAAATAATTTTAGTGTCACTAAGAGGAATAATTTTTCTTACTCTCCCGTTGGGCTGACCCATATTTGGGCATGTTTTTATAGGGGACCCAGGTGGGAAACTGCGTCTAGGATGAGCCTGGTTATGGAGTCGCTCCTATAGTTTGCCTCCTTTCGGTTGTTGTTTTATTTTAAATATCATACTGTTTAGATTTGGGTATCTGTAATATTAACGTTTAAGATTTCTTTGCACCAGACTTGCCGTATTATTTCAGTTATGCAGTTATTTGTTTCCTTTTCATTTCTAGTGGCTCAGGGATATCTTCTTTAAGAGGTACAATTTTAACCTTAGATACCAATGTCCCGTCTGCCTTTATGGACCGGATGAATAGAATTTTTTGAGAATTCTTAGACCGTTTTGTTATCGTCTTTATAGATGATATTTTGGTGTTTTTTAGGAGTGCAGAGAATCATGTTGTTCACCTCAGGACTGTGTTGAGTACTCTCAGGAGAAACCAGTTGTATGCAAAATTTTCTAAGTGCGAATTTTGGCTACCAGAGATTGCATTTTTGGGACACGTCATTAGTCAGGGAGGTCTCTCGGTCGACCCGAAGAAGATAGAAGCGATAAAGGATTGGTCGAGACCGAAGGCCGTTACGAAGGTTCGTATCTTTTTGGGTTTGGCGGGATATTACAGGAGGTTCATCAAGGACTTCTCGAAGATAGCTTTACCGTTGACCTCTCTCACTAGGAAGGGTAAAGACTTTAGTTAGACGGTGGAGTGTGAGCTAGCTTTTGAAGAGCTGAAAGGTAGACTAATGACTGCCCCGATTCTGAGTTTACCGTCAGGGTCAGATGAATTTCAGATTTATAGTGACGCATCGGGTCAAGGTTTGGGTTGTGTACTCATGCAGCACGGAAAGGTCATAGCTTTCGCCTCTAGACAATTGAAGGTTCATGAGAAGAACTATCCCGTGCATGACCTGGAGCTAGCAGCGGTCATCCACGCTCTGAAGATTTGGAGTCATTATCTCTATGGGGTCTGTTGTGAGATCTTTACGGATCATAAAAGTCTCAAGTATATATTCGATCAGCAAGAACTCAATATAAGGCAGCGCAGATGGCTAGAGTTCCTGTCAGATTATGAGGTGGACGTTCAGTACCACCCAGGGAAGACGAATGTGGTTGCTGATGCTCTTAGCCGTAGAGGATCAAGTTTTTATCTCCTTACTCAGCAGAAGGAGCTGGTGCAAGAGTTGGATAGGATAGAGATTAGTGTAGTGTTGTGCTCTAACTTTGGGTCTGCAAGGTTAGGTTGGATGGAGATTACTACTGCACGACGGCAGGGTGTGCACATCAGATGTTAGCCACCTTCGAGAGGACGTACTGTATGAAGCTCACAACTCCAGATATTCAATTCATCCGGACAGTACAAACATGCATGCAGACCTTAAGAAGATTGTTTGGTGGCCAAGCATGAAAGGTGACGTTGCAGAGTACGTTGGGAATTGTGAGACTTGCAAATTGGTTAAAGCTGAGTGTCAGAGACCAGGAGGCAAGTTGCAGCCACTACCCATTCCAGAGTGGAACTTCGAGGACATATCAATGGACTTTGTTCATGGCCTACCTAGATCTCAGAGTGGTAACGACTGCTTATGGGTTATAGTTGACCGTCTCTCCAAGGTCGCCCATTTCATAACCAATAAGAAGTCGGTTCAGGGTCCGAGGTTAGCGAAGTTATATATAGATGAGATTGTTCGACTCCACGGTGTTCCCAAGACCATAATTTCAGACAGAGATGGTAGATTTACTTCTAAGGAGTGGAGGTATGTCCAAGAGCGGTTGGGCACTAAGCTTCGTTTCGGTACCGCTTTCCATCTCCAGACAGATGGGCAGACTGAGCGTACAAATAGAACCATGAAAGATTTGCTACGGATGTGCATCCTGGACTTTGGAGGGAAGTGGGAGAAGTATGTTACTCTTGTAGAGTTCTCTTGCAACAACAGTTATCAAGCCAGTATTGGGATGTCACCGTTCAAGGCTCTTTACGGTAGGCGTTGTCGGACACCGTTATGTTGGGCTGAAAGTGAAAAAAGGTCTACCATCAGGGAATCATGAATTGACAAGACCACTGATCATATCAAGCTCATTCAGGAGCTTATGAAGATAGCTCAGGATCGTCGAGCCAAGTATTATGACCAGAAGCACAAGACAGTGGAATTTAGTGTTGGTGATTATGTTTACTTGAAGGTCAGACCTGTCTGAGGAGTCTCTTGAATCAAGCGGATGAAGAAGTTGAGCCCAAGGTTCGTGGGTCCTTTCGAGGTACTGGAGCGAGTTGGAGAGATTGCTTATAGGTTGTCTTTGCCTGAGGAAATGAGTGGTCTACATGATATATTTCACGTCTCCTATCTGAGGAAAGCAGTTAGAGATCTCAGTCAGATCATCAGTACCGAAAAGCCACCCATCGAATCAGATCTTAGCATCAGTGTTAAACCGGTCAGAATAGTGGACTCAAGATTTCAAAAGCGTAGAAGCAGAGAGATTCCGTTTGTGAAAATCCTTTGGAAGAATTGTGGTCGACCAAAGTATACTTGGGAAAGAGCAGACGAGCTTTGGAAGATGGAAGAGTATGCTTTCCTCTTTGATTCAAGTATGTGTAATTTTCGAGTACGAAAATTTTATTAGCATGGGAGATTTGTAACATCTGTAATTTAATACGAATGTTAAATTTGTTTACAGGACGTGATCACGAGAGATTTTGATCGACAAATTAATGTGCTGAGGTGTGACACTATACTTAATAATCGCACGCTGATTAGTTGATTTTTAATTTTTCAGTCTTAAAGTTTGTGCGCGACGTATTTTATTTTAGTAGGATAGCGTGACACAAATTTTTGGGAGTAATTGCGGAGTGGCGTTTTGGTAATAGTGAGGAAGTGTGTTTTTCCTTCTAGATTTAATGTGAAGGGTCACGATTTTGCCGTTTCCCCCTCACCCGTTGGTTACTAAAACCGCACCCGCCGCTCAATAAGAACCGTAAGCCGTTGTTTTCCCAGCCCGTAGGCCTATTTCCACGATCCGAAATTATGTCATCCCGCTCTCTGGAAGCCGACGACGGAACCACGACACTGCAGCGAGACTTCCTCCTCCCGATCGCGCCAAGACGACACTGCGGCGAGTCTCTTCCTCCCGACTGCGCCTCTGCAGGAAGTTTTTCTCCTCCTCCTTGGTCGGCAGTGGTTCCAGCCCTTAGGTAACACTTCATAGTTGTTTCCCCTTCTTCTAGGGTTACCTGATTTTTTCCCCTTTTCTATCGTGCAGGCCGGTAGAACTTTCCCTAAATTCCAAGGATTTTTGTTAGCCTCAATTTGGGGTTTTTCTTGCTTTCTTTTCAGCCAAATACCCTTGGACTACAGAAATTTAGGGAGAACAACTTCTTAGTCCCGGATACCCTAAGCCTTCGTTGTTAGGAAAGAGGTAAATCCTTCTCTTCACTATGTTATAATATGCCCTAAATTAGCAATGTTGATTATAAGTTTAATTTTATTTTAGGGTGTAGGGAGATTCAGAAGGAGGGTTGTTAGCACTTTCCAAACATATAAGCAATGCTGCCGCGTCAGGTGTACGAGCGTCGCAACGCCACTGTAAGAAACTCTAATTCTTTTTGGCTAGACATATCAAGTAGTTTGCCTTATGAATGTTTCAGTCCAAATCCTTGTAGGAGGTTTTTTCTTTGGCACGAATGCAAGAACAATCCTTGTCGGTTCGTCAGCAGAAAACTGGTAGTCCTGGCAGAGGACAATCTGAAAAATCTTATCAGAATTCTCGGCGGCTGGCCTCTTCAGAAATGGAGGAGAAGAGGGGGAAGGGACTGTGTTTTTGGTGTGATGCGAAATACACTCCGGCCATAAGTGTTTGGCTCGGCGACAATCTTATTTGTTGGAGGTTGTTCCTAATGAGGTCTTGGAGGAGGACCTGCCAGATAATTCATCGAGGAGACGGATTCTTCTTTTCCCCATGTGTCTGTTCATGCTCTTAATGGGTTGTCTTCTTTCCAGACCATGTGGGTCACAGCTTCGTGTAATGGGCATCCTACAAATATTCTTATTGACACGGGAAGCACCCATAATTTTCTGGACGAATTGGCGGCTATGAAATTGCAATGTGAACTTACTTCAATTCCTGAATTCAATGTGGCCATTGCGGATGGGAAAAATTTGTCAAGTTCTCTCAAGGTGGAAAACTTTTGTTGGTGAATGCATAGGGTAGATTTTTTCTTCTGAAATGTTATTGCTTTTGCTTGGTGGTTGTGAGGCGGTCTTTGGCATTCAATGGTTGACAACCTTAGGGGTTGTTCATTGAGATTTCAGGAATTTAAAAATGGAGTTTGTTAAACATGGAAGGTCTCATTGCGTGGTTCGACAGGTCAAGCCGCTCGTCAGATAGGACAACGACAGATGCATAGGCTCTTGGGAAAGGACCATCAATTACATTTGATTATTGTGTGTGCTCAGTTGGCTCCAAACTCCATGAGTGAGATTTGGGGAGGGGGCCAATTGTATTCCTTAATGGGGGAAATCAGTTGGAAGCTCATCATCAACAGTAGTTGCAGGAGTGTTTGGCCGAATTTCATGATGTTTTTGAGGAGCCCAGGGAATTACCACCCAAGCGGGAACATGATCATAGAATTGCGTTAGTGGATGAATCTGTGGCAATTAATATCAGGCCTTATAGGTATACCCCTTACCAGAAGGATGTTATCAAGAAATTGGTGCAAGAAATGCTAACTGCTGGAGTTACCAGGCCAAGCCACAGTTCTTACGCCTCGCCGGCGGTGTTGGTGAAGAAGACGGATGGAACGTGATGATTTTGCGTCGATTACCGGAAGCTAAATAGAAATACTATCAAGAATAAATTTCCAATTCCCGTGGTTGATGAATTGATCGATGATCTCCATGGAGCGGCTTTCTTTCAAAGTTGGATTTACGGGTCGGGTATCATCAAGTTAGAATGGCGGAAATGGACATCCAAAAAATGGCTTTCCGTACCAATGAGGGACATTACAAATTCATTGTTATGTCATTTGGGTTGACAAATGCGCTGGCGACGTTTCAAAATCGGATCAATGATGTGCTCCGGGAGGCCCTGCGTAAATTTATAATCGTTTTTTGACAATATTTTGGTTTTCAGCTCCAATTGGCAGGACCATATACAACACCTTCAGCACACGTTTTCAGTTTTAAGACGATCAGTTTTTTTTTTGAAAGGCAGCAAATGTCAGCTGGGTATGACTCGTATACATTACTTGGGACATGTTATTTCTAAGGAAGGAGTTGTCACTGACCAAGAAAAAATCGCGGCGATGTTGTCCTGGCCGACCCCAACTATATTGAAGATGTTGCAAGGTTTTTTTGGTTTAATAGGATACTATCGGAGATTTATAAAGAATTATGGCCTTTTGGCCCAACCATTAACCTCTTTCCCGAAGAAAGGTAGTTTCAAGAGGAGTCAGGAAGCAGAGATAGCATTCCAGACTCTTAAGCAAGCAATATCCCGATCTCGTGTACTGAAATTGCTGGATTTATTTGTACCTTTTAGTCTGGAAACAGATGCTTCGGATGTTGGTGTGGGCGCGGTGTTAATCCAGGAGGGACGGCCGGTGGCATTCTTCAGTAAGGCATTTGGAAAGGTAAATTGCGGCCTCTCTACTTATGAAAAAGAACTGTTAGTCATTGTATTTGTAGTACATCACTGGAGGCACTACCTACTGGAGAACATTTCATCATCCACACGGACCACCGCAGTTTAAAATTCATGTTAGAGCAGAAGTTAGCAACTCCAGCACAGCAACACAATACTAAGTTGATGGGGTTCAATTTTGAGATTCGTTGCAAATAGGGGAAGTCCAATGTCTGTGCAGATGCACTCTCTCGGCGATTTGAGGAAACAACAGTGCCTGAATTGTGTCTTGTAGTCGCAATTCATTCTTATATTATCAGGAGAATTAAAGAATCCTAGCAACACGACCCTTACATTCAGAAGGTGATAGCGGCCAAGCAACAGGATTCTCGGAGTAAGCTTGACTTTGAATGGAAAGCAGGAGTTTTGAAGAGAAAAGGGAAGATGGTAGTTGGAAATATGTCGGGGGTAAAACGTCAATTGCTGGAATGGCTTCATAATGGATCCATGGGAGGACATTCTGGGGTAACAACAACCTACAAGCGGCTGAAGAGGGTTTATTGGTGGAAGAAAATAAAACCGGAGATATACTCATTTATCCAGCAATGTGATGTATGTCAACGATGCAAAGGGGATAATCAAAAACCGGTCGGGTTGTTACAACCATTACCTGTGCCGGAGAGAATCTGGCAGGATATTACGATGGATTTCATTGACGGCCTCCCAAAGAGTTACGACAAGACCACGATCTTTGTGGTTGTAGGTCGATTGAGTAAACAGGCTCACTTTACTGCAATGGCTCATCCATATACAGCCGAGGTAATGGCCCAGTTATTTCTAGATTCTGTTTTTAGTTTACATGGACTGTCGCCGACCATCGTCAGTGACCGGGACGCAATATTATCAGCGATTTCTGGCAAGAAATTTTTTGGTTGTTACAAGTGCAACTGAATTTATCCTCGACATATCACTCTCAAACTAACAGGCAATCGGAGGTGGTAAATAGATGCGTAGAAAATTATGTGTTGTATGTGTTTTGACAGACCCTGGAGTTGGGTGGTATAGTTGCCTCTAGCTGAGTATTGGTATAATACCAATTTCCACTCGGCGAGCAAGACAACACCTTTTGAAGTTGTATATGGCCAGGAACCAGTATTGTTGCTGGCATACAATGACGGGTCCACGCAGACAGAGGAGGTGGATAGAACTCTGAATGTCCTGGAGCGGGCAATTTCGCTACTTAACTTTCACCTTGCGGCAGACCAGAACCGAATGAAGACCTTGGGTGATGGGAAACGACGGGAAAGGAAGTTGCAGGTGGGGAATTGGGCTTATATTAGGTTGCAGACATACAGGGAAAATAGCATGCGTCCTCGCGGCTTTCATAAGTTGTCTCCACATTTCTTTGGCCCTTTTCAGTTCACAGAAAAGATTGGGGGTGGCTTATCGATTGGCTCTGTCGGAAGGGGTCAGGATTCATAACACTTTTCACATCTCACAGTTACGAGAATACTTTGGAGATCTATAAGACCTCTACCAGATACTACTAACAGGGATGGTTAATTGCTGATCGAGTCTACTGCTATTGTGGCAAGGAGAATAGTACCCAGGGATGGAAAGGTGGTAGCTCGCAATGGCTGAATGAACCAGAGTGTACTTGGGAGGATTGGGAAGCGTTTCACAAACGATTTCCTCATTTGGTCCCTTGTGGTCAAGGTCCTTCTAAAGGAGGGAGTATTGATGTGATCCAGTCTAAATGACGATTTGGATGGGTGAACGTGGCGGCACGAGAGTAGAGCTGTTGTGGATTACAGGGTGCAGGCGGGATGACATCTTTTAAATGTTTTGAATAAGCATGGCAATTTTGTAATTTCTTTAACCTTTGTAATTCGCCTATAAATTGGGCGGGATCTTGAGAACATTAGCTTTTATGATTCTAGTTTTCCATTGTGGTAGCAGATTGGGGATTTCTCCATTCCTTGCTTTTGTCCCACTGTTCCGAAGAAGCCCTCTTAGGTGGATTCTTGTTTCCTTGAAATTGTTGCAATAATACGATCTGTCTTGTTTTGTCGTTGATTGTTCTTGTCAAATTTAATCGGAATTGTTGAGCTGGAATGTTTTAGATTGACATATTATCCTTAATTGCGTGTGATTACCCTGGATCTCACCATCTGATCCCCACAACTATTGATCTAAGAAGATATACCTTGTGCTTAGAAGATGGAAAAGTGTCGATCAGCTTATAGGCAAATTGGTAAAACAGCTAGGAGGATTACTTTGTATAATTAGTTATGAGATAAAGAGATAAATAATCTTTTGCATCAACTCTTAAGAATAAAATTCAAGAAAGAATAGATTTTAACCTATTCATACCTTTTTAATACAAAAGAATTGTAGTCTTCGCTTTACTTTTATTATTGTTATCATTATGTTCTTTTGTGATATTTGATTAGAATTATCCACGGGTATATTGGGGTTCAATGGGATCCGGATCCCCTGGAGTTCCTGCGGGAACTCCAGGGGGTGGAGTTCCTTTTTTGCGAGTAAATGGAGCGGAATCACAAAAAATGGTTAACATGAAAGTTGTAGATATCCCTGAGACGAATAACTTTCATGTTGAACATTTTTTGATTTGAAGTCGTTTAGACCCCCGATTTGGGCTCCGAAAAAACACTGTCTGAAAAACATTTTCGGACAGTGTTTTTTCGGAGCCCAAATCGGGGTTTAAACGACTTCAAATCAAAAAATGTTCAACATGAAAGTTATTCGTCTCGGGTATATCTACAACTTTTATGTTAACCATTTTTGTGATTCCGCTCCATTTATTCACAAAAAAAGAACTCCACCCCCGGGAGTTCCCGCAGGAACTCCAGGGGATCCGGATCCGGTTCAATGTTACCGGTGGAGAAATTTCTAGGGTTTGAGGGAAGAATGGAGAGACATTGCTTAATAACGGCATTGTCTTACACGTTAAATACGAGTAAGATAAAATCGAAAGACAAACTCCCGCAAACTCTTGGAGGTCAGGTTCTCCAAATAGCTTCTCTATAATGAGTAGTGTTGTGGATATCGACCGACATGTCATGTCAGACATGTTGGCCGACAAAAAGGTTTCATGGATAAAACGATACGTTTTCAATATTTTTTTGCAAAATATATTTTTTGAATATATCGGCCGATTATCAGTTATCGACCGTTATATGGGCTGATATATTGGCCGAAAAATACCGAAGGTATTGCTACAGCCAACTCAACCCTCCTGGTAGACCGAACTAAACTATACCGCCTTAGCCCGTGGTGCGGTCGAGCGCGCACACAATCACAGAGTAAGTAAATAAGTGCACAAGACAATTTTAACGTGGAAAAATCACTCAACTTGGTAAAAACCACGTGACCGGTACGGTGCCGGTCAAACTTCACTATCAGCAGCAGTTTACGAAGTGTTGGTGGAATCGAGGGTGACAGACCATTACTCGTTACAGCTTGGAGATGAGAAAGAGAGTACATACGTGCATGGTGGGCTACAGACTGTCTTACACGAAGCTCCGCTTTCATTGTGCACCGGCGGGGGCGGATGTTCTTGGATGCAATCGGGCTGCTCAACTTTGTTACGAGGTTGGTTACGATGCGTTGGCGGGGATTTGTTGAATGTCGCGCACGTAGGAGGCTTCTTGGAGTGGTCCGCGACGTGTCTTCTTCCTCGGGGCATTGTGGATTTAGACAAGTTTTCGGGTGGCTCGATGGGAAGCGGTGGATCGTAGGAAGATTTCGGCAGAACTCCGACTTGAGGAAAAAGAAAACTGGGAGGAGAAAAAGTTCGAAATGAGAGAGATCTATGTGCCTTTTTATAGGCTTCAAGCGATGGTTACGGTGGTTATGCAGTTATCCACACACTGTAACCACCTAAATTACTGGGTGCAAACCACATTTGGCATAGTTTCTAATGAATATTAAATAAAATATTTTACATAGGTATACTAATATTTAATTATTAAATATTCACCCCACTAACCATGGTGGTTACGTGGGTGGTTACCCATGAAAGAGCCTCCCCATGAAATGGGCGGCGGCGATCGCGCTGGGAGTCTGGGACGATGGACGGTGGAAAGGGCCCCCCTCTTCGACTAGTTGTCACCTTGGCAGCAGGCGGCCGTCGTAGAAGGAGAAGGAGCTGCGGTCGGCGGGACGCCCGACCGCGGCAAGCAGGGAGGGCGGCTGGCCCTAGCGTCGGCCACCCCGCTCGGTCGTGGGCTTGCGGCCGCGGGGAGCGGACGCGAGGAGCGGCAGAACCTTGTGACCAAGGGAGGCGACTGCGGGGGGCGGTCGTCTTTGCGGCTGCAGGAGACGGCCACGGGGTGCGTCTGTGAGGTGCGGCCGCCCGATGCGGCCGCTAAAGGTGGTCGCGGGGAGCATCCATGAGGTGCAGTCGCAGGAGGCGGTCGTGACCTCGCCGTCGGGGAGTGGAGGCGGCCAGCCGCGGGCGGTTTGCACGCGTAGCGAGATCCCATGTGCGGATCATGTGTGGATCGTGCACGGTGATCGCGCGCGCGGTGGTTATTTCCATGATCTCCGCCAAGTTAATGGGGATATGGGTGATCGGCTATTCGCACCTCAATTTCTCTATAAATTTAAGTTGGACACATCAAGTACATCAATTGATTTTTTATATATTTAACGTATATGGTTAATAGACAGCAAAACGAAATTGGCACTAAGCACCCTCCATTTAGGAGTTTTTTGCACAATGCACCATAAATATTTTATTTTGGCATTTTGCACCCCTAAAAAGTTTTAATATTTTCATTTTGCACCCTCCTAATTGAATATTTATGGTGCAAAATATCAATATTAAAGTTTTTGGGGTTGCAAAGTGCAAAAATTAAATATTTAAAGTCCAATGTGCAAAAACTTCATAATTGGAGGGTGCTTAGAGCCAAAAGTCCATTTAAATTCAAGAACTTTCTTTCATTCACTTAATTAGTTTTGTTAGATACCTCACCATTCTATAAATAGGGATGTAGAAAATGATGGCTTCTACTCAGTAAACTGATGAAATAATTAATGAAAAAGATTATTTCCTCAAAACTTGATGCATTGCTCAACTTAATTAATTTACAGGATGCTTTGATAGATAATATTTCACATCAAATTCCATGTTGTCTCCACCAACTCTTATTTTATAAGTAAAATAATCTTCAACAAACATCAAAACCCTGTTTGGCGCATTGTTTCTGCTCCGGTGAGGTTGGACAAAAATGTCACCGTCATAGAATGTTGCTTGGCATCACAGCAGTTATTGATGTAGGGGTAGGCTAGTGGTGCTCGGAAACTACAACTCGACGTGCAGGTGCAAGGGTGACACACTTATGCAATGCTACATGCAAGGTGGCAGTCGGTCGGCAACGAAAATTATTATACGCAATGAAATTAATAACGTCACGCAAATAATTGAAATAAAGAAACAAACAATTAATTGTTAGCAATTTGGCAACGGTTTCCTCCGCTCGGAGGGCCTAAGCAAGCGTGCGGCGAATAATTCTACAAACAATTATTATAATAAAAGGAAATAACTACTACACAACCATAATCTCAGCACAACATAGATAAACACCGAATGAAAACGTCAAGTCACATAATACAATACCATAAATGCTTACAACGTAGAGGGCTGAACCGAGGCACTGGAGGATTTGAAGGTCGGATGTAAAGACGGGCGATCGGAGGTGGAACCGATGGCGAGGCGACGGTGACGATGGCTGCCCTCGGCGGAAAGCGGTGGTAACGGATGGTAAAACGGCGGATCCGGCCACGAATGAGTAGATCCGGACCGGGGGTGAGTAGATCCGCTATTTAGGGGCGGATCCGGGCAAAAATGAAAGGTTTGTGCGGTGGAAATAATGGATCGGATGGCTAGATTCCTAGATCTGGACTGATCTAGGATTTCTGCGGCTATTGGGATGATGGGTATTGAGAAAATAATGGATCGGAGGGTGGTAGCACTAGATCAAAATAGATCTAGGGTTTTCGGAGCGGTGGGAGGTGGATCCACGTAGGGGAAGGAAGAGGAGTGGCCGGCTAGGGCAAAGGAGGCCTTGGAGGTGGCCGGTTTTGAGGTGGGGTCGCGCGGCGGGCTGGGTGGCTGACAGCAGGCCGGCGGGCCTGTTCCGGCCCTGTAAGCGGCGGCGGACCGGGGGGGACGGAAAGGGGCGGCCTGCTAGGTTGCAGGCCGGCGGGTTTTGGGTGGGGGGTTTCGGGGTCTTTGGTGGCTGGAAATGGAGGAGGAGAGGGGGAAAATGATGGTGGGGGTAGGGGGTACCTTGGGGTAGGAGTTTGGTGGCCTAGGAGTTGTCACCTAGGGTTCCACGGCATCGGCACCGAGAAGGGATCGTTGGAATCTGGGAAAGCTTCTTCTCCAAATTCAACAATGTCATGGTTCAGCCACTTAGACCAATATTTATAAGAAGAGAACAAATTAGGGCTATACCATCAACGGCTATGATTGGCCGGTGGGATCGGCCACTAAATACATGAAAATAAACTAATATTTTTTTTTGACTCGCGGCGACGTGCCGGACGCAACCACGGAGTCCGATCGTCGATCCGGACACGCCATATATGGTAAGTCGCCAAATCAGCCCCGAACGGGCCCAAAGCTCGTGCTCGTCTCTGCTCCGCATCAGTTATGACCACTGATAAGAAAGAAAACTAATTTTGAACATAAATGTGAATGAAGCTCATTAGGTGTGGTCGGGCATTCACAAACGACAGTTCATAACAACCGTGTTCGCAACTGTTGCCACCGTGGCAAACGGAGCCCATATATATTCATCACAAAGATTATTGAGCGCTTACCTCCAATTTAGCTTTCTAACTTTGACAGAAAATAATACCAAAATCACTTACCTTTCCTGGAGTTATCAATCCTCTTCTCTCAGCATCCTCCAACATAGCGAAAGCCGGTCTGATTGCAAGAACATGAACTAACACATATAAATTAAATGATATAAATAGGATTTGTTAATAGATATAACTTCATGCATGCTTAATATTTGCTTCTTAAAAAACAACATGGCGATTTTAGAGAATAATGAGGAAACCTGTCCTTTACACTGAAAGAAGGTTGCATGAACTCTAGCTTAGCAGCAATATGAGCTTCACATCCTTCACAAACCTTGTTGAGGTAGACTATTGGTGTCCTCCCGATAAGCTGAAACGTTCCATCCAAATTAAGAAAGCATATAATCAAAGTAAATTGATGCATTTTATTTACTATCCGTATAATTATTTGTAGGTGAATAAAAGGCCCAGGCTCCGTTTGGCACGGCGGTGGAGATTGTGAAGGCGGTGGTTATGAACAGCCGCCATTCATAAACATCCGACCTCACCAAAGGAACTTCATCCACTTTTATATTCAAAACTAATTTTTTTTCTCGGTGGCGGTTATAACCGCTGTTATGTCAAACATACATTCTATGATCATGGCTTTTTGTCCAAACTCATTGGAGCAAAAACTCTGAACAAAAGGGAGCCTCTGTTTCTTCACACTGCACTTGCATCAAGGAGCATGATGTCATTTTAATGTGCTGAGAATAGAGTCTCGTGTTGGAAATTTTATATGCTCAATTAGCCCCAACACCTGAAACCATATGGCTTTAGATTGGATGCAAGAATTCTAATATTTGTAGGTTGTGCCCAACTGCCGTCTGCCTATTCTCAGGTAACACAATTAAGAAGAAAGTCAGTGCATTAGAGGCCAAAGACTTGGCAAGTTCATGTATTAGAGGCATAAGATCTTGCATGTGAGGGGCATGTTGAGAATATTGTCCCAAATTGAAAAACTCATAGTTTTGTCATCTTAACAAATATCTTCTTTAATTCCTTTATCCACAAACAATTGGTTGTAAGTTTGATCTAACATCGGGCAAAAGATGTGAGCATAGATGTTCTTCTGTATGTTGAGTTTTTTAACTCATGAGTTGATTTTGTGGGAAGGTGTTCTTCTATATGTTGAGCTCTTCTATATGTAGATTTCTTTTAGAGTGGTGTTATGTGCAATCCGTATATAGCTATGTGCACACCGTTCAAAAAAATCAAAACCATTAAATCTCCTTTCTAAAGAAATTAAAGTGCAAACCACTGAATGGCGCTCGTGCCCAAGCGACCAGCGACTCCAGATCTTCTTTCTCGCTTCGCCCGCGCCCTAGCAATCTCCACCTCCCGAACGCCTCTCGCGAGCCGATCTCCGCCCCGCGATCCACATTTGTCGGTGAATCCTTAACCCCTTGTCCCTCACGCCTCTTGCCGGTGAAGTCATTGCCGTCGTTCCCTTCGCTAATGTCGTCCGGTGAGGCCCTCGTTTTTTCCTGGACAATATGCTTTTGCCCGCATTATTTCTGGATTGTCATTGTTCCTAACCTCATTTTTTGGATTGATTATTTTGGGCATGTCTTTAGCCAATCTCCTCTTCATCTTGTTTTTCTGAAAGCCCTAAATGTGATTTGTGCTTTTCTGAAGGTTCCTATTGATTTGAAATAACTCTCAAAGGATTGTCATTGTTCTAAACCGGCTTATTGAAGGTTCCTATCTTCTCATATTTCCAAAAGTATTAATCAGTCAAATGCCTAGCTAACTCAAGATTTTTATGCTAATAAATGTTTATATATGAGGGAAAAGATCATGAAAAAGTAATACTGGCTTGGATGGTTTCACGTACTTCTTCCACAAATATAAGTATCTTATTATAAACTAAAAGTATTAATACAATACAACTTGGAATGTGGAGTGGCCTTGCCATCGCTCTTAAAGGCAAATATGTCATTGCTTCCTATGATAATGGTGAAGATGGATTTGGAGAGGTGAGTTTGTGCTTGGCCAACCCCAATTAGCTCTGTCATTGATGCATATGCAGCAGAGAAGTAGTCTATTTGCTTGTTGAATGAGAGGCATTGACCCTGTGATTTTCATTATTTTGGTCAAATTTCTAGCTACTTTGACATAACATTAAGTTGATTGCAATTTAAAAAAAACATAATAAGAATATATGAACTAGTGAATTAAGAGGTTGAATAGGTTTACTTTGTGGGTACTGTCTAAAATCCAGGCACCCGCCGAGGCAAAGTTGATTCCATTAAGGAATGCTTCTGCCTTGTTAGGGCTAGAAGAGATAGCTAGATAAGGTGGTGGTGATGGCAATCCAAGCTTCTCGGCTGTCCAATTACACACAAAAAAGTTATGAATAGAATTAAGAAGTATACTCTTTAGAGATCGCAAAATAAAGACGGACTATTGTTCCTATCTTCTCTAACATAAATTTATATTTTTATGCTAATTTGTTCTAAATTTATATTTTGTTGCTTTAGATATCAAAGACTTTAAATTATTTATGATTAACAGTGTCTTGTTACTTCATATCTTTGTAGCTTAATGGAGAACAAATCACATTATTGAGAATTGTCCGTCGATGCAGATTCTCCCCAACAACCTTTAGATGGAGATATCGTCTCTTCGTCAACCTTATTTTTTAAAACTTGTGTACTATTTTAGATAGTGTTGTTGAAGCTAGCTATTTTTGTCATTATCTTATGAAAAGGCAAACCATAAATTCGAAATTGATGTTGGCAAGCATTTTGTTACATCAAATATGTTTTCTAGTAAAGATGATTTGGTGGATTGGGCACGCAGTATTGTTATGGGTTTGGGTTTTGTCATCATCATACAAAGTGCAGACAAACTTACAAGCAGACTCAAACCCAGAGTTATCCTTGGTTGCGATGGAGCTGGATATTATCGGGAGAATCAACATAATAAAAGATGGGTTAGGAAAAATTTGAGAAAATAAAGTTTGAAAAGGTGTGGTTGCAAGTTCTCGCTTAAAGGGCAAAAAGTTCTAAATTTAAATGAGTGGAGCCTGGAAGTTATATGTGGAGTTCACAACCATGAGATGGTGCACTTAGAAGCTTATCCATATGCTGGAAGGTTAGATTCGAACGAGTAAACAGTTGTTCATAAAATGTACTTAGCCGGTGTTAAGCCACGAAAAATACTCACAGTATTGAAACAAAGAGATCCTTCTAACAAAACTGTGTTGCGCACAATATACAATGAAAGGCTGAAAATGCAATTGAAAGAGCTACAAGGAGGTACACAAATGCAATTATTGTATAAATGTATTACGGACTCCGGCTATGTTAGTTTTAATAAAGTTACAAAAGAAAGTGGTAATTTGGAATGCTTGTTCTTTGCACACCTCATATCCATATAACTTACCAAAATGTTTCCTATGGTATTCATCAAGGATGGTACTTATAAGACAAACAGGTTTTGAATGCCCTTGTTGTGCATTGTGGGTGTAACCTCAACCAACCAAACATTTTATTCTGTCTTTGCGTTCATCTCAAATGAAACACAGTCTAGTTATGTATGAGCTCTTGATTGTTTCATATCTTTCTTTAATGAACATTCGTTGCCACAAGTCATAGTGACTGAGAGAGAAATTGCTCTTATGAATGTTATTGCATTCTTATTTCCGAAAACAAAAAACATTCTATGCAAGGTTCACATTAGTAGAAATATTTTGGCCAAATGCAAAAAAAAAATTATGGGAAAATTTTTGCTTTTATGGCAAAATATTGTGGATGCGCACACACAGAAAGAATTTAAACATCATCTTGACACTATGTTAAAAAAGTACAATGCAAAATATCCGGAGGCATGTTCTTATGTACTTACTAGGATTGATCCGTATAAGGAATACTTTGTTTTCGCATGGTGGATATGTTCTTGCATTTGGATAATTCAACTACCAATCGTGTAGAAAGTGTACACAGTCATCTAAAATGATTTCTTGAAGTGCCCATTGGCAACCTTACAACTATATGGAAAACCTTCAATCAGATGATTACTCTGTAGCACATGGAGATTAAACGTGCATTTGGCCAAATCACAATTCAGTTGAATAGAGAGTTTGGTAGTGTCTTGTACTTTGAACTTGTTGGGTGGATTTCTTTTGCCGTTTTATAGTTGATAAAAAAGGAAAAACTTCTAGCTAAATCTGGGTGTATGGATGCTGCCGAGTGCATAAATAAAAATAGAAATGCATTGGGATTACCATGTGCACATGATTTACTTCCTTAAATGCAGCAATCAAACTCTTTCTCATTATGGATGGTTCACAATCATTGGAAGCAGTTAGTTTTGCAAGAGATCGTAAATAATGAGAGCGTTAAGTTTGAAGATGAATCGGACAATGGAATTGACATTGAAATGGAAGGAATTTTAAAAAGATACAAGAGTACAACATCATTACAAAAACAAGAAATAAAAAAAATTACGTGAATTAATGGAACCCTCGGCAACTCAAACATTAGAGCATTTGGTACTAAAGACATTGAAGGATCGACCAAGGAGTAGCTACAAGAAGTTTAGAAATGACACAAAATCCACAAAACGCGATCCATCCTTATTTAAGCATGTATTGATGGCTGAGCAAGTATCAACCACAACAACAAAAGTCCAATCTGCATGTAAGTTGGTACCGAAAGGGAGCAGATTGTTATGGAATGTGCATAAGGAAATGTCTCCATATGTTTCCGAGTATATTACAGATGTGATTGATGTAATTCCAGATGGTCATTGTGGGTACATAGTTGTTAGTAATGTTATGGGCATGGGTCAAGATTGGCAAAAAGTACGTATTGAGCTATCTTTGGAACTGCATCACAAAGAAACCTTGTATGTTGATATATTTGGAATACATAGAAGAGTAGAGTTACTTAGCTCACTAGATTGTGTTGTTACTCCAGCTCCATTGGACAAGTTGATGTCAATGTATGATATTGGATTGATGGTTATTTCTTGTTACAATATTGTTTTTGTTCACTTTTCTGCAAATCAGTCTTTCACACTGTCACCATTGCATTCACCACCATCATCTTCACACAAGATAATTTATATTGGGTTTATAAATGGGAATCATTTCGTACAACTGCAATTGCGCGAAGGTTTTAAATTACCTCCAGTAATATCAATCTGGAGAAGATATCGTGAAGAAAGTGCAGCGCAATGGGACAAATTTATTGCAAATGAGGCGGTTATTATGCCATAAATTAGTTCTAAAGGTACCACTTTGTTGTGTTTGCCAAAAAATTGTTAAAATTTACATTCCAATAGCATACAGAATTTCACCAAATATTTTGAATTGTAAATTGCAGATTTTTGTCTCTATAGTACAACTGGAATCAAGTCTTATATTATGGGTGTTGAATATTATGCTGTGTATATTTAACATATTTTATTTTATGGTTCAGAGTTATCTATACAAACATAAATTTTTAATTTTCATGTAGGTTGATTGCTTGAAAACTCGGAATGGTGTTTTGGAACTCAAATTTTAGTATTAAATTTGTCACAAGGAACTCATAGTTTGTATTAAATATCATGGACTTTGTACTAATTAATATAGACTTATGGACGAATGAACTTTTTTTTATTTTTATAATTGGTCTGCACCTAACATTTTGGTTTGCACTTAAATTTTTTGGGTTTGCACTTAACCATGTTTGCACATAGCCAAAATAGGTTTGCACTTAACATTGCTCTTCTTTTAACTCATGAGTTCATGAATTGAAAATTTACTAAACATTAAAAAAAACAATATGGCTAATGTATGTCAAAATAGTTGTGGGTATATGCTCTACAACAACAACAACACTCAAGCCTTTATCCCACTATGGTGGGGTCGGCTATATGGATCTTTTGTCTCCATTTTGCCCTATCTTGTGTCATAATCTCACTAATGCCTAAGTCGTCATGTCTTTCCTTATAGTTCCATTACAAGTCTTTATTGGTCTGCCCCTCCATCGTTTAACATGTTGAGTGTCTAGACTCTCACGACGCCTAACAGGTGCCTCTAATGGTCTCCTTTGCACGTGTCCAAACCATCTTAGTCGAGCTTCCCGCATCTTCTCTGCAATTGGTGCTACTTTTGTCTTATCCCTGATACATTCATTCCTAGTTATATCCAGTCTCGTGTGTCCACATCCACCAAAGCATTCTCATCTCCGCAACTCCCACTTTTTGCTCATGTACACAATTCACTGCCCAACACTCAGAATCATAGAGCATCGCAGGTTTAATCGCAGTACGGTATAACTTGCCCTTAAGTTTTAATGGTACTTTACGATCACACAAGATTCCTGACGCGCCTCTCCACTTCAACCAGCCCGCTTGGATTCTGTGTCACATCTTTATCAATACCTCTGTCTTTTTGAACTATCGATCCAAGATATTTCAAACATTCACTACGGGAAAATTTTATATGCTCTATTGAAGGAAAATTGGAGAGCGCAACAACCACCGCAATTCTTCTTAACAATGTAGAAAAGATCCAAATCTTGTATATACTTCTTTAATGATCCAAATACAGGTAAGAGTACAAATATATATGAGAGAAAAGAGAGAAAGCATCCTATACAGAAGATGTGGGACTAAACAAAAAGACAATAAATAGGTTAACTTATTGGGCCTTTACATTACTTTTCCCTATATTCTCTAACACTCCCCCGCAAGCTGGAGCATACAAGTCGTAGGCACCAAGCTTGGACAAGAATTGATGGTATAATTTTCGTGATAATGCCTTGGTGAGAATGTCAGCAACTTGATTAGAGGCGGGAACATGCTCTAGCTTCATCTTCTTCAATTGAACCTTTTCTCGAACAAAATGACAGTCGACTTCAATGTGTTTGGTCCGCTCATGGAATACGGGAGTTTTTGCAATATGGATTGCAGCCTGACTGTCGCACAACAAAACTAATGGTAAGGATAATTCAACTCCCATATCCCCAAGGAGACTCTCAAGTCATGTGAGTTCTGATACAACAGACGTCATCGCATGGTATTCAGCCTCGGCAGATGAGCGAGCAACCACAGACTGTTTCTTGCTACGTCAGGTGATGAGATTTCCTCCAAAGTAAGTACAGAAGTCAGTCGTGGACCGTCGATCGTCAAGAGAACCCGCATAATCCACATAAGAGTATGCAACAAGAGAAAGAGACGAGGATGGCGTAAACACGAGTCCCTGTCCAGGAGCAGTCTTCAGATACCTAAGAATGCGTTCGACTGCCTGAAGATGAGAAACATGTGGAGTGTGCATAAATCGGCTGACCACTCCAACTGCAAATGAGATATCAGGTCTTGTAACCGTTAGGTATATTAGTTTTCTCACAAGACGTGGATAGTACTCTGGATTTGGAAGTACTCTGAGATTAAGACTCAGATCCTTGAGCACATAACTTGTGGTTGACATCCATCAGGGTTTCTGCAGGTTTGCATCCTGAGAGTCCAGCATCGTGCAGAAGGTCAGTGCAATACTTTCATTGAGATAAGACAAGGCCATCATGTCGTCTTGCTACCCCAAGGTCAAGGAAGTACCGAAGATTTTCCAGATCTTCTATTTGAAATACAGAATTTAACTGTTGCTTAACATGTTGTATCCCCGCGAAGTCGTCACCAGTAATCAAAATATCGTCAACATAAACAAGAAGTATAACTGTCTCAATTGACTGATGACGAGTGAAGAAAGAGAAATCAGTCGAGCTTCTCTTGAAACCAACCTCACGAACAACGTTTCTGAACTTCTCAAACCACGCCCGAGGAGACTGTTTGAGACCATAGATAGATTTCTGAAGCAAACATACACGAGACTCCCTCGCGGTCTCAAACCCGGGCGGTTGATGCATGTAAACAGTTTCAGTAAGGTCACCATTCAGGAATGCATTTTTGATATCAAGCTGATGGAGGGGTCACTGGCGATGAACAGCTAAGGAGAGCAGAACCCGAACCGAGTTTAACTTGGCGACAGGAGAGAAAGTCTCATTATAATCAAGGTTGTATTGTTGAGTGAACCCCGTGCCACAAGCCGAGCTTTCAAGCGATCAATTTTGTCATCTGTCGGCTGCTTGACTGTAAAAATCCACGTGCAATCAACAAATGTATGACCAAGAGGGAGAGAGACAAGATCTCAAGTCTGATTGCCCCATAGAGCAGTCATTTCCTCATCCATGGCAGCACGTCACCCCGAATGTTGGAGAGCTTCCTACACAGAGTTAGGTATAGAAATAGAGGATAGAGAGAGGGCAAATGTACGAAGTGGTGGGGAGAGGCGATGTAAAGATACATAATTGGTCAAGGGATGAGTCGTCGAGGTTGATGTCGAATCAACAGGCTGCGAGACCACACCGGTTGAGGGAAGCTGCTGCAGGGCATCAGAACGTGGAGTATGATGAGTGAAAACCCAAATGACGGGTGGTTTGGAGGGGACTAGCGGCGGAGGTGCGGGAAGAAGAGGTGGCAGAGAAAATGTAACTAGAACTGGAGTATGTGTGGGAAGAAGAGATGGAAGCGGAGACGTAACTGGAATTATGGGCCGAGATGGAGGGGCAGGAAGAAGAAGAGGATCAGTACGAGCGGTGTGATAGGGATGGTCCTCATGGAAAGAGACATCGGCAGAGACAACCACCTTACCAGTAGCAGGATAATAACAGACATACCCTTTTGAGTGTGAGAGTATCCAACAAACATGGTCTTGGTAGCACGAGGGTCAAGTTTGTCATTTGAGGGGCCAAGAGTATGGACATAACAGGTACATCTAAACACACGAGGTGTGAGAGAGAAGAGTTTCTTTGATGGGTATAGGAGAGTCATGGGGGCCACAAAGTGGAGGATAGACGAGAGCATGCGATTGATAAGATGACATGCAGTGGAGACAGCAAAGTTCCAATAGAGAGGGGGAACCTGCATTTGAATCATAAGAGAGCGAGCAACATCAAAAAGGTGGCGATTTTTCCGTTCTGCGACGTCATTTTGTTGAGGGGTATACGCACACGAAATCTGATCGATAATACCAAACTCGGCGCACAGATTGGAGAAGGTTCGACCAGTATACTCACGAGCGTTATTAGTACGGATAATTTTAACACGTGGAAAACTGTGTGCGAGTCCCGGTAAGAAAAGTATGGAAAATCGATGTGAGTTCGGTACGATCACGAATGAAGTATAACCAGGTAACCCGCGAGTAATCATCAATAAAGGTTACAAAGTACCGATAGCCAAAAACACTAGGGATCTTATAGGATCCCCAAATATCAGAATGTACAAGCGAAAAAGGAGCATCGCTCCTACTACAGGGAGATGTAAAAGAGACACGATGTTGTTTGCCAGAGATACACGATTCACAAAAGAACTCCTGAAGAGGAATACCTGGTAGAGCTTTCATGAGAATCTGGAGAGTAGCATGCCTAAGACGACAATGTCAGTCAACGGAGGAGATAGTGGTAAGAGCAGTAGGAGGAACATCAAGAAGATACAACCCGTTGGACAACAAAAGAAGAACGGGAGAAGGTTACACAACAGTCAAGGTCCTGAGTAAGGCGGCTAATAGATAGAAGATTAAAGAGGGACCCCAGAACATGAAGAACCGAGGATAAGGAGAGGGAGAGGGTAAGAGGCAGATGGACAGAGCCAGAAACCGGTGTCGTGTCACCATTAGCCACAGTGATAAACTTGGGATAATCAGAAGCTAAGTACTGTTACGGGTTCTGTGGAGAGAGATGATGTGTGGCACCCGAGTCCATAATCTCGCGGGAAAGGCAAGATATCCCTCCATCGGAGATCGAGGCCACGGATCCAGAGGAGCTACTAACCATTCGTTGGAGCTGGTGAAGTTGAGCACGCAAAGCAGCAATGTCGTCACTAGTGGGTGAGGGAGGTGTGGAGGCAGCTGAAATAGCAAGCAAATCTGACGTCAAGCGGACTGAACCAAAGAGCAGCGAGAAGACAACCTGCCCGGGCGGTTAGAACAAGACCGCAGATTGCACAGCAAGAGCCCGGAGACTAGCCAGGCGAGAATAGAAGGCCGGCAGGCACAATAAGGCAATACTGTCCGCAGCGGCAGAAGAAGAAACAGAGCGGCAAGGACTTGCGACCAAGCTGCGCGGCAAGGAGAAACCGCAGCGGTCAGCAAGCAAAAGCAGCAGCGGCAAACTGTGCGGCAAGCACACCAGATCGTGGCGAACAGAACAACCCGCAACGAATATACACCAAGCAGCCAAGCGGCAAGTAAGAGAGACCGTGCCCGGTAAAAATCAGTCTTCAGCGGTCACGGTGACAACGCACCAGCGGCAAGAAAGGTCACGACCAGCGGATAGAAGAGAACCTGTAGCGGATAGAAACAAGCCGCAGCGGTTAGAGGCAGACCGCAACCCGAAACACGGAGCGGTTAGACAAGAGAAGCCGCCTTGACAAGAGAACAGGAGAAGTCGCACGGTCTCGGTGCTAACACACCAGCAGCAAGAGGCCGCGACCAAGATGCGGAGCCCGGGGCAGGTAGAGAGGCCGCAGCAGCTAAGAGAAGTCTGCGCAAGAAGCCCGCGGCGACTGGTGAGACCGCAGCGGGTAGGGAAGCTGTGGCGGGGAGGGAAGCCTCGGTGGGTAAGGAAGCCGCATCGACTAAACAAAGAAGTCTGCACGGTCACGGTGAGCGCACCAGCGGCAAAGAAAGATGTCGCGACCAATATGCGGTGCACGCAGCGGCTAGGGAAGCCGCGGGGAGAATAGAAGTCGCAGCGACTAAGAGAAGAAGTCGCGCGAGAGGAGAGGAGAGTGGCGAGAAGGCGGGTAGCAAAGAGCCCGCGGCGAGAAGCCAGGAAGCGGATTAGCTGGGAAGAAACCTCAAACGGGGAGACAGGGAGATCACAGCGGGTAGGGAAGAAACCGCGCGGATAGAGGGACGAGGGAGAAGGCCTCACCTGTCAGAGAGAGTCTTATATAATGGAGAATCTGTGTGTGCTTGTGTGTCCTTGTTGTGCTTGCGCGAGCGTCCTGCGCGTTTTCCCTTTTTGCGTGCCACTGGGGTTGCTTGGTCGCGTTTTTCGGGTGATTCCGAACTTTTGATTTTTGTCCTGTGCAGGTCTCGAAGCGCTCCTCCAGGCCGATGCGTTTGCGTTCCTCTTTAACTGAAGATGGTGTGGATATTTGGAGGAAGAAGTACGGGCTTCCCGCCGATTTGGAAGTGAGGATCCCGCGCCCTGAGGAGCGGGTTCAAAATCCTCCTCGTGGCTGGCTGACGATTTGCGAAGTTTCTCTGAGGTCCGGTTTCCGTTTTTCGTCGTGCGAGGAGGTGGTTGAGATCTTGAGGTTTTGCGGGGTGCCTATTTCCCAGTTTGTTCCGGCCGGAATTGCTCGGATTATGGGCTTAGTTGCTTTCTTCCGCGAGCAAGGAGGCCGGTTTTCCCTGGACCAATTTCGGGATTGGTGCGATGTTCGTTTTGATGGCCGGAATTGCTCGGATTATGGGCTTAGTTGCTTTCTTCCGCGAACAAGGTCTGGTGGAGGCCACAGGATTGGTGGGGAGGAGAAGCGGGTAGAAAATTTGTAGCCGCAAGCGGGTAGAAAATTTCTAGCCGCAGGCGGGTAGAAACCAGGTCGCGCCCTGCACGAGAAGAGAAGGTCGGTCGGTTAGACAAAACCAGACCGCGCCCTGCACGAGAAGGGAAGACCGGACGGTTAGCAGAATGCTAGCCGCAAGGAGAGACCGATTCTCTCTGATACCATGTAGGAAAAGATACAAATCTTGTATATACTTCTTTAATGATCCAAATACAAGTAAGAGTACAAATATATATGAGAGAAGAGAGAGAAAGCATCCTATACAGAAGATGTGGGACTAAACAAAAAGACAATAAATGGGCCAACTTATTGGGTCTTTACATTACTTTTCCTATATTCTCTAACAAACAACAAATAAAACTGTTTTCAATTTCGTCGCAGCACAAAAAACAATTTCACTAAACAGGGTAACTGTATTCGTGACCGCAGTTTCCAACCGCTGAGTTTCAAACCGCAACCGCCGCGCCAAACGGATCCTGAAGCTTCCTAAACTCCATTTGAAATAGTTGGGGTAAGACTAATGATGAGGATGATGTGGATGAGTAGAATAACAGTTTTGTTAGGACAAGTTTGGGTTAGCATAACCTATAGTTAGGATGGAATTGACCTAGGTTGCTGCACCAAAAAAAAGGAACGGGAGCATAGTTTCCTCCAAATCTGAAAGAGAGCATAGTTTCCATGGCATCCACATGCTTTTCTCCAACCTCTAATGTATGTGACAAAGTAAAAAAAAATGTTTGCTGCTTCTTTATATAGCAGAAATAGGGCTTGCCTGTGTGGCATCTCTCCTGATCTTACTGCCGCCCAAATCCCTCGGATTTGGAGGAACTTGTCGAACCTCTACTGATTGTTGTGTAGAGAAGAACCCGGAGTTTCTCTGGAAGAGAGAGTGTCCCTTTCTCATTAGACCAAGGAACTTTGACATCTCTCTCGAAACTTTGGAGCGAGATTCAGAGCATGTGGACTGTGGGCTGTGAAGAAGACGAATGCGACTACTCGGGCTCCATTTCAATTTATTTTTGGATAGAAAGTATACTCCTATATTATATTAAAGATATTTGATGGTAATCAGTTTTACGCTTCATTTTGTTCGGCGGTGGCGAGTCGATCCGGCGGGTGGAAACGGAATGTTCAAAACGGAGGGGGGAGGTTGCTGCTCCAAACGGAAGTTTTTTTGGGCGTTTCTCAAGCCGGACGGGTGGAAACGGAGCAAACGCCGCCGGAAATTCACTTATTTACCCGCCTTCCGGCGGCGTTTGCCCCAAACAAAGCAGCGAAACGCTAAACCAAATAGAGCCTTAGGGATGCGGAGTAGAGACGAACACGAGTTTTGGGCCCGTTCAGGACTGATTTGGCGACTTACCATATATGGCATGCCCAGATCGATGATCGGACTCTGCCGTTGCGTCTGGCACGTCGCGCGAGTCAAAAACATATATATTTTATGTTTTTCATGTATTTAGTAGTCGATCTCACCGGCCAATCATAGTCGTTGATGGTGAAGTCTTAATTTGTTTTCTTCTTATATATATTGGTATAAGTGGTTGAACCAAGGCATTGCAGATTTTGGAGACATTGAATCCCGGAATCCCGCGATCCCTCCCCGGTGCCGACGTCGTGGAACCCTAGGTGACGACTCATAGGCCTCCAAACTCCTCCCCAAGGTAATCCCTACCCCCACATTCATTTTCCACTCCTCAAACCATTGTTTCACCCGCTGTAGCCCGTCATTCCAGCCCCCGAAAAATAGCCGGCCTGCTGCCCCTTTTCCGCCGCCCAACCCGCCTCCTCTCCACCGCCGCTACAGGGCCGCCTTCACCTCTTGTCCCCTCCCCACTGCTGGCCGACCAGCCCTCATCTCTTACCAAATTCGGCCACCCCAAGGGCCTCTTTGTCATAGCCGAATACCCCCCACATATCCCCTTCGTGGATCCACTATCCTAATAGCCCAAAAAATCTAGATCAGTCCAGATCTAGGATTATAGCCACCCGATCTGTTATTCTCACCGCACAAACTTTCTGTTTTTATCCGGATCCGACCCTAAATAGGGATCTACACACCCACCCCGGCTCGGATCTACTTATTCGTGGCCGCATCCACCATTTTATTGTCCGTTCGCACCGTTCTCCGGTGAGGGCAGCGACCGTCACTGTCGCCTCACCACCGGTTCCATCTCCGATCGTTGATCTACAAATCCGGTCCTCCAAATCTCCAATATCTCGATTCAGCCCTCTACTCTGTGAGCATTTGTATTATTGTAATATTTGATTCACATTTGCATTTGGTAATTTATCATATCTTGCTGTGATTTTTGTTCGTAAAAATTTGTTTATGTGCACTAATAACTTGCAGGAGGGGCATTCGCTGCGCGTTTTGCTTTGACCCTCCAAGCAGAGGAAAATCATTCCAATTGCCTAAAAAAATAATTGTTTTTCTATTCAAATATCTGTGTGGTGTTAAAACTTACATTGCTTAAATTATTTGTCAGATATCGGTCATTGCATTACATGTAGAGTTGAATTAGTGTGTCACCCTGGCACAATCACCTAGCATTGTAGGTTTTGTGCACCACAAGCCTACCCCTACATCATTTTGGTATCAGAGGGCAAAGTTAGGTCATTTGCATGCTTTGTAGTGGTAGGTCATATAGAGTCTTTAGGTTCATCCATGACTAATTATTGTCGTCGTTCCTCTCCTCACTTTGGGGATTCTGAGTCCGCCTATAGCCAATCTCATAGAGCGACTTCAGAGAAATCCTCATGTTATCATGATGATTATTATCGTCTGCGACACACCACTTCTCGAGATCGTGTCGACTCACCGACACAACCTCACTATGCCAGAGACGATCAGTACGATGATTGTCGTCGTTCATATCCTTACACGCGAGCAGATCGTGTTGATCCTTCGACTCAACTCGATTATCTTAGGGATGACTTTTATGAGGATCGTCACTTTGAGAGAGATCTTGAGAGTCAGTTTCGTACAGTTTCTCCTTCCTTTGACGGCTCATCGAGTCCCGAGTCTTTCAGTTATTGGCTCGTGGATATTGAGTATTATCTTGATCATTTTGAGTTATTCGGTGAGTGTCGTGTTAAGTTTGCGAAACTTAAACTTTTAGATCAGGCAAGGGCATATTGGGCTAGCGTTGAGAGGACCCGCGAGCGAGACCGTCTTCGTCGCATCACTAGTTGGATGGACATGAAGCATACATTGTGTCAGAGGTACCAACCTTCATCATATCAGAGTCGCTTGCTCGAATAATTATTTTCCCTTCAACAAAAATCCATGTCTGTCGCCGAGTACCGGGATTGCTTTGATGAGTTGGTAGTGAGGAGCGATATCCGAGAGTAGTCTGCCATGACCACTTGCAGATTTTGGTTTGAGCTTCGATCTGACATTCGTACTAAGGTGGTTTATCATAGCTCGAAGCCCATCGAGCAGACGTATCAGCTTGCCCTTCATTACGAACAATCTTTGAGATCCGCCAGAGTTGGTCGGTTGGACCCTCACCTTGACCTCTGCAGTAAGAGTCCTCATACTGAGCTCACCACGGTGCCTACCACTACCCTACCACCCACGACGGAAGTGATGTCTGCTGCAGATTGCTCTCACCCCAGCGAGATGCTTGGCCCCGTGAGTGACCTATCTCTTGCTTCTGACCCGTCTCTTGTGACTCCGACGGAGGGTGAGCCTGAGCGACCTATTGAGTCTGCAGTGTTGTGCCCTCACCCATACCTCCACTTTTGGCATGCCCGGGGTTGATTGACACTCATACCCTAAACTCATGTCTTGACACCGCACCCGCAGACCCATTCTTGAGCGTAGGTCTATGTCGCTTTTCCCTTGGCATTACCCTTAGCCACGTTACGATCGAGAGCTCAGAGCTTGGTGTTGATCTCGTAGTGGCTATATCACCCATGCACATGGACACTGCCCCTTTCGATTGTACTCATCGGGAGTACCTTGACCTTAGTGACGAGCCCTATGACGAGCCCCCTGTTGTGCCTCCTAATGATCCTCCACATCTTGGTGAGGTTGAAACTCGGGCGAGCAACTCAGGTATGACGCCTTTTTCATTATCATCTCTAGTCTTGCCCCAGAGAAGGGACCTTGAGTGGAGCATGACATATGTAGGGCATACCTTGAGTCCACTTGAGTATACTCATATTGTGAGGACCTACCTTATGACGCCTCGCGCTCTGGATGAATTTTGGGACACGCCACCCGCTGAACCATCCGATGAGTTCTTTTTGTCTGGGACGCTCACCATATTTTAGAGTCACGACTTCTAGTCGGTGTGCACGGTTTTCACTCAGGTGTTTGTCCCCTTCGTGATGACTTTTCTCTCACACCTCTCGGGGACCCCTCTGATGTGCTACGTTTCTCGGGGGACATTTGGCTCTTTACGAGCCCGTATTTGAGTATAGTTGTCTCTCATGATCATCTGAGCAATCGTTACACACGGGGTGAGTTTGTCTACACTCCACCGAAAAGAACCTCCTGATAGGTCACCCCATTTTAGAGACATCTCAGACATTATTATATTTTCCTGTAATAAGTGTACAATGTCTATCGTGTTATATTTGCATCATTTACATTGTCTGCATGAGTCTGGTGAGTATTTTACACGACATTTGCATGAGTTGCATGAGTCGGTTTGCCGACGAATAATAACAAGCAATGAAAATTATAAAACTCATGTAGATAAGTGAAGGCGATGACGAATATTTAATGAAGGTAAAAGGGTAATGATACGAATCTGCCATAAGAGGCTCCCTTTGGGGGCTGCCAAGAAGTTAAGCGCTAGGCGAATGAGTCTGTACTATGTTATTAGTCGCATTGGGATAAATGCCTACCGGCTAGTACGGAAATTCACCTGGTGTTTAATGTTTAGGATCTGACTCCATGCTACGAACCTCACGAGTATGTGGACCCGAGCAGTGGAGATACCCAGCCACCCCCACTCCCACTGTCGTTACCTTACCACCATCATACGTCACCACCGTCTAGTGGCCACTCCAGTCCACCCACTGTTGACACCCACCCACCTGGGGATCCGTCTTCTTTAGTTTCAGCACCGACACCACTGATCGCACCGGGACCCACCTTTTGAGAGATGAGAGATGAGAGCATCACAGAGTTCAGATTCCACCAGCTTGTTCCTACTTCAGATGGGTCGTGTTGTCGCTTCTGGGTACATTGGCGTGGCCGACCCGACGCAGTTGACGCTAGGATACTTGCAGTAGAGCTTGATCAATTCGCCCCTGGACTTCGACTTCAGCACGACCATCTCCATTCACCGGAGATGACAACTTTTCAGTCAGGGGGAGTTGATGGGCGAGGACACTCTTCCGTCGATGACACTTGGACGACACCCGGTGGACCTCTTTGAGTTGTACCTGACATTCATCGAGAGAATTCTAATCCAAATTCATCGTGAGATGAATCCTTTCAAGCCGAGGAGACTGATGCGGAGCAGAGACGAACACGAGCTTTGGGCCCTTTTGGGGCTGAATTGCCGACTTACCATATATGGCGTGCCCGGATCGACGATCAGACTCTGTGGTTGTGTCTGGCACGTCGCCGAGAGTCGAAAACATATATTAGTTTATTTTTTGAGTTTATTTTCATGTATTTAGTGGCTGATCCCACCTGCCTATCATAATCATTGACGGTGAAGCCCTAATTTGTCCTCTTCTTATAAATATTGGTATAAGTGCCTGAACCAAGACATTGCAGATTTTGGAGACATTGAATCCCAGAATCCCGTGATCCCTCCCCGGTGCTGACGTCGTAGAACCCTAGGTGACTACTCCTAGGCCTCCAAACTCCTCCCCAAGGTAATCCCTACCCCCACCTTCATTTTCCACGTCTCAAACCATCGTTTCACCAGCTGCAACCTGCCATTCCGGCCCCCGAAAAACAGTCGGTCGGCTGCCCCTTTTCCGCCGCCCAACCCGCCTCCTGCCCTCATACCCGCCGCCTCTCCACCGCCGCTACAGGGCCGCCTCCACCTCTTGTCCCCTCCCCACTGCTGGCCGACCAGCCCTCATCTCTTACCAAATTCGGCCACCCCAAGGGCCTCTTTGCCATAGCCGACTCCCCCCCCCCACATATCCCCTCCGTGGATCCACCATCCTAATAGCCCAAAAATTCAAGATCAGTGCAGATCTAGGATTATAGCCACTCGATCCGTTATTCTCATCGCACAAACATTCCATTTTTGCCCAGATCCGACCCTAAATATCGGATCTACCCCCCCCCCCCCCCGGCCCGGATCTACTTATTTGTGGCCGCATCCACCATTTTATTGTCCGGTCGCAACGTTCTCTGCCGAGGGCAGCCACCGTCACCGTCGCCTCGTCACCGATTCCATCTCCGATCGCCGATCTACACATCCGACCCTCCAAATCTTCAGTGCCTCGGTTCAGTCCTCTACTCTGTGAGTGTTTATAGTATTGTAATATTTGATTCACATTTGCATTTGGTAATTTGCCATATCTTGCTGTGATTTCTGTTCGTGAAAATTTATTTTTGTGCACTAATAACTTGCATGAGGTGGCATTCGTCGTGCGCTTTGCTTTGGCCCTCCGAGCGGAGGAAAGCCATTCCAATTGGCTAAATAAATAATTGTTTTTCTATTTAAATATTTGCGTGGTGCTAAAACTTACATTGTTTAAATTATTTGTCAAATAGCCGTCATTGCATTACATGTAGAGTTGGATTAGCGGGTCACCTTGACACGATCACCTAGTGTTGTAGGTTTTGTGCACCACTAGTCTACCCCTACATTACTTAGTAAGACTTATAATTCATAAATTTTCAGATATTTTATCGAATAAATGTCTAGCTTATGAAAAATTAGTGGTGACATTAGTCTTTTAAAAACTTACAAGAACTCAAATGTCTATTTTTTTTACAATATATACATATGTCATAAGTACTTTATCCTTTATTTTTTTTATGAGAAGGGATGATTTTGATAGATAAATTTATAGTTATGGTATTTGTAAATCATTTTTGGCTACAAGCAGACCTATGATATATGCAGGATGCTAAAATTTTCATGCAGGCCATACAGATTTCTTCTCCTTCCCTCTATATTTTTGCTTCTTATCTAGTTTGGGTTTCTCTTTTTCAGCATATCCAACTTGACAAATTCGGCTTAAAGTTTGGAAGAAATTGGTGTAGTGTCAAATCAATACGATTGTGTATGGATCTGCTTCTGACGCCAAATCTTGAGAATCATTCTATGCGAGTTTGAGTGTTTGGAGATCACAGAGGTGGGGATCGATGTCGTGTGTTACTCTGATGTGAGGCGGCCGGACTTAAACCAACGCCACAAGCATTGCATAGCGACTTCGGTTCAGTCGACCCAGCCCGTCGCTGTGTTGTCTTTTGGGTGGCACAATGCTAGCATCCTCTGGCAACCCCATCCGACGTTGGCTCCTTTGTCGATGGTTTGATGGGGTTGAGTTGTAAATTTTATGAAATGAGAAGGTCGCAGGAACATTCAACCAACAAAGTGTAACACCTTCATCCATCACATGAAATATAATAGAGGGTCCGGTCGGGGCCCCACACCATATTCCACAAACAGGCAGCAGAATTACAGGTTAATATCACAAACTACTCGCATCCTAACTCAAAGCATTCTAACAGAAGCTTTAGATGAACTCAACTCATTTGAATGTCCATAATATATAAATCGCCGTTTATATATAAAAGCATAGGAATGTCACTTACAAATACACAAAGATTATGACCTTAAGGCCTTGTAGTTACATGTTACCGGTGTGAATTACAAACATCAGCATGCAGGCCGGTCATACATGAAAATAGTAAAATTCTTTATTCAGCCTTCGAGGGTCAGCATAACAGCAACACAAGCTTCAACCCGTTATTTCCCGCTCGGCTCTCCAGCACCTGCACAAGGACAGCCCACCGCAATGGTGGTAAATAAGGCAACGGTCAGTATTCAACTGACCAATTTATAACGACCCTACATCTTTCCCGGGGCAGTGATATTCCTTCTCTGCAGGCATATCATTTTTGCAAGCAGATATATCACAAAAACATTCACTCACGCACAGTTCAATGTATCATAGACGTCGACCGCACGGCCCAACGCTCCGTGCACTCAGGGCACATTATCGGTGTACCGGAAAACCAAGGTCCAACCACCATTCTCAGGTCCCAGACCCAAGGGTAAACATTGAGCATTTGTGCTCTACGACCCACGGCCGGAGACTTTAGTCTTGATGGCGTGCATCCCAAGACTCTCATTATGTGATCATAATGAACGTTAATAACTTAGGCACTCAAGTTAGACAACCATAACGCATATACAGTTCAGCCCTTGCCCGTTGCTCAAGTCGCTAGTTCAATGTCCAGGCTGACGCGGGTCGGCTTCCCCTTGTCCGTTCGACTCACTGGCCTTAAAGAGCTCATAGCTCACAATAGCCACACTGTCCTCCAAGGACTGGCTTTCACAAACACAGGTTAGCTGTGAGCTATCGCCAGCGACAACCATTATTGCCTGGCGTTAGCGACAGAATGCCCTTTCTGTACTCAGCTCCAACCATAACTGGACCAACTATACAAAAACCCTACAGTCACCTGCAGTGCCAAAAATACTGGACTTTCATAGCATACATCACATGAATTTTGCGGGTATTTTCCAAGAACTGCACTCCAGTACTTCACGTTACTCCACTTCACAGACACAACCTACCGACTACAAAAAAAAACTCGTTTATACGCGGAGTCTTCTCCGATGCACAAAATAAAGCATCACCAATCCAGACCAACCTGTCCACATGAGTTTCACACAGCATGTCTATTTCGTACTACACATTTCTGGATCTATATGCAAGACTTACTGGGGATTTCACGAATCAACTCAATGGAAATCCATCGACACTCCACCTTTTCGAGGGGGATTCCATGCATATGCCAAAATAAGGACTTCACATGTCTAAGGAGGAAGATCGTTACCCTTGCAGTTCTCTTCGGAGCCATGACAATGCTTTTCTACACGGATGGAAGTGGGTGCCTCACTTTCCCCTTTGCGAATCTAGCTTCAGATATTGATTTTAGCCACAAGATTTGCTCTAGCAACTTCAGCAAGATCCACCCAAACCCTGGCTCCAGCCTTGAGTTCTCTGTTCCAGAACAGGGATGCAATGAAGAAAGAGAGAAAAAAAGGAAATAATGATTTCCACATTCCAATCTCTACGCATATGTGGCCTCGGGTTTCACCCCAGTCATGCGATCTTTTCTCATCTTAAAGCAAAATTCACGATTTGAGTTGAAAAGTCAACCCACCGCTTTGACCAGGTAGCCGGCGCCGCTAATACTTTTGAAATGAATTTGTCGAAAGGATACCTGACAGCACTCTGTTTGTCGAAACCGCATTCGTCGAACGTTGTTCAGCGTTCGTCGATCGTTGGTCGACATTCGTCGAAAGAAGGCGAGTATAACAGCCCGTTCGTCGAACGCCGGTTCGTCCCATCGAACACCGGTTCGACGTTCATCGAATGCCTGTTCGACCCGTCGAACGCCTGTTCGACCCGTCGAACGCCTGTTCGACCCGTCGAACGCCTGTTCGACCCGTCGAACGCCTGTTCGACCCGTCGAACGCCTGTCGACGGTTTCGCCTTCTGACTCCTTTTTGAGGTGTTACACAATGTCAAATAAACTAGTAGCAAAAAAATAATTGCCATAATTTAATTAACAGTTTTCTTTACAAAGCAATACATACATTGCAAAACATGATTTCGTAATGCACCCGATGGAAAACCACAAAAATAGACAAGAACAAAAATGGCGGACAGAGCATTGTAATTGCCTAGCCGCCAATCTATCCTGTTATCCGCAAAGCTGTGTGAACTGCTGAAGACTCTAACCGCGAAGCCGCACGGGCTGCTCCTTATTAACTGCTGAGAATTCTGCCCGTCCACACCTCTTGGTCATCTGGCCGAGAGGTTACCTTATCGCAGAAGTCGTAGCAAACAGATTGAGCTGGAACTGAGCTACCAGTTGTCTGCAACTCTTGGTCGCCTAATAACCAAAGTCGCCTAATCGCCGAGTTGGACGAACGACTTGTTCGAATTGCTAATCAGCCCGCCATAGGCGAACTAAATTATCCAAGTTGAGAAAACTGCAAAGTAAGAAAACTGCCTAGTTGACGAACCCGCGACCAGCTGCTAACCGCCGATTGCGATCCACTTAACCACACTACTTTCTTTGACTTCGCTGTCAGAACTAGTTGTCTGGTTGCTCGGTGCTAGTCGCACATTCTACAAACATAGAAATAGATATGGTCACTTCTCCTTGTCGCGCGGTTACAAAAAGTTAACCGTAAAGTTTAACTAAAGCCACTGTTCTTAAAGTTCTCGTTATGAATGACAGGGCCAACACCCCTATTTATAGGCGCGTAGGAGGATACCATCACCGCCTAGGGGGATAGGATAATCGCTAGTGACGTGATAGTTAGTAGCACCAGTCCGCCCAACATGCAAACTGTCAACACTAGATCGTGCACGGTTAACAACAACAATCTGCACAGCCATGCGGACAATAGACTCAGTCCGCGTGAACTTAAATGGACAAGTTAACAACCATGCAAATTGAATCTTAGCCACACACACGACGGTCTACCGGTCTTCGCGGTCTCCCAATCAAGACAGCACAGTCCGCGGTTAGCTAAACTAACCGCGCAGTTAACATCTCAGGGACTCTGCTAAGTCAAACCGCGAGAACAAAGATAGCCAAACACCAGACCATTCGTTAAGGCCTATCCGTGCAAGTCGCACGTGTAACATCCCGCCTTTTATTGGGCCACCAGAGCCTTAGTGGGCCCAATAAAAGTGGCCCGAACCCTACCCATGACCCGGTGGGAAATAACCCTAGGCGGGAAATCGAGCTAGAGAACTCCGAATTGAGTTCTGTCAGTTCCTGTGGCCTCGTATAGTCAATACAAGCGCATCGGAACTCGTTCAGTTGGACTCCGAGGTCATATAGTGGATGTGACCATTCCTCGTAAAACGCAACGAGAGTGAGATTTTGTATATCGAGCTAGAGAACTCCGAATCGAGTTCTATCAGTTCCTATGACCTCATATAGTCAATATGAGCGCATCGGAGCTCGTCGCGTCACAATCCGAGATTGTACGACAAAATTGGATACTTTGACCATTTTAGCGCGCTGCGACGCGCAAATTACGGACTTTCGTCAAACGGACTCCGATTCAACCCCAGTCAGTGGCGTTAGACTCGTGTGGTCAATACGAAGTCAACGGAAGTCGTCCCGGTCAATTTCGATGATGATTGGTCAACCCGTGGTCAAATCAAGCATAGTTGTGCACCGAAAAGCGTGCGCACACCAATTATGACACGACACCCGAACTTTGACCCGACCCCGACGACTTGGACCCACTTTGACTTTGACCAGCAATGGGGACCCACCCTAGGGTTGACTTGGTCAAACCCTCCTAAAAATCCACTTTTTGGATTTTTTTTCTCCAAATGAGGGGCTCACCTCCTCTCCAAAAGAGGATGGCCCATGCCCCCCCTCACTCTCCATGGGCCCCAACCAGCAAGCCCCCATACCACTACAAGTGGAGGCCCACCCACTTCTTTTCTCTCCCTCTCTCTCTCTTTCCCACCTAAAGGCCCAAGCCCACAAAGGGGCCTCATCCATTTTCCCCACATGGGGGAAAATGGGAGACATCCAGCTGTCATTAGACAGCTGGAGGGTGGGGATTAATCCCTCTCTAAGGAGGGATTAGTCCCACACCACCCAAAGGGAGGGAACTCTCCCTCCCCAATCCTATAAAAGGACCCCACCCCCTCTATTTCCCTCACAACTCTCAGAGAATTCCCCTCCCCATTCTCCACCCCTCTGCCGGAGCTCAGGTGGCCGGAAAAAGCCAAGCCGGAGCTCCTCCTCCCCACCTCCACCACCTTGAGCCATGTCCGACCAAGCCGGCCCCTCCCGAGCCCACCAAACTCAGGTGGAAGCTTTCTCCCTCCTCCTTCTCCATTTTGGACGTCTTGCATGGCGCTCCCGGCGGCCGGAGCGCCGCCGCCGTCACCCCCTTCCCCTTCCGTCCATTTTTTAAAAAAAATGCTCCGGCGGCGGCCGGCGGCGGCAGGCCGCCGGACCACCGCCGGAGGGAGCGCCCACCACCGGCGGGTTGGCCGGTGGTGGAGCCACGGCCGGCCGGTGGCCGGCCGGCGGCGGAGGAGCCCCGTAAGGGTGCGGAAATGTTACAGGCGGGGTGGGGGGGAGATGAACAGGAAATAAAAATTATATATATATATAATAATATATTATATATATTATTATAATATTTATAATAAATATTATAATATTAATAATGGGTTTGATTTTTAAAAAACTAAAATAGGCTCCTATGGAGAAAGGTTTGTTCTTGAAAAATGTTTCCTTGTTAAGGGCTTCCTCCACAAAAATTTTGAGAATTTTTGGTGTTGATTTGGTATTTTTAAAAGCCCAGATAAAATTTGTTTGACCAAATTAAAGGGCCAAAACTCTTTGAAAAATTATGAAAATTTTTCTATGCTCATTTTATATCCATATAAGGGTTGTATCAAAATTTGAGCTCATGGGGATAAGTTTTGATATTTTTTCCCAAAATATGGAAGCCTAGGACCGCGCTCGATATTATTACGCTCGTTTTCTTCGAAAATGAAAATTGGAGCGCGCGACTATCCTCTCTAATTTGAATAAGTTTCATATCGACGAGAGTGGCCGAGGCAAGTGACCAAGCTCCGGGTGTTTCGAGATTTCATGAAAACTGTCAAGCACCTCGACTCTCGGGCGATTTGGGCACACTCGGAAGATGAGAGTACGAGTGGTGAGTTATGAATTATTCTTGACGAATAATGAGAGTGTAACTCCTGATAAACCCCGATTTGATTAAGCTGTGGTTAATAAGGCGCAACCAACTCATAATCGGATCTTAATATTAAAAGGTGTAACTCAAGGAAACCTTATTTAAAACTGAGATGGAACTGAATGTGCCTCCTGGATGGAGATGGAACTGAATCTCTCCTGGATGGAGATGAAACTGAATCTCTCCTGAGAACGGAGATGGAACTGAAGCCTCCTGAATGGAGTGATTGGACTACTAACCATTTTCTTTATGATTATTCCAGTCTTACACTGGTCCAGTTCCTTTATTCTTTTCAGTTCAGTACTTTCATTTTAGTACTACTCCAGTCTCGTACTGGTCAAGCTTATTTCAGTACTTTCATTTCAGTACTACTCCAGTCTCGTACTGGTCAAGCTTATTTCAGTACTTTCATTTCAGTACTACTCCAGTCTCGTACTGGTCAAGCTTATTTCAGTACTTTCATTTCAGTACTACTCCAGTTGCGTACTGGTCAGGCTTATTTCAGTACTTTCTATTTAGTACTACTCCAGTTGCGTACTGGTCAAGCTTATCCAGTCTCGTACTGGTCACTTTTCTTTCCAGCACTTTAAATAAGCAGCATAAACACCGCACTTGATCTTATCGCAATTTACTTTTATATTCCCGGGTCCTGCTCTGACGAGCAGTTGTTGTTTAGGTTGAGCCTTAGTTGGGGATAACCGGAGTTGAGGTAGTCCTCCAGGTCTAGCCCCAAATAAAGCGCTCCCACGCTCCTTGTCGAAAGTAGAGCAAAGTGCCGATGCCCAAAGTGTAAGCCTAGTAAGGCAGGCCGTCGTAGACCCGATGTTATATTGTTTGCAATTGTTTGATTGATTGTAAATTGCTTGCGGTGAAATGGTGGCGGGTCGGTCCCTTCCGCAGACCGTTCGTACCGATGCGGGAAGGTTGACGGCTCAAGGCGACAGGGAGATGAGTACCACGGGTGACCGGCCGTTATATTCCCCGTCGGGTTTCCTCCGCTGGTCGGCCGAAATGATTCACCGGATGTCGCTCACATCCAGGAGTACACATGGTTGTACGTTAGGGCCTGGGGTTGTGCGGTACGATCACCCCCAGAAGTGGCAGGACTGGCCACTGTCACCGACGGCCACATCGGTGAGGCCCGCGGGGCTCGCTACCCTGCTGGAACAGAAGCGGTCCAAACTATGTCGACATAGGGTGTGTGTGCGCGGCTATGAATGCCTGCGGTTTGTGTGCGCGGCTGTGAATGCCTGCGATAGAATTCAAGATATGAAAACCTGTTGTGCTGATGAGCTAGTAGAGCATTGCTATAACCGTTTTATGATATTGCTGCTTTTTCCGGTTATACTGCACTCTTTTATAATTGCTCCTAGTTGTTCATATATGAAATGTTGTGATAACCCTCTCTTGCTTCGGCTATTTACTTTTGTTGGGTGGGTGCGTGCTCGTCCCCAGGATGTGGATCCGGGGAGGAGATTTGTTTCCACTTAGCTCTGTGACTAACGGTTATTTGATTAACCATTCACAGGAGGTTGAGCACCGTAGTGACCCGCTGCCGCAGGAGATTACGCCAGCAGCTAGGTCTACTCGAGCTGATGCACCCCCGCCGTCTCCGGTGTTTAGAGACGTGAGTACCGCCGAGCAGTTTAGAAGAGAGAGTGTGTGAGAGACTTATGTAGTACATGTATAGCCCACGGGCTTTTATAAATGCTTAGGCTTCGGCCCTAGAACCTCTGTATTAATATGAAATGTTATATATAATAAGTAGTGGTTTCCTGTTAATGCTTCCGCTATATTCTGATGGGTTGTGAATGTTATGATTCGAACCACTCAAGACGGCCATCTAGTGCTTGAATAGGGTGGATTGTTTCCCCTATGAGCCCTGGGTGGACGTCTTGGGCCAGTAGTACCCCTCCGGCCCGACCCGGGCAAAAGGTTGGGGGGGGGGGTACTACAAATGGATCAGAGCGATCACGATTCGTCCTTGTGGAGCAGTCTCAGGATCCCTCCGTCCCTCGCTTCGTTCTAGGTTCGGGACGAACCTTGCAGTGGAAGCCTGGTGGACCCTAGTGTAGAGACTTAGGGATTCTAGACTGTGCGTTAGTATGCCCATACACCATTGTTTTCCGCTTGGGTTGTCGCTTTTGCAAATTCCCTTACTTTTGCAAAATACTGATACTCTTTCATGTTACTTCTCCAGATACCGGAGTACAGTAACGGGGGATCCTCGTCCAGAGGATACGTTCCAGCCACCCCACCACCAGACCCGGTTGCTCCCGCAGCCGTACCGTTTGCCGAGTCAGATATAGGGCAGACACTGACGGCTATACTAGCGACTTTCCGAGATGCCCTGGCACAGCCACCGCGGGAGATGACCGCACCCACAGATCTGTTGACGACTTTTCGAGGACTGAGGCCTCCCCCTTTCAGGGGTACAGAGACGGCCATTCAGGTAGAGGAGTGGGTGGAGCGAGTGGAGGAGCTGTTGGTAGGGATGATGTGCCCAGCTGTGGCAGCAGTCTCTTTGGTGGTGACCCTCTTGGAGGGATATGCGAGGGATTGGTGGAGAGCGGCTAGTCGCTCTACCTTCCGAGGTCGGCCGATGAGCACGATCCTTTGGGGGGAGTTCTCCGTAGCTCTGCTAGAATTTTTCATCACAAATGCAGATCGAGCTGCACTGCAAGAGAGGTTCCTGCTCATCCGACAGGGCAACCGCACTGTGGCAGAGTATGAGAGAGAGTTCATACACCTGGCACGCTTCGCCGGGAACCTGGCTGCCTCCGACAGGGATAGGGCTTCTCGGTTCTACCGAGGACTACGAGACGACCTGAGGCAGGCCTTGGTTATGCTCTCTCAGGCCACCTTCCACACCATAGCCACCCATGCGGCAGCTCTAGAGTTGGACCAGCAGATGGTGGCTCAGCGGCGTAGAGGTCAAGTAGAGTTTCCTCGAGACCAGAGGCGAGACGTTGGAGTCGCTCCCCATAGACAGGATAGAGAGAGCAGACAGCGACGCCGCAGGCTACCTTATAGGCGCCCACCAGCACCCCCAGCACCCCCAGCTGCACAGCAAGACAGTAGACCAGCTCCAGCTCCACAGCCCCCACTAGTGGCCCGACGAGATGTTCCCTTCGCAGGAAACTGCTTCTTGTGTCAGCAGCCGGGACATATGAGGGCCTTCTGCCCTCAGGCGATAGGGAGACCAGGACTAGGAGCAGTCCAGGGTGGACAGCCGGCACGGGGACATGGTCAAAGAGGCCGTAGAGGCCGAGCTGGCAGGAGAGGCCAGCAGGGCCGAGCAGCTCCCCAGGAGGCCTATGCACTGGACCTGCAGCATGGACCAGCCCCTGACGTAGTCATAGGTATATATCTTAGGCGATAGAAGATATCAGATCTTCCACTATTGTTGTATATTTCATATATATATATATGTATATTAGTTGGATGATATATATCTATATGTTTTCCTATGACGTCAGGAATCTTGTTGGTAGAAGGTCAGCCTGCCAAAACCCTTTTTGACACAGGAGCGACTCATTCTTTCGTCTCCCACGATTTCATCGCAACAAAGGGAAATGTTATTCGCTCAACCGGACTGTCTATACGAATCCGTTTACCAGACGGGTCGGATATGACATCCACCGAAAAGTGTTCGTTCCAGGCTACGCTGGGAGAGGTAGAGTTTGAAATCTACGCAACCATCCTAGCTATAACTGGGTTTGACATAATTCTGGGAATGGACTGGCTGGTCGAGCACCAAGCCCAGATAAACTGTTCCACGCGAGAAGTCCGGCTACAGAATCCAAATGGCCAGAGCGTCGCGTTGACAGGTGTGCCATCTGTCTCTCGTATTATCTTGACTTCTACACAGATGGTGAAGTCAGTCCGTCAGAAGGATGAAGTATTCCTTATTTATTTCGAGATGGAAGATAAGACCCAGGCGCTCGCCAAGGTCCCAGTAGTCCGAGACTTTCCAGATATCTTCCCTGAGTCCCTCCCGGGATTGCCACCTCAGCGAGAGGTCGACTTCCAGATCGAGCTCGTGTCCGGAGCACGGCCAGTATCGCGAGCCCCCTACCGGATGGCCCCAAGGGAGCTGACTGAACTAAAGATCCAGCTACAAGAACTAATAGATGCTGGATTCGTCCGTCCAAGTTCCTCGCCCTGGGGAGCCCCAGTACTTTTCGTCAAGAAGAAGGATGGGACTCTGCGACTGTGTATTGACTATAGGGAGCTAAATAAGCTTACTGTACGCAACACGTATCCCCTTCCTAGGATCGACGAACTGTTCGATCAGTTACAAGGTGCTTCGGTATTCTCCAAAATGGACCTGAGGTCCGGCTATTATCAGCTTCGGATCCGAGAGGAAGATATTCCTAAGACTGCCTTCAGCTCCCGATACGGTCTTTACGAGTTCCTAGTGATGCCCTTCGGGCTCACCAACGCTCCCTCCGCCTTCATGGCCCTGATGAATAGAGTCTTCGAACCCTTTTTGGATCACTTTGTCATCGTCTTTATAGACGATATCCTAATCTACTCGAAGACCAAGACAGACCATACCCGGCACCTGCAGATGGTTCTATTAAAGCTCCGGGAGCACTCTCTCTTCGCCAAATTCAGTAAGTGCGAATTTTGGCTAGAAGAAGTTGGATTCTTGGGCCACACGATAAACAAGGAAGGAGTGGCAGTGGACCAAGCCAAGATCCAGGCAGTACAAAATTGGCCGCCACTCAGGACGGTTGCGGATATCCGGAGTTTCCTCGGCCTTGCCGGATACTACAGGAAGTTTGTCGAGGGATTTTCCAAGATTGCCCTACCCCTGACTGCTCTCACCAAGAAGGACGCCGTATTTCGATGGACGCCGGAGTGCGAGGCTGCGTTCATCGAACTGAAGAAGCGTCTGACTTCCGCGCCAATCCTTACGATTCCTTCAGGGACCGAGGGATTTCAAATCTACACTGATGCCTCCCTGAAAGGATTGGGAGCAGTCCTAATGCAGCATGGTAAGGTAGTGGCCTACGCTTCGCGGCAATTAAAGCCGCATGAATTAAACTACGCAGCACACGATTTAGAGTTGGGCGCCGTCGTCTTCGCCCTTAAAATCTGGAGGCATTATCTGTACGGAGTAAAATGTGAGATCTTCTCCGACCACAAGAGCCTCAAGTATATTTTCACGCAGAAAGAGCTGAATCTCCGGCAGCGCCGATGGTTGGAATTCTTATGCGATTACGACTTCACTCTCCAATATCACCCCGGGAAGGCTAATAGAGTCGCTGACGCCTTGAGCCGCCAGCCTGCGATAGTCGGGAGTTGGATGGAGCAGATCCCTAAGGAACTTTTCCAGTCTTTGATAGACTTGGAGATTACCCTGGTTGCCCGAAGAGATCCGGAAGAGTACTATTCTCAGCTGTATTGGATGGAGATCCAATGCGATATCCGGGACCGGATACGAGAAGCCCAGAAGATCGACCCAGAGGTAATGTCGATCATCCGATCTCTGCAAGGAGGGGCACAGGAGGATTATAACTTGCATGATGGGATTCTACAATTCAAGCATCGCATATTTATTCCCGCTACTGGAGGGATTCGTGGAGAAATTCTGCAAGAGGCCCATCAGTCGAGGTACTCGATTCACCCTGGCGTAGTTAAAATGTACATGGACTTGCGTAGGACCATTTACTGGCCTGGAATGAAGAGAGATGTCACCGACTTCGTGGCCCGGTGCCAGACCTGTCAGAAGGTCAAAGCTGAATGCCGCAGTCCAGGAGGCCTATTGCAGCCCCTGCCGATACCAGAATGGAAGTTCGAAGACATCTCCATGGACTTCGTCCACGGCCTACCTCGATCCCGTGCTGGGAATGACTCAATATGGGTGGTCGTAGATCGACTCACCAAGGTAGCGCGGTTCATTCCAAACCGACAGGGTGACGGAGTAGATATCCTGGCCAGGATGTTCCTAGAACAAGTGGTACGATTTCACGGAGTACCAAAGTCCATCGTGTCTGATCGTGACGGTCGTTTCACATCTAAGGAATGGAGGCGAGTGCAGGCATATTTGGGAACCAAGTTGGCCTTCAGCACTGCCTTCCACCCGCAGACAGACGGACAGACGGAGAGGACGAACCGGACGATGGAGGATCTTCTTCGACTGTGCATAGTGGAGCACAATGAGCCGTGGGAGCAGCTGTTGCCGTTAGTCGAATTTTCATACAATAACAGCTACCAGGCTAGTATTAAGATGGCTCCGTACGAGGCATTGTATGGAAGGCGTTGCCGAACACCGTTGACTTGGGCTCAGGAAGAGGACCCGGAAGCCTTGGGAGTGGCTTACATCGATGACACTACGGCAGCGATACGGCTGATTCAGGAGCGAATGCGGGAAGCGCAGAGCCGGCATGCTAAGTACTATGATGCGCGACACCGACCGGTGGAGTTCAGCGTGGGGGAAATGGTGTTTCTGAAAATAAAACCCATGCATGGTGTCTCCCGGTTGAGGAAGCAGAAAAAGTTAGATCCCCGCTTCTTGGGCCCCTACCCGGTGATAGAGCGTGTTGGCCCCGTCGCCTATCGTTTAGCCTTACCCCCAGAGTTGGGGAATCTTCATAATGTGTTTCATGTCTCTTCCTTGAGACGAGTCCTCCGGCAACCAGAGCAACACCTTCCTACCCCTCCGGCGCAACTACTGTCAGATAGATCCGTCCGGCTCGAACCCGTCAGAGTAATAGATTACAAGGTGAAGACACTACGGAACAAAACCATTCCGATGGTTAAGGTGTTATGGTCAAACTGTGGACGAGAAGAGTTCACATGGGAACCTGAAGCACTCCTCCGAGAAAAGCACCCAGAGCTCTTTCCCCAGGTATGTTACTTTCCCCCTACTTCAAGCAAATTTTCGGGGACGAAAATCCTTTTATTTTTATTGGATTGTAACATCCCGCCTTTTATTGGGCCACCAGAGCCTTAGTGGGCCCAATAAAAGTGGCCCGAACCCTACCCATGACCCGGTGGGAAATAACCCTAGGCGGGAAATCGAGCTAGAGAACTCCGAATTGAGTTCTGTCAGTTCCTGTGGCCTCGTATAGTCAATACAAGCGCATCGGAACTCGTTCAGTTGGACTCCGAGGTCATATAGTGGATGTGACCATTCCTCGTAAAACGCAACGAGAGTGAGATTTTGTATATCGAGCTAGAGAACTCCGAATCGAGTTCTATCAGTTCCTATGACCTCATATAGTCAATATGAGCGCATCGGAGCTCGTCGCGTCACAATCCGAGATTGTACGACAAAATTGGATACTTTGACCATTTTAGCGCGCTGCGACGCGCAAATTACGGACTTTCGTCAAACGGACTCCGATTCAACCCCAGTCAGTGGCGTTAGACTCGTGTGGTCAATACGAAGTCAACGGAAGTCGTCCCGGTCAATTTCGATGATGATTGGTCAACCCGTGGTCAAATCAAGCATAGTTGTGCACCGAAAAGCGTGCGCACACCAATTATGACACGACACCCGAACTTTGACCCGACCCCGACGACTTGGACCCACTTTGACTTTGACCAGCAATGGGGACCCACCCTAGGGTTGACTTGGTCAAACCCTCCTAAAAATCCACTTTTTGGATTTTTTTTCTCCAAATGAGGGGCTCACCTCCTCTCCAAAAGAGGATGGCCCATGCCCCCCCTCACTCTCCATGGGCCCCAACCAGCAAGCCCCCATACCACTACAAGTGGAGGCCCACCCACTTCTTTTCTCTCCCTCTCTCTCTCTTTCCCACCTAAAGGCCCAAGCCCACAAAGGGGCCTCATCCATTTTCCCCACATGGGGGAAAATGGGAGACATCCAGCTGTCATTAGACAGCTGGAGGGTGGGGATTAATCCCTCTCTAAGGAGGGATTAGTCCCACACCACCCAAAGGGAGGGAACTCTCCCTCCCCAATCCTATAAAAGGACCCCACCCCCTCTATTTCCCTCACAACTCTCAGAGAATTCCCCTCCCCATTCTCCACCCCTCTTCCGGAGCTCAGGTGGCCGGAAAAAGCCAAGCCGGAGCTCCTCCTCCCCACCTCCACCACCTTGAGCCATGTCCGACCAAGCCGGCCCCTCCCGAGCCCACCAAACTCAGGTGGAAGCTTTCTCCCTCCTCCTTCTCCATTTTGGACGTCTTGCATGGCGCTCCCGGCGGCCGGAGCGCCGCCGCCGTCACCCCCTTCCCCTTCCGTCCATTTTTTAAAAAAAAATGCTCCGGCGGCGGCCGGCGGCGGCAGGCCGCCGGACCACCGCCGGAGGGAGCGCCCACCACCGGCGGGTTGGCCGGTGGTGGAGCCACGGCCGGCCGGTGGCCGGCCGGCGGCGGAGGAGCCCCGTAAGGGTGCGGAAATGTTACAGGCGGGGTGGGGGGGAGATGAACAGGAAATAAAAATTATATATATATATAATAATATATTATATATATTATTATAATATTTATAATAAATATTATAATATTAATAATGGGTTTGATTTTTAAAAAACTAAAATAGGCTCCTATGGAGAAAGGTTTGTTCTTGAAAAATGTTTTCCTTGTTAAGGGCTTCCTCCACAAAAATTTTGAGAATTTTTGGTGTTGATTTGGTATTTTTAAAAGCCCAGATAAAATTTGTTTGACCAAATTAAAGGGCCAAAACTCTTTGAAAAATTATGAAAATTTTTCTATGCTCATTTTATATCCATATAAGGGTTGTATCAAAATTTGAGCTCATGGGGATAAGTTTTGATATTTTTTCCCAAAATATGGAAGCCTAGGACCGCGCTCGATATTATTACGCTCGTTTTCTTCGAAAATGAAAATTGGAGCGCGCGACTATCCTCTCTAATTTGAATAAGTTTCATATCGACGAGAGTGGCCGAGGCAAGTGACCAAGCTCCGGGTGTTTCGAGATTTCATGAAAACTGTCAAGCACCTCGACTCTCGGGCGATTTGGGCACACTCGGAAGATGAGAGTACGAGTGGTGAGTTATGAATTATTCTTGACGAATAATGAGAGTGTAACTCCTGATAAACCCCGATTTGATTAAGCTGTGGTTAATAAGGCGCAACCAACTCATAATCGGATCTTAATATTAAAAGGTGTAACTCAAGGAAACCTTATTTAAAACTGAGATGGAACTGAATGTGCCTCCTGGATGGAGATGGAACTGAATCTCTCCTGGATGGAGATGAAACTGAATCTCTCCTGAGAACGGAGATGGAACTGAAGCCTCCTGAATGGAGTGATTGGACTACTAACCATTTTCTTTATGATTATTCCAGTCTTACACTGGTCCAGTTCCTTTATTCTTTTCAGTTCAGTACTTTCATTTTAGTACTACTCCAGTCTCGTACTGGTCAAGCTTATTTCAGTACTTTCATTTCAGTACTACTCCAGTCTCGTACTGGTCAAGCTTATTTCAGTACTTTCATTTCAGTACTACTCCAGTCTCGTACTGGTCAAGCTTATTTCAGTACTTTCATTTCAGTACTACTCCAGTTGCGTACTGGTCAGGCTTATTTCAGTACTTTCTATTTAGTACTACTCCAGTTGCGTACTGGTCAAGCTTATCCAGTCTCGTACTGGTCACTTTTCTTTCCAGCACTTTAAATAAGCAGCATAAACACCGCACTTGATCTTATCGCAATTTACTTTTATATTCCCGGGTCCTGCTCTGACGAGCAGTTGTTGTTTAGGTTGAGCCTTAGTTGGGGATAACCGGAGTTGAGGTAGTCCTCCAGGTCTAGCCCCAAATAAAGCGCTCCCACGCTCCTTGTCGAAAGTAGAGCAAAGTGCCGATGCCCAAAGTGTAAGCCTAGTAAGGCAGGCCGTCGTAGACCCGATGTTATATTGTTTGCAATTGTTTGATTGATTGTAAATTGCTTGCGGTGAAATGGTGGCGGGTCGGTCCCTTCCGCAGACCGTTCGTACCGATGCGGGAAGGTTGACGGCTCAAGGCGACAGGGAGATGAGTACCACGGGTGACCGGCCGTTATATTCCCCGTCGGGTTTCCTCCGCTGGTCGGCCGAAATGATTCACCGGATGTCGCTCACATCCAGGAGTACACATGGTTGTACGTTAGGGCCTGGGGTTGTGCGGTACGATCACCCCCAGAAGTGGCAGGACTGGCCACTGTCACCGACGGCCACATCGGTGAGGCCCGCGGGGCTCGCTACCCTGCTGGAACAGAAGCGGTCCAAACTATGTCGACATAGGGTGTGTGTGCGCGGCTATGAATGCCTGCGGTTTGTGTGCGCGGCTGTGAATGCCTGCGATAGAATTCAAGATATGAAAACCTGTTGTGCTGATGAGCTAGTAGAGCATTGCTATAACCGTTTTATGATATTGCTGCTTTTTCCGGTTATACTGCACTCTTTTATAATTGCTCCTAGTTGTTCATATATGAAATGTTGTGATAACCCTCTCTTGCTTCGGCTATTTACTTTTGTTGGGTGGGTGCGTGCTCGTCCCCAGGATGTGGATCCGGGGAGGAGATTTGTTTCCACTTAGCTCTGTGACTAACGGTTATTTGATTAACCATTCACAGGAGGTTGAGCACCGTAGTGACCCGCTGCCGCAGGAGATTACGCCAGCAGCTAGGTCTACTCGAGCTGATGCACCCCCGCCGTCTCCGGTGTTTAGAGACGTGAGTACCGCCGAGCAGTTTAGAAGAGAGAGTGTGTGAGAGACTTATGTAGTACATGTATAGCCCACGGGCTTTTATAAATGCTTAGGCTTCGGCCCTAGAACCTCTGTATTAATATGAAATGTTATATATAATAAGTAGTGGTTTCCTGTTAATGCTTCCGCTATATTCTGATGGGTTGTGAATGTTATGATTCGAACCACTCAAGACGGCCATCTAGTGCTTGAATAGGGTGGATTGTTTCCCCTATGAGCCCTGGGTGGACGTCTTGGGCCAGTAGTACCCCTCCGGCCCGACCCGGGCAAAAGGTTGGGGGGGGGGGTACTACAGCACGGTCTCGACAGTCTATGCGGTCTACAACCCTTTTGACCGCCCACTTCCAACTTCAATTTTTTCAACAGTACCCCTTAAAGTGATAAGTAGAAGTCAGACCAAATAATCTTCGTAACCACACAAACGATCTCTTTGACAGTGGCTTCGTGAAGATGCCTGCGATATTATCCCGGTCCTGCACATATTCCACCATCAGAGATCTATCCAACATCTTCTCCCGAACGAAGTGATGCATGGAAACGACAAGCGTGAGAGCGTGCAAAAAGGTGGAGCATGTGAGTGTGCGCTAGGAGGCGGAGCGTGCTGGGGCGCACAAGAAAGAGACGGGCCCGAGGGTGCACCAGGAGGCAGAGAGCGCATGGATGAGGAGCGTGCTGGGGCGCACAAGAAAGAGACACGCCCAGGGCGCCTAAGGTGGCGGAGCGCGCGGGAGCGCGCAAGGAAGATACCCACGCAAGGAGGGGTGCAAGGAGTAGATGCGTGCAAGAACGTGCAAGGAGGTGGCGTAGGCGAAGGCGCGCGGGGAAGAAAAGTGCGCAAGGAGGCGGCGCCCGTGATGGCGCGCGAGGAAGAGATGCGCGCAAGGAGGCGGCGCGCGCGAAGGCGCGATGGGAAGAGACAGGCGCAAGGAGGCGGCGCCCGCGATGGCGCGCGGGGAAGTGATGCCCGCAAGGAGGCGGCGTGCGCGAAGGCGCGCTGGGAAGAGACGGGCGCAAGGAGGCGGCGCCCGCGAAGGCGCGCAGGGAAGAGACAGGCACAAGGAGGTGACGTGCGCGAAGGCGCGCTGGGAAGAGACGGGCGCAAGGAGGCGGCGCCCGCGAAGGCGCGCAGGGAAGAGACAGGCACAAGGAGGTGACGTGCGCGAAGGCGCGCTGGGAAGAGACGGGCGCAAGGAGGCGACGCCCACGAAGGCGCGCAGGGAAGAGACAGACGCAAGGAGGTGACGTGCGCGAATGCGCGCGAGAAAAAGACGGGCTCAAGGAGGTGGCGTGCGCGTAGGCGCGCCAGGAAGAGATGTGCTCGAGAGGGCGTAAAAAGGCGGCGCGTGCACACATCTATTTATTGGCCGATTTTATGACACATTATGTACATTTTATTTTATAATTTTACTAAGCGCAAACCGTTCTTATTTTTTGAAATGCATTTCCCCCACTATGGGAGATTATGCGGGCGGTCAGGTGTGTGGTTACCCACGTAACCAACGGTTATGATTGCAAGAGCGCGATCGAACGGAGGAGAATTGGTGAGTACCAAGAATTCGATTGGCGAGGCCGACCGACGACGGACTACAGTCGGCGGCGGAGGTTGGCCGAACGGAGGGGGATAATGACAAATTGGTGAGGAAGAGGCCGACAACGACATCAGAGGAGGCCGACGACGATGGAGGAGGACGTAGAGTCGGGAGACAATAACGACGGCGACGGCCGTGGCGTTGTGAGACGACGACAGAGACGACCATGAAGTTGGGAAACGATGGCGGCGACGGCCGTGGTGTTGAGAGATGACAACGACGTCGTCTGTGGCGTTGAGAGAGGACGACAGTTCCGTCGGTCGTGGTGTTGGGAGACGACGGCAGTGACCGTGGCGTTGAGAGGCGACAACGACGGCGTCTGTGGTGTAGTGAGACGACCACGATGACGTCAGAGGAAGGAAGGGGGGACGTGCCGCCGGCACATGCCGACGTCCCCCACTAACCACCCCGGCGGTTAGCCCACGATCCCTGTTGGGGAGTGCACAACACTCCCCAACAGGGAGGCTAAAAATGGGTGCTGGAAGTCAGCGTTTAAAGGGGCGCTGACTTGGTCAACGCCTCTTCCAGCCATTGGCTGGAAGACTTTGCCGCGCGGGATCAATCCCGCACGCGTAGTGCGCCAGATTAATCCCGCGCGCGTAGTGCGCGCGGTTAATCCTGCACGTGCAACACACTGGACGATTCCTGCACGCGCGAGACTTGACACGCAGGGGAACTCCCATGCACGACCTTTGACGAGTAGGGCGATTGCCGTGCGGGAGGCCCCCACAGAGCAGTTCGGGCGGCCGTGCGGCGGGGTTGCTCTCTGTGAAAGATTACTACGATTGTGCTTGCTAGATCCACGGTTCGGTCGAACCCGTTCAGAAGAACGTAATCTCATATCAACTATGCAAATTAAGGCTGCGTTTGTTTCGGCGGTGGCGGGTCGATCCGGCGGGTGGAAACGGAGTGTTCGAAACGGAGGAGGGAGGTGGTTGCTCCAAACGGAGCTTTTTGGGTTGTTTCTCAAGACGGGCAGGTGGAAACGGAGCAAACGCCGTCGGATGTTCATTTGTTTACCCGCCTTCCGACGGCGTTTGCCCAAAAAAGAGCACCCAAACGCCCAAACAAATAGAGCTGTATTAAAAATCACCTTAAAAAATATAAAACTATATCTCAAATTATTTGGTTCCTCTCAATATTCGTGAGCTGTATTAAAAATACACGACATTCAAAGTAACATGACCGTGTTTTAACGGTGTAGATCATCCTTTCACCATTTTTGGTGCGAGAGAGGGTGTACAGGTTTTCGTTCAGCAGGAGGCAGCGGAAGAAAAAGAGTCGTGCAGGATAGCAACCGCCATTTCCCACGTGTCGCCCCATCGTGATTGGTCTATTTTTTTCTACTCGGATAGTCGAGCTGTCGGAGGGCTAAACCCCCAAAAGTATTATTTAAATGTTGATAGAGTGCTTCAAGTCTATATAAATGAGAGAGGTCTACTGAGTTTACCGCCTCAAGGAGGTAAGTTCTTGAAGTCCTCTCTGCGGACGCGCCGCCGGCTGGAAGTTTATTAGGGTTTTTTTGGGATGTCCTTTTAGCCTTTCTGTTTTCGGAAGAAACTAATGTGTTAGACAATCGACCGTGGCAGTAACGTTCTAGTTTGGAAGAATTGGTCTCCGGTGGCCGGGATTTGAATTTTACGGGAGAAAGGAGGCCGAGCCGAGGTTAGGGTTTCTGTTGCATGATTCGTTGATGAAGGGATAAAGATATCGGGAGGGAGCGAAATGATAGCGTTGAACTAGTCATTGCAGCTGCCAACGCCATGCCTTCTGCGGAAGGTCGAGTTCAGCAGAGCTCTGTTCCGGTAGGTTTGTTTCCTCTGTTCCGGTAGGTTTGTTTGCTTAGAATTATTGATAGTTGCCTTTGGGATTTGATTTGTTTTGAGAGAATCTTCTTCCTCGTGTTAAATATGTCTTCAATTCCAGTTATGGTTGATCTACTGCATATTTGTGCTTGAATTATTGAAGTTTTTTGTGATATTCCCGAAAGTAGCTATGATTTTAAAGATCGAAGCAATAATTTACTATGACCTTCAGTAATTGCTGTAGCTTGTTTTCGTTATACTGCTGACTTATTTTTTTTTAAATATTTGCTCCAATACAGTACAAAATGCGGGGTTGACTGTATAGCAATTATGTCTCATACACAACTTCGAGTAGTTTTGTTGCCTTTTGAGTCTTTTTCCTGTGAAATTTATATATTGTAATATCTTATGTTTTTTCTCCTTGCGCTAGTTGCTATAAGCAAATTTTGTTTGATTTGGATTTTCAGTAAGTTTGGATCAATAAACCTCTTCTCTTTTAGACCTCACAATTCACATTGGGGCAAAATAATGTAAAATTATAAAAAGGGAGGTCACAGGACCACTCTCAACCATCATGAAACGTAAACCACTAGCAATAGAAGATACAAGAACAACATTTGTATTTATTTATTGCTTTACAAGGCGAGACATACAAACGCGAGACATGATTTCGCGTTGCACCCGATGGAGATAAAAAACAGACTAAGTACAAAGCCGACGAATTGGAAAATTGAGACCGCCAAGACGCCTGTTCGCATTTCTGGTCGCCTGACCGCAAAGGTCGTCTGATCGTAGAAGTCATTAACCTGTAGAGGTCGTTTGAACAAAAACTTGAACTACTGGAGAACAGACCGCACAGTTCGCGCGAAATGACAAGCCAAACCGCGAAACTACCTGCTTGAGAACTGCCAAGGAGAACTGCCAAGGAGAACTGCCAAGGAGAACTGCCAAGGAGAACTGCTCTGGTCACCAACTTGCGATATGGCCAGCGATATCCCTTATCGCTCGGCGATAGCTGCAAACTGCCAATTGCTTCCGTGACTTCCACACTGAAGCTACCACTGACCAAACCTCCAGTACTAGTTGTCTAGTCTCACAGTGCTAACTACACAGTTCACAAACAGCTGACCAAGAGTCCACAACTCTTTGTCGCGCGACTAGAAACCCTAACCGCACAGATTCACGGTTAGCCAAAATTCTAACCGCGCGACCTGGGGTATCCACAACAATAGACAGGCAGAAAAGCTATCGCCCGACGATAGGCGGTATCGTCGGCGATAGCCACAGTTCTCACAACGTGGCGACCTTCCGACTTCAATTCAAATTTTCAACACTCCTCCTTGAAGTGAGAGTCAGAAATCACCCCAAGCAATCCCCGTAACCGCTCAAACAACTCCTTCGACAGTGGCTTCGTGAAGATGTCCGCGACATTGTACTTGCTCTGCACATACTCCATCATCAGAAATCCTTTCAACACTTTCTCCCGAACAAAGTGATGCTCGATCTCGATGTGCTTTGTCCGCGCGTGACATACTGAGCTTGTAACCAACTTCAGAGCATTCTCATTGTCACCGCGAAGCAGAGTAGGATCTCACACCTTCTCATGGATATCCTCCACCAACTTGCGCAGCCAAATGGGCTCCTGGCCCGTCAATGACGACGCATTGTACCTTGCCTTAGTAGTGGAGATACACACAGAGTTTTACTTCTTGTTGTACCACGAAACTGCTGCCGATCTGCATATGAATACATATCCAGATGTCAATTTCCGATCATCAGTATCTCTACCATAATCAGCATCCGTGAACTAGTGCAAGATGAAGCTGTCCTTCTCATAAAAGATCCCTATGTCTGAGGCAGACTTCATGTACTTCAGTATACTCTTTGCCGCCACTAAATGAGGTTTCCTGGGCTCCTACATATATCGTTTTACTCGACCAGCAACGTATGAAATATCCGGCCTATTAATCGTCAAGTATATCAAGCTCCTGACCAGAGTCCGGAAGACTAAGGGATTTGAAAGAATCTTCCTTCATCTCGTCAAATCTTTAACTCGACTTCAAGTGGAATAGAGCTTCTTTTACCCTCCTTTATGCCGAACCACTTCACGATCTGCTCTGTATTTCCTTTCTGGGTGACAGATACACCGCTCTTCTTCCTCTCCACTTCCAGACCAAGGAAATGAAGCAGCTCACCAAAATCCTTTATCTTAAACCGAATAGGTAGCTTTGCCTCCAACTTCGCTACCTCTTCGTCAGAGTTCCCTGTCATGATTATATTTTTAATATCGTCGACGTACAACACCACCAAGAATCAAAGCTCCCCTCTTTTCTTGATGAACATGTTTGAATCTAAATTAGAAGCAAAGTACCTGCAAAACTGAAGGTTTTCTGCTATATTCCCATACTGGGCCCGAGGCGTCTGCTGTTGGGTTTTCTAGACAAAAGTGGAGCAACACATCATATGTGCGCAACGGTGTAGAGTTTAAGAAAACTCTAAACAGAAACTGGATCTTGCGATGAAACATTGACCAAAAAGTAAAAATTGAAAAGAGAATGCAATGTACCTGAGAGGGATTGAGTCAATACTCAACCAAGATACTACAGAAGACTGAGTCCACGCAGAAATAGATCTACAGCTCTACAGGTATCCACACGAGTGGAGAACACCAAGACCTTGACCAACAAGATTTGGGATGGAGAAAGAAATGCCCTCTGCGTCTCCACAAACTGCTAGGTTTGTTCTAGAAGAGGCTGCGACAAGATGAAGTCACGACGGGATGTAGGGTTAGTGACGACTTCAAAAACACATACTAGCAGTTCTACACCCACATGAAATCCCTTTTCCAAGTCTGTTTATATCCACAGATAACAAATAGACAGAAGCCCTCTAAGAAGTCCGCCAAAACTCGACTTGCATTGATATGTGTCGACTTGCACTCGACATGCATCAATAAGAACTCGACGCAACGTCCAGATATACTCGACAACATTTGACGCAACTGCGTCAACATGCAGTCGACGTACCTGCGCCGAGTAGAACTCGACGTAGCGTCGATAAAGCACCTGCTTCGACATTGAGTTTGGCTGTGTCGACATCTAGTCAACGTGCGCCGATACACATTCGACGTGCGTCGATACGCACTCGACGTGCGTCGATACACACTCGACACAATCCGTCAGAATTCTTTGTCATAGATTTGGTCCCTTAATCATATCCCATATGAGTGGGGCCAACATAATCTTTCCTTCAATTTCTTCAAACACTCTTATGTGCGACCTTATAAGCTCATATCGCGTTGACAATGAAACTAACTGCTTGATTGTTTTGCAATCACCTTGGAAACACCAACACATGCTTCAAGTCATAAAGAGTCTTCTTGAGCTTGCAGACATGTCCTCGATGTGTCTCGGATACATACCCTGGTGGTTGCACCATGAAGATATCCTTGTTAATCTCACTGTAAAGAAACACATTTTTCACGTCAAGTTGCGAAATCTTTCATGACCGACAAGCTGCCAAAGCAATCACTATCCGTACCGATGTCATCAGCCACATGACTGGATGTCTCCTCGCAGTCTTCTCCGTACTATTGAGAGAACTTACGAGCTAAAAAGCGAGCCTTGTATCTCTCGATACCGCTGTCTGCTTTCTTTTTTAGCTTGTAAATCTATTTGCAAGTAATTGGAGTTATGCCATCCACCTTGGGTATAGTATCCCAAGTTTTATTCTTCCTGCGGGTGGTCATCTCCCAATTCATGACATCTTTTCACTTCTTTACTCCAATGATGTCTTCAAAGCACGACGACTCCCGCTCGTCCAGAGGTCCGACAAAGAAACATGAGACCATGCTCACCATGTTGTCATCTCTGTACTGAGCTGGTGGTATGATGACCCGCTTCGACCTTCACAAGGCCAGACCACTCTCCACCACTTCCGCTGCCTCTTTTGCATCGGCTCGTCTGTCAGAAGTACCAGGAGCATAGCTGGGGTTGTTTCTAGAACCCGAAGCACGTGACCCTGAGCCTGATGAAACCAGAGGCTCCTGGAGACACAAACAACTCCACCAGAAGATCATCAACAACTTCTTTTCCCTTGCCTTCTGCCCCGCTCTCTTGTAACTCAACAGTTGAGGTACCGAAGTATGACGTCAGCCCGTCAAATACCACATCCCTCGAGACAACAAACTTCTTTGTCTCAAGATCCATGCATTTTCAACCATTCTTTCGCTCATTATAGCCGATGAAGACGCACTTCTTCGCCTTAACATCCAACTTTGTCCTGAAAGCATCCGAGACATGCACGTAGCAGGTAGAACCGAGCACCCAGAGGTGTCCCACACTTGACTTCTCCTTGAGCATCAACTCATATGGAGACTTCATGTTGTTGAGACTCAAGGGCGTCCGGTTGATGACATATGCCCCACAAGCCATCCCCTCCGCCCATAAGGCCTTGAGAATGCCGTTGACATGAAACCATCTTTTGCAAGTCTCCACCAAATGACAGATTTTCCTCTTTACCACTCCATTTTGTTGTGAAGTGTGAGCACAAGTCAGCTCCCTCTTGATCCCGCGCTTTTTACAAAAAGTTAGAAAACTTATGGAAAGTAAACTCTCCCCCATTGTCCGTCCTCAGCCTCTTTATCTGCAGCCTAAGCATGTCTTCAACGAGCTACTTGAACTCCACAAATTTCTGAAAACTTCTGTCTCCGCCTTCACAAAGTACACCCAAGTGTATCTGGTGAAGTCATCAACCAAGACCAACGTATATTTGTTGCCTCCGAGATTAGGGGTGACACATGGTCCCATCAGATCACCTTGAATGCATTCCAACGGTGTCTTGCATCTGGAAAAAGACTTATCAAATGGAAGATGATGTGCCTTTTCATACCGACACCCGTCACATACATGACCATCACCCAGATATGAATGACTAAACAAGCCTTTCACCAGACCTTTTGCCGCCATAGTTTTCAACTTATCCATCCCAATGTGCCTGAGCCTCTCATGCCAGATAGCTGCGCTCTCATTTGCCCTCATTTTCTCAACATAAAAACTTGTTGACAGAACGAACAAGTCTTTCACCCGTCTTCCAACATGAGTCACATCGGCCTTTACCGCTTATATGCTCCAAAGAAACTTTACTTATGTTGGACCAAACAGAGTGTGATAGCCAACATCCACAACGTTGGTCACCAAGAACAAATTATTCTTCATCCCCGACACGTGATCAACACTCTTCAAAGTGAGTGGCTTCTTATCACTGCCCAAAGAAACTGTTTACTCCTCCACTGCATGAATCATATCATCAGCTGTAATGATCACATCATTACCTTTATGCATCTACAGAGTAGAGAAATTCAACTCATCACCGGTGAGGTGATGTACACACCCAGAGTCGATGATCCAATTCTTTTGGAAGTTGATGGAGGCTAAAACATCGACAAATTTCACCGTTATGTCTACCAAGAAACAACTGTCCCCCCTTACCTTCACTCTTGGATCCTCCCCCTCTTCCTGCAGCGCGTGCTGACTGAAGGTTTATCTTGCAGTCTTTATACATGTGACCAAGCTTGTTGCACCTGAAACATCTAATACCTTTCTTACCTCCATCATACTTAAGAGCATTGCCTCCCTACTGATGTGATAAGGTAGAAGTCACTCCATCATAAGTATTTTTCTTATCCCACCTCTTCTTCTTCCGAGAATATAGAACTTTACTATCTCCCCCAGAGATAAAACATCCAAACATGTGCCTTGCTAAGCTTTCCTGAGAGACTAGCAAGTTCTCCAGCTTCAACAGAGACGGTTGAGTTTCCCACCCATGCACTAGAGTGATGAAAACAACATATTTCTTTCCCAAGCCGCGGATGATGTGTCTCTTCATCTTAAACTCATAAATAAGCTCATCTGGATCAAATGCTGAAATCTCAGCACATAAGTTCATCTTCAGAAAGAAGGAAAAGATATATAGGTCTCCTTGAGTGGCTCTTGCCAACTCATTCCAAGAACTGTAGTCTCGCTGCATTCTTTTTGTTGAACAACCCATCCAAGGAAGTCCAAATCTCAGAAGCTGACCTGTAACCTATGATGTGATCAAAAAGCTTAGGTGAGATAGTCTGCTTAGGGGTGAACTCTGCCTTAGCATTGGTTCTCCTCCAAGCTCTCACCTCCTGGACATTCTCCAGTAGCTACCATCTCATGCCTGTCATCTCCACCAACAACTTTCCAGAGGCCCTCGCCAAGTAAATAACTCTCCATACAATGTTTTCCATTTCTTGTAATTAGTTTAAGTTAGCAGCTCAATATCAAGACCTCTTGCATAATCGCCTTTCATTCTAGATCTCCTGGTTTACTTGTCTCCTAAAGGTACTTAACAGTCCACAGCTAAAACCTCCGTCCCTCTGATATCATGTAAAATTATAAAGATGGAGCTCGCAAGACCACTCTTAGCCATCAAGAAAAATAAATCACTAGTAATAGAATATGTAGGAACAACACTCGTATTTATTTACTGCTTTACAAGGCTAGACATACCAGCGCAAGACATGATTTCGCATTGCACCCGATGGAGATCAAAAAACAGACTAAGTACAAAGCTGACGAACCGAAAAACTGAGACCGCCAAGATGTCTGTTCGCACTTCTGATGCCTGACCGCAAAGGTCGTCTGACCACAAAAGTCATCAACCTGCAGCGGTCGCTATGAACAGAAACTTGAACTGCTGGATAACAGACCACTCAGTTCGCGTGAACTGACAAGCCAAACCGCGCGAACTGATCCACAAACCACCTGCTTGAGAACTGCCAAGGAGAACTGCTCTGGTCGCCAACCTGCGATATCGCCAGGCGTTAGCCCTCATCGCCAGGCGCTAGCCCTCATCGCCAGGCGCTAGCCCTCATCGCCAGGCGCTAGCCCTCATCGCCAGGCGCTAGCCCTCATCGCCATGCGCTAGCCCTCATCGCCAGGCGCTAGCCCTCATCGCCAGGCGCTAGCCCTCATCGCCAGGCGCTAGCCCTCATCGCCAGGCGATAGCTGCAAACCGCCAACTGCTTCTGCGACTTTCACACTGAATCTACCACTGAGCAAACCGCCAGTACTAGTTGTCTAGTTGTCCAGTGCTAATCGCACAGTTCACAAACAACTGACCAAGAGCCCACAACTCCTTGTCGCGTGGCTAGAAAAGTCTAACCGCAAGCTTACTCCAAGCAACTATTCGCTGTGATCCAGGATACAAATGAGGGGGTCGGGACCCCTATTTATAGGCGGGGGTGGTGGATAAGGTCACCGCCACAAACGATAGAGCCACTGCAGGAGGATAGACGGTTAGCCAACCCTAATCGCGCGGCTTCGTGGTTAGCCAAAGTTCTAACCGCGCGACCTGGGGTATCTACAATGGCAGGCGGGCAAAAAAGCTGTCGCCCGGCGATAGGCGGTATCGTTGGCGATAGCGGTAGTTCACGCGACCCGACGACCTGCCCCCTTCAACTTTTCAACAAATAATTTTAAGTAATTTGGGTTTAGATGCATCTTTGTTTATTGACATGGCATTGAACCAAGTAATAGAATTTTGCTATAATATGTTAGATTACCACTAGTAAATGGTGATATTGAACCGATTAATAGAATTTTGCTGTAATATGTTAGAAAAAACTTACTTTTTAGGCAGAATTGCCTTGCCACGAGTGGAAATCTATTTGATGAACGAACAAAGTAACAATGAATAAGTCAAGATGAGAAGAGGCCAAGCTTCCGTCATTCTGCCAAATTTAGCTAAAGAGAGGATAATGAGCTCTATCCATTATCAAGAAGTCGCATAGGCAACTAGAAAGACACCCACAAAATTGCTCTTCCTTGAACACAACTACACCCAACCTCACTACACAAGAGTAGCACCAAATCTCTTGAGCCCAACGTAAGAGAGGGAGAATGATAATAAATTAATATTGAACTTTAATAAGAAATTCATCACGAGAATGCTTCTAAAATGATTGAATGAGTACTTTGATACATGTGTATGGAATAACCACATTATTTAGGTCACCACGTGCCTGCCATGCATCAAACTAGTACTCACGACCAGTTGACCACAAAAGAACAAGCCAAAGATAGCCTTTCGTTAATTTTCTCATTCTCACCTTGGCTCTCCCATTATCCTAGTTTTATTCTTATCTTGTACTTCAGTACTTCAGAAATAGGAATATTTTGACACAGGTTTATTGTGATACTATGTTTTAGGAGTGGATGATTCTCATTCCACATATCATAATATTCTCATTCCTGAAATCAACATTGTGAGGTTTATAGGATAAGAGAGCCCTAGCTTGGAGAGATCATCCACAAAAGCGTCAGAGGATAAGGCACAATCAAGTAAAATAGGTGTCTTCAGAAATGCACACTAATGATGCAGGGTTGTCACCCTTGTGTCATAAAATTTTGGGTTAAGTTCCACAACGAGCGCGATCCTTGTGTTTAGTTGCTACAAATTAGTTTGGAACCTTGAACAAGTGATAAGCCAGAGGAAGGTGAGTATGACTGAAATGTTTTTAAAATAGTGTACAATGGATTTCAAATCTAAAAGAAGCTTTGATTTTGACTTGGATCTATGTAATGGAAAAAAATTTGTAGAAAATTTTAAACAAACCCAATCCCCGCTAAAAAATGTAATAATCATCATTATTATTACATATGTTGAAGCCGGGAAAACCCCCACTCCAAAATTCGGATCAAGACGGTCCAAGATTACTGATTCTGCGGTCCGACGCCACAATTCAAATGGCTATCGCAGGAGAGTGAAAACTATCTGTAAGCACATCCCAAGTGCTCCAGCAGGGAGGTCCCACCACGTACCCAGAAATTTGAGAGAACCTACCCCTCCGCAACCAAAAGGCTAGGCGAGGTACTAGGCAGACATGGACTTGACGAGTATCCATTTGAGCGAGTAGACCCTTGAAACTCACTAGCAAATACTGGATATTCGCCTATATACCCCCCAGAATTTCTCTATAAATAGACCCTCAGGGGTAGGCGAGTTACTAGACAAGCATGAACTTGACGAGCATCCACTCGAGGGGACCTCTGAGGGTCTATTTATAGATAAATCCTGGGGGGGGGTGGGTATGGGCGAGTATCCAGCCTCTGCTAACGAGTTCCAAGGGTCTACTCACCAAATCCATGTCTGCCTAGTACCTCGCCCAGCCTTTTGGTTGCGGAGGGGAAATTTCTCCCAAACTTTTGGGTACGTGGTGAGACCTCCCTGCTGGAGCACTTGGGGTGTGCTTACAAATAGTTTTCACTCTCCTGCGATAGCCATTTGAATTGTGGCGTCGGACCGCAGAATCAGTAATCTTAGACTGTCTTGATCTGAATTTTGGAGTATGGATTTTCCCGGCTTCAATAATATACCTTAAAAAATTATTTCAAAGCTATATCAGCAAGGGACGCTAAGTCAACACCTTAAAGGGTGGCATCTATTAGTCATGCCCAGATAGACGGATTAAGCAGACTCATCTGACAAAAAGACTCCCTACTTGAAAAGGTTCATGTCTTATTCCCAAGTCGTCAACCTGAGAGTTTTTCCGAAGAAGTCAATCCAAAAGCCTTTCCGCAAGGTTGAATACGAGAAACAATCATAAAGGTGGGGAGTTTTATCCAAAGAAGACGATTCCTCTCACTAAGGAGCATTCTAGACTGATACGCCAACCTAGGCAGCTCCCCTAAATAACTAGTTATTGCCTTATAAGTATGCCAATACTAAAATCAAAGTGCTTCTTAAGCCCTATAAATAGATATAAAATCCAAGGTAGAAGGATCAAAAACCCAACATTTCAATATTTTTCTCCTTAGAGAGGATTTTTTTGCCATCCTAGGTTAGTAGTGGGTCCTCCGGTCAGTAGTAAAGTTATTTTTACTTGTTCTTCTCATTCTCTCCGTTGTATCTGCTTTTATTAGCCTAAATGGTTGTGGTGATTAAATTAATTCAAAAAACACCTTATGAACAAATAGGAGTTCATGAATCATCATCAAAAACATTAATAAAAATTAGAAATAACATTATTATTTGCATTTGATTTAATATCAAGTTTGTGTCACGGACACAACCTCTGCAAATGCAGGGGTAAGCTGCGGACTATGGAACTTATATTTACCAATGCTCCATGCACCGAGTCACCCTTTTATTCTAAAACCACTGGAATTGTTTTCCGATCTTAAATGAAAGAGTAAAAACCTTATGTAGAAAGTGCTCAAAACTTGTATGTATTGCCCGTGTTTCCAAATACAATGAGAGAATACAAATATATAGGAGAGAGAATGTGAGAAGAAATCCTATACAAGATGTGAGACTAAGAAAAGGAGAAGGAAAAACAATAAAAAATGGGCCCAATAATGAGCTCTTTACATCGGCTTTTCTAACACTCCCCCGCAAGCTGGAGCGTACAAATCGTATGCCCCAAGCTTGGACAAACACTGATAGAAGAGGGTACTGGAAAGAGCCTTTGTGAGGACATTCGCAACTTGTTCAGTCCCCGGAACATGCACCGAGTCACCCTTTTATTCTAAAACCACTGGAATTGTTTTCCGATCTTAAATGAAAGAGTAAAAACCTTATGTAGAAAGAACTCAAAACTTGTATGTATTGCTTGTGTTTCCAAATACAATGGGAGAATACAAATATATAGGAGAGAGAAGATGAGAAAAAATCCTATACAAGATGTGGGACTAAGAAAAAGAGAAGGAAAAACAATAAAAAATGGGCCAAATAATGGGCTCTTTACATCGGCTTTTCTAACACTCCCCGCAAGCTGGAGCATACAAATCGTATGCCCCAAGCTTGGACAAACACTGATAGAAGAGGGTACTGGAAAGAGCCTTTGTGAGAACATTCACAACTTGTTCAGTCCCCGGAACATGCTTTAGTTCGAGCTTCTTCATTTGATCCTTTTCCCGGATGAAATGACAGTCGACTTCAATATGTTTTGTTTTCTCGTGGAAGACCGGGTTCTTGGCTATATGCATAGCAGTTTGGCTGTCACATAGGAGGAGAGCTAGGGAAGGGAGCTTTACACCCAGATCGGTAAGGAGACTCTCAAGCCACGTCAGTTCTGAAACCACCGATGTCATTGCCTGGTATTCTGCCTCAGCTGATGATCGAGCAACGACTGCTTGTTTCTTGCTTCGCCAGGTAATCAAATGTCCCCCAAAATATGTGCAATACCCACTGGTTGACCGTCGATCATCAAGGGAACCAGCATAATCAACATCAGAATATGCCACCAATGTTGGAGCTGAGGATGAGGTTTTGTATAACAGTCCTTGACTAGGAGCCGTTTTAAGGTATCTGAGAATGCGTTCAACGGCCTGAAGATGAGATCTTTGAGGGGAATGCATATACCGACTGACAATACCAACAACGAAGGAAATATCTGGTCTGGTTACCGTGAAGTAGATCAATTTTCCAATGAGACGACGATAGTATTCCGGTTTCTGGAGTAGGAGATCTGAGTCAGATGCCTGAGCGCACAACTTGTGATTTACATCTATTGGGGTGTCAATCGGCTTACAACCTGAATAGCTTGCATCATGAAAGAGGTCGAGACAATACTTCTGCTGATAGAGGACAAGACCATCTGGCCGTCTGGCAACCTCAAGACCCAAGAAATATCGAAGGGGCCCCAGATCTTTTGTTTGAAATAGGGAGCTCAAATGTAGTTTGACATCTTGTATTCCTTTTGAGTCATCTCCTGTAATTATGATATTGTCAACGTATACTAATAGAAGAATCGTTCCCGTTGTTCGGTGACGAGTGAACAATGAGAAATATGCCAAGCTTCGAGTAAAACCCACCTTCCGAAGGGCCTTACTGAACCCGTCAAACCATGCCCGTGGGGATTGTTTGAGACCATACAAGGCCTTCATAGGACGACAGACCTGAGACTCTCCCGTGGTCTCAAACCCGGGAGGTTGCTGCATATAAACTGTTTCCTGTAGATTGCCATTCAGAAAGACATTCTTAATATCCAGTTGGAGTAAGAGCCACCAGCGATGGACAACCACAGAGATGAGGACTCGAACGGTGTTGAGTTTGACCACCAGAGAAAAAGTTTCTTTATAGTCGAGTCCCTGTTGTTGGGTGAAGCCACGAGCCACCAGACGAGTTTTCAGACGGTCAATCGTCCCATCAGCTACATGTTTGATGACAAAGACCCACTTACACCCAACCAGTTTCTGACTCGGAGGAAAGGGTACGAGAGTCCATGTCTGGTTGGCCCAGAGAGCAGCCATTTCCTCCTCCATGCCGGCCCGCCAGCCAGGATGTTGGAACGCTTCTTGCACAAAGTTAGAGACCGAAACCGAGGAAAGAGAAGTCGCAAATGTGTGAAGGTGTGGAGAAAGACGATGCAAGGAGACATAGTTTGCCAGAGGATGAGCAGTGGAGGCCGTTACCTGATCAGCAGGGCACAAAGTAGCCAAGGTCGGGGTCGACTGCAGAGGGGAAACAGAACCGGAAGGGCGACGAGTGTAGACACGGATAACAAGCAGTCGAGAGGGTGCAGGAGCCAGAGCAGGTGGGACCGGTGGCAGAGGTGTAGTAACGGGGATGACAGGTCGTAGTAAGGATGACGGTAGTGGGGTCAGTGGCAGAGGAGGAGAGAAGAAAGGTTGATCCTCCCGGAAGGTAACATCAGCGGACACGGAGACCTTCCGGGTAACTGGAGAATAACACACATAACCCTTCTGAGTACGAGAATAGCCGACGAAAATGTGTTTAGCCGCCCGGGGATCTAACTTGTCCGTGGACGGACCCAGAAGGTGGACGAAGCAGGTGCAGCCAAAGACCCTGGGTGTGAGAGGGAAGGCCAGAGCGGAGGGAAATAGGAGGCTGAACGGAGTGGCATGGTGGAGAACAGAGGAAGGGAGACGGTTGATGAGGAAACAATACGTGGAGACCGCAAAGTTCCAGTAGACTTTGGGAACATACATGTGAAGCATGAGGGAGCGGGCAACGTCGAGCAGGTGTCAGTTCTTCCGTTCGGCAACGCCGTTTTGCTGGGGGGTGTAAGCACAGGATGTCTGATGAATAATGCCGAACTACGCGCACAAATTTGCAAATTCGTGGCCAGTGTACTCGCGAGCATTATCGGTGCGCAATATTTTTATGGTAGTGCCGTAGTGGAGAATTGCGTACGATTCTCTAGCACAAAAGCCCGAAACACGCGAGAAAGTTCGGAGCGATCACGAAGTAAGTAAAGCCATGTCGTGCGAGAGTAATCATCAATAAAGGTGATAAAGTAGCGATAACAAAAAATACTAGTAATTTTGAAAGCACACCAAACATCGGAGTGCAGTAAATTAAAAGGAGTCGAGCTCCGAGTGCAATGTGCGGGAAAGGAAGAACGCGGCTGCTTGCCGAAAATACAGGAATCATACTGAAAGGAAGAGATACATCAGGAATCGCCTTCTGGACCGGCAGAAGGGCATGCCCATGACGGCGATGCCAATCAACGGAGGAGACGGATGAGAGGACAGTAGGAGAGGCATCGAGAAGGCAGAGCCTGTTTTGCAGTCGACCCCTACCAATGATAATCCGCGTTCGTCGATCCTGTATCAAAAAAGCAGAAGAGGTGAATGTAACAGAACAATCCATATCATTAGTAAGACGACCAACAGAAAGTATATTAAACGGGAAGTCCAAAACATAAAGAGCCGAGCGAAGAGAGATGGAGGGGTTGAGGGAGTGGTCAGCGCAGCCGGAGACCGGAACAGTCATCCCATTAGTCACGGTGATGCACTTCGGATGAGGAGCATCCGAGTACTTGGGCCGCCGCAGCGAGGTGATGTGATGAGTGACACCCGAGTCCAAGATCCAGCGCGGACTAGAGGAAAAACATGCAATGCCTGCAGTGGAGGTGAAGGCAACAGAAGCAGATGGAGGGCTGAGCATCCCATGTAGTTGTTGTAGCTGGAGGCGAACGGCCTCAAGGCCGACACTTGTGGCAGAGGAGCCGTCAGCTACAACAACAGCAAACGGACGAGGAGGGTAGCCATGTTTCTTGTAGCAAACTGCCTTAGTGTGGCCATCCCGGCCGCAATAGGAACACTTTGGGCTGCCGCGACCACCACACCCCCTTCCGCGGGAGCTTGAACGTCCACCACGAGCAGAAGTCGGTGGGGAAAGTAAGGGGGGAAGGGTTTGCTGAAGAGGGCTGAAGAGGCAGGTGCAGGAGTATCCGGGGGCGGTGACACTCGAAGGAGCATAGAGCAAACATCAAATAAGGAAGGAGTAGTGGCCGAAGCCAGAACCTGAGCCCGGATACTCTGAAGGTGTGGCGGGACACGAGCCATAATCATAACAATGCAGACAACCTCCTTTTGAGCTCGCTGAGCAGCAAGATCAGTGGTAGATGGCTGATGCTTGATCCAGGCCTCCGCAAGAGTTTTAGCACGAGCAATAAACGAGGTCATGTCCGCAGTTCCGCCAACGTCGTGTGCCTGGAGATCGGTAATAATGTCATAGAGGTGCTGGAGGCTGTCCTTGCCCGAGTATAAGGAGTGGAGCTCATCCCACATCGCGTTGTCCGTCTCATGATACATGACCATTTGGTAAGGCTCACCCTCCAGGGAATTGAGGAGCCATGTCTGAACACGACCGTCGTTGCGCAGCCAGTCGTCGATAGGAGGAGGAGGAGGTCCCTGAGTGAGATGAAGCACAAGACCCTTGGCCTGAAGAACTCGGCGAACCGAGTGCACCAATGAGATGAAATTCTTCTTTCCAGACAGGGAAATGGTGGTGATCCGCAACTCATCGCGGAGGTTAGGAGGAGGATCCAGGCGGTCTGCAGAGGGGTTAGTCGGGAGGTCTGCAGAGGGGTTAGCCGCCTGGCCGGTGGAGTCAACAAAGGAGCTCATAGTGACCGGAGAGGCCGCAACGACCAGGAAAGGGCGCTGCGGTTTGAAGAGGTCGCCGCCGGTTGACGAGGGTGTCGCGGGTTGAGGAGGACGCCGCGGGTTGAAGAGGTCGCCGCGGGAGAGCACTCTTGTACGACAAGCCCGCGCGGTTACACGAGAGGCCACAACCAGTAGTCAAAGCGACAGGAGCAGCAGAGAGCAAGAGAGAGAAAGGGAGGCCGCAACCTGAGTGCGAAGAAACAAACCGCACGGTCACAGTGAGCACACTAGCAGCCAGAGAAGGAGCGACAAGAGAGGTCGTAGCGGGAAAGGAGAGACCGCGCGGGAAGACAAAGGGAGAAGGCACTCGAGTGGCAAGGAGAACCAGCAGGAAGGAGAGGCCGCGAGATGAGAACTCGAGTGGCAAAGAGAAGGCAGCGGTTAGGAGAAACCGCGAGAAGAAAGGGCCGTGAGTAGGAGAACTCGAGCGGCAAGACCAGGCAGCGGCTAACGTGGGAAGACCGAGCGACTAGCGAGAGAAGGCGGGGCCCACTTGGCAGAGGGTGGAGAGCTATAAAAAGAGAGCCAGAGGGAGGGAGGAGGCCAAGAGAGAACTAGCGCGGTTAGAAGAGAGAAGACCGCATGGAGACCAGCGAGGAGAACCGAAGGACTACCCGTGGATAGAAAGTGGGTAGAGAGGGATAGTCCGCAAAACAAGTTGCGGACAGGAGAGGGTGGCGGTCTGTGCGGTTAGAAAGAGGGAAACCGCTGGTGGCAGTCTGGGCGGTTGGAAAGAGGGAAACCGCCGATTACCGGAACCTGGCTCAGATATCATGTAGATGAAATGAAAGGTGTAATTATTCTTCCTCAAATGGGACAATATATAGGAAATACAACATGACTCACAAACCTAACCCATAGGGTGAGGGTGGGGGGAGAGAAGAGCAGTAGCCGAGGAATCACGAGGAAAATTTTTTTATTTTGAGGTTTCAGATTGATCCTCAGATACCATGTAGAAAGTGCTCAAAACTTGTATGTATTGCTTGTGTTTCCAAATACAATGAGAGAATACAAATATATAGGAGAGAGAAGGTGAGAAAAAAATCCTATACAAGATGTGAGACTAAGAAGAGGACAAGGAAAAACAATAAAAAAATGGGCCCAATAATGAACTCTTTACATTGGCTTTTCTAACACCTTACATAATTTTTTGGTTATTCTTATGCTTTGAGTGTGTTTTGGCATCCCATGCAAATTATTGTACTAGAACCTGATTAGTAGATACTTAATTATGGATTATCTTGGGGGACCTTCTTATTAGGTGATCGTGCATTTAGTCGGAAGAGATACTGTTTCATAATATACTTATGCCAAATTCTTTTGCCTTTGATATGGAGAGTAGGCTGCTTCACACATGCAAGAAATGCAAACTATACAGAATCAGGAAACATAAACTATATTGAATGTTTGCATAAATCGTAGTACGTACAAATAAGAACTCACAGTTTGCAAGCATCCACTTTTTTGTGTCATGATGTTTTCTTTGTAGCTTTTGAAATGTTTCAGTATTCTCTTGAAATTTTGAATGTGAATTAGCCATTTATGACATTATGGATATGCTGCTATCTCTGAGGTCGTTGAATATTCCGGATGTCGTTACTAATTTCCGTGGAGCATTGCAGGAAAAGCGCTGGACAGAGGGCGCGTTGGAAAGGGAGCTGGAATGGCTGGGCATGGCTGTGGAGGGATGGCATCAGAGAAAGTGGACAGTGTCGAGGCCAGAGGAGGAGCGGTGGAGGAGACCTCTGATACTAAGTTGATACGGGACTTCGTTTGGGATCTCGTTCGCGGGGGATCGAGGGATAAGTCCCGCGAGTATCGGCGTTAGCCTTGTGAGATCCTCTCGAACCTATCTCGTCGGGAGAGGAGCGACAGAGGATTGAGTGGAGAGACCGATCGGCGAAGAATGATCATGCAAGCATATGCAGAAACAAGCGGAAGCAGGCTGCTAGGGCGTTGGGCATGGGTTTTGTGAGTTAGAGATAGAGATGGAGAAATAGAGAGAAAGAGATTTGATTAATACTTTTCATACCATTCAACCAAGCACACTCCAACCCTATAATCAATTGGAGCCCAAACCAAAACCCAAAGTTCAAAAAACACAAAACTGTGGAAACATAAAAGATACAATGTGGGAAAATAGAACAACACGTGTCTAAGAGGTGTGCACCTAGGTACGGTGCTTATATGTGATCCCCCAACGTGGATCCGTATCATAATTTCCCTTTCTAAAACAAATGCAGTCATCCTTCCTCGAATTTTCAATAATACTAGTGGGACATAGGACAATGCTATAGAGACCCAACCTAATTAAATGTAAATGTAGACAAGCACACAATCAATTGTTATGACTTAGTACACCTATCCTAATATCGATGGAATGTGATTATTTGACTCATCAAGCAAGAATATCTGATACCAGGTTACATTAAATAAATTGGCTTTAAACATAAACAAAAGAGATAGTAGAGGACAGATTTCAATTCAGGGTACACGTAATAATCAAGAGAATACAATGAAATTAAATACAAAGCAAATAAATAATACATGTTTAATATATTAAAGTAATTACTTGATAACTGAATGTTATTAAACTGATACATGATTGTATGTACACTATATGGGAAATGAAAACAATTAAAAACTTGCTTAGCACTAGAATCAAAGGTGGGGCTGATTTTAGTAGTAGAGGATGAGTTGGATGTCATTTGTCAGTGGAGGAAAGGATTTGGGAGGGATGCTGTGTGGTGTGCGGAAAGGAGAGGATAGAGGAGGCCAAAAGAGGGAAGCTAGTAGTTTTTTGGTTGGCTGGGAATAGAAAACAATGGTTGGGGTAGGCGCTTGGGGCTTGTTGTGGGGCTAGTAAGGAAAAAAAGTGGTTGGGTAGCTTGCGGTGGCTAGAGAAGATCGTGGACTCGCGGATGGGATAACCCAAGGGTAGCGGTGGCTATGGGTGGGCGCATGGAGGTGCTGCTGAAGGTGGATGGAGTGGTAGCAGGGAGCTTAGAGGCAAAGTGGTGGCAGCTGAAGACTAAAACATTTATGGTAGGGGCACTCGTGCGGCTTCATACCGTGCAAATCTCATGTCTGAACGACTGAAAAATCAACCACCAATTCTCATTACATATGCTCCAATATTCATGCATATAAATAGGAGCATGGATTGTGTTAAATGCCATTGATGGCCCAGATTGCCTGACTGGAGGCATTTAACCTAAATCTCAAAGTATAACTTGGAAAAGTAATGAAAATACTTTAAAAATGAAAAAAAAACTTTGAATGTGTGTGTTAATGGCTCATATCATCCATATGACAATCCAATAAATGGTTGCGAGAGTTGAATAGGGAAATTGATAATTGCATGCCTTGTTATTCAATCATAGAGGAGAATATATACTACTACATCAGACTCAACAACTTACACACGCGATGTGGGACAAAATCCATATACGCACAATAATAGTAATAACATAAGAAATACCCGACTTGTAAATATCTCTCAACTCTCCCCCTCAAGTCGGATGGAAAATGTCGATCATTCCAAGTCTTTTGATATCATCAGTGAACGAGTCACTCCCCAAGCTTTTAGTGAACACATCTGCTAGTTGATCTTTATAGTGGATGAATGGAGTGATCCACCTCAACGTGCTTTGTCCTATCATATTGCACTGGATTGTGAGATATGCTGATCGCTGAGTTGTTGTCACAAAACAAGGAGAAAGTAGACATTATGGGAATTCCAAGTCATGTAGAACGGTACGCAGCCATAGGCCCTCACACATGCCTTGTGACATAGCACGATATTCTGGCTCAGTGCTCGATCTGACACTATGTTTTGTTTCTTATTGCGCCATGTCCCCAGGTTTCCTCTAACAAAGGAACAATAACCTGTTGTAGATTTTCGATCATCACGACACCCTGCCCAATCAACATCAGTGAAAATTTCAATCCTTAAGTGGTTGTTCTTGGAGAACAGAAGACCGCGAGCTAGAGCTTTCTTCAAATACCGTAATACACGGTATACTGCTTCTTGATGTCTGACCCTAAGAGCATGCATGTATCTACTCAGAATGCCAACTGCATAGTAATGTCTAGATGAGTATGAGATAGATATATTATTTTCCCAACTAATCTCTGGTAGTGAGTGGCATCTGCCTGGTCACTGTCACAATCTTCACAGATTCCATGATTTTCTTCCATTGAGGTGTTCGTAGGAACACAACTAAGCATACCGGTCTCCTGCAACAGGCCTAACACATACTTCCGCTAAGATATAAAGATACCCTGATATGATCTAGTCACCTCGATTCGCAGAAAATATCGTAATCTTCCCAAGTCTTTCACCTCAAACTCTGCAGATAAGAGGGACTTGAGATTCACAATCTCTTCTACATCGTTACCCGTGATCACAATGTCATCCACATATACAATCAGAACCACAATGCCTGGATCACGTCTCCGAATAAACACAGTGTGATCAGACTGCTCCTGTTTGTACCCAAATTTTAGCATAGTCGCGAGGACTGTTTCAAGCCATATTAGGACCTCCTTAGCCGACAGACAAGACCTTCAGCTCCCTTTTTCACAAACCCATGAGGGAATTTCATGTATACTTGTTCATCAAGCTCACCATGGAGAAACACATTCTTAACATTCAGTTGATGAAGATCCCAGTCCATGCAAGCTGCATAGGACAACAATTCCCGAATAGAGTCCATCTTAGCCACATGGGCGAAAGTCTCCTGGTAGTCCAATCCCTGAGTTTGAGTGTACCCCTGAGCGACCAGCCGTGCTTTGTACCGTTCAACTTTCCCTTCTTGATTCTGTTTGACCGAGAACACCCATCTCGAGCCAGTAACTTTCTTGCCAGGAGGAAGGGAAGAGGCATCCCAAGTATGATTCTTGTCCAAGGTTGACATCTCTTCTTTCATAGCCTGAGTCCAAGCCGGGATACCCAACGCTTCCTGCCATGTCATGGGAATAACAATCGACGAAAAAGAAACAACAAAGGCTTGGTGGGCCGGGGTAAGATGGTGGTAAGCCACATGGTTAGGAATAGAATGTTTAGTACATGCAACCTTACCTCTCAATAGAGCAAGTGGCATATGCAAATCTGCATCATCAGAATCTGAGGCGGAAGCGGGCACTGGTAGAGGCGACGCTTAGTAGTATGTATATGGGAGGAGCGTCAATGGTACACATGAGGGAAAGGAGATATCAGATTATCAGGCAGAGGAACAGGGATAGGGGAACCCCGTTCCCTTGGCGCGGGAAGTTGTGGTGGTAGAGGAGGGAGAATAAGAAGAGGAACATCCATATCACAAGTACTCTCCCCCTGACGAAGAGTATGAGTCGATGACAAAAAATAGGATTCCCCTTCCCGAAAAGTAACATCCATAGTGCAATACATACGCCAGAGGGAGGGTGGTAACACCAATACCCTTTCGTCGTGGAAGAGTATCCAAGGAACACGCACCGAAGAGCCCGAGGGTCCAATTTGTCTCGGTGAGGCAAATGAATATGTACAAAACATACACATCTAAAGACACGTGGAGAAATGTGTGAAGTATAAATCACTGTCATGGTAGACAGCTGAACTAGGGGAGTAGCATAGTCAAGAACACGTGAGGGAAGCCAATTGATAAGGTGGGAAACGGTAAGAACCGCATCACCCCAATAGGACTTGAGAAGGTGCATAACACCCAGAAGACGATCGACATCCAACAGGTGCCGGTTTTTCCGTTCTGCAACTCCATTTTGGGTCGAGGGGTTAACACACGTGGTCTGGTGGAGGATACTATAACTAATAAGGTACGAGCCAAATGCTCCTCGATCGTCATTTTCCCCCATTATCACTGTGCAGGACACGAATCACACCCTTAAATTAAGTCTGAACCATTTTGTGAAAAATTTGAAAACAAGAAAAGACTTCACTTTTCTTTTTTAACAAATACACCAACGTTGTGCGAGAAAAACAAACAATAAAGGTGACAAACCAACGAAAACCAAATATAGATAAAACGGGGGATGATCCCCAAACATCAGAATGAACAACATCAAACAGAGTGCTACATGGAGAAGAAAAATGCGATGGACTATGTCTCACATGTTTAGACCTATTGCAAATATCACAGACAAAAGTTTGTAGAAACGGTGAGAAAACATGAAACAATTTCTGAAGGTAGATATGAGAAGGATGCTCATGCCGCAGGTGCCAACGACAAACATCATCAACTGTAACAAGAGTGTAGGATAGAGCCTGAGGGGAAGGTGGGAGCTCCAAGTAATACAGTCTACCGCGGTTCCTACCACTGTCAATGTTCCGCTTCGTACCCAGTTCCTAAAAAAACACAGAAATCAGAAAAAAGTTACAGAGCAATTAAGGGATCGAGTAATGTCACTGATGGAAAGTAAATTGCGAGTAAAGGATGAAACATGAAGAACAGATGACAAAGAGATAGAAGGGTAACATAAAGTCTGGCCTTTGCCAGCAATGAGAGACAACAAGCCATTAACATAAATAACTGTCCTTACCAGACAAAGGGATGTACGAGAGGAAACCTGAGGAGCAGCCGGTCATGTGGTGAGTGACACCAGAATCAATCACCCACTCAGAGGAGGAGGCAGTGGCTGCATTGGCACTTGACATAGCAATAAAGGCAATGGAAGCAGAGGCACCCAGAGGCTAATCAGGCTGAGAGTGCAGCATACGACGAAAATCGTCCAACTCATGAGCAGTAAGCTGTCCGAGAACAACAGTGGACTCGTCGTAGACGTCTGTAGAGTAAGCAACATCATGAGGTCGGGAGCTGCCCTAGCGATGGCCCCCACGTCTTGGCCCTCGTCCACGGCCACGACCTCGAGGGGCAAGATGTGGGTGGAGCTTGCAGCACACCTCCCGAGTATGGCCTTTGCGACCACAATAATGACAACTAGGAGCAGCCGAGCTAGGGATGGAAACTTGACCACGACCAACGCTAGTAAAAGCAGAGCGATCAGGAGGAGTACTAGCACTAAGAGACTTCCGACAGTCTTCATCACCAAGGACCATGCTAAAGGCTTCCCGAAGGGACGGAAGAGGAGAACGGTGAAGAATATGCGTCCGCACCATGTTGAGCTCCATGTTTAGCCCCATCAAGAAGGCATGCAAACAAAAGCGGTTCTCTCGTTGTTTTAACTAAACAACGTCCTGCTACTCTGACGTCGCCTAAGTATTCAACAATGAACGAGTGCCCTCTTTAATGGTGCAAATGGCGTGATGCATCGTATGGTGTCGTCTTAATCTCTTAGTATGAAAGAGGGTATGGAGGAGGAGTTTTGTCATCTGGAAGTCGCTGTGCTACTGTAGATGTTGAAGGTCCTATCAGAGGTGTAAGATGGTACTGAGGTGTATTTGGGGAAGCAAACGGAGGACCCAAATTACTATGTGGCTCATAGTATGAAGTCATATTCTCTACATTGAACATGGGGTGGATACTCAAATCCTTAGGAATGTCCTTCTCATATGTGCTTAAGCCAATCTTTCCTAGAATTATGTAATGATATATTTGCCTAACGCTCAAATTCCTTGGTGGCTCCTGAAGAAAACCTCCCGAGTCTTGCGCAAATCATAACTCAAATAACTTTTTTTCCTTAACTTTGCTCTATCTTATGATTATGCATTTAAATTTTAAATATTTCATTATTTAATATAATATTATGTTGGAACATGTCATGCATATCATGAGATGATGTCAATGATCAGTAATAGACTCAACAAACAGACTAAAATGTGATTATGGTGTGATGAATTTCTCTCCAGAACAATTCTCTCTTAGAAATGGTACCTCATCAGGAGGCTCAACAGACAGGATATAAAATAATTCATGTGTGCTATGAAAACCTAGAGGAATTCCTAGAGACATCAGTTGTCTTCATACGCATACAAGGCAACCGAATAACCAATACACAATCAATTCCAGGCTTTCGATTCTCACTCAAAACTCACTCTTCTTTTATAATGTATGGAAATGCCGGGTTCTCATACTGACAAATGAATCAATCATTTGAATCTTATCCTTGTACCGATCCGTGGGTTGATATGAGGATAGAACGATCTCAGGATTTGATCATAAAATATGCACTTGCTTGATCACCCCTTACACGCGACATCATGATCATTAAAGTAGGTGTTGTTAAAAGTGTTAATTATGTGTCTCGAATCCTAACTCAAGCGACGACCAATGTTTAACATGACCCACGGGATCTAGGGCCGCGGTCCTGGCCGAAATGTTTTTGATCACACGCCCGAAGCACATGGACGTGTGCCGAGGTTGTGTGGCAGTTGGGACCGTTCCAAAAGTCAGTGGACTTATCCAGAAGGAGATGCGACGTTTCGATTCACGCGCCCAGACCACACGGGCGTGTGCCGAGAGCGTGTGCTGTTTTGACGATTCCATGACGATTGTCGATGAGAAGACGTGCTGATTAGGGCACACGCCCAAGGCACACGCCCAAGGCACACGGGTGTGTGCCAATGGCACGCCATTCTTTTTCTTTTTGTACGGAGTGTCATAAACTTTTGGTTAGTCTGTTTTCAGTGTGATAATTTTCGAAGCAACTCTGAAGCACTTCTCGGGATTTGGGATTTCATCTGAATTTGGAAGTCCACCCATTTGTCTGTAACCGTCTATGTTCTAAATAGTGAAAATCCGACTGCTGCTACCCGTGGACGTTGTCCATCTTTGCGTGGGCCATGTAAATTGGTGTCGTCTAATTTCCACAACAAAAGGCATGCGGGAAATGACCATTGGGAGAATGTAACATCAAATTGTATCCTTAAATGAAGAAAGAATGATCCAAAAAAGATATCGTTGGGTGACCTGTGTTAATTTTATCAACTGTATAATGAAACAAAGGAAAAAGAATTGAACTTGAAAGAGTTAAGTAAATTAGAGGAGTATAAGAACATAATATTTTATCGTAAAATTCAAGTATAAAAGGTAAAATATGTTCTAAATAAGATGAAAAATGGAAAGACGGTTGGACCAGACGATATACCCATCTAAGTATGAAAATGTCTAGAAAATGAAAGAATTTTGTCGTTTACATATTTTTTCAATAAAATACTGAAGTCAAAGAGGATGTCAGACCAGTGGAGAGAAAATATCTTGGTACTTTTGTATAAGAGTAAAGTAGATATACAAAATTGTGTTAATTACAAAGGAATTAAATTGATGAGTCATACCATGAAACTATGAGAACGAGTAATAAAAAAAAGATTAAGACGAGAGACTAGCATCTTAGAGAATCAATTTGGATTCATGCCAGGGAGGTCGATTATGGAAGCTATACTTCTCTTCAGTACACTCATACATCTCTTGAGTACACTCATTGACAACTATCGAGAAAGAAAACAAGATTTGCATATGCTGTTTATTGATCTTATGAAGACTTATGATAGAGTTCCAAGAGGGATCTTACGCAGAATCTTAGAAAAGAAAGGTGTAAATGTATCATATATTGACATAATCAAAGATATGTATACAAATTTAGTAACAAGGGTGAGGAAGGGTTAACACAGGAATTCTCTATTACTGTTGGATTACATCAAGGTTCAGCTTTAAGCCCTTATCTCTTTACCTTTATCTTAGATGAGCTCACCAGACATCCAACAAACAATACCTTGGTGTTTATTGTTTGCGGATGATATTGTTTGGTTGATGAGACGTGCGAGGGTGTAAACGCAAAATTTGAATCTTGGCGAGATATTTTAGAAAAGAAGGGTTTTAGGTTGAGCAGGGCGAAGACGAAGTATATGGAGCTTAAATTTAGCAGTACAAGAAGACAGATGACTTCGTTATTAAGTTGGATGATCAAGATATTTCTCGTAGTGAGTGTTTTAAATATCTTGCATCGATAGTTCAAAAAGTTGGAGGTATTGATAAAGATGTGACACATAGAATTCAAGCGGGTTGGTTGAAGTGGTGAGGCGCGTCAGGGATCTTATGTGATCGTAAAGTATCACTAAAACTTGAGGGCAAGTTTTACCGTACTGCAATTAGACCCGCGATGCTCTATGGTTCTAAGTGTTGGGTAGTGAATCATGTACATGAGCAAAAATGGGAGTTGCGGAGATGAGAATGCTTGGGTGGATGTGTGGACACACGAGATTGGATAAAATTAGGAATGAAAGTATCAGGGATTAGACAGGAGTAACGCCAATTTCAGAGAAGATACGAGAAGCTCGTGTAAGATGGTTTGAACATGTACAAATGAGACCATTAGATGCACCTGTTAGGCGTTGTGAGAGTCTAGTCACTAGGAATGTTAGACCAATAAAGACTTGGAATGAAACTATAAAGAAAAACATGATGTCCTTAGACATTAGTGAGATTATGACAAAAGAGGACACAATGACGACAAAGGATCCATATAGCCGATCCCACTATAGTGGGATAAAGGCTTGAGTGTTGTTGTTTTATTTTAGTAATATAAAAAAATATTCTAGCAATTCTTTAAGCGATTGTTATTTGCAGATTAGGCTTTTCTATTCACAGTTTTTACTATTCGCAACTCTAAAGGGTCCTAAATTTGCTATTTGTAAACAAAGTTGTTATTCGTAGACCAGTACAAAAAAACTTGACATCGTGAAACCCTAGCTTCTCTAGAATGCCCCTAATTACGACTTTCTTCTCCAGGACATTGCAAAACCCTAGCAATGACTTTCTTCTGCATTGTATTTCCCTCCAATTTTCTTGTAGTTCTGAAAGAGATGCATCTCGAGCTTGTTGAAACTATCAAAACATGTTGAGTAAAGTAGCAGGCCTTACTCTCTTCCAACCAAACCCTCTGACCTCACATCGTTCCTCTAAGGCCAGTCTCTCGGTAAGCACGAGTCACTAACCCTAACGATTTAGCCCACAAATGCTGGCATTAAATCAACGACGCTGACCCTAACGATGTTACCTTGAGGGCCTTCACAGATTGACGGCCAACATATCAACAATGCTACCTCGAGGGCCTTTGCAAGCTCGAATCTGAACCCTAACCCTAATAATATCTAGAGGATCCACATCACACATCAGATAGGCAAACGACAGTAAGGTCATGGCCAGGAGGGGGAGGTGCAGTGCGGGTATTGCACTGCACCGTAAAGTGGAGCTCCTGATGTTGACAAGTGGAGAAATACAATTTAATGGTCCTGTTTGTTTCTTCTCAAAGCAAACTGTTAAAAAGTAAAATTAATAGTCTTTCTTTTTCCGCCATTTCTTTTTTGCTTTCTCACCGGTCCTCTCCCTGCTTTTCCACCCGTCCTTCGCCTACAGTGACACTTCACGCAGCTCTTCTCTTCCTCCTCCGTTCTCCCAATCAATCGTCCATGGCGGTGCCGACAGTGTGGCCGAAATACCATCTCGAACGAGCTCCATCATCCCCTGCCACGGAAACCTTCCTCCCTCGTTCTCCCGATCAGCCGGAATACCTTAACATCATTGAGGAATGCGAGAAAGTAGGGAGAAATGTTATATTTCTTCTATGTTTGCATCTCTTCACTTGTTTTGTATTTTTAGGTTTTTATCCCATTCAACATTTTGATGTTACTTTACACACGATATTGACGCCGAAAATGAATGGCAGTAGTATGATTTTGATTGATTCATTGTATATGATATCAAATCAATTGTATGATTTTGATTGAGAAGAACACGATTCTCCTGTTACTGATGGTTTAAAAATCATACCATATTTATCAGTTGTTGGCCAAGTACACAGAAATTTCAACCATGGTGTATGTTAATGACCCTTGTCATCTTGTCCTCAAAGGCTCGAACGATCGAACTCTGGAAGAAGGAGAGAAATGGCCGCCACTTTATGCTCGTCATCTCCTCCTTTAGGGCACTGCTGCAATGTGCCTGGGTGCTACCCACACATGGGTCCGCCCCACTTCAACTTTTATTCCGGCGACCTTGCCGGCTACGCCATGGAAGGTTAATCAAGGAAAGGGAGGAGGAGAGGGGCGGAGCAAGATAATGACAGTTACCGGCTGAGTAACGCCAATTTTTTTTCCAGGTTTTAATAAGATAGGAAGATGCCTTTTTGGCCATTAGATTATAAAATGACAGATGTCATTATCTCCAGGTTGCACTTTACGGTGCAGTGCAATAGCCACACTCTACCTCCCTCGGACCATGTGATTTTGCCCCCGCTGGCGGGGATGTACATGAATCTTATTTGACTGTGTGCATAGAGAACCTCGGGAGCTGCATGAAGGAAACACCAAATAATATATGTGAGCATCTCTCTTTTTTTTATCGTGTTTGGACATTTTATTATTGCTCCATCTCTTCTTTTTTCCCTCTGATTTGATGCACCATTTGGTTTCAAGCTATCGAATTAGTTTGAAGAGATTGAATTAGTTGGGAGAGAGAGAGAGAGAATTGTTGCGCGTCATCTGGTTTTCCTCAAGTACAGAGAATCAGACTTTCTTAACTCGGAGTCGGACCGGGCGCACAAACAGTCAATGGAAATCCAGCATCAATGACGAGCCTTTTTTTACCGTGGAAAACCCAGAAAGGGTGAAAACCACATGACCGGATCGGTATCGGCCCAAAATCCACTATTTAACTTTGAGTTTACAAGTATTGGTAGTCTCCTCGGAGGATGACATACCACATCTCCGTTACAAGCTTTTGAATATAGAAAAGAGTGGACAATAAACCAAGTCTACGGAGCTTGGATGAGAGCGTCCTCGTGGAGAAAAATTCTAAGTCCTTGAAGCCTTGGGGTGTCTTCACACGAGCATCCGCGGGAGAACTTTCCAGTGCCTTCTCCCGAGCTCTCAAAAACGTCCAAGTGAGCGTCGAGAGTTGTGCACGCTAGAGAGGGAGCGGAGTGAGTTCCAATCGGAGAAACGATCCAAATCACACGTTTTCGTCAGAAAACCTTAAAGCTCCTCTAGTCTCTAGAGTTGCTTGTCTTCAAATGAAAGTTTGAGGGTCTTTTTATATTTTTCTGGAGGGACGTGTTGGTAATTGCGCTGGGCTGGATCCTGAGTTGGCGAATGACGTTGCTCCATTTTGGTCACTTGAACACCAATTTTCACTAAATGACGAACATGCCTCCCGGGTGGTTCGGGTGGCCCGTGAAGGTTTCCCGGCGGTGGCGGTGACCGATGGTGGACGGAGGCGGCGACGACTGCGGTTGGAGGAGGCGCATGCGCAGATGGCTCGTGCGCGGAGAGCACATGGCGCGTGTGCGGAGGGCACAGGGCGCGCATGCGAAAGGCACAGGGCGCGCGCGCGGAGGGCACAGGGCGCGCGCGCGGAGGGCACAGGGCGCGCGCTCGGAGGGCACAGGGCGCGCGCTCGGAGGGCACAGGGCGCGCGCTCGGAGGGCACAGGGCGCGCGCTCGGAGGGCACAGGGCGCGCGCTCGGAGGGCACAGGGCGCGCGCTCGGAGGGCACAGGGCGCGCGCTCGGAGGGCACAGGGCGCGCGCTCGGAGGGCACAGGGCGCGCGCTCGGTGGGCACAGGGCGCGCGCTCAGTGGGCACAGGGCGCGCGCGCGCAGTGCGCAAAGGCCGCGTGATAGCGCGCGCTGCGCTCGCCCCTACACGCTGCCAGCACGCAGCACGCACCCGGGGGGCGCGCAACACGTGCCCGTGGGGTGCTTACGCACGTGCTTGTCGCGCATGCGTGCTTGGGCCGGCCGCGCATGTGTGCCTCTTCTTGCACGGGTGCTCGCCCTCTTTGGCTCGGTTCGGGAAAACCCAGGGGAGTGCTATCAAATGCCCCCAAATTTTCGCGGATCATGACCTGCAGAGCGATGAGTGCGAAAATTTTACTTGTGTTTACGACGACTTGGAGCCGCATAATCACGGGCCTTTGTCATGAACAGTTATCCGCAGGTAATCTGAAACCTGAGAATATTTTTATTTTGAAACGAGTATTTTTGGCCATGATCGGAAGATATCTCCTGCCCCTTCTATGAGATATCTGATTGGGATTTGATTGAATCTGTTACCTCTTTATGGAGAGCAAAATCCAGTAGGATATATTCCAACCTTAATAAGACCTTCCCTTGTTTGCCTACTACATGCCTTATAAATTAAAGTGTCATGTTATGCTTTTATTTACGTTCCTGCGGTACTTTTGACGCTTTAATCTGTGGAATTTTTTGTGGTCATGTCTCTCTCCAAGTAGGTTAGTGTTTTATTTTTGATGAGGCTTTAGGTGAAAGGGGCAGGAAGACGGGCTCGCCAAGGTGTGACAATTCGGGGTCCGGCGACGGCGAGAGTGCCGACCATTGGGCGTCAAGCGCTTGGATGGGAGACATGTGCTCGGCCGGGCGTGCATGGGGCAGCACGCGCGGCGGGGCGGCGCTCACTCAACCTGGCGGCGTGCATGGGTCGCGCGCTCAGACGGGCGGGGCGCGCTTAGCCGAGCGGCATGCGCCTGGTCGGGCGGTGCGCGCACGACCGAGCATTGCCCGTTCGGCCGGGCGATGCGTGGGAGGCGCGCGCTCGGCCGGGTGCGTGTGAGGCACGCGCTCGGCCGGGCATGTTCGGCGTGCGCACTTGGCCAGACATGTGTTGCGGACGTTTAGCCGAGTGCATGCGCACGCGGTGTGTGCTCTGCTGGTCGGGCGCACGTGGCATTGTCTTTCTCCTGATATCGCCCCCGTGCTTACCGTCTTTTTTCTGTTTCAGACTTCAGAGCGCGCTGTCCCGTCGAGGTCGTTGCGCCTTTCCTCAACTTTGAGCGTGGATCAGGTGAGCTCGTGGCAGAAGCGTTTCAGAATTTTGACGGACGTGGAGATCAGGATTCCTTCTTTGTGGGAGCGCATCCAAACTCCTCCGAGTTATTTCGCCATCACGGGGGGGTGCTTGAAGGCGGGTTTCCGGATCCTTCATGTCGAGGAGGTTGTCGCGATCTTGAAATTCTGTGGTGTGCTAGTCTCGTAGTTTTCCTCGGTCGGAATGACGAGGATCATGGGATATTTTGCTTCTTTCGAGAGCACAGTTCCCGTATGACTGCCCAACTCTTCCGCGAGTGGTGCGAGGTTTGTCATAACAATGGGGACCAGATCGAGGTGTGGAGCAACATGAGGTGGCTTGCGTTCGAAGAGACGACCGACTACCGTCATGGGGGAACGTTGTTCTGATTTACCCAAAATCCTTGGAAGCTACCTGAGATCTGGCAGGATCTTTCGAGGCGATGTCGCCACCTTGAAGGACTGGAGCATAATTTTATCCCGGTGTTGGACTGAGGATCCTCGCGAGCTGGCGGACGTTCTCCGTAGGATCAATGTGTTCGTTGCTGTGAAGATATTGATTCTTGCAGGCCTCTCGATTGACGTGGAGTGAAGTTGTGCCGTTCTGTTGGAGCGCGGTAAGAAGAGAAAGCTGGTGTTCTTGCTGAAGTAGGGGGAAGGTGGGCCATCCTCTGTTGCCCTTAAAGCTATTGTGAAGTTGCCGATGAATGCTCTGACGAGCCGATTGACAATCCTCTGCTCGCCATTCACGAGATCGAGGAGTCCCCAGAGCTGCACGCAGACGAGCCGATCGACAATCCTCTGCTCGCCATTCACGAGATCGAGGAGTCCCCAGAGCTGCACGCAAATGAGCCGATTTCTCGAGAGGATCCCAAGCTGCCACCGGTGGCGGCGAAGGATAAAAGGCGGGAGTCTTCTTCTTGCCGAGCTAGCCTCCGAAGGTACGTCGATTGCCCTCATTGCTTTCTCCTTCGGCCCATTCCTAATTGTTGTATTGACTTGTCCTCCGCCTTTTTTGCTAGACGAGCTTGCAAGATCGTGCTTACGTGGGACAACAACTATGTAACCATGACAGACGAGTTCTTCTCCCTGCGGACAATGTTGTCCGCATCAGAGGATTCTTTGTCGGTTGCTAGGAAGAGGAAAGAGAAGGCCTTTTCCCTACTGAGTAAGAGTCCGAGTTGACTTCTTACAGAGCCAGGGTCGAGGAGCTCTGGGGGAAACTGGATGCAACTGACAGGATCCTTGCCGAGTCGCTGAATTGTTATGAGGCGGCTTAGGCAGAGATGGCCCAATTGGAGGCGAAGGTGGAGCGAGCGACTTAAGGAAGAGAAAGCTCAGTTGGCTGCAGGGCAGAAGGACGTCGAGGTTGTGCCATCGTCTGCGATGGTTGCGTATAAAGAGTCATATGACTTTATAGTGGATCGGTCTTGTATTGCAGATGAGGCTCATTCTGAGATGATGACCACTGAGATTGATCCACTTTTGGAGGACGAGCGCAATCCCGTGTTCTTCTTAGGTTTTGGCAAAGGGTTCTGGCTAGCTCGAACGATGCCAGATCATTCTGATCTGAGTGTAGTGGATACTTCAGATGATGGCTTCGACATGGGTGTTGGGTGCTGACTCGCCCTACACCCTCCCATGTATCTGTTTGTTTTGCTTTTCTTGTTATGGTGTGGTTTAACACCGTTGTATGTTTTTTATGTTTTTGATATTGTAGCCCGTGTGATAGCTTTTGTTTGTCATTTTCTTTTGCAGTATTTTGGAAGTGGTTTGCATTCTGCGTACGTGCGTGACGCTTGTTGTTAGCCTTCGTAGCTTAGCGTTTGGTTCAGGTGTCGGCGTTTGAGTGGGATGATGAACGTTAGCTTGCTCGCATCTCAGAAGGACTTGGGGGACCTTTCCTGGCGGAGACAGAGAACCTTGTTCATTCGCGCCTCAGGAGGACCAAAGTCTGTCTAGGTGGTGGTGATGAAGGACCTTCGTTAGTTCGTGCCTCAGGAGGATCGAGGTTCATCCAAATGGGGGTGACGAAGAACCTTTGTTTATTCGTGTCTCACGAGGACCGGGATCCATCCAGGTGAATGTGACGAAGAACCTTTGTTCGTTCGCACCTCAGGAGGACCAGAGTCCAGCCAGGTGGAGGTGGCGAAGAACCTTTGTTCGTTCGCGCCTCGGGAGGACTGTGCTCCATCCAGGTGGAGTTGGCGAAAAACCTTTGTTTGTTCACACCTCTGGAGGAGCAGAATTCGTTCAGGTGGAGGTGGTGAAGAACCTTTGATCGTTCGCGCCTCAAGAGGACTGTGGTCCGTCTAGGTGGAGGTGATGAATAACCTTTATTCGTTCGCGCCTCAGGAAGACCGGGGTCCGTCCATGTGGAGGTGACGAAGAACCTTTGTTCGTTCGCGTCTCAAGAGGACTGGGGTCCGTCTAGGTGGAGGTGGAGATGCACCTTTGTCCATCTAGAATTTTTAGTAGGAGGTTCTGAGGCCCGAGTTCTTAAACAATTGGCGCTTCTTGAAACCAAAATCCATCGCTTAAAGTTGAAGGGGAGTACAAGGGGTGCACATGTCTAGCAGTGCAACTTGTTATTCAAATAGTTGCGGGAAAGTAAACTGCAGGTGGCGGCAGAGTTTCCTTGATGGGATTCCTGCGTCAAGTCCCAACGACGTCTTCAAGAGCTACATCCTGCGGGCAGATCTCTATTGTGATGCTCTGTGTGAGCACGTCCTCCCGGAGCATTCTTAATTGTGGTCCTCGAAGGATGGCACTGCATGTTGAGGCGGCTTGTATGATGACGAACTGGACGTTGTAGGTGGCTTGCGCCGGAGGGGCTCCCAGAGTTATTGGTAGGATGATGCTTCCCAGGATGGAGATCATTGGGTGCCTGGTGACGTGTGCGCCCATGTGCTCATCTGGACGTCCTTCCTAGAGATTCTCAGTTGGAGTAGATTCGATAGGAATAGTACGTTGGCAGACACATCGTCATCGATCAATAGTCCGCTCACCTCGACTGGATAACTTCCAATGATCGCTCGTATGTACTGCGAATTTGACGAGGACCCTTGTGCACATGGTGGGGACGTCCCGGTTGTCTCCTGCCACGTTCCAGGTGGTGTTCCTCCGTGGTGCTGCCCCCCTGTGTGCTTGGTTGTGGCATGCTGCGTTCTTGTCTTCTTCCCTCAGAATTCCTTGAGAAGGCTGAGGTGCACGAGCCGTTCGACTTCCTCCTTTAGGCGCATTCATTCCTCTGTGTCTTGTATATGACTTCAGTGATAATGACAGTATTGGGATTGGTTCCCTCTGCCTGAGGGGAGCGCCTTGGGCCTCCGAAGAAGAGGGTGGTTCCTGATGGCATGCATGACTTCTGCATGAGGAGCGCTGAGCGGGGTGAAGTGTTGCTGCACCCCGACCCGCGAGGTTCCACTTAGGTGCCTGTTGCGTTCCCCATACAACAGACTCAAACTCCTACCCTTCTTCCCTTTTGTCTGCCTCGTTCTTGATGGAGGGGTGCTCTGTGGGGGTGACGCTTCCCGTAGCCGGTGCTACCCGAGCCCATGCGTGGGATGTGGCGCGGACCACTCCGCTGAGCGTGCGGTGGCTGGAAGGGAATGATGTCGGACCTGCATCCATATGATATGCCCCCGAGGGTTTAACAACCCCTGTCCCTTAGCAGGGTGAACACTTGAGCTTGACACTCCTCCATCTGGCGCATCTGCTCCTCCACCGATGATGCTAATGTGGTGATTATCTTCTCAAGATGTGGCGCGTTGCTGGCAAGTGAATCGTCGGGGATTGATTGTCAGATTCTTTGCAAGTTGATTGATTTGCAGCGCCCGTGCCTCCTTTCATCATTGCAGCTGGTCGGTGGTACTTGCTCGAGGCAAGCGTTGTCTTGCGAGATTCCGTAGAGATTCTGGGAACACCTTCCCACAGACGGCGCCAAACTGTTGCGGGTCACCTGGTTGTCCTCCGTTCCAGTGAATCAGACCGTCTTAGCTCGGAGTCGGATCAGATGCGCAAACAGTCAATGAAAATCCAGCAACAATGACGAGGGCTTTTTTTTACCGTGAAAAACCCGAAAATGGTGAAAACCCACGTGACCGGATCAGTGTCGAGCCAAAATTCTCTAGTTAGTTTTGAGTTTACAAGTATTGACAGTCTCCTCGGAGGGTGACAAATCACCTCTACATTACAAACATTTGAATATAGAAAGAGCGGAAAATAAACCAAGTTCACGGAGCTTGGATGAGAGCGTCCTCGTGGAGAAAAATGTGAAGGCCTTTAAGCCTTGGAGTGTCTTCACACGAGCATCCGCTAGAGCGCTTTCCAGTGTCTTCTCCAAAGTTCACAAAAGCGTCCAAGAGAGCGTCAGGAGTTGTGCACGCTAGAGAGGGAGCGGAGCGAGTTCCAAACAGAGAAACGATCTAAATCTCACATTCTCTCTGGAAAACGCCCAGATATCTCTCTAGTTTTTGGATTTGCTTGTCTTCAAATGAAAGTCTAGGAGACTTTTTATAGTTTTCTGAAACGACGTGTTGGTAATTGCGTAGGGCTAGATCCTAAGTTGACAAATGACGTCACTCCATTTTGGTCACTAGGATCACCACTTTTCGCTAAATGACGAACATGCCCACTGGCGGCGGCTGTGGCCGATGGCGGCGGTGGCTGATGGTGGCCGGAGGCGGCGACGACGATCGCCGCGCAAGGGGTGCACCCGTGCCCGCAAGGGCTGCGCGCTAGCGTACAAACAAAGGTCACGCGCATGAGCGTGCGCGCGTCGCGTGGGGCTCGCGTGCGTGCTTGGGCCTGCCGCGCCCGCGTGCCTCTTTTTGCGCGGGCGCTTGCCCCCTTTAGCTCGGTTCGGGAAAACCAAAGGGGAGTCCTATAAAGAATGGAGAAGGATTTTTCGACATCTTTCTTCTGTAATTCTCTACATCATTAGTTTTCAAGTCATTCGGTCAATTTGGAAAGAGAGGTGAAGTCGAAGAGAAATTTTTTGGTCCGGGTCTCGTTTGAGACCAATGAAATACATGAGAATCGTGCTGTTTTGTCGGTCCCGCAGCGCACAGTAAATTTGTGCATCGTGAATCCCACTATTTTCCTTATTTTCATTGGACATGGAGGCAAGAAATTTCGGAAGTAGAAAGGCAAGAAGGAGAATGGAGAGAAAAGAGTAGCAAATGAAACTTATAATTGCCTGTCAACATTTTGTTGGGAGTGGCTTTCCTTTTTATTTGGTAATTAGAGGTCTGGGGATGATGTTCTCTTCAAAAAAAAAAGGAATTGTTATAAGTAAATATTTGGCTATTAACATATTTTGATTATTAGCAAATCTTCTTTTTTGTCAATAATTATTAGCAAATATTTTTGTTATTAGCAAATCACATCAAAAAATAAAAAAAAATTCCAAATAATTCTACCAAAACAAGGCTCATCCAAATAGAGTTTTTTGACTATTTTTTCATTGCACCATTTTGATTCAAAAATCTTCAAGCAATCCAAAATAACTAATGTATTCTGCAAAGAAAAAAGTACATAGTTAGAACAAAATATATGTCGCCTCATTCACTTTGCTAAAACTGGCTTAACTTGTTTCATTTATACATTTGTATAGAAACTGTATTGATGTACCACCTTTTAATTATTTGTTATGTAATCTTAGTCTCTCATTGTATATTGTTCTCATGACTGAACTATTATTTGGATCTCTCTTTTTACGAGTGGAAAGAATTTTTCTGGATTTCAATATGTACCATCTCATGATTATGTGTTCCACACTTAACTTCAAGTTTCCACTCTTCACACACAACTTTTTTTGTCCTATTAACTATTGGGAAAATTGCTCCCTCAATCTTCCAAGATTTGAAGTGACAACACTACCAATTCTAAGAACATATTGTATTTAATGCATATCCACTTTATGAGCATGCAGTAAACTTGGTTTTTACTCCAAGATATTAATCAAAGCTAAGCTCAACTATATAGCTGAGACAACTTATAATTCTCAGCTATATCTCTAAGACAATGAGAAGAATGCAGAAACTGCTGAGAGTCACAGATCTCAACGTCAAGGCATATACCGCTGAGAATGTGTGATCTTCTCAGTGGTACAGTCGAGAAGATTCAGATGTAGCCGCTGGTCTCAGCACCAAGTCTAATATTGCTGAGAATGAAGTCAATACTCAGCGTTACAACTGACAAGATTCAAATTATGTCGTTGAGCCAGTACTGCTTGGCGGAAGTCAAATTTGGCGCTAGCGCCGAAAGCAGGAATAAACAATTCTATTCCTATCCATACTTTGACAAGACGTTTTCTGAAGCCATTGTAGATTGTCAAAGAGTATAAAGTGGAGCTTCTACGTCAATAGAACAGTGTCGTTACACAAAAATCTAATATGAAGAAAGAGCTTGACGTCGCTCAAAGAAAGAAGAAAGAAGATAGTTCTTGCTGAAAGCATTCAAAAGAACAAGTAGAGTTGATTCAGTGGCTCAAAGGTTAATCTTCTTCCATCTACAAGTAGAAGGAGGTCAAGGTGGAGCTTGCCCTAACCTATGCTAAACCTGAAAATCATTCAGTCAGGGTCCAGCTCCAGATTTTGCCATCAAAGCAAGAACAACATAAGGTCTCTATGTTCAAGGTCTAATTATTAATTAGACTTCGGTTGTAATCTCTTTCATTAAATTTTTTGTAGGGCCTTAGTGTCTGAGTTGTAAGACCCTTGCGCTTGAGCTGTAGGGCTGTACTCCCAGCCTGAGTGGTAGGATTTCAGTAGAAATCTGAGGTAGGACTTGAGTCAAGTTCGAGGTAGGAAACCTGAAAGGTTTCTGAGCTGTAGGAGTTGGAGTACTCTAAGGTAAGGCTTCTTGATAAGCCTGAGTGTAGGGCTTGTGTGCCTGAGGTAGGGTCTTGGAGGAGACCTGAGAAATCCTGAGGGATTTGTGCTATAAGCTCTGTTGAGCCAAGTTTGAAGGAGGTTGCCTATTCTAGCACATACCTAAATAGGTATAGAGGGAAAGTGGATGTACCCAAACCTTAGACAACCACTCTAAATCTCTGTGTGTTTTTTGTGTGCTTGCTTTCTTTCTTACTTAACTGCTTAAATTGAAAAAAAACCCACTAAAACTACAAGACACCTATTCACCCCCCCTAGGTGAGTTAGACTACCACTAACTATAATCTATCAAGTGGTATCAGAGGCATGTTCTTCAAAAAGGGACTTAACAGTCTGACTAGATCCTAAGAGGGTAGTCTAACCTTACACCATGTCTTTCAGCGAGTATCATAAGGAGATGAGCTCTATGAAATTGCAATATGTAAAAAGGAAACCTTTGGCATATGGAAGCAAATGGTTAAACTGCTCATGGAAGCCTCTGACCCAAGAATTTACATTACAGTAAAAGAGGGGCCTTTCATTCCCATGAAGGCCTCCACTATTGATCCAAACCTGCAAGTTCCCAAGAAGTATGCAGACATGACAAATGATGAGATTACACTGGTCACAATGGACAAAAGAGCTAATAATATAATTGTTAGTGTCATTGATGACTCCATCTTTCAGAATTTGGTTCACTGACAAACTGCAAAGAAAATGTGGGACACCCTAATTGTCTACATGGAGGGAACAAAAGATGTAAGGGATGACAAAAAATCCCTCCTCAACCAGAAATATGAGGCCTTCAGGCAGGGAGACAAGATAACATAGCTGATTGCTATAAAAAGTTTTTCAAGATAGTAAATGAGCTGAGGACATATGGGAGGGTCTTCACAAATTATGAGTTGAATGACAAGTTCCTTAGGTCTCTAGCTAGAGATTGAGACAACAAGATCTGTGTCATCAGTGAAATGAGAAGCATTTCCAACATTACTCCTCACATCCTATATGGAAAGCTGCTCTCTTATGAGATGCAGCTGAATTTTAGAAAAGAGGAGGATAATGCTGCCAAGTCGCACATGAAAGAGAAAACAGTGACCCTTAAGGCCAAGGAGAACAACAAGGAGAGAGCTTTCTCTCCTCCCAGAAGACCCGCTGACTCAGAATCTTCTGAAATCAACACATCCGATGCTGAGATGTCAGTTGGGGAGTTTGCTACCTTCTCTAAGCAGTTCAAGAAAATGATGTCTCGAAAAAAGCACTGGACAAGCAAGCCTTCCTCTTTATCCTATCTCAAAAAAATCACAAGGGGGAAAGGTATGGCTCCAACTCTATTAAACATGTTTCTGCTAATGTTGTTTGCTATTGTTGTAGCAAGCCTGAGCATGTCATTACTGACTACTCGATAAAAAGAAAAGAAAAGGTTGCTGGTAAAGAAAATAAGCTTGTTGGTGACAAGAGGCATCATCACAAGGGCAAAAAGTCTGAGAAGACGTTCATTGCCAAGGAGGAGAAGAGCTGAAGTCAGAGTGACTCAGATTTTGAAGAAGATGAAGCTTATATTGGGCTATTTGTTGCTGCTGAAGAAGATACCTATCTTGTTGCCAGGATAGGGATCAAAGCTCCATTATCTAGTCCTAAAAGTGACTGTGAAGCAGCAGCAGAAGAAGAAGGATGTTGTGGCTTGATGACCATAATTGAAGATGGAACTCAGGTTAAATCATATCCTGATGAGGTACTTATTCTAGCCATCTCATCTTCTGATTCTGAGTATATGACTGGCTCAGATTCTGAAGCATCCTCCCCATCTAATGACGAGGATGGATCTGAATCTAAAGATGATGTCAATCAATTGATTGACAGATATGATGTTCTCTTGAATGTTCTAAACAAGAGCAAGATGCTTGTCAAAAGGCAAGCTGAGGAGATTGCTTCTTTGTAGCAAACTATGTTTGTGCACTCCGAGTCAGCTACCCAACTAGCTCAGATGAGCAGAGAAATAAGTCAGCTGAAAACAATCATCATCATTCAAATCAACACCATAGGCTAGAAGGGCAAGATCATTAAGGATCTTGAAGAGAAGCTCCTCAAAGAGAGGATGCTAGTAGCTCAATTCTCTAAGCCAAAATCTGTGCTCCCCATCATTGACTTTTTCACCTCCCAAACAAATAAGAGGGGACTGAGATTCAATGGAAGGGCATCTGGATCTTGGAATAGTAGAAAGGGCAAGGTTCCAGTGAAGCCTCAAACCACCTTTCGAAAGGTGTTACTTTCTTCCAACATGTATGTCCAAGACAATATTTATGGTCACTGGATGAATGGAAGCCTCTATAGTAAGGGCAAAAATGCTCCTCCCTGTGGTGAAAGAAAGGGCATGGGGTTGAGTGCTTTGAAAGCTCCTCATGAAGAAATCCAAATGACTCATCATGAACCATTTGTGTTTGCTGCTCTAGCCCCCACACATAAGGGTAAGGAAGTGGCATCCTCCCAAAAACCTCCAACAAAGTATGTGACAAATGTCAAGACATCAAACAAATCTCACAAGGTCATATCTGATACCATCAACACCATGTCAGCTGAAAAATAAACATCTGTTGTTGTCAAATAGATACCGTCGAGTAAGCATGTTTACCGTCAAGCCTCCTGCCAAATTATAGCCGAGAGAAACAAGAAGAATGCTGCTATCTTCTCTGCTGAACAAAAAAATTCTGATGCTCCATCTACCTCAAAGAATGTTCTAAAGAGAAGATACAATATCCATGAGTGCTGGTGATGTGACAAGGTGAGATACTTTGTCATTGACTGTTGACAAAACTCTAATGTGTCAAATGAAAAGAGGAACTTTCCAGCCAAAGGTGCAGTAGACAGAAATACATCATTTTATGCTGACAAGAACCTAACACCCAAGTTCAATTGAGTTCCTAAGGTAAAGTAATCTGCCTATGCAGGATGTCCTCAGGCCAAATCAAATGAAAAACTTGGCGTTGGACATGTTTCTCGGGATAAAAAAACACTAAGGATGGTCGGCGATACCGTTGAGATTGATCAGCAAAGGTTATCACAATGAACTTCAATTCAAGTTAACTCTAAGATAACTCTCAGCCGTTCGATCATGATATTGATCACTGCTAAAAGTGCACGACTCTTCAACTTCCATTTTCTTGTTAAAAATTTGAAATATTATAATAAATATCTCACTTCAAGATGCACATTCCAACTGGATGAGGAGATCACATCCCTTAATCTATTTACGAGAAAATTCTAACGTGTCGGAATGCGCGTCGGTTCATCCTTCGTGATGGATATATAATTTTTTGGGGGTTAGACTATATAATCCCTTCTCCTTCAACTTTCACTACCACCTTCCTCCTCCAAACAACTCCAGACACCTAAGATCAATTCTCAGTGCCAAAACAAGTATACAATCCCTTGAATCAGGATTGTCAAAGGAAATTAGAACAGCTGGAGTCCAACCCGATGAAGGTCATGATCTAAGTTCAATCCTGAGAACTCAGACTCATCACATTGAGTCACTCCTGGAGAGGATGATTCAAAGTGTCCGTGAAATGATCGATGCTCAACTCTCTGCATTTAAAATCAAAGTGGACAACTTGATGCTCACACTCGAGCGTCATGTTGAAGAATGTAGGATTGAAAGGATTAGTCGACTACTTGAGGGTGACTGCAATAAGGAGAAGAAATACAACAATGGTGCCTTCTGGAGTGCACCTGCAACTGGAGGTGCTTTGGTATCTTTTAGAGGAGCTCTCTTGATAAGGGAAATCATGGATCGTGACTCTAAGAAGCGCAAAAGAGAGCAACTTCAAGAAGAGTTAGATATGAGTAAAATGATTAGGGTTATGTTAATAGGAAAGAGAGGAGAAATCTAGTCTCACATAAGATTGTAAAAAACAACTTATGTAATGAAGTTTATGAATGATAATGGTGTGATCCTGCATTTTGTCAATTTATCTTCTATATATGGTGAGTTGTAAAGAAAATGCTAAAACATATTTATCTATATCTAACTGCTAGATTTTGATTATATTCAACATTCCATCAACTGATATCTGAATATATTCATGACACTTACCATAAATTGATTAGATGGTTTGTGTGGAATTACCTAGTAGAATATTGTTATGTACAACCTTTCAATCATTGTAAGATGCTAGAAAACTAATGTTTAGTAGCAAAATCGATAGTCAACCTTAATTGATAACTCTCACTATGTGACATTGACTAGCTGAGTAATCTAGCTGAGAAAACCAGTTTAGATGCCAAATTAAGTTGGCTAGCTGAGACAAGCTCAACTACTTCATGGTAACCGCTGAGAAAATGCTCAGTGGTATATCTCCTCGTCTCAATGGTACCGCTGAGACGTGATTGTACAATCCCGTATTCGCGAAGAGTGAGCCCCAAACAGGGTAAGCGCGTTTTTAAGCTTTTTGGAGATTTTGCACTCTCGGTGGCCAATTTTGGCTCTGGCTTGGAAACATACTAGTAGGGGGAGAAAATATTTCTCCCCCCAAGGCACCCTGGAGAAGCCGGCCCCAGGCCGCCCAAGCCGCCTCAGCCCGGCCCCAAGCCGCCTCAGCCCGGCCCCAGGCCGCCCAAGCCGCCTAAGCCGTCTTGCCAGACCGCAGGTCGCCCAAGCCAGCTTGCCAAGTAGGCCAGCTCGCCAGGCCGCGGGTCGCCCAAGCCAGCTCGCCGAGTAGGCCAGCTCGCCAAGCCGCAGGTCGCCCAAGCCAGCTCGCCTTGCCCCGTCTCGCCAGACCGCCGCCTCGCCCAGGCTGCCGTCTCGCCAAGTAGGCCAGCTCGCCAGGCCGCGGGTCGCCCAAGCCAGCTCACCCCAGCCAGGCCGCAGCTCGCCTTGCCCCGTCTCGCCAGACCGCCACCTCGCCCATGCCGCCGTCTCGCAGGCCGCCCAGCTCGCAGGCCGCCAGCTCGCCCAACCTTCTCGCCCTTGCCCCCCTGCTTTTACTGTCTTGCCCTCGGGGGGGGGGGGGGGGATTACCCCTCTACCCTCCGGCGTGGCTGTTTTCTATTGGCCCAAGGTATATTGGGCGTAAATGTATTTTGGTCATTTTACCCCCAGGGCTTGAAAAAACTATAAATAGACCCCCTTGGGTGCCTTGGAGGGGGGCCTTTTCTTAGTTTTCTCCTCCCTTAGCTTCTTCTTGGTAGAGTTGAGAGAGCTCTTCAAGGCACCCTAGCTCGAGCATTGGCTAGGGAGGGGAAGTGCTCAGGTAGCCTTCCGGGTGTGAGATGGGACCTCCGAGCTAGAGCCGAGGGTCTGTTCCTAGCTTCTTGATCCTTTGGTCCGTGACGTTCTCTTGAGTGTAGTAGGTGTGAGGTCACCCCTTTCTAGGGACCCCGAACTCCACAGAGACCAAGTTTTTGGTTTCAACACTTTGGTGCGGTGAGCGTGGAGAGTGACCAGCATAGAAGATCTCGGGAGAGTGTCATGACGGGAGGTAAAGGAGGTAGTGATGATCTCGGCGAGCTCCCCACCCCAGGACCCTTTGTGGGGAGGCAAGAGTTCATGGCCTTCATCCAGGGCATCATGGAGATGCTGCGAAGCATTGCTCCTCAGGGTGGCAGCTCCACCCCGACCCCCCAGAAGTTAGCTCCCCCTCTCGACGAGCCGACTCCCAGGGGTCTAGGCGAGATGACCCCAGCAGGGGGAGAAGGAAGTGCACCAGGAAGAAGGCCCGGGAAGGAGAGGATGAGAGATGGGGTCGAGCGAGACCTCACCGGCCGGGTGCTGTTCTCCAGCCCGGCAAGTGCCAACCTCCCAGGCGAGCAGGTCGCGCGAGTGGAGGTGGCGAGACCACCCCTTAGGGGGTCACCCTTCAGCGAGCTGATCATCTCAGCTCCCGTTCCCGAGGGGTTCAGAGAGCCAGACATGGCTTACTATACAGGGAAGGATGACCCCGTCCAGCATCTGCAGTGGTTCGAGGACGCCGTCTCCATCAGACCGATGACGGATGCCTTCAAGTGTCGCCTCTTTGCGATCACGCTGAAGGAGAAGGCAAGGGACTGGTTCCATCAACTCCCTCCGAGGTCGATCTATGGGTTCGAGGACTTGAGCCGAAGCTTCCAGCTCCGCTTCTCCACCTCCAAGAAGCGGAAGAGGAGTCCTGAGTCCATCTTCTTGATAAGGCGGGGGGTCGAGGAGTCGCTGACCCGCTACGTAGACAGGTTCGAAGAGGAGATCTTGGAGGTCCAGGAGATGCCAGGGTATGCTCTCCAGATGGCCTTCACCGTTGGGCTGAAGGAGGGCTTCTTCAAGATGAGCTTGACCCGGAAGGCCCCCCTTTCCTTCGAGGAGCTGATGGAAAGGACGGCAAAGGAGATTGCCATGGAGGCAGTCAACCCGGCATTTGTCAAGAGGTTGGAAAAGTTGACGGAGGTGGAGTCAAAGGAGCAGGGTGGCTCAAGACATCAGGAAGAAAGGAGAGAGGAGCAGAGAGCTCAGGGGTTCCAAGGACAGGAGGGTCCGGAACCAGGCTGGAGGCAGCTGGGAGGACCTGCCCAAGGTCCAGGAAGAGCTCTCATCCAAGGAGGGGAGAACTTCCACGGGGGCCAAGGGAGGTTCAACTTCCAGAGGCAGGCCCCAAGGCAACTCTTACCCCCGCCGCAGCAAGCCTTGGCGATAGGAGGGGGAAGAGGTAACAGGAGAGAGTGCCCAGCCCGCCGAAAGAGGGGAGAAAGAGCGCTGCTGTACTGCGACTTCCACCAGGTGGAGGGGCACGCCACGGCTACCTGCCCCGAGTTCTTGGAGGTGAGGGGGGAGAGAGGACATGCCCAGCCGCAGCCGCCGGTACGAGAAGAAGAGGTTCTACCCGGAGAAGGGGGTGATGATATATGCGAGGATCGGGTCGACGTGGGAACCCGAGGCGGTATAGGAGTGATCCACGGTGGAGTGGGGGTTGAGGCCACCCGGAAGGCAAGTCTCCATGTCATGTACCGAAGGAGCGTCGCCTCAACCTCCCAGACCCCGCCCCCAGAGGAAAAGATCACCTTCTCAGTGAAGGACCTACCGGATCATGAGGATCCGTTCTGTGATGCGCTGGTCATCCAGACAGCCATCGAAGGCTACACCGTCTCCCGGATCCTGGTTGACAACGGAAGCTCCGTCAACGTCATTTTCAAGAAGGCGTTTGACGAGATGAAGGTGGAGCCAAGGAGGGTGTTGGCCTCGGACGGACCCCTGTTCGGATTCTCAGGAGAGAGGAAGGAGGTCGAGGGTGGAGTGGGGCTCCAAGTAAAATTGGGAGGAGTCTCGAGGAACTGCCGGTTCGTCATTGTTGACGCTCCAAGCAGCTACAACGCCATCTTCGGAAGACCCATCATCAGCGCCTTCCGTTGCGTGCCGTCTTCATTCCACCAATGCCTCAAGTTCAGCTCAGGAGGGATCCAGGTCAGAGTCAAGGGAGACTCCAGGATGGCAAGGCAGTGCTACGTCACGGCCGTCAACACCATCTCTTGGTTGGCCAAGGCAGAGGAGATGGAGAAGGTCATGGAGAGCCTGAGCAGGATGGAAGTGTCCGGCGAGGAGGAAGCGGATGACGACCACCGGGCCCAGACCCCCTGAGGAAGTCTCGCCCCGGCAAAGTCCTGTATGTATCTTACCTTGTAATGAGTCTAACCCCCGACCAACTGAGCCGGGGGGATCATGTAACCCATCTATTTTCCCCGTTTGAGGATGTAGGATTTGGTAAGGTTTGATTGTGTAGCTCAAGTCCTTTGCTCCGATGACGATTCCGCCGCCAGGCTCCCACTAGCTGACTGGGTAGGTTGATCTCTCGTGGTAGCTCAAGTCCCTTTGCTCCGATGACGATTCCGCCGTCAGGCTCCAACTAGCTGGCTGGGTAGGTTGATCTCTCGTGGTAGCCCAAGTCCTTTGCTCCGATGACGATTCCGCCGCCAGGCTCCCACTAGCTGGCTGGGTAGGTTGATCTCTCGTGGTAGCCCAATCCTTTGCTCCGATGACGATTCCGCCGCCAGGCTCCCACTAGCTGGCTGGGTAGGTTGATCTCTCGTGGTAGCCCAAGTCCTTTGCTCCGATGACGATTCCGCCGCCAGGCTCCCACTAGCTGGCTGGGTAGGTTGATCTCTCGTGGTAGCCCGAGTCCTTTGCTCCGATGACGATTCCGCCGCCAGGCTCCCACTAGCTGGCTGGGTAGGTTGATCTCTCGTGGTAGCCCGAGTCCTTTGCTCCGATGACGATTCCGCCGCCAGGCTCCCACTAGCTGGCTGGGTAGGTTGATCTCTCGTGGTAGCCCGAGTCCTTTGCTCCGATGACGATTCCGCCGCCAGGCTCCCACTAGCTGGCTGGGTAGGTTGATCTCTCGTGGTAGCCCGAGTCCTTTGCTCCGATGATGATTCCGTCGCCAGGCTCCCACTAGCTGGCTGGGTAGGTTGATCTCTCGTGGTAGCCCGAGTCCTTTGCTCCGATGACGATTCCGCCGCCAGGCTCCCACTAGCTGGCTGGGTAGGACTAGCTGGCTGGGTAGGTTGATCTCTCGTGGTAGCCCAAGTCCTTTGCCCCGATGATGATTCTGCCGCCAGGCTCCCACTAGCTGGCCAGGCAGGTTGATCTCTCGTGATAGCCCAAGTCCCTTCACCCCGAGGCCGTCTCGTCACCCAGGCTCCCATTAGCTGGCTTGACAGGTTGACTCCCATGGGAGGGGCTAAGTATTTTTCGGCTCAAGGCCACTCCGCGAATACGTTGGGTTGGATGTTTCTTTCCGAGCTTGTGCCAACCTCGAAAAGAGCGGGGATTGTGTACAACCCCGTATTCGCGAAGAGTGAGCCCCAAACAGGGTAAGCGCGTTTTTAAGCTTTTTGGAGATTTTGCACTCTCGGTTGCCAATTTTGGCTCTGGCTTGGAAACATACTAGTAGGGAGAGAAAATATTTCCCCCCCCCAAGGCACCCTGGAGAAGCCGGCCCCAGGCCGCCTCAGCCCGGCCCCAAGCCGCCTCAGCCGGCCCCAGGCCGCCTCAGCCCGGCCCCAGGCCGCCCAAGCCGCCTAAGCCGTCTTGCCAGACCGCAGGTCGCCCAAGCCAGCTCGCCAAGTAGGCCAGCTCGCCAGGCCGCGGGTCGCCCAAGCCAGCTCGCCGAGTAGGCCAGCTCGCCAAGCCGCAGGTCGCCCAAGCCAGCTCGTCTTGCCCCGTCTCGCCAGACCGCCGCCTCGCCCAGGCTGCCGTCTCGCCAAGTAGACCAGCTCGCCAGGCCGCGGGTCGCCCAAGCCAGCTCACCCCAGCCAGGCCGCAGCTCGCCTTGCCCCGTCTCGCCAGACCGCCACCTCGCCCATGCCGCCGTCTCACAGGCCGCCCAGCTCGCAGGCCGCCCAGCTCGCAGGCCGCCAGCTCGCCCAACCTTCTCGCCCTTGCCCCCCTGCTTTTACTGTCTTGCCCTCGGGGGGGGGGGGGGATTACCCCTCTACCCTCCGGCGTGGCTGTTTTCTATTGGCCCAAGGTATATTGGGCGTAAAGGTATTTTGGTCATTTTACCCCCAGGGCTTGGAAAAACTATAGATAGACCCCCTTGGGTGCCTTGGAGGGGGGCCTTTTCTTAGTTTTATCCTCCCTTAGCTTCTTCTTGGTAGAGTTGAGAGAGCTCTTCAAGGCACCCTAGCTCGAGCATTGGCTAGGGAGGGGAAGTGCTTAGGTAGCCTTCCGGGTGTGAGGTGGGACCTCCGCGCTAGAGCCGAGGGTCTGTTCCTAGCTTCTTGATCCTTTGGTCCGTGAAGTTCTCTTGAGTGTAGTAGGTGTGAGGTAATCCCTTTCTAGGGACCCCGAACTCCACAGAGACCAAGTTTTTGGTTTCAACAGTGATGCTATATTATAAGATGATCAATCTTAGCAGTTAGATCAACTCTTTTTTATCAGTCAAGTTGTTGGCGCTTTAATTCCAAATTAAATTAATAAAATAAATGTGAAATTAAAAGTCTATATAAATCTAAGTAAACTGAGAACTTGAACACAAAATCCTAGAAAGCCAAAATCTGCAAAGAGTTTTCAAGAAGATTATGAAGTAGTTCAAAATGGATTCCAGTTTGCATCTGAAGAGATTGAGGAGGTAGTCAGATTGCTGGAAACCTCAGGGCTAGAATTCATTCTTTCTAAATCAAGCCCGATTCTGATGGAGCAAGTGCTGAACTCTACTCAAATACTAAAGTCTTATCTTTTGGAAAGTCCATAAAAAAGCAAGATAGGAGATGTGAAGATTAAGATTAATCCTCAAAGGATCGCACAAGCTTTACACCTTCCCTCTACTGACATTGAATAAGACCAAAAGATCATTAAACAAGAAATAGTTGATGCATTAGATTGGTGTGAGTTTTCTGGAGAATGGTATGGATCACTAGAAAGGAAGTACTTTAACCAGAGAGGAAAACTCCTCGCTGACATCACTGGGAAGGCCATCCTGTGCAAGTCAGGATCCCATGACAACATCTCAAAATTAATGTTTGAGCTGATCACATGAGTGATCCTTCAGAAGAAAATCCACTGGGCATTGATAATCTTCCAAAAACTTCTGAACAGTCTCCAAGGACCTTCCTTGGGAAGAATTCTCTCCTTATACCTACTCACCGTCCATCCTGATAAATTCAATGAGAAACAAGGAGTGAAAACCCACTACATGAAAAGAATGAACATAAAGACCTTAGAAAGATATACCAGGTACTGCCCAAAAGGCAGGCTAATGAGCTGAGCAAGAGTTAGAAAAAGGGCAAGAAAGTAATGGTGGAAGATGTCACTGATTCAGAGTGCAAACAACAGTTGATCTTCAGGAAAAGGTTGATAAGTTTCTTGAAAACCTAAAAAACAGAATTGATCAACAACCTGCCGTGCAATATTCCCGTGTGTGAATTCGGAGCCTTGCACGGAGATTTGGTTGGGGATGTGTTAGACTGCAGTCGGCCAGGGCCGGGCCTTTACCCGTGTGGGACCCCCGGCCTGGTTTCTAACATGAAGGAAGTATGATATCAGTTTGAAAGTGAGACCCAACATTGACTTATAAACTAAAAAAAATGAAGCTTTAAGAGAATAGCTCAAACGCAATAGCAAAATTGTATGAAACAATACAACCACAAAAACAAAATGCATGTTACCTTAACCCAAGAGAATTTTTGCATTCCTCCTCAACAACCATCATGCAGATCTACAAATACAAAATCGACGAATCCACTATCAAACATGAAATATAACAAACATTATGCAAACAGCCACCGGGAAAAGGCTAAACAGGGGAGAACTGCAGGGAGAATTTTTTTGGGCAAAAAGTGGGCTGGGTTAAGTGCAATAAACCCGAGACTTGTATAGATTTAGGTAATGGAATAGTGGGAAATCGGGTTCACGATTCTGTCAGCATTGAAGTTGACGTGTGGGGAAGAAACTGCTAATTGAGGATTGCTTTTGGTAGTTGTGTAACGGCCTCCCCGACACAACTCGAAAGGACGATCACTGACACTCCTAGCACGCAGCTCGAAGGAGTTCAGCCTCAACTAGTCTGCAGACCGTACACCCCAACCCGTCTCCGGTCCACTGACAGGTTGTTAGAGGACGCAGTCTCGCTTAGATGAGCGAAACTCGATTGTTAAGTGGACATCACGGGGACTTCGTAGGAGGTCATTCATCCCAAGACTTCTCCCACCCGAGCACGCTCAACTATGAAGTTTCTCCACTCATCACCAATTGATCGAAACTCGATAGTTAAGTGAACATCATGGGGACTTCCCAGGATGTCACTCATCCCGAGACTTCTTCCACCTGAGCACACTTAACTATGAAGTGGTTTGAAGACTCTTATTCATGTTCAATCCTCGGTCTCAACAACCCGTCGTGGCTGAGAAGCAAGCACAGAGAGGGGTTGGGGTGTACGGTCTGCAGACTTGTTGAGGCTGAACCCTTTCGAGCTAGATGCTGGGGGTGCCGGCGGTCGTCCTTTTGAGTTGTGTGCTGGGGAGGTCGTTGCATTATGTCCCTGGATTTCTAGGGCCTGAAATGGCCATTTGGGTTGTTCCTGGACTTGAACAAGGGGATGTGCAGTGTTCTAGAGCGATTCCTGAACACGATCGGGGCGGGGGAGCAGGAATGGCTAACCGGCCACCTCAACTAAAAAAATGGAATTCGTACCCCACTCTGCCCTTGACGTCTGTGCCAGAGGAGTATTGCTGAGGTTTAGGGTTTCTGGAATTCATAGCAAGCTCGACATCCTCCATGAACTAAATAAATGGAAGAAGAAAATGGCAGCAAGGGAGATTCTTCTTACCTCTAGGTAATGGCGGGGGCGGACCTCAAGCGGCAATCCAAGAAAATGGCGAGCGGCGATCTCAAGCCGCAATCAAGGTAATGGCAAGCACACAGTTTAGGACAGGAAGAAACAAGAGATTGTGGAGAGTGAACCGTCTGCTGCGTATGGCTTCTTCCGGCGAATGGCAAGCGGCGACCTCTTCGAAGGAGAGGAAACCTTAAAATCACAAAAAGGAACAGGAGCGGGCGTCGGAGGAGTGTTTTGCTTAAAACAATAATGAGCGTTTGAAACAATGCTTTAATTAAAAAAAACCTATTTTTTGACCTGCTAATAGCCAATCTTGATTTGCTTATTAACGCAAGTAAAGCATGTATATGAAAAAAAGAACTCCTTGTTAGAAATGACAATTATATTATCTATTTATGTAATTATGCATGTTATTGGGTTGCCATTAATATCGATTCAGTTTAGGTGACCTGATTAATCATGTCGATTATATTTCACATTATATAGATTTTTTGATTATGTGTGGATATCGAGAATTGTTTTGCCTTTATACAATGTACTTGATCATAAAAATGTTGTATAGGAGATTTTGGTATAAATATGTTATTCTCCTCGGGTCATAAAACATCTGTTCACTCTCATTCAGTCAATTAGTCCTAGTACCTGATCTCTAAAGAGAGCAAGATGAAGAAGATGAGTCATCTTCTTCATCGGGACCATGCAGACTTGAAATATCTGTGAATGCAACAATCCATTTTCATAGATTTCAAGTATGCCCACTCAAGATTTCGTCTTAATGTGTCATCTAGAATGAATCTTTTCCATTCATGGTTTCACGAGTTCACCTATGAAGGGACTCACCGGGCACGTGCGGGTGTGAACAATCGCAATGTTGGCGTGGCGTAATATTTTCTCCATCCCGTGGTTGAGTTCGTGCCCTAATTTTTTGCAGTAGTGCGACTCAGGGTCGTTCGCGACTTCGCGACACCGTGTGAGCGCGCCCTTCCCCCTCCGACATCACCGGCGGCCACAGGCCCCGCATCAGACAGTGTGGCTTAGGGTCATTCGCGACACGCCGACACTGTGTGAGCGCGCCCTTCTCCCTCCGACATCACCAGCGACCACCAACCCCTCATCAGCCATCAGGTATATATTTTGTTTCCCCTTTGATTTTGATTGTTGAGAGTTTGTTTTGGTTTATCTGAGTCCCCGCGTGTTCACTCCAGTCTTCAGATTTTGATTTTGTTTAATTCTTTCTGCAAATTTTATTTAGTCAAGAACTCCAGATTTAGCTCCAGCCTTCAGAGTTCAGGGAACCTATTAGCTCCAGCCTTCAGAGTTCAGGGAACCTATTAGCTCCAGTCCTTGGCAGCGGTGCACCCTCCACGCTCGGTTTCAAGCATCATCAGCGCCCACCGGCCCTGTAGGCTGCATCAGGTATTTTTTTTCTTTCCCCCTCCGATTTTGATTGTTGAGAGCTTCATTTTTGTTCGTGTGCGAGGTCAGTCCAGATTTTTATTTTGGATTCTGATTGCATCAGATTTTCATTTGTTCGTCTGCGAGTCTACTCTTGTTATGTAATTTCAAATTGTTTGATTTCAATTTATATGCAATTTAGGTATTTTGTACACTGTTATTTGGATTTTGAATGGAGAAATTTTTGTTAAATGGTGGGTCAAGTTTACAAGAGCACAAACAAAGTGATAAAAGATTTCGTCTAGATATTAATTTGGGGAATTTATCATCAGATTCGGGTATGAGAACCTATTAACACTTACGATGTCAACCAATACTATTCAATCAGAAGATATTATTTACAAAATGGGTCTTGTCTACCTCGATTCACTAAAAATTAGTATAATGAATTCACGGGTTGGTTCGAGTACAACGCAGAAAAAGATGCATCGTATTGCCTTTATTACTGTACATAATGAATTTTGTGAAGGTATCAAAACATCAACTATTCAAAATGAGAAATGATAATATTGAATGACAAGCCTTCATAATTGAAGTGTTCATTTTTTCTTAGCGAGCATGTTATAAAAGTCTCAAATATGAATGAGAAGTATGTGCAATCAAAGAGATCAAGATGTTGAGCAAATGAGATTACAAATGACCATCACTTTAGAATTGAAATTTTAAATACAGTGTTGGATTGGATTCTAAATGAACTGAATGATCGTTTTGATGAAGTCAACACCGAGTTATTGTAATGTATTTCTTGTCTTGATTTCAATGATAACTTTGGTTTTTATGACAAATAAAAGTTAATTCGATTTGCAAAATTTTATGCATATGATTTCACTCCAATATACCCGCAACTACTTGAAAGTCATCTTGATACATATATTTGTGATATGTTCACAATTTCAATTGATATATTATCTTAGGTTAAAGGCATAAATGAACTTAACTATTAGTGAAATTGAAAAAAGAAACATTTTCATTTAATGTTGGAAGAATATTTTCTACAATAAATATAATAAATGATCGTTTACGAAATCGAATAAGTGACTTGTTGATGAATAATTGTTTAATTTTTTATATTGAAAAAGATGTTACTGATAAAATTACAAATGACACAATTATCTCACGCTTCTAAAATTCGTACAAGAAAAATGACTTGTTGATCAAAGTTTTATTATATTATTTTTTGCTATATGTTGTAGTGTTTCATGATTAATAATTTGATTATTTATGTCCGCTTTTGTATTATTATTATTATTATTGATGTATAAATATTTTAATATTTTTGCTAATTAATTTTAAATTTAAATACATTGTGTCAGACTTCAAAAATTCTTATTTCCACCACCACGGCTGAAAATGATCTAAATATAAAATATGCACGTTCTTTTTCATCCGGAAGATTGCACGTGATTCACATGCAAAAATGTTTTCAAAACCAGGAACCTTCGATAGTGTGAACAACTTAAGACTGGATGGCGCGGTCATGAAAATGTGTTGAAGAAGAAGCATTAATTTCTTCCTCCGACGGAAAAATCGCATAATACTAGCCTGTATTTTTATGAGCATTTTAGAATCTCATATGCATAATGTTGTTTTGAGAAAAAATATTACAATTATTTTATAATTAAAATTATAGTTGTAATTTAAGATAAATTTACAGTTTTAATTTACAGTACAAAATCATTTTACAATCGTAAATGACGTTGCAACTATAAATTTGACTCCCATCGTGCACCTACATTATCAAAGGTTACACATGCAAAAAATTCTGCCTTTGGTGCGACATTTTTGCTGCAGTAATTTGGGACTATAATCCAACGTCATAGATTGCATGTCTGACATGATAACGGTTACGACCGTCATCAAAAGAAGTATAGTTAGTTTTGAATATAAAAGTGAATGAAGTTCATTAGCTGAGGACTAGAGATTAGGGCTGTAACGGTTCGGTTTGGTTCGTTTGTAAGCAAAATCACAAATTGAACCATCTCTATGTGGTTTCAAAAATTTGGAATCGAACCGAACCGCTCAAACATTGAAACCGAATCGAACCTAATCATTTTGATTCGGTTCGGTTCGGTTTTGGTGGTTTAAATAATGTGATAAAACCTAAAGATTTATATATAGAGATCCGGAATGGTGCAATGAATGTCGCTCAACCACCCAACATGAAAGTGTTGTATGAACACAATTTTTATCACCTTATCATTTTAGGACTCCAAAATCAAATGAATGTTAAATGAAATATTCATTAGCATTATTTGTTTGGAGAAAAATCTAGATTAGAGAAATATCTAGACTAGATATCAATGACAACTTAGATGATTAATCAAAACAAAAACGCAAAACTTAAAATATATGAGAGAAATACATGTTGTATGACTTATATTAATAAATTAAATGTTTTTATATACAACGGTTCGTTTTGATTCGACTCGGTTTGGTTTGCCACACAAAACCATAAACCGAACCGAACCGTATGGTTTTTTCTAAAATCAAAACCATAATCAAACCGCGACCTGCTGAAACTGAACCAAACCGTATGGTACGGTTTGGTTTGGTTCGATTTTGAGGTTCAGTTGGTTTTGGGTTACAAGCCTACCTGAGATCGTGCTTCTACAAATGACGGTTTATGACCACCATGTTCATGATTGTTACCGTCGTGCCAAATCGAGCCTAAAGGCTTATTTGACATGGCGGTGGTGGGAGCAGACGATGGGTAGAACCACCGGTCTCGAATTGGAGTGGGAGAGGCGGGGGATGGAAACGGAGCGGCAACCCGACTTTTCCTCCTTGCTGCGGGAGCAGACGCGACAAATGCGGACGGAGCTTCATTTGATTTGTCGTCTTGCAACGACGTTTGCAACAAACACCGAGCCTAAACGCCTAACCAAACAAAGCCCAAGACGACAACTCATTTGATAGTGGAATAATTTTTAGTTTATAATTTTTAAATAATTTATTATAAAATAAATAACATTGGTACATTACTCTTTCATTTTGATTTGCACATAATTAAAAATCATCTAAAATTAGGCTTGCACAAAAAATGGTCCCGTTGGGACCGGCCCGGTTAGAATCGGCTAGGGACCGGTTTCGATTAGGACCGGTCTGGTCCTGGACCGGTGTCGGACTGGTCCCAGGGGTCTCAAGTGGTTCCCTTTTTTCATCAAAGATCAGCCCCGGATGGGGGTCGGTAAAAGGCCAGTCTTTGATACACTTGTAAGTTGTAATGAAATATGTGATGTTTTGATTGAAATCTCAAGTTTTATAATTTATCCTCTAATTTTAAAATTAAACTTGAAATAGAAGTTGCTCTAATGTTAATTAAACTTGAAATAGTTGTTGCTCTGATAAAAAAATCAAAATATAGTTTTATAATCTATTTTTAAAATTTTAAAAAAAAGATGTGCAGGATCAGTTATGATCGGTCTCAACCAGTCTTTCTCAAGAGCAGGAAAACCGGCCACAGGCCGAACCGATTTGAGCGGAACCGATCCGAAACTGGGAGGGCAAAAGACCGGTCCGGACCAGCCCCACAGTCCTAATATGCACAATTGCCTAAAATTGTGTGTGTCACGAAAATGTAAGGTGATTGTTATTAGCACCGATGTTTTGGCTAGTCACAATGACTTTCTCCTAATTTTTCGCGTCTTTTGAAAATACGTCTTTTACATGCATTTTTAGGAAAAGTGTTCAACCATAAAGTTGTAAATCTACAACTTTTATGTTGAACAATTTTTCTAAAAATGCGTGCACAAGGAATACTTTGGAAAAACGCCCAAGTTTCGCGTATTTTAGAAATATGTCTTGTTCATGCATTTTTAGGAAAAGTGTTCAGCACAAAAGTTGTCGATCTCGACGAGATCTATAACTTTTGTGTTAAACACTTTATAAAAATACATGTACAAATCATATTTCCAAAAGACAAAAAATTAGGAAAAAGTACTGTGTCACACTAGTAAACTACAATGTTAATAAAAAAAGGTAATGTTAAAAGCACACTGTTTTTGGCTATTGACAGCCAAATGTTATTGACACACCGAAAAACTTATTTACACACCAAGAAAAATTTAAAATGCACACGAATAACTCTTTTTCATTTTTTCAATATTGGGGCTCTATCTTGCTAGCATTACCAGTGAATTAATAGATTGAAAAAGTGTTCAGTTAACACAATCATTCAAAATAGATAACATATGTTCAACAAAAGCATTCATTCAAAATAGATAACATATGTTCAACAAAAGCATTCATTCAAAATAGATAACATATGTGGTACAAAATCGAAGATTAATCTAAAGAATATGTGTCAATCATCATTGTTTGAAGCCTTCGAAGATCACCAATTATCATCCAATTTTGTAGATCGACAATTTAAACACCGAAATCATAAACCTATGATGGGAAATTTAACAAAATTATTAAAAAAATGTTATACCTTAATAAGATGTAATCATGTTTATAATGATAGCTCAATATAACCAAAATACAAGATATATACACCAAACGTTATGATGTGAGAATTAGTATCAACATTAAATACAGGTGTATGAACTGAAAAGAAAAAAAAACATATCATACGTTCAATGTTCCTCCAAATTAATTATTTCAACTTGTTTTTTAGGATCACCCACTCTAGCCCGTGAAACATCAGTCAAGTCCCACCCTTCTGCCACTGAAGCATGATACCTTATCCACATAGATATCACCGGTGGTAGTGGACATTCATCTCTCATCAATAATTGTATGAAATGATTGTCGTTAACAAATCCAATAAAGATTATCTTCCGATTTAATGGAGGAGTTGTATGTAATGGTAGGAATGTAAAAAACTGAAATTTGAAATAATGAACTGTCACATTATAACGTGAAACAACTAGTAATCTCATATCTGGCATCGTCATCCATTTGTCGACCGGTACAGGGATTGATGTACAGTACAAAGATAACAAAAGTTCTTTTCGTCGCACATTCCCAACCATGTTGTTGTACACAAATTAATTTATTTTGATTTCTTCTATTAAGTCTTTTCTCACTTGCAGCCAATTATCGCCTATTTCCAATGCCAAACTGACCACCCTGTAACCGCAATGTCCATCTCCAACCACATTTACAACATCAATGATATAACTATAAATATAAGCATGCATTTCTTTTTGAACACTTTCAAGATATCTATTGTGGTTCATTCTTGGAATCATCTTCTTTGCTTTCTTTTTTGAGTATTGTTCCCCTTCTAGCACATGCTCGAACAATGATAGTTCCCGCTTTGTAGATTTGTAGTTATCTTTAAACTTTTTATAACTACCGCATGGTCTCCCTTTCAACTTAATTGACAAAATTGGTTTTAGTGTTTGAGTCGCGCTCGGTTCCAATATTTCTCTAAGCTTCTTCTTCATTTTGCTTCTTTGAGAATCACTTACGTTCTTGTATTTTTTTAGCAAACCATCTAGCTCAACTTGTATGATCTCAACTGAGTCGATCTCCGCCTCTTTCATCTTTGTTTCCCCAACAATTTTTGGGTGCAAAATGAGTTGTCGCCAATGTTTATGAACCATCCATAATGGGTACCCGGAAGATTGATGTACATATTGAATTAATTCATGAGCACAAGGTAAACCCATTGTGAACCTCATTTTGTGCAAGCACTTTGATGAGTCTATGAAATTACCACTCTTAACCAAGTCCTCCTCTTTCTTTATTATTTCCAAAGCTGCAATTGAAATATGCCCAAGTAGATTAGTATATAATGAACCCCTAAAACCTTTGTTCACTTGTATGGAACTCTGCCCAAATGATCGTTTTATCTCCGTGTGCTGCAATGTTAACATCTGATGAAATGTTTTCCATATAGTAGACAAATTACAAATTGAAACTTCCAATAATTTTTTTAAATGACTATGACCGCCCTCGACACGGTTGGTGATAGAATTTTCAAAATGCAATAAGTTATCAATCCATGCACATATAAAGTACTCCTTATAGGGTTCTATCCAAGTCGTTACCACATATTGAAGAAAATTGAAATATTTTTTGGAATACTTCATTAACATAGAGTTTAAGCGATCATTGTAATCATGTATTGTAGGTGAGTAAACCAAAAGTTGTCATTCAGCCATAAAAGTCTTTAATTTCTTACCTTGTGTGAAAATTTTTTTGCAGTGGGCAAGGACGTTTCTGTTGATATGAACTTGACATAAAATGGTCTTTGCTTAAGGAAAGAATAATTTTATGATTCATCAATGCGATCTCTCTATCCACAATCAAGACATTAGACAAGGATGTAGTTAACATGCTCTTAAAACAATTCAATGCCCACATGTAGCTGTCTTCCGTTTCATTTGAGATAAAAGCAAATGCAGCATAATAGTTCATATTTGTAGATGTGATCCCAACAATGGAAAGCAACGACAATCTATAACGATTAGTTTTATACGTGCAGTACATGATAAAAACATCAGGAAACATATTGCATAATTGAACAGATGTTGGATGAGCAAAAAATAAGGCCTCCAAGTTTGCAATAATAGGGTTCACAGTATTGTAACTGTTGTACTCTACATCGTTAATTGACTGATAAAGAAACTGAATTGGACTCTTTCCTTTCAACTCTTCCTTAAATAACCTAACTTTCTCATTATAAATTGTTCTCATTATTGAGACATTGGAAGAGTTTATTTTCTTTAATGTCGCTAATATTTTTCTCGGCTTTACAGCAGATGCATACATTTCTGCAACGATTTTCTTTTCCTCATCATCTAATCTACCAGCATAATTGTGTGCCTCAAGGTGAACAAAGTTATGATTGTGCATTCCACATTTGAATTCTACTTTCCACTCATCGACACAAGAATCCTTTTGTCCAAGTAAAGCAAATTGGCATCCACATCTTTTAGCGCTAGTTTTTCTTAAGTTTCTCTTAATGCAACCATTTCTCTGTTGATTATCCCTAGGGAGACCACCTCTATCACATCCTAAAAAAACCCTTGGCCTTGGTCTACCATCAATCTTATCTGCTCTCTGAATAGTAACAACGAATCCCAACCCGACGATAATATTCCGAACCCACTGAACTAATTCATCTTTAGTAGGAAAATGAGTATCAGTAACAAAATGCAATCCTACATCTACTTCCATCCTTCAAAAAATTTAAACGAAATGAAAATACATAATCAATCAATAACCAGAACCATTGCATTTAAAACAAATTTTAAAGTATCAATTACCTAGCTTAATGTGTGAAGAATTTCTTGAAATGCACTTGATTATGCACGAGAATAAAAAACTCAATCTGAACACCTACAAATACAAGGGAATGCATACATTTAAACACCAAACAACATTTGTCTATTTTACATATAGATGACTCTTCATACTACCAACATGAGTCAAACAATGTATACATCATCATAAGTGCAAAAACTAGAAGATTTTGAAAGTATATAGTTATGATACATGGTCAATCGTGATTGGCTTGTAGCCATTGCACAACAAAAAATTGCAACGCAGGGATATAAGGGTTTTGAAGATATACTGACCAATCTATTGGCTTGTGGAGAATACTGAATGCAGCCCCAACAGTGAATGTATCAAGAATGCAACCCCAACAAGCTGTAATCAAGAAGGAAATATTTATCCTCAAATCCCACCAAAATAGCAACTACAAGTCTACAAGTGCACTAACTGATGCCAGAGCGACGTTTAGGTTCATCTTACGATTTTATAGTTAGAAGAAGATACCCTCCCAAAATCCCAAAAAACAATTCAATGTATCCACTGTGATTACTAGTTTTTATTTGTTGTTTGGTATATAGCATATCATCGTCTTACATTTTAGTACATCTCAAACACATTATAGTAGTTCCATTTCATATGCTCACTCATAACTAATCCACAGACCCAAGAAAAATATGGCTCCGCCATATTTAAAAATGTGACACGTGTTTAATCATCACAAGAAATATTAAACAAGTAAAAAACCACACTATATGACAACGGTAACTCACTACTACTACAAACTCTCTTTTGTGAAAGATCTCTATATTGAGTGTGTTAGTAATCCCTTGATAAAGCATCTCCAAGTTGCGCAATTACTTCGGTACTGGACGAACAGACTAAAGCATCTTTATATTGCAGTGTTCAAGTTATTTTGGAAGGACGAACAAACTAAAAATCGTATATGGAATCCAATTTTCATATTCCGTAAATTCTTGTACTTTGTCAAGTTTTCTCAAGATTTTTGTCATAGACATTGAAATGCTCTAGCATTTTACTCATCATCATTTTGTTTTTCAAAAGATTAGAAAAAATTTTAATGAATAACAATTTCTTGCTTTTTAGTTAAAAAATGATTCTTTGTTAATGTTTAAGGTCTCTAGAAGATCCCAGTGTAAATTCACTTCCACACCATCTTGAATTGATAGACATCTTCATTAGAGACATTAAATGGGATCTTTTTGATGGAACTACATTAGAATCGAATTGTATTATATTAATTCCTTGGTAACTCACTACAAGGGGAGGAGAGCTACCTGGAGGAGAGCAGGGGCGGATCTATGACTGGGCACGCTCGGGCACGTGCCCGAGCGGCTTTTTCCGCGGTGTTAAAATCCCGCTGCGATTCCGCTGATCCGCCAAGCTACTCCGAGAAATCCCGCTGCTTCTGCTCCGTGCCCTAGCCTGCTCCCGATTCCGCTGATCCGCCAAGCTACTCCCGCCGTCTGCTCCGTGCCCTAGCCTCCTATGTTCAGATATAGAGAATGTGAGTTTAAGGGTTCAGTTTTTCCCTGATTTTTTACTTTGTTCAGATTTTCATTTAAGCGTTGAGTGTGAGTTGTTATACGTAATTAACCTTTGATTCAAAATACAACCATCCTGACATTATTGTCCCAGACTCTACAAATGATGTAGATATTGCTAATCAGTAGTTAACAAATAAATTGGATGAAACGTAAATGAAGAGGATCAGTTAGTGTTTGGTGAAGAAGAGTCGGGAGACTTACTGGAATCTTCAAACTAAATAAATGAAAGAAAATGTAATCTTCATCTAGGCCTACAGATCTGAAAATGAATATGAATATGAAAATTCATGAATATTTTACCTAAATTTCTCACAATTGCTGAACTGTGCCTAGTTGGAATTAATTCCTGAATGTTTTACCTAAATTTCTCACAATTGTTGAACTGTGCCTAGTTGGAATTAATTCCTGAATGTTTTACCTAAATTTCTCACAATTGTTGAACTGTGCCTAGTTGGAATTAATTCCTAAATGTTTTACCTAAATTTCTCACAATTGTTGAACTGTGCCTAGTTGGAAAAAATTCCTGAATGTTTTACCTAAATTTCTCACAATTGTTGAACTGTGCCTAGTTGGAAATAATTCCTGAATGTTTTACCTAAATTTCTCACAATTGTTGAACTGTGCCTAGTTGGAATTAATTCCTGAATTACTCACAATATTACTTTAGTTCAATAGTTGAACTGTGAATACCTTCCATTCTTTGTAGTGTGAAAAATTTAAAATTGTGCCTAGTTGGAATTAGGGAATTATCTTCCATTCTTTGTATTGTGAGAAATTTTGCTTTACTTCAATAGTTGTATTCACCACCGCACCAAAAATGAAATCTTGCTTTAGTCTATTGGGTGAAATTTTGCTTAATCTGTTTTAGGTATATTTTATACGCATAAGATTTTCTATTGGTTACTTTGGAATAATATCTTCTCAGATCGCATTCCCGCTAGCATCTTCTAAACTCTTCAAAAAAGTGCAATCAATTGGAATTTTTAATTTGATGTCCCCATAGGCTGCAGTTTGTTTAATCAATTGAAATGCTAGGGAGGTTGATCAACTGAAGATTGCAAGATCTGTTGATTTTTCTGAGAAAAGTGCAAACACTTTTCTTTCTTGGAGATTTGGAGTTGAATTTTATCCTGTGTTCAATACTTTGACAATACTTTGACAATACTTTCCCTCGCGGGCCTGGTACGGTCGCGCTTGGCCGTAGGGGCATTGCCCCGTGTACCGTCAGGATTTGCCACCGTTTTGAATTCAGTAAAGGCTAAATTGTTATGGTCAGACAATCAAATTAGATATTTTTTTTATCAGGTGCTAACGGTAATGTCCCGTCGATTTTATGCAGCGTTTTAGTTAGTGCAATGGAGAAATTTTTTTCAAAAAAAGGAGCATGCCAAAGTTCGTTAGATTCTCAGGAGATAGTTGCAATTGGTAAAAGAAGTCGCGTAGACGAGTTCAAAATTGAAGATTTACCTTCAGACCCGGGCTTAAGACTTCCTGTCAACTACTACGATGCAAATATTCAAGAGTCTATACGAAGATATTATTTGCAAAAGGGTCCTTGTCAACCTCATCTAGAAAGTTTTCCCCAAATAGAAATCGGAAACAAAGCTCGACGCTTTAATAAAAATTGGTTTAACGAGTTTAAGAGATGACTAGAATACAGCAAAGAAAAAGATGCAGCATTTTGTCTTTACTGTTATATTTTTCCTCAAAGGGGTTGTGATCCTACTTTTACCACGAGATGCTTCAGAAATTGGAAAGATAAATCAGTATTGGACAGACATGTCGGAAGTCACACTACTCCACACAATGCTTCTAGAAAACTATGCGAGTCTTTGATGAATCAAAAACAAGGTATTCAAATTGCTTTTGCAAGACAAGATGAACAACAAAGTTTGGATTATCGCGCTCGTTTATATGCTTCAATCGATTGTGTTAGATTTCTTTTACGACAAGGATTGTCCTTTCGTGGTCATGATGAGGCTAAAAAGTCTACCAACAGAGGAAATTTTCTTGAGCTTCTGGAGTTTCTTGCATCACATAATAATGACATCAACTCAGTTGTGTTACAAAATGCTCCTCAAAACTGTCAACTTACATCGTCTAAGATTCAAAAAGAAATAGTATCAACAATTGCAATAGAGACAACAAATAAAATTGTTCAAGAAATTGGAGAAGACTGTTATACAATTTTAGTGGATGAATCACGTGATGTATCTACAAAAGAGCAAATGTCTATTGTTTTACGATATATTAGTTCCAATGGCACGATCACAGAATGTCTTTTTGGGTTTGTTCATGTAGCTGATACTTCCGCGTTATCCCTTAAAGCAGCTATAGATCATTTATTTATGAGATATGGTCTTAGTATTTCTAAATTACGTGGGCAAGGATATGATGGTGCTAGCAATATGAAAGGAGAGTTTAGGGGGTTAAAAGCTTTAATTTTAAATGAGAACAATTGCGCTTTCTATGTTCACTGTTTTGCACATCAACTGCAATTGGTACTGGTAGCTGTTGCAGAAAAAAATTCTGATATTGCTGAGCTTTTCACACTTATTAACACAGTAATGAATGTTGTTGGTGGCTCTTGCAAACGCCGTGATTCTCTTAGAGCCTTGGAAGTTGATCGAGTTGCTACAGAGCTTGGATGTGGGGACTTGGAAAGTGGACGAGGGTTGAATCAACCTTTAGAGCTCAAACGCGCTGGTGATATGAGGTGGGGGTCACATTATGGCACAGTTTTAAATTTTATTCGCATGTTCTCTTATATTGTTGATGTGCTGGAGATTATCATAGTTGATGGGGCAGATGGAAACCAAAGAGGAATGGCAAGCGCACTTGTTCAAGTTATCTTGACTTTCAAATTTGCATTTGTTATTCATTTGATGAAAAATATTTTGTCAAAAACAAATGAACTATCTCAAGCATTGCAGAGGAAAGATCAAGATATTGTAAATGTTATGTATTTCGTAAAATTATCAAAACTATTATTATTGAAGATGAGAAATGATGAAGCTGAGTGGGAAATATTTATGACCGAAGTTTCAACTTTCTGTAGAAAACATGACATAGAAGTTGTTAATATGGAATAGAAGTTTGTTCAGCAAGGTAGATCAAGACGCAATGCACGTGAGATTACAAATAAACATTATTTCAGAATTGAAATTTTTAATGCAGTGCTTGATTGGATGCTAAATGAGTTAAATGATCGCTTTGATGAAGTAAACACAGAATTACTCTTATGTGTTGCTTGTCTAGACCCAAAGGATCATTTTAGTTCTTATGATAAACAAAAATTACTTCATCTTGCTGCATTATATCCGTATGATTTTACGCCAATAGAGCTGCAGTTACTTGAATGACAACTTGACATATATATTTTTGATATGCGCTCTACATCAACGGACACATTTTCTGATGTTAAAGGAATTAGTGATCTTCTGAAAAAAATGGTTGAATTAAAAAAAGATAATCACTATCAGTTAGTTTTTAGATTGTTGAAGTTGGCTTGCCTCTTACCAGTTGCTACAGCTACTGTTGAAAGAATGTTTTCTGCAATGAAGATCATAAAGAATCGGCTGCGAAATAGAATGAGGGATGAATGGATGAATGATTGCTTGGTTGCTTACATTGAAAAAGAAGTTGTCGATACTATTACAACAGAAACTATTATTTCACGTTTTCAGAGCATGTGTCAACGGAAAGTATCTTGTTGAATTGTAAGTTTTTCAGATCTAAACTTTTCTTTTGTAATATTGTGTTCAATATTTTTCTTACAAAAATATCTTTGCAAAAAAAAATTTTTCGTGGACGCTGCTCCCGAACCCCCGCTCAGGGTGCGCTGTCTCCCGACATTTGGACGGTACTTAGATTGTGCCCGTGCGACTTCAAAATCCTAGTTCCGCCACTAGAGAAGAGGGCGATCTGAAGAAGAGTGCGGTGAAATCGCTGGAGAAGAAAGAGAAATAAACGGACGGAGTGGGCGACCAGGAAGAATTGCGGAAGAAAGAGAACAGGTGAACGGAGCGGTCGCCGTTGGGTCACTGCGTCGTCGCTACCGTCCTCGATCTGGAAGGAGCGACTGAGATCACGCCGGAGCAGAGGTGAGGAGAGACCTTCGGGAGCGGCAGCCGAACTCGCGAAACAGGAGGAGAGACGGTCGTCGGGTAGGAGTGCGGCTAAAGATTTGAGAAATTTGAAAATTTAGGGTTTTAATCTTTTTAATGTTATTTTTTGGTATGGCAATAGCCATTTATGATGTCCTTTTAACATTGCCCATAAAAAAACACCAAATGTAATCCAGAAGGAAGGAAGCTTCTATAAATGATAACTCCGCCCGCGTCCGCCCTGTTTGACTGGTCTCCCTTTGACTTCCCCCAGCTTCGCTCCGCAATTCCCCTCCCCCTCCCAAATAAAAGCAGGCTTCCTCCGTCTCTCCTCTTCATTCCGCTCGACTTGCAAGGAAAGAAAAAAGACGGGAGCTAGAGCTATGCCACCATTCGCAGGTACCGCCACCGGAGCACTCCGCTTTTCCCATAAGCCGGCGGCGGAGTCCTCCATCATAACCCTAAATGTTGGCGGCCGCATCTTCCAAACCACATCACAAACCCTAGCCGCTGCCGGCCCGTCCTCCCTCCTCTCCTCTCCTCCACCCTTCATCGACCGAGATCCCGACATGTTCGCCTCTCTTCTCGCCTTCCTCCGAACCGGCCGTCTTCCCTCCGCCTCCGCCACCGAGGACATCTCCGATCTCTCCGCCGAGGCCGAGTTCTACGGCATCGATCCCCGCCTTCTCTTCCCCTCCTCCACGTCCTCCTCATCCCTTTCCCTGCAGCGCTCCCTTCTCCTCCCCCTCTCTGGCCGCGACCCTGTCGCCGTTCTCTCCGCATCCCCTTACGGCGAGCTCCTCGCTGCCCACGGCTCCAAAATCTCATCATTTAACTTCTCCCTCCTCCGCCGCAAGACTTTCTTAACCTCCCTCCCAGCTGTCGATTCCCTCCTCTCCCTTCACCACCTCTCCCTCGCAGCCGCCGGTGCCGCCGACTTCCCGGGCCTTCAAATATTCGATCTCAGCTCCGGGACTCTCCGCAAAACCTTAAACTGGCGCGCGCACCCCTCCGACCCGAGTGCCACTGTCCAAGCCATCTGCTCTGCTGATGAGCGTCAACTCCTCTTCTCCAGCTATGAATCCGGCCGCCGCAATGCCAGCGCCATACTTGCGTTCGACCTGGGATCGGGTGGCGATTTAGTCCCTGTTTCCGAATTTGCTCGCCATGAGATCTATGGAGCTGAGCTCGACTCAGCCATTCCCGCGACAAAGCTCAAATGGGTTCCTTCTTTTAATCTCCTGATGACTGCCGGATCACACTGGGGACCGTCCGGGGTTGTGGGCGACATCCGGTTATGGGATATCCGGATTGGCGGTGAATCCTCTCAGGTGTTTGATTTGAAGGAGAAAGATGACTGCTTTGCAGATGCCACGGTGTCGGATGAGCTATCGGCCATGTTTAAGGTGGGTGCAAGTTCTGGAGATATGTTCATGGCGGATTTAAGGAAATTGGGGGCAGGGAACCCATGGTTTCGGCTTGGAGGGGGGAGGTGGAATGGGGAGAATAGTGCTGGGAAGAAGGAGGGGAGGGGTTGCAGGATTGAGAGCAGGGGAAGGCAGGTGTTTTGCAGCAGGGGAGGTGATGTGGAGGTGTGGAGTGAAGTGGCAATGGCCGCTGCGCCGGAGTTTGAGGAGAAAGTAATGAGGAAGAATTTGATGGGGAGGGAGAAGGACATGGGAGGCGCCAGGATTTTGCAGATGGTGTTCGGCGGGAATAGAATGGCATTGGCAAGGAGCGGAGAGAGCTGCGTCGAGGTCTGGGAGAACTCGGACCATAGTTGATGGTATTGAATTCAGTTTTTTCTGGGTTTGTAAATAATCTGTCAGAGAAAAGTTGATTCTTTTTATTTTTTTCTTCACCTCCATAGTTCTAATGTTTAAATGTTGTAATGAGAAAAAGAAGGTATAAGTGGCAGTTGCCGTTGGAATAGTTCAGTTCAATCTTGAAAGCAATGCTGAACTTCATCAACTGTATATATAGTTTTAAGTACGTTGGCCTTGAATCATTTAAAGAAGAGATTGCAACAAGACTTCTTGTGGTTACTCTGGTTCTGGGTTTGTACCCTAGTTTTATGATGTGTGTAGTCAACTGAATACAGAAAAAGCAACTCTTGATGCAAATTTATTTAGTTTTAGAAAACTAGGTACATGCAGTTAGTGCACGGCTTGTGTAGTGTTGCTTTGATTGTGTCCAAGGATTACCATCATAAGAAGTATGTCTATCAATGCAAACCAGTTTATGTTTTTACTGAATGTTGTTAATGAATACTATCAACAGGGTCACACCGTGAGTTAGGGTGTGTCAAATTGACTTCACACATGAAGACTAACAGGTGTGGATGGAGGCTCCTAATTAGGCTTTTCCCATGAATTGGAGTATGAGGTGTGGGAACCTTACTAGGTGTCAGTGCATACTTTTGATAAATGATTTCACTTATGAAGATGGTGGTGTCCCCTCTGGTACAACCTCACTTGAAGTTAGTGAAGGTTCTAGGCGAGGCTTCCCTATGAATTTAATCTGAGTCAAAATGTCTTCACTTATGAATGTTGTGAGGTTCCTAGTGCTGGAGCCATGCTAGATGTTGGCAAAGACTTTTGATGAGACTTCACCATGAGGCGGCGTAGCGATCTTTAGAGTTTTCTGTACCAAGAGAGAGATATTCGAGAATAAGGATTGCGCATAGAAGGGGGAACATAGTGCATCTCAAGAACAATCCAACACTTTGCATTGAATAAGCTTGAAGGAATAGATTGGGATGTTAATTCTTATAAGTGGGAAAGATTCTGTTGAAATTCTGTTTATTCATTGTATTTTTCTGTTTTATGTTATTTGCTGATTATTTATTGTGTTTCGTGTAAATGTGCCTCTCTCTCCTATATATAATAGGTAGTCTTCTCCTATATATACATTCCTCGGTCCAATTTTCTGTCACAGCCTCTCCAAACTGCAGTTTCCTGTCTCCATTTTTTCTTTCTATTCTTATGCTCTCTTCTTCAATATGGTATCAGAGCAATAAGATCTTCCCATTTCAGGATTCAAAATCATTCTCTTTCTCTTCAGATCTCGATCGTCTGTATCGTCTTCATGAGATCTTGATCTTCTTTCTCCAGTTTCATGGCAGATCAACAACAACAGAGCACATCTGCAGCAGCTCTGCTTAGTGCAGTTACAGGCCCGTGTTCTATCTTAAATTTAGATTCTCCTGGTATGATTCTCATCACCAAGTTCTTGGTACATCCAACTTCATTCCATGGAAAAACTCCATGGAAATTGCCTATCTTGCAAAAACAATTAGGGCTCGTTGATGGATCCATTCAACAACCTAACGCATCTTATCCTAATCTTCATCAATGGGAACAAGCTAACAACATGGTCATTTCATGGTTGATCAGTTGAGAGGAAAATAATCTTGTAATTAATCCAAGGGACTCCATAATAAATGATGTA